>OX439038.1:23345769-24545769 GCA_949317995.1 Acholoe squamosa
TTGCTTTGGTGGGGGAGGCTTCTTGTCCTTGGTGAAATCCAGCTCGTGCTCAATCCATCCGGAGCAGCCAGTCATGGACCTAAGGTCAACCCAGCAGCACGGGTCAAAACAGGATTTGTCACGGACAGCGAGTGACCTTCCTTCCTGCTTGACCATGGCAGCATGGACACTCAAGGTGCCCTTCACTGGTTTGTCTGCTACCACTGAGCCGAGAGTGAGGCGGGCTGAGGCGACATTCTGCAGAGGGACATGGATGTAGTGAACGCGGCCTTCAAGTTTGTTACCTTCGGCCGCGAACTCCTCCGCATTATTGATGACGGGGTGTCCTTCCTTGTTGCGTTTGACGATGTTGTCAGCGTTACGCTTTGCAGCAGCGCCGACACCATCACAAGGACCCTTTCCATGACCCGCCTCGAAGTAGGTCCATGTTGCCCGAAGTCCGTCAAGCAGTTCAGGTAAGCTGTGCCTGCAACTCCTCATTCAGTCTCTGTGCGTCAGCCAGGGCCATGGTAAGTAACCCGCGTTGGTAGTAGTGGCGGTTGGTCCTGGGTGTGTCGTCCTTGGCCGGTTCATCAGTTTCGTGGGAGTGGTCGGTGTCGGGGTGGTGGGCGGTGCCGTGGTCGTCATCGTTGAAGTCTGGCCAGGCTGTGCACACGGGCTGCAAACAAATGAACAATCATTAATATCATATTATTTAACATCTGCGTTTCATCACGCGCCTTAACATGCAATATTAAAAGATATCTGCCAGCATAGAGGGATGGAGTGAATACAAATGAACAATAATTAATATCATATATTATTTAACATCTGCGTTTCATCACGCGCCTTAACATGCAATATTAAAAGATATCTGCCATCATAGAGGGACTAGACTGAAACTTTCATGAATTCAGATTTATCATTCAATTGCTTGGACACAATGCAGAATTCTTAGCAGGAGCTAGGGAAGGTCAAACATGCAAGGAAATAATTTAAGGAAACATTCAACAAGCAACTATTCTTATTCATTACTAATATTAATTCTACTCATATAATTACATTTCACTTCGCCGCGTCTTTGCGAATAGTCGCTCTGTAAGTTAATAGCATCATTGAAAGTCATACATCTATACTTTTGTGCTATATCAGCAGCATCTTTGCATATGCATAATAAATTATAGCAAGTCTATAGCTATTTCTACTCTTTTGATTAAAACATTCTTTAGAGACAAGAATTCAATATTGCTTTAAAATTTACTTATCCCAATACTTACACAAGGTCAGACATGAGCGCCACATTGTCTGGGGGTGGTGGAGAAGCACCGTGTGGCCTCGCTCTGTCGCTGCGCCGCTTCTGTGGGGAAGGTGCAGGCAATGCAGCCTTCCGGACAGGTCGTGACCGACCAGCCTCCTCTGTCTCCTCCTCCACCACTGTCGGTGCCGCTGCCTGGGGTGTCTCCGCGCCTTACTCCTCATCCGAGAGCAGGAGAGGGTTCTCTGGTGTATCCTACGTATATATAAGGACATATATGAATAATTGGAATATGGAGTTACTACTTTAATGTTTGTAATGATGCACCTTGGCTGCTGGCGTCTTGGCTGCTGGCGTCTTGGCTGCTGGCGTCTTGGGCGCAGGCTTCGGCTTGGGCGCAGGTGTCTTGGGCGCGGCAGTGGCTATCGGGGCGACCTCCTCCGAAGTCCCCTCCCCAGCAGCAGCGGCCTCCTCCTTCTCCTTGCGGATCTGCTCATCCACATACTGAATTAAACCAGAAGGAAAATATCAGTCAAAAGGTAAACCTATCAGCATTTACAAATCAATATTTATCAACAGGTTATTCCCACAAGTATAGATATATTTAATTTATTTAATGATTTATAACCTATTTATAAAAATATAGCTCTTTCTTACCTCGGAAGGCTTCATCTTAGTCCAGGCGGGTGGGGGGACACCATCTTTCTCTGCCTTCGCAATGGCCCGCCTCTTCTGGACACCGAAGACGTTCATCCTCTTCTGCCGGGACTTGTCTTCCTCGCTTCTCAGTGCATCGCACTTCTTCTTACTGTCAGCTTTACGTTCATTTTCCTTCTTCTTAAACGTGTCCTCCCCCAACTCCTGTCGCAGCCTGTCAAGGTACTCGGACTGGGCTTCGGCCCCACTGACCAGGCTACCATCCTCCTTGCGTCTGGAAAGAAGGGGTATAAATTAACTGTAAATATTGTCAAATTTATGCCTAAAAGTAGGTGTAATACTTAAGTTTGGCGAGTATTTATCATACCAGAGGACCCTACAATAAAAACAGCAAGGGAATACACTTCAGGGGAGTGAAATGTGGTCCATACAGAATAAACTATGTGAAAAAGGCCCCTACCAAAATCCAAGTGAAATTTAAGTTTTCATGAATGACTCAATGACCATTCTATATTAAAAGGGTACTGTGGGGGCACATTTTGGCAAATTTTGGAGGGCCTGAGTGCAGCAGAAGTACCAAATCTTAGCTAATTAGCGTTATTGTTAAGGCGCGTGATGAAACGAAATTATTCTAAAAAGCATATAAATTCCTGCCAAACCCACATGTTTTTAAGTTAGGATATTAGCCAACAGCCCCAAATGACATATTAACACCAAAGAATTAGAAGTTTGTCGAAAATGAGTACAAAGGAGCGACTTTCAAGTTCTCGTTAAGGCGCGTGATGTATCGCTAGAAGAATATCATATCATGGCCACTGTGCCAATATAACCAAATCTAGCAGCATGTTAATAGGATATAACAATGAGAAACACATGTAGGAGGTATCACAATGTCATAAAAGTGTGTAAATACTTAATAAAAAGCCATAAAATTGATCAGAATTGATTGAAAACATGGGTGGGGGTGCTGTAAAGAGTGCTTTGCAGCATGTAAGGAAAGCCAAAATGGCCAGGGGTGGACAAAATGTGCATAACATTAAACCCCAGACCTTATTCTATCACATTAACCTCAAATACACATAAATTTGGGAATATTTTGGGAGCTACGGGGCCAGATATGGCACGCGCCTTAACAATATTGTTTTCCCGTACCCCAGCGCTTTAAAAATGGCGTACGGGCTTGGATTATTGCCCGGGTTGATTGTTAGGGACGTATTCTTCAATATTTACACACTTTCGGTACACAAAAAGCACATCAAACGAGTCAATCGGCATTTATAAACAACATTTCATCAAATTTGGTTCAATATCACTCACCTTTTGGTCAATATCGGACAAATTCGCTGAGAAAAACTGCTGAATATGGTTCAACAAACAACAGAGACACTCATTTGTTGTTTCCGGTGAAGAACCCGGATGTAGCTGGTTCCGGTTGGACTGCAGGAGGTGTTTTTCTTTCCCGCCTGAAATTTGGCGCCGAACCATCACGCGCCTTAACACGGACGAGATACTCTGGGTTTGGGCAACCAGGGCACGTAGAGACGCAATTTTTTTTTTAAAATGATACCTCACCAATAGATACACACTGTATGATAGTTGAAATGACCCCAAAATGATTTATATAGGCTGTACAGAGGAAAGTGTTGCTTCAGGGGGTGTGGGCAGTACTGACTTGAAAATTACTTGAATGTGTATTGCACATACGGGGCAGTACGTAGGCCAAATTTTTTTTTACACAGAAATACCCTATATAGACCCATTTGATCCTGATAAATATTAAGCTTGAGGATTAAATATTGGGATTAATAATATAGGGTCTTGAATAAGGGGAAAATAGAAAAGAAAAACCCAATTTTTGGCCATTTTCCAACTTTGGGCCACCATAGCTCAAAAAATATTGGTCCGACATACGCAAATTTGCCCTCTTTTTGAAGCCCAACATGTTTGCTCACAAATGAGACCATAAATAGGAAGATTGGTTGAACAATTTTTATTCTGGAGTCACATGTATCCAAAAAGACCCCAAAAACCCAAAGGTGGGGCAGTTCACAGGAATGACCCATATATATATATATATATATATATATATATATATATATATATATATATATATAAGTTATCTCGCTACCAGGGAATAATTATACCGGAAATAAATGGATAGGATAATAATTATATACCAGGGTATACCGGTAATAAATAGGTACTAATAAATATACATGTAATAATGACCTATGACAGAACAGATGAGTTTGGTGGGTTACTGACCTTGGGGCTATCAGCACCATACATGCCTTTTTTAAAACAACTATAATAATAGTTGACAATAAGGAAGTCAGTAAAATGCATAATAAATAACAATAGTATAGTAATTAACAATAGTAATAACAATAGTACTAACAATAGTAAAATTTAAAATTTCCAGGGAACACCCAGCGTGGTGTTACCTGTCCAGGTGAATCGAGCCAATTGACGGTTACTTTGAAACCACTTCTTATATACCAGTGGGATTGTTGACTATGACGTCATACTATGACATCATTGGTATCCTTGCGCGCTGCAAGTAGTCCCTAACCGTCCACGGCTAATTATATAAATATACACGAGTGTATATAGTTCCATAAGTTATCTCGCTACCAGGGAATAATTATACCGGTAATAAATGGATAGGATAATAATTATATACCAGGGTATACCGGTAATAAATAGGTACTAATAAATATACATGTAATAATGACCTATGACAGAACACATGAGTTTGGTGGGTTACTGACCTTGGGGCTATCAGCACCATACATGCCAAAAAACACACAAAAACACACCAAACACATGTGAAAACACATATCAATCAGCATTGCAAATGAGATTGACACACCCTATCCAACTCCAATAGTTCATCCTTGTAATTATGTAGATAATTAAATACTGAGTTGGATTTCCAGTTAACTCTCTTTTTGATAGACTCTATACTGAGTCCAGCATCTTTTAATAACGTAGCACCACCGTGCCTTAAAGAATGGGCAGAAACATGGCCTTCGATACCAGCCTGAATTGACAAAGATTTTAGCTTAGAGTTGACATACTGATACTGCAGAGGCTTAAACACATACTCCTCTTACCCCTGCACAATTCTTCCAGACGCTGATAAGGACATAAAGAAGATTTAACATCCTTTGACAAATAAATAGTAAAAGAATTTTTACCGAGTTGATCAGTTTTAGAAGTTCTGATACATATAGACAGATAATCCTGGTGAAAAATAATATCACCAACCTTTAAGGAGTGTGGAGACTTGACTACATGTCCCACTCGTAGAACACCCCTATAGCATGTTAAAATTGCCATCCAAAATTTCCAGTTTGCTTTGTTGGTTAGATCCAAATTCGACCTTAACCTCAACATGTCTTTTGGAGTTAAAGAATAAATTTCTTTAGTAGAACAGGTGGAAAACCTGTCAATGCCCTCTAGGGTCTTCTTTAACATGAAGTTACTACTAAAATCAGAATAACCCTTAAGTTTTTGAAAATAACAGACCGCAGATAGGTAATTCCTTACAGACGATGGCTTCATAAAGTCTGATAAATAGACAGCATATATGGAACCTTGAGAGGGAGAAAGGAAAAGTTTGTAAACAAAATTTTTTACAAAATTTCTTATACCTTTTAAGTTGTTGGTTCCTTGCCCTCCTCGTATTTTCAGACACACTCTGGGCTAAAAGTAACCTTTTTCTGTTTAGTAATCTCTCCCACTCTGGAATTAAAGCAACACATATCATTTTCATGGAGAGAGGTTATACATTTGCTCGGAGTACCCTTGTAGGCAAGTCTAGATAGTTGGTCAGCCAGGACATTGTCCTCTGACTTAATATAAGTTGCATATACCTCCACATTGTTAATGAAGCAAAGCCAGAAGATCTCTCTTAACCATTCCATACATAACTTATTCCTGGACCTACCAGTATTTATCATGGCTAGAACTTGCATATTATCAGTAATACAGTGTATTCTTTTATTCTTACAACTTGAAATCCAACGTTTCAAACCAACCATGACTGGGTATAACTCATACACATTTATATTTCTATGATGGTCTTTAAACCTATCCAAAATTGGAGGGGAAACAAAATGGCCTGTACCTAGGTTAAACATATCATATGAGGTCCAGTCACCATATAAATAGTCCTTCCCCATCCATGCTCCAAAGCCTTTGATAGATGAATCGGAGTACATAGGAGTATCTACCAGATCGTTCAGAATCAATTGTTTACAATTGAAAACTTTACAAAAATCAAGCCACCACTGCATATCCTGGCGAGTACAGGCCGAAACCCTAATATAACCTCCTGGTCTAGCTCGCGCGCAGAGATCAAAAATTCTTCTGCTAAAGGTTCTACCACCCTTAACCACCTGCGAGCAGAAAGACATCAGGCCACCTATCCTTTCAAGATTCTTTTTGGAAATAAATTTCTTACTAACATTCTCCATCAAAATATCTTTCATTTTGGTCAATTTATCTTCCAGATTAACAGAGTCTATATTAATACCAAGGAATTTACAGGTCTGTGAGGGATCCGTTACTTTTTCCCTCGATACCACAAACCCCATATGCTGCATGCACTCTATGAGGATATTCCTTTGACGTAAACATTCACCATAAGTTTCAGCAATTATGATAAAGTCATCCAGATAATTGACCAGTCTTTTTACACCATAGCTCCTGGCCACCTCCACAATAAAATCAGATATTCTATTGAATATATAAGGGGCACATTTAAGTCCAAAAGTCAACCTGTTGCTTACATAGAAACCTTCACCTTGACCAAAATCCCATCTAAACCCTTGCATATCAGTGTGGGGACCATAAACATTAATGGTTCTATAGGCAGTTTTTAAATCTACTACGCTCATAAAATCATTTTTATCTAACTGAGCTGTGACCGTACCAATATTATTGTAAGAGAAGGTAGAACTAGTCTTGTCCATATAGTTATTAATGGAAACTTTCTCCGGCATACTGCAATCAGTTATAGGCCTTAGCTTGCCATTTGACTTCTCCACACCGCCCAGGGAGTGGATGCACTTAGGTTTGCTTTCAACTTTGGACACTAGACCCGCCTCCAACTCCTCTCGCAATATGGTACAAAATTCGTTATAGAAGTTTCCTTCAAGAATGGACTTATAATTTCTGCAATCATAAGAAGTATTGCAATCAGGGTCAACTATCCTGAACCCCTCAACAAAACCTTGCCATAAGAATAATGCCTCTTTATCATTTATATTAATAACTCCTTTCTGGGTTAAGAATGGGGCCACTCTGCAAGGTAAAATTTGGGACTTTTTCCCATTGACATAATGAACACAATTGCACACACCATTTATACAGCTATTATACACTTCGATGCTAGGTAAACTATTAATAGCGACAGTAAACAATGGTTTAACCTTGCCCTGTACTGGGCCACTATATGATATATTACTATCATTTTCCACATTTAATTGTAGATTTGCTACAGATTCCGCACACGAACTATAGGCACCTGAGCTCTCACTAATATCACTCGGGGTGGCCAAATCTACCGTTCCAGCATTATTTACATCAACACCCTGAGCTGGAGCAACGGGTGGGGGCGGACCAGGATCTACCAAATCTACTACACACGATTTTGGCATCGACACACTATCATATATAGGAACCTGGCCACCTGTATAATCCTAATCAGATTTGTTCACTTGACAGTCCACTTTACTGTGGCCTGATTTGGTACATGAACTACATGCATGTCTATACTTGCAGGGATCCCTAGTGCATCCCTCAGCCCTGTTAAAAGCATAACATGAATTTGTAGATACTTTAAATTTCCCAGAATTTTTCGACTTTTTAGAATAAGCCTTCTGGGCTTGTACTGTTCCGTCATAGGACAAGTGGCGGAGGATATCTGAATTTTCAATCATTGCAAAGGCATTTAAACCATCCGTATTGGCCCTGTCCCTAACGGACTAGTCATATGCTACTAAAGCTTTTACAGTGAAAATTTTTGTGTCTGACTTTTCAACCAACATCTGGAGATGCCTGAGCATGCCCTCCACATCGTCCCCATCCTTGTAATAATCTATAATGAATTTGATATTGACCAATACAAGTTTCTCAATGCTGTCAACCTTTTCATGTTTTTTTATGAATTGTTCGTGGTCAAACTCACCAATTTTTTGCTTGGCGTGATGGCGATGAATTGACGAGTCCATTGACGACCCTCTTGACGAGCTGGGACTCCTGTGACGAGCGGTATAAGATGATTTCGATCTCGTTTGACGACCTCTATGTCCTGCTCTGGTCCACTCGCCGCCATCTTGGTTGCTATGGACGCTGTCGTTGTCAACGTCCCACTGTAGACCACGCCCCCGTCGCCTTGGTTTCGCGTCTCTCGAATCTTGTTTGTATACAGATGCACGTGCTCCCGCCGCCCCGCTGTCCGGTCCGCTCAAAGGATTCATCTCGTCCTTACGGGCCCCTTGGCTAGCAATAACGTCTCGCAGCATTTTCTTTATATCCAAAAGGTCTTCCTCCATCAAGTCCAGCCTCGTCTGGTCAGCAGTCTCACTCTCCCTAGCCTGTGGCGTGTTAGGCTGCAAGGGCTCCAGACCCCCACATAGAGAAGTTAAACTGCTCGAAGATCCCAAATTGGCTGATTCTCGGTCCGTTTTAGCCGATTTAGCCGATTTTTTCGACGAACCCTTCTTCTTCGCACCTGCAGTAGTTCTTTTCCCCATGCTTGAGCCGATATCCCAGCAATAATCCGGAAAAAACTGCTTTAAATTTAAAATTTCCAGGGAACACCCAGCGTGGTGTTACCTGTCCAGGTGAATCGAGCCAATTGACTGTTACTTTGAAACCACTTCTTATATACCAGTGGGATTGTTGACTATGACGTCATTGGTATCCTTGCGCGCTGCAAGTAGTCCCTAACCGTCCGCAGCTAATTATGTAAATATACACGAGTGTATATAGTTCCATATATATATATATATATATATATATATATATGTATATATATATATATATATATATATATATATATATATATATATATATATATATATATATATATATATATGCTTGGAGAAAGCCATTTTTGAAGTTCTTTTTCTCCATTGCCCTGCCCTGTGATATCTGTTGAGGAAACTGCTGACGAACAGGGTCTAGAATTCTTACATGTGTAAGAGTACCAAAGTCACAAATGCAAGGAAATATTCTAGGAATAGATCACTTAACATTTTGAATCAGTCTATGAGCTGGGATCAATTGGCATTAAGTGCGTTTCTTCTAGATCCTTTTGAGGATATTGTTATTCAAACTATCAACATGTAGAACTCCTATAACTATCACATAATAGAGCCAATCATCAAGATCATTATAGAGTTTATTCACTTAATTCTGTTTGTAAATAGGTCTGAGCAAGGTCTACCTTAATTACACCTGGTGGGAAATGACACCCGTTGCCATTTTACACACCACTCTCCAAAGGTGCTGATGAAATTTTCCGCATCAGTGCTAAAAAAGCTGTCAGTGGTGGCGTGATTTTCCATGTCAGTGCAAAAAAAGCTGTCAGTGCAAGAAAAGGCATCAGTAGGAAAACCTACTATGCTGCACTGTCTTACATTGTCAAGTGAGTATTGTAACATGGCTTTTATGATTAATGACACCCTAGCAGGCTGAAGCGTATCTCTGATCTCATGATTGCGTTATGATGCTCGTTTTCTCCACCAATGTAGAGGTCGGTGAAAATGTTCTGGAGAAACCAGGACTCGAACCATGGGGCCCTCCAACTTCAAAGTGGCTGCTCTACCTCTGAGCTACTTCCCCTGGCCTGACATTTCCACCTTCCATCCACACCTGGATCAGTATGATACACACTAGGGGGCAGTGATTACCCGGAGACACGCCCCTGGGGGTCCGCCACCAAGTATGAGGAATTACTGTCCCTACACATTGTTTAGCAAAAAGCATCAAGTATTAGCTAATTAGATACAAAATGGGTTGTGATGAATTTGGGACAGAATTCAGAGTGAAAATTGACTTTTCTCTGTTATAAACTAATTCTAAGGGTAAAACCTGAAAAGATACATCAGAGAATATTTGTTTCAAGAATTATCATGGTGTATACCCATTAGAATATAAATAAGATTGGTCAAAATTATCTTTGAAATGGTTATTTTGGTGGTGATGCCAAATCATACACCACCCCTAAATCACAGGCTGGTGTGATGTGTGATTTGGTGCCATACCCGTTTTCCACACCAGTATGTTATTTCAGCTTTGCTGGAACCTGATTATGTACATTGATCTTGCCATTGATCAATACCTGTCAATGATCTCTATATCAAAATTAGGAATGACATATTTGTTTATTATCTTACAGTGTTGTATTTGGTAAATGATAGTCTGGTCAGAACACATTTTGTCATCGACTTTTATAATAGTGTTCAAAGAGCAGGCAGCCTTTTCTTTCTGCTGAGACATTACAATGGATTAGAGGGTAATTGGACACCACACACATACCCGTTAGATTTCCTGACAGTTAAGTATGTTCAAGAGCTATAGGATTTAGGGATCAGTAATAGATCCAAAGATTAATTCTTCAGCAATGAAAGCCCTATTTAGTGAAGGCAGCACTTGATGCTTGTGAGATATTGACGTTGCGCTTCAAAATGAAATGCCGTAAAAGTCATTCAGGACGGAAAATCATTCTACGCTTTAAAGGTTGTCATCTCTTTGTCATAGAAGTAGATGATGAAACCCCGTTGATGAAACTAGAAAAGAACTTTGGAAAGGGAAATGTCAGGAAATGCATCTGAGCCATTTTGACACATAACTGCTCCTACTGGGATATTCTAAGATTAAGAGTATGAGAAATGGCATCTCAACTAGGATGTGCAGTATCGTTATGTTACCAGATCATAGTTCCTGGGGCCAATACACATAGGCTATCACTGGTACAACCCTTGTGTTTCTGTAATTACAGTTAGGTAAAGTGACCATGAGTCGTCCACCTGGGCCTCTTTACAACTAGTTATCCTAGGATTTTTGAAATAGTGGGAAAACCTGCAGGGGTCATCTAAAAATGGATTTAAATATTACCCAGATGTCTTACTCCTTCCATCCAGCAATGTTACAACTTTCATACCCATAGTCATGGAGCTCTTTGAGCACCCATTACTCACTAGATGTGGAATTTTCTTTCATCAATACCATGAGTCAGCCACTGTTGTACCTTGAGTCAGTCACATCATAAAATGACTCAACTAATTCATAGTAAAGAGTGTACTTTTGAAGCAATACAAGGAAAACGTTTATTCCCAGCTGAGTGATCTTGGTCTGAATATTTTTGTATTGATTTAACAAATTACAATGGTGATTAATGCCGTTCGTTGGGTAAACATAAATTATAGCAAAATTATCCCCTTTTATCAGCTGTCCGTCATTTCAAACTGGCTGTCAATCTATCAGAAGACCTCTCTACCTAATTGGTAGAATATAGTTTGATTTTGTTGAAAAATGATGGATAGTGCTAGATTCACTTTTCCCAAAGATGGAAAGATAGCAGGTGCTACAGCTCAACATAATCTATCAGTGTAAATAGATTAGAACCCAATGAAATGGTCACTAATAAGTTCATTTTGGACCGAAAAGCAATAGTGGCCGACTCGAGGTACATATATTGCTCAAAGACACCTTGGGTCAGTTTTATCATACTGTAGAGGTACATAACATATAAACCATAGCGTTGGGTACCGTCTGACGTTGCGGGTGAGTCGAGTCGTCGGACGTTCCTCAGGTTCCGGATAGGTGGCAGCACCGATCCGGGTCTGTGGGGACATCTGATGACGAACACCTGGGTCCTTATATAAAGCCCAGGGCTCAGCCGCTACGTCAGAGGCCCTTCTGGCCTCCGAAGCATGTAGAACACCATTGGTAATTATTAGCTACCCTCTTCATACTATCGGGTAGCCGTGAGTGTGCATTAGTAATAAAATCTATCCGTTGGCATACACTTGAAACACCGTCTTACTCTTTCTTTCAGAATCGTAAACCCGAACCCCCAGGTCCGTAAGGCCACAACCCCTTACACTGGTGCCGTGACCAGGATGCGAGGCAGGACTACAGTGGTGGAGACAGCGAGTGGTCCTGCCTCGCATGGGGGACCTTTAGAGAGCTCGGTACCTGGGCCGGTATGGTATAGACAAGCGCTTCAACTTGCTAGTGCTGAGGGACTTGGAAACAGATGGGCTGTGTGTGACTCAGTACTGGTACCGTTCAGACTGGACTGGAGGACCGGTTCTGGCGGGATACGGTTGAAGCTGGTTGGGAGGAGTGTAGGGGTTCGTTCCCCCGTCGGGTGTGCAGAGCCTTCAGAGGGACTGTTCACTTGGTTGTGTCACTCCCCCTATGTATACCATACCGATCCAGGGTAGTTGGAAGGTGGAAATGTCAGTGGGGCCGTGTTGGTGACAGGGTATGTCAGGCCAGGGGATGTAGCTCAGTGGTAGAGCGCTCGACTTGCAAGCGAGGGACCCGGGTTCGAATCCCGTTGTCTCCAGAGACGTTTTCACTGACCACTACAATACTATGAGTCAACTTCAACACAGCAGATTGTTGACTTTTGTACTGAACACTATAAAAGGAATAATTTAAATGATGTTTGACAGAGTATGAATGCAATGCTTTTTTCCAATTTTAGTTAGGTTCAACTCTGTTACTTGGTTAATATCACATTATCACTAATCTATCATTTTGTTGCTGGAAAATCATCAGAAACCTATATCTGACTTCAAGAATAATTTGCAAACTCTAGTGTCATCTAGAGCTCCTGGAAGGTGCTAGACTTATATTCCAAAAGATGCTAAGATAGCTTATAGGATATCTTGCAATATGGCACCAGTGCAAATAGCTTAGAATCCACTATATATTAATTATCACCTTCGTTGTCACTCTAACCTAGCCTACCTGATTTTGATGGTTCATGAACCCAACTCCACACCACTTGCTTCTGGCATTGACTCTTTTTCTCTGGGAATATGAGACATCCGAGTGCTTGTCAAATGTCACCAGAGGCCACTGTGGCATTGGTTGTACCCTGCTGTTTTGGTTAATCGAACTGTCCAACGTCATAGAGCCATACTTTATACACACAAATCTAAAGAAGTTAATGGAATATTGGGGTTTCACACTGGAGCCACTTAAAATATTTGCCTGACGCAATTTTCAATTTTGTATTTTTATCATACAGAGAGAGAAAGGCAGATTTTTGATAGCATAGCCTGAGGACCACAGTATTGAGTGGGTCTGAACTGTTTTGCTGCTGAACACCTGTTGTTCCTGTAGAATCAGAGATTGCCATACATCTCAATTCGAATATGACGGTTTAACCAAGAACTTCGGTATCATATCCGCCAGTGTGATAACCCTGCATAGTACCACACTGTCAGGTACATAAGCATTTGAAATAATGAGGCAAGATGGTAGCGGAGGCTGATTTCTTGGACTATAAAACAAAACTCACTGCTCAAAAAAAAAAAGAATTCACACTTGTGTAACTGAACTAGAAGCTATTTCAGTATGCCAGCCCGACCAGAAGGTAAAAGATGCTTCTCATTAAAATGTGTCACAACACACTTTTAGGATGTTACTGAGAGCTAGGGATATTAGCCTGCAGCCATGCTACTTCCAAGCTTTGTTAAAAAAATCATTTCTATTATTAGCACCGCATCATGATGGATGGAAACACTTTGATGTATGACATGGTGTCTAAAATTCCTCAGTACCACGCACATCATGGAATTTCTAGAGTGCTGACTCATCAAGTCTGTAATACTACTCCTGAATTATATTCATGTTATCTGCTCTCAAAGTTCTTTGGGATCCCTATCATAAGCATCTTTGATGGTCTATTGATCATAATGGTTTACATATTGTATAAAGGTATAAAAGAAGTTAGCAGTTCTAAAATTACGTTCTTACACATTGTTTCCAAGAATTTAGCTACTTTAGCCCAACATTTACCAGTTGCCCATGGTGATGGTATAAAATACCCTGGATGTTACATGCTATCTAGAGGCACACATGGTGCTATAGTTGGTGTTATAGGACAATGAAAAAAATGACTTCTTTGCTATAACTAATGAGGTATACCACGCCAATTCAACCTTTAATTTCAACATTATAATTCTGGTGGATGCTGCTAAATATGTATATCTATCAGTTCACGTGTACCTTTCCTTCACTGCCTGAGATAATCCTCAGCCGGGACCAACTCTAATTGGACCTTTTTTGTATGTGAACATGTTTCGGTCAAACATAACCAGGGGATATATCCAGTTAAGCATGTTCAACACACCACCTTTTTAAAAATAGACTCCTCAGAACGTTGTCTAGAATACTAGCTTACCACAAAAGTAGTCCTTTATTCATTCCTGATTAAAGATTGCTTACTCACATCATGGAATAGCACATAATTGACTGAGGACTTACCTTTGATTGACATAATAGATGTGGATACCACATATCTAAGACCCTGACACTTACTATAAAATGATGTATATGGTAGCCACCATGAATAATTTTAAGGAAATGAGTTCTATCTAGTATCATTAGTAGGGTACCGGCCAAGTGGCTCAGTGGCCCAGAAAATGGAATTTCTGCCACAGATTCATCTACGGCTGAGTAGAATAAGAATGGGATACCTACTGATAAAGGTTCATAATAGATTTGACTGTGTGAGAAGCCATTTTGTCTCCCCCAAGAATTAAATTCCATTTAGGTGCACAAGAATACCACAAGAATAATGACATTGAAAGGTATTTAACAGTATAAGAGACCTGTTGATCTACATAGGATATGTCTTAAATACACTGTCATCAACCTTAATATATATAGCAATTGGCACGCTGCTTGTTAACCACCAGTATTGTCAGCTGATAGCTGTTTACCCTTTAAAGTGGAATGTCCTGTTCAGGGTATAGCTCTGATGGATGCTAGAGATGGGCCAGGCAGAAAGCCTTGCATATTGCTCTTGAAGGTAGAAGTTAGCCTATGACCTCCTGGGGAGGGCCTGTACAGCATACAGGGATTCCAATCCAGCCTGTTGTATGGGTCATTTATAGCTAGAGAATTCTACTTCATGTGACTGAATGGATATACCATTTCAACGTAGATACTCATTCCACACAGCTACTAAGTCTGTAGTTTACAGTACAATTAATGTTATACATCTATCAGCCCAAATACATTATTTTTGATGTGCAAATAGAGGCACAATTGGGAATGAAGTGAGGTCTATAATGGCCAGTGGCTGCTGTAACTGACAGTCTGTAATTGACCCAGGTAGCAAAAATGGTGTGGCCCTAGTCTGGGCCAGAGCGGGCTCCTGATGTGGGCCACACTGGGTTAACACAGTGGGCGCCCGATGGGTTTTGTCCTCAGCAAAGGGTCTGGGCCACACTGGGCTAACCGATTCGGGCACAGATCTGTTTGAAATTGGGCTCACCGATTTGGGCTCAAAGTGAGTTTAACATGGGTTTTTGGTGTGGCCTAAAGTGGGCTGCCCGATTTGATGAAAAATTAGTGGTGACATGTTAAAAATTCTTTTTGAGAAATTTATCCAAAATCTTTTCTTTTTTTTAAAGGTCAATAAGCAACAAATCCTTGAGCTAATCTACCCCCCCCCATCACCAAAGCAGTAAATGCAATATCTACCCAAGTGGAAAGGCAGAGCAGTACCATTCATTTGAATCAAACTCATTCAGCCAACACAAGGCACTTCGATTCATTAAAGTGACATTCTGGCCTCAATCTTCCCCTACTAATTCCCTATGTAGGAGTAGAGAAGAGAGCCTTCAAGTTCATAATGACTCTACCTCTGCATATCTGCTCTTGTTCCAAGTTCAGTGCAATAGAAATGGTGTTGCCATTCCACTACTACTCAGATGACCTTGATTTGCACTTTTGACTAGAAACATCTAAGTATTTCCAGACTATGAGAAAGTCTGCACATTATTACTTCATATCTGATTTAGTAGTCTATTCCAGTTGTCCTATGTCTAAAAGAAATAAGTTTGGTATGGGTAGTAGAATTCTGCCTGGAGTGCTGTGAAACCACTTTGTAGTGAGTCTGCCATGGACTGGCCTACAGGGGCAGGGGATATTTTTGGTTTCTCAATTGCCTCTATATATAGTCCTCTTATACCTGGCCAAGTGTGGGACCTGTTTGCCCCCACACCACAAATACACCTTGCAAGCCTACTAGTACAAAGAAAGACATGAAGCTGTTCTCTCCAGGACTAGTCAGTGTTGCCTTTTACATGAAATATCTGGATCCCTACTATGAACCTACCTGTGTATTAATGGTATAGGGAAAGTGTCCTACAGCAGTGGTGGAGGGAAGGGAGGGGGGAGGGCAGGGCAGGGTGAGAGGAGGGCAGGGCAGGGTGAGAGGAGGGCAGGGCAGGGTGAGAAGAGGGCAAGGCAGGGTGAGATGAGGGCAGGGCAGGGCAGGGTGAGAGCAGGGCAGGGCATGTGAGCAAAGGAGATGCCAGGGCAGTGCAGGGTGAGAGTAGGACAGGGCAGGGTGAGAGGGCAGGGCAGGGTGAGAGCAGGGCAGGGTAAGAGCAGGGCAGGGCAGGGTGAGAGCAGGGCAGGGCAGGGCATGTGAGCGAAGGAGATACCAGAGCAGTGCAGGGTGAGAGTAGGGCATGGCAGGGTGAGAGCTGGGCATGGCAGGGCGAGAGCAGGTCAGGGCAGGGTGAGAGCAGGGCAGGGCAAGGGTGAGAGCAGGGCAGGGCAGGGTGAGAGCAGGGCAGGGCAAGGCAGGGTGAGGGCTGGGAGTGAGAGTGAGTGAGTAATAGATGTTTAACACCATTTCGACAGCTAAGGTCATATTCATGGTGAGATCCTCATTACACAAATTCACAGGGAAAGTGTCAGTGCCTGCGCATATGTGCACCACACACATCCTGAGGGGATAGGAAAGAGGAGAAATAGACCCTTTTAAGTGGGCTAGGGAGGCCCAGGGAGGGCAGGGTGACAGAAGGGCAGGGCAGAGCGGGGTGAGAGGGGGAAAGGGCAGGGCAGGTTGAGTGGAATGAGGAGGAGATGGATGGGGTAGGGGATGGATAGGGGAGGGACGAACAAAAAAGAGAGAGGGAGGGGGAACACTCATCACAGAGTTTAGAACAGTTCAGAAGATGAGGCTGCCCTGTCCAAACCCACTCTCACCCCAGACTGGGAAGACTTTATGCAGCTAAGTACCCATCTTGGGATGCCCATTTTGAAACCATCCTGGGCCCAATGTGGTTGCCCATTTTAAAGCTGACCAGTGCCCAAATCGGGCGGCCCAATGTGGCCCAGACCGTATGCTGAGGACAAAACCCGTTGGGAGCCCAACAGGCTCAAGTGGGTTTGCCCGATTTGGGCTGCCCTGTGTGGCCCTGACTGGAAACCCAGCATCTGCCGAACCTAAAACCCATGTACTGAATACTGCCCGCTTTGAACCACCTTATCCCGGGAAAAACCAATTTGGCCCCGAGCGGGCTTGCTACATGGGGAGGTGACCGCTGTTCCTATGACATCTAGACAATGCAGTTTTTCTTTTAACAACTGCTCAAAGTGAACATTTTCGTGTACTATCAATGGTTTCAGGCATTGCTGTGATTTTAAGTACGACAGCTTAGACACTAGGTTAGCTCAGAAATCATAGCTATATATGTTCCCTTTACCGGTCCTAAAAAGTAAGGAAACGTCACAGTACCTATGATCCCTGATGTAATAGTACAATCATTTTCCTAAAACTTACGACTTGTGACAATAAGATTCATTGAAAATTCTAAGATGTATGGCAATCTCTAATGAAGGTTTTAGATGTACTTTTTTCATGCCTCTTAGTGAAAATGACCTCTGACATCCTCTTTATGAAACCCCTCCCACAGGAACCATTATGTCATTAGGTTGAAATTGCAACTGATTCCTGAAGGAGAAATGCTAGGCTTCACCAAGACTGATTAATAGGGAGGTTTAGCAGCCACTACGTAGGTATTAATATAGACGTGCAGCATACTAACAGCACTGCTACGTCTACGTAAAATCAGGTTTGAGTGACGTACGCCGTGTTTGCTAAACCTCCCTTATATAGCTGTAAGATGAGTTATAGATTTTTCCTTTTTCTGACCAGTACTAGCACCTTGGGCAAATTCGGACTACTTTCAGTGTAGAAAGTCTTTTTCTTAGCAGTGTCACACCATGATGGTTTAGGCATTTAAATATATATCAAATTGTAGTAAAAACACATTCACCCCACTACTAGCACCCTACACTACCAACTGGTACTTTTCCTATCTTTTAAAGGTTAACAACTTCCCATTTTAGAACTGGTTGTAAAACGGTGAAAGAAATCTGAGAGTGAAATGTCATGTTGACGTCTTATTGGATATATTTGAAATGTCAGCTCAGGGAACAGGAAATGATGCATGGATACATTTTCCAAAACTGAAATTAATTCCGTTGGGAACTAACTTTTAGACTCTCCCAAAATTAAGCTCATAGGAATAGCAGACGTTGTTATTGTGCGCTGGGCTCCTGTAGTGTAAATCATAATATGCTAGCTAAACAGCATAGGGTAGCAGTCTACTGGTAGAACTGAGACAGTTTTACAATGGCAGTAGTAGTAATACCACATCAAAGATATTAAAGCCCTTAGCCTACATATTACAGGGGCGTAGGAAGCATCTTTTATTGGGGGGGGGGGCAAGAGGTCTCGGTTGGGGGGGGGGGGCTGCTATATTTTTGTATAGGCTTATATAGGAAACCTCCTCATCATTGGTTATACAAGGTTACCTGAATCAGAGAACTCGTAAAACTAGGATATGACCTCAGCTCACCCACTTATCAGCAGTCCCTTGTGTCGGCTGCGTACTACGGAACCCCTAATAGGACATACTAAACAAATTTTTTTCATGCAAAACATATTCCTGCGGGTACAGGAACATTCCTGGGGAAACAGGAACATACTAAAAAGATTTTTTTCATGCAAAATATATTCCCACATGTACAGCAGAATTCCTGTGGGTACAGGAAGATTCCTGCGGATTCTGGAAGATTATTGTAGCTACAGGAACTAGGAATATTCTTGTGGATACAAGAATGTTTCTGTGAACACAGTAGCATTCTTAAATTTTCAGAGTTCAAAACATGTAAAAAATATTTTTTTCTAAACAACAACAACAACTCTTGTGGGTAGAGAAATATTTTTGCGGGTACAAAAATATTCCTGCAGGTACAGAAATGATTCTTGCGGGTATAGAAACATTCATGTTTGGGCTTGAGGAGTTTATCATCATTTAGTTTCTAAAAGAACAGTTCAGTATCCACAAGAATTGTTCAGTATCCACATGAATATTTTTTTTTGGTATGTCCTATTAGGGGAATCTTCCTGTACCTGCAAGAATTGTTCCTGTATCTGCAGGAATAATTTTTATGGGGAAAAAAAAAATTTTTGCATATCCTACCCAGGGTTCAGTAACTACAAAATTTGTTCAGTATCTGCAAGAATTGTTCAGTATCCGCAAGAATTGTTCAGTACCCGCAAGAATATTTTTTTTTTTCTGGGGAAAAAGATATTTTTGGTATGTCCTGTTAGGGGGTCCGTAGTTTCCTGTGTCCCTCTGCAATTGCAAAACATCCGACTAGCTGTCAATACGTCACCAGAGGTCACTGTGGCACTGGTAGTACCCTGTGGCGATGGTTAATGAAACTATCCTACAGCTATAGCACTAACATGGAGACTCCTATCAGAAAATTCTGTGCACACCTAACAAGCAGAGGTACCTTAGACTTTATAATTTACATTTGGACCTGTTCTGCTGATGCTAAATGGATGGTCCACCAGAGGTAATAAAGCAATGGGGAAGAAATAGGACCTCACAGCTTTTCTTAGCATATCTAACCATTTTAGCACCGTTCCGTTTATCTATTAGTGTACATAAAATTTAACATTTTCTTTTCTGTAATTCTTTTTTTAAACTAGGCTATCATACCAGAACTTGTAGCTGTCATATGCTTATTCTGTAAACCCAAATAGGGTAGTACAATAGCACGCAAAGTATCTTGTGTATTTTAGTAAGATGTAAAAGATTCATTTGAATCGAATATCCAACGTTCTGTGCTCAGTACCATTGAAGTACATTATAGAACCTATTTCCAGAGGCTCCACATCACTGTGACCCAGGCCTGTCCTGTAGGACCTATACATAAGTGGTTTATTTTCACCAATGTGGTCAAATTCCGTCAGAAGTGCTCTTATATCTTTGCCCTAAAACATACATTCTGTTAACCAAATATGATTGGCAAGGCAATATTTGATTTAAGATTTTGTCCAGACTGGTGGTAAAGAACTAATCAGGTGTCAGTTACCTGAGCCCATCACACGTACCTGATCCTCCATCAGGTAAACCTACTCCATGGTGCAGATACTGAGACATTAGTGGCTGATCTCTGGTTTTTTGTTTCTACCTTTGCCCTGGGGGGCATTGGTGTTGTATACCAAGAGCTGCGAGCCTTTCCATATATATATGCATGTTTTTGACATCAAAGTGCCGAGCTTTTGATGTAATAATCCACATGATTATTATCATGTTCCATTACTAAAGTGACCAGAATAGATCAGAATTAATGACTGCATCAGGGACAATGTTTGATATCTCACCTATCCAGAATGATTAATTCAAGCAGACTTTAATTAAATGTAATTAAAACTATTCAGTGAAGGACAGGGAAGCATTTTGTGTGAATCAGTACCATCTCTGGATAGAGGTATTACAATTTCAGTTCCCCTGAAAGGCAGTAGGTTTTAATGTCTGACACTTGCGCCACTAAACCACGGTGGATATGTCTCCTGTAATGAACGCTTCTGAATACTGTGTTGTCTTATTTCTTAGAATCAGAGTCCTGATGGTAGCCAATTGTATCATGCATGAGCAGAGAAAAGAGAGAATAATACTATTTTTACCAAGGGTAAAGACTGTTTAGGTTTCATGGAATCCTTTTGTATAATGTATATGTTTAATCCTAAATCAATGGGCAGTAAACCTCCATTGATCCCAGCCTTTATTTACGGGGAAAATCACCCACCCATGTTATTGCAATTAGTACATGCAGCTAGACTACAGAGATGTATACTATCCTAGTAGGATCAGCACTGAAACTGCTACTTTTAAATCTACAAACAATTGCTAAACCAACACGAGAAGGAAATATGGTGGTAGAAGAAACTTTATAACGATTGACTTACTTTTGGCTTTTTAACACAAGTGGATATGGTTATTTCCATGCATATAGGCCCTATAGGCTATAACTTCATAGCTTCCTTTTGCTCAAGTTCATATCTTACATGATCAGTTAGTAGGGTTTCCATACTTTTGGAGGACTTTTCAAGCACTATTATATACTGCAGGGAACCAGTGACAATCGATCCTCTATTGGCAATCGAATTAAGTTCAAAATGGCTCTGTGCAGCTCCAGTCCATTACATAATGCCCATGATGGTTGAAGGACCTCCTCTACACAAATGCCTAACAGCCTGTATAGAACCTCAGTTTACATCTCTCTTTGCACTGAACAGTGTCAGAGCACCAACAACAAGTAACACGACTCAACCTTTTAAAGGGAATTGTCGTGCTTCCCTTTCCTGATTCATATGTGGCGAGGCAGTGTCAACCCAAGGCTAATCTTTCCTTAAACTGTGCACACTCAACTCTATTCAAATGGATTTGAACCAGAGAGATTGAATCAGCACTGTCAAGCCGCCCTTATAGATAAACAGTGCAACGCTTTTCATTGTGACCTACAGTAATACCTTGTGAAGGCATGAAGGCCTATGCTGGATGTATATTTAGCTGTTGCTGTAGGTGGTTGCCCTGCCTAATTACAAGGATATTTGCAGCTGCTTTACAATGCGGGCTGAGAGTGAAGGATACTTTTAAGTTAAGTTCAAGGGTAATACACTTCCCCATTGGCCATTCAACAACAACATGTACATGCAATGTTGGATATGGATACATCTTAATGTCTGATATACAAAGTGGGGATGCACAGTTATAGACCTTTGAATATCTATGCTAAAAGCCAAGATGGCTATTCAGGAGACCTGTGCTGCAAATCTTAAAATATCATAAGATACACCCTGAGTTAAAGTAAATTTTAAAAGGTGTATCTAGTGTAACATTTTTAATAATGTTCTATCGATAAAATTCATGTCAGGATATAATGTATGTTATAAAACTGCTGGGCGAAGTCAGAGTGCATTATCCTAAATGCTGTGTTCTGATTGGCTGATTGATCGTGCATTATCTAGATGGATAATGCACTCCTGGAAATGTAGGTTAACTTCATCTCACCTTTAGACTTCACAATTGATAATCATGTGTTGTCAGGTGGCTGATGGGTGATTTTTCTGTGTTATAACGGGAATAATGCACTTGGTCATGGCTGTGGTCATGCTCTAGACTGTATTGAGACATCTCAGGGCCTATAAGGCCCCTCGATGTCTCAATACAGTCTAGAGCACTCCCACAGCCATGCCCCGTGCATTATTCCCTAATTGGAAGCCATTAACAAGTCAGTGAACAAGCTAATAAAATGGAGGTTAACTCACCAAACTTCAAGGTTTACTCTCTTCAGCCAGGAAGCCGATGCTGGAATCAATGGTGGATCTGAAAGGAAAATAAAGATTTTTATTGATCTTCACAAGTTGTAAAGCTAGTCCATAGGTTGTAATTAAAGACAGTCATATTTGAAGTTGATGTTTCCACCCCTATCAGCCCAGGATAGGTTCATCAGTTTAGGTTCTCCTAAAAATGAATATTATCTTGCAGTATGCAAGTAGGCAATGCTGCTCAATAAAGATAAAAATGAAAACAGAGTTATCAATTTCCTTTGAAAACATTCTACTTTGAGACAGGTCAATGCTATCACCACAATGACAAAGATCTTGCAAAATTCAAGGAAGTAAAGGAGCTTGCTATCAATGCCCCTTGTAAGGAATGTCTTTTCAACAATTCAAAGGAATATTCAACAACTCAACAGACAACAAAAAGCTTGATTATTCAATCTAACAGTCTTCCTAATGCTTTCAGATAATCTTTCTGATAGCCATGCCATAGCTTGAAATAGAAGTATTAAATTGATTCAAAATCTACCATATTAAGATATATTTCCATGGCCCTTTAGATTGGTCCCTCCATATCTGGCAAAACTGACAAAATGACAAAACATATCTTTCCCATTGATTCAAAAGCTCAAATTCTGAGAGATATCTAGACAGATGCATCTAGAAAAATCAGACCTTATGTTAAATCCCAGCTGCCATTTATTCCACATTTTAGCATCCATAATAGACTTAAAGTTGATTATCTTCCAGACGGTGCATTCCATAGCCCAGGAGGCTTTACAGGTCTAGGACAACCTAATAAGAACCTTACGCATTGACTCACTCTGTTGACTTAAACCATTAGCTACCTCCATGAGCAAGCTTTTTACCCCTACAATATGAAAACTGCCATTTGTGGAAATACGCCAAGGAACTATATTAACTAAAGATAGCTAGACACTACTGGAAGTATTTAATTTTGTGGACTAAATGGGAAGGTCACAATAGTTTTAGTGGAAAGCTTTGCTTCATGGGTTAGGTCGTCTATCGGTGTCTTTGTTTGTAATTATTGCTGTTCAGAAGATTTATACTTAAATGGTAAGTTCTCAGCGAGATAAAGCATCTCCTTTGGATGAAATATTACTTCAGAACCAAAAAGATTTCTGTGAGCAGACCAGACCAATTGCTTCATACGCTGAACAAAGAAAAAGGGCTTAGATGTAACTGGAGATTACGATTTAGCTAGACATGTTTGCATGTTACCCTGTGATGGCTGTTTGCAGACTGAGTATTGATACGAATTCAATTTAAAGTGTAATCATTTCTAATGATATCTGAACTATGTTGTGAGGTTGTGTCTTAAGTATAATTTGTATCAATGTTTTTTCGTCATATATTATGCATGTCAAGACCCCATCAGCTGAAAAAGGTGTGTGTCGTAGCTTTCATTTATCATGATGGCTTATGATCAATAAGTGCATTAGAATCCCTGGGATAGTGCTGCAAATTAATGGATAAGTTTTGCATGATAGGAATTCCCTTTACTGAGAAATCATTTACTCTTTGAGTGTGGCTGGGTTGGTTTGGGAGCACTCAGCGTGGCCCATGAACTTTTGTACACTTAATTGGGCAAATTATAAAAGGACCTATTATTTTTCCATAATAGAAATTAGTCTCTCTCCCTTGAGTGTCCAGACCTAACAGGGTTAAGATTAAAATGCTGGTGAGGTAGAGGGTCATGAAAACGTACAAACTTGGGTTGTGTTGCAAAGCGCACCAATTGTGATGAAAGCAATCAATATAGAAAGAAATAGGCATATGCTCAATTGCACCGAAATGGGGGCAAACTGATATTGCTTCATGGGAAAGGGGTAAATTGGATTAAAAGTAAATACATTGCACCTTTATCATTTCCATTGGATCAGGCCAATAAATAGCTTTCATGTTTACCCTACTTTTACCCATCTATAAGCAATATCTAAAGTAGCAGCCTGTGATATATAGTGTATTCGGGGGATATTTTTAGCATGTTTTCTCTATTTCTATCACTTAATCCTCTATAGAAAACAAAATTTCCTAAAGAACTGAGCATTTTTTCATCTATCAATGTGCCATGAACTATGTTATCATATCCAACCATTATAACAGTCATTCATCTTATCTCTAAAAAGCTAGAGACAATAACATTGTGGTGTAGCTAAAAGGGAACCATACGTGCCACACTTTATATTCTGTTATTCCAGTTAGATAACACTGTATAAATAAGATTAAAAACCATAGTTAGAATACCTCACATGTAACATTTTTCTTTTTTTCACAATATTCTCTATTATGTAATGTCTTCATGACAAAAATTAGGAAAAGATTCTACCAACTACTTTCGATATGAGTAGACTGATATGAGACAGTTATAAATGTCATGGAACCGTACATGCCACATGGAACCATACGTGCCACACAATCTATTATGCCTTTAACATCCAGAATTACACAATACTGTGGCTATAACAGATTACTAAATTAGAGAGACAAGGCCCAGCATCATAGATAACAAATGAAATGTAAATATGGCTATAAGAAATTAGGTAAACCACGCTCCAAAATATTAGCCAACTTGGACCAGAATCCCACAGGATTCAATGCTATAAAATTGAATTGAAGCTGAAATTCATATTAGTGTTCCCAATTGTCAGGTTAGGACCCTGAATGCATCAGTAATGCACACAAAAAATTACAGAACATTCCAAGCATTTATATTTCCATAAAATGTCCCCCTGTGACCCCATTTCGGTGCATTTGACCATAATATAGTACCTCATTAAGGGCTATATATAGGCAACCAGGAGTTAAACAGAACTGTACATTGTTAGGAGGCAGGATGACCAGAATTGTGTTTTTCTTTGGCAAATGGGTGACACTTCTTATCCTTTGCTATTACAAAAAAAGGAAACCAATTTTCATGCTGATACTATAAATATTCAACAATATGCGTTACTTTTATCCTCTTTTGTCTGAAATGACTCCCAACTGTCAGTTAGAAATGCTGAAGACATTTCACTCCTATTCAGTATTTACTGTTGATGCTGTATGACATTGAAATAATGGGTTTTTATACAAAATGAAATCGTTATGACTCTAGCCATCCATTGAAGCAGCATCTGACATGCTCTGAGGATGAGGCATTGTTAGGCAAAGTGGTTTATCCTCCTTGAGGTAGCTTTTACAGTCTTCAGGTGGTTCACAAACTAACAGCATCCATATGTGCTATCCCGTTCTGTTTGGCTTGCTGAAGGCATTCCTTAACTTCAGACTTAAGCTCTGCAATTAGGACTTTGTACTAACACAATCTAAAACCCATCGAGACCCTGAGATGTAGCATCATTTCTGTCGTTGCTGACAGCACATTTTGTGAGCTGCTAATGTAAGAGAAGTATTTGGAGAAGGGTTACCTATCAGGAGGGATCTCTAATGGGAGTGCTTTTACACTGTTGCCATAGCTCTGTGCAGGTTTTTGTCTCAATGTTTCCTCTGAGTTCCCTCTGGACTTGAATACCCCGACTCCTCAACACCTCTTCCTGCTGTCGATTTTTGACTATAATTTGTTTCAAAATATTAGATTCTATTATGAGAGGTTTTCCTTGCCCTAAATATTGACTTTAGATTTCTATAGGCATTTGTGTCTGGCAGAATATCTTCAAATGGATATCTTTGTTTTGAAAAAAGAGCCATTTAAATAAACACTGTATTTCAGTCAATATCAATAGAATATACTTAAATACTATCTAAAATGCTAGTGCAATGTAAGAAATCTTAAAGCAGTCCTACTAAAACCACCCCTATCTTCAAACCTATTGTGTCTACTTTACCTACTGGTTTGTTTCTAGAGACCATGGTTGCTTAGCAAAATCAGCTTTTAACGGATTTCCTTAGCAACGCCATAATATAATGATAGTCAGCATATTTCTACACAAGGATCCATTAACACTGATTAAAGCTGGCTCTATATGTTACCTCAGTGCCCTAGATCTATGAGAAGCAAAGCAAAGTCATATAGCACCCACCATTTGCTATCTAGGGGCAACTTATTCAGTGCACCATGAGATGGTGCTGGAAGTCATGCCTGCAGCACAGAATCTATAAAGCTCCAACACTTTTCCTACGTTCCTCCAAAAAAATGCCAGTCTCAAGATCAGGGTTTCTTAACCACCCTGATCAACATTCTTGATATTGCAAAATAAATATTTAACGATGTGCACTGCTGGGGCAATGAATCATTCTTTCCCTTCTGCCTGAACTGACTCCTAGCCACTGAATTGCACGAATGCTGACAAATTTTCAATCCTATTCTGTATCGAGTATTGATACTGAATAACATAGAGGTAATGTGTTTTACCAGAAAAAGACAACTGACATTATATTGAATCTGACTGTCATTTCAAATAGCATTTAACATCCCCTAAGTACTGTTGAGAACGTAAGCTTCCCCAACGTATCTTTTAGAGCACTAAATAGTTTGCAATTTGATCACAATCTAACAGCATCTGAATGCATTCCCTCTCTCTGGCTTGCTGAAGGTACTAATTAACTTCCTACCTGAGGTTTGTTCCTATTTCTATGATACATTAGCACTGTGTGCTGTCACAATCTAAACCCCATGGAGACCTAGGGCTGCAACATCATTGCTGTAGTTGTTAATAGCACAGTTGTGATGCCTTAATGGAAGAGATGCATTTAGAGAATGTTGCTGCTTAAAGGGGCTCTCCTTTGGGACTCTTTTACCTTGTTGCTAATGGTCTATGCACAAGTCCGTTCTCTGTATTCCCTGTGAGGCACTGTATTCCCTCTGGTCCCAAATACTCCTGACTCCTCATTATCTTTTGTGGTTGTTGACTTTTTAAATATTTTCCTCAAAAGTTTGATTCACCTTAGTAGCTATAAGGTCTCAGGCGTTTTGACGCCTATGGGGATTTCAATGGTAAAGTCAGTAATCGCTACTTGTTGCGTGAAAATTTGTCCTCAGGTGACCCTTGATCCTCAAACTTAGATCTTTACCATGTGTACATGGTACAGATACTCCCTCCTCATGTAAACATGACCGTCGTGTTTAGGGTGTAGAAAGAATTCATCTCTTAAACAAGGGTATAAAACATTTAAGACTGTAACACTTTATTTCAGTTTCTATTTTTTATTTCAATAAACAACTTTTATAACATAACATGAATTTTCACTATGCTAAAAGTAGATAAAAGCTGAAGGAAATATAGCATCGTTATAAAATTGTGGTAAGAAGTTATAGTGGCGCCACCTTGAAAGATATTGGAGAACTACAATGGATGCACTATGTTCAGAGCATGACGATAACTGCTGACAACCATACATAGAAAGCCGATAGTACAATTTTTTCACACCAGATGTCTATATGGTCGACTGTTGGCGATGAGGAGGACATTTAACATAGTTCAATTTTTTCTCACACGGGGGCAGCACCAGATATATCTTCAGTTTCCAATACTACACGCATTACTTTGCTTTACCATAGATCCATAGAGCAGCTTCCCTTTTTTTTACATATCTTTTCATAGAAAAATTGAAGGAATCTAAATCTCATTTTAAAGATGTCTGGAAATTACGGTCGCACAACAGCTGACGAATTGAGGTCTTTTAATTTCAAGGAGACTGAAGAAACTACTTGTGAGGAATATGTAGATGCCTTGAGAATTATATACTGTGGTTTTGGAAAGGTTCTTGTGAACTATTACACGGATCAAATGCAGCTAGTTCTTCTCCACCCCTTCATTGATGAGTGGTATGACAAAAAAAGAATGTACCGTATATTTTCTGATATGGCTCGAGAGCAGTACATGAAATCTCATCTCCTCCAGACTGTGGACATTAAATGGGATTCTGTTCAGCAACGGCAAATAGTCTCCATTATGGACAGCACAGGGTTACTGTGGAATGCTCAGGCTGCAAAGTGTTCTTTAGAAGCAATGCGTGTCCTTAAAAAATATAATTTCTCCCAAAGGTTTTCTCTAGAAAGTGACTGTATAGACTTCATAACTGCTTGCTTAGTAGAGAAGATAAAGAAGGAGGTGGGTCCTGGAGTGTTTTATACGGAATATTACAACGACATGGGCGGCATTGACAAAGTCCTGAGTATATTGGAGGAGATATACCTACTGCTACCTTCTATTATCGCTGACCGCATCAAGCAGCGAGTATTGGGCACTGTAACGCCTTTCAGAGGGCGTGAAATCATTACTAGCCCCCGATGCCCTCTGTACAAACTTCTTCATGCTTTTGCCCATGGGGACTTTCTGTTTTGAATCTGCTTGACTAGAATTACTGCCTGAGAAAAAACTTTGCGCCATACTACATCTTCAACAGTGTTATATTTGAACATGGATATACAATATATATCTTATAGACACTAACATTAAAAGTGATATACCCGTCTCTTAAAACATAGACTTTTTAAAAACTATTCTATACTATATAGCTTTTTCTATGTTAAATGGTCAACATGACTAATTTTACGCGTTTAAACATTATGAAATATAATATGGTGTATGTATAGCTTAGACACTACTTTTAAACATTAAATATCTGATGTATCATCCTAGTTTTTAGCTGTTTCATATACAGGCTTTCCCCATGCAGAAGTAGATGGGTAGTACCGGTATATGAGGATCAGCAACATGCTTATGTTTGGAAAGTCAGGGTTTACCCTATACTTATGGGGTAAAATGCAGAGTTTTACCCCTGTGAGACAGGGTAGAACAGAGGCTTAGATATAAGGTCTCTTTCATATTGTATGGGGTAGAAACCCACTAACTCTCCTTGTACAATGGGGTGAAGTATACTTCAAAGAGGTAAAAACAAGAACTCAGTGTTGCGTATGCAATGACTCACTATCAGCACCCAAAACATGCATGGGGTAAAACCTTAACCACGCGGTGTACACTCATAGGGTAAAGGCTATGTGTCAACATTTTACTACTGGGTAAGAAATAGGTGTTTGGGTGGGAGTTCAGGATTCCATAATGTATGCACATATATATGTACATGACATATTTAAAGTCTTTATATATTCATAAATATTCTATCGTGGAACCGCTCCATGTTTTCCCACGTTCTGACATGCTAAGTTTTCACTTCTTTCTACCTCGATTAATGTCTTTGTAAAACACCCTTTTAGATCGTAGTTGTTTGTATTCAATTCCTGTGGGTGTGTCATACGCCATGGAGGTATCGCTCATGTCAGGCGACGAATGCCACTTAGATACTGCCGCTGCCTTCGAGTCCTTTTTAATGGGCGTTTTGGACACGATGGTAAGGGACCCCTTGTTGACCCTTGGAGTGGAGGTCATGGATATATGAGAAGCAGATTGGTCATGCCCATTACTGCGCTTTGAAGGAGCCTTGGCTGAGTTTGCACCCTCAAAGTCATTATTGAGGACTACATGCTTCTCACAGGGGCTTTCTTCATTGTTAGGCGGGGTCGTCGTCCATAGCCCTTGGGGGTCATTAGATGGGCCTGCCTTAACTGACACGGCGTGCAGGTCTGGTTCGTGTAGGGACTCGGTATTTTCTTCTTCAGCGCCGCTTCTCAACTCGAGGGTGTTCATCCTTAAAGGAACGTTCATGTTTGATAAAGTTCACAAGAGCATGCATCATATTTGATTTTCTTGTCATTCTGAAAAGATTTTGTACCAGAGGGAGAATTAAAAGACATATTTTTTTCTGAAGGGAAGGATTTCTTTCTTTTCGTATACTGGTAGGAATTGATCTAGATTTACACTAAACAAAGCTAGTTAGTTAAATGAAATTAATTAGTTAGTTAGTTAGTGAGGTATATTTCATAACCATATTTTACGTTTATGTATGGAGTTTCATGGATGAATATTCAATGAATAGAATAATTTGCGTATTTTGTGTACCTGGGGGTGATTGGGACCTTGATTTCAGTTGTATCGTTCAAAGCTCTGTGTGGTGACCTATATGAAGTGTTGTTGGGAGATCTGTAACAAAGAAGAACTGTTTGAATAAAAAAAAAAATTAAAAATTAAAAATAAAAACAAAAGTTTTTAATTCTTTTCATTATTATATATCTATATATAATTTATTACATACCATATATTATCCATACCCTAATGATTAGCACTATAGTCTAGAAATATGAAAAGATGAAAGATCATATACTTACAGCCAATTAGGGAACATGTTTGGTAGAAGCTGCATTATCGTTGTGTTCAAGCTGCCATTCACCTGGTTCCAGAGGGTGTTATGCCTTTTATATTTGACTGCAATCAATGTTGTTATAGTAATAATGACGACCAATACACCAATCACAGACAAGATAGGAACATGAATTTCTGCAGATCCTTTAAGAGAAACATGAGTTTTATTGTGTGATACAATGACGCCCAGGGTCACGTCGCTTTGATTTGCTATTATGACTCCGACAGATTTCACTCTCCCCTCTCTGACATTTTTTTTTCTTTTAATGATGTCTTTAAGCTTAAATGTTCTAATTTTTGAAGACATGTCATTCCTGGTTACTACCGGTACATCATAAATAGCAGTTGAAACAGGGTGTTGACGGGTGTGAAATGTAGGTAGAACACCGTCATTTTCTTCACTGGTGTCTTTGGTTATAAAAGACTTCATTTCAGAAGTTACATCATGGGTAGTAGGTGATGGAAAGGAGTCAAATTTAGGATGTCCCGCCTTTTCATTTAGAGGTATGTCCTCCTGTCTGTGGGGCCCCCCACCGCCTTTTTCACCCTTTTCTACACCGCCGCTGCTTCTGATGCTGCTGCTGCTGCTGCCGGTGGAAGTGGCGGCGCTGTTGCTGTTGGGGTAGCCCCCGTTCCCGCCAGGATTGGGCGGCGTCATGGTGCTTACCATGCTTAAGTCAGGTGTTTCAAGTGTAATATCATCATACCCTGCAGGAAACCCTTTAGAACTGGTCACAATCTCTGCTAGGGTTGTGATGGCTGTGGTCAGATCGCGAGAGGGGTCAGATATGTCATAAACAGCGTTGCCCCCTCCCACGAGACCTGTTTCTTGAGCGTTGATTTGAGATCCGGCGTTTCCAGTTTCTGATTCAGATACTGGTAGAGATTTTTGCTGCATCCTTTGACATGAGTTCTGTAGTACCCACTCAGGAAGCTCTTTTAAACATGACACTGGATTGTTCCTTACGTCCAGCATGTCATACACCCTTGCGGTGTTTACATGATGTATAGAGTTGAACCGGAGAATTAATTTTAAATACCGCGCGTAGCCAGGACCCAACACGGGTACTGTCGTCAATCCCTGACCATTGCACAAAATTGTCCGTGTCCCTGGAAAACAGAGACACTTAGCTTCGGGACCGCATTCCTGTTACCCCTGAAAAGGTTGTCAGTGTTGATGAAACAAATAAATATATCCACAGATAAGTCATGTTGTGTTAAAACGTATCTCAAATCCTCTCCTAATCCACTGACCCCACTGACCGGATGGCGTTTGCAGTCAAATGCGCTGGTACCCGACTACACCTCTGTCTAAATGTCTGGTGACCTAAATCAGTGAAAACCGTAATCCAATTAAGATAGACTTGACTCCTGACCCTATAATCACATATATATATATATATTTACAGGGTAAAGACAGAGGTAAATCCCCCCCTTTTGTCTTCTTTTTTTTCCGTTTCACGTCCTTTTCTCTATTAACATGTTTCCCGACTGACAACTCTACCATAAGAATCCAGGACAGCCTTTTACGATGAGTTAAGATACCTTTGTCTCATATCGCGATTCATCAATAATTATTTTTCATTAAGAGAAATGGGGAGGGGGTCAACTCTAGTATTTTTGACCTAGTCTCTCACCACGTGTTTACTATACAGAGGGCGCTTTTTTTATTAGCGACGACTCGGAGTGAAGCCATATGTTTCAAGCAAGTAGACACTGTGTGTATCATTAAACTGTGTTTTATAGGACTAGCTTCTGTGTGGGGATAGAGAGGCACCGACTCTAATAGGACCTATAGCTGGCCATATGGTGAAAACAGGAAGGGGAGGAAGTGTCGGCAATGATGTTCAGACGTTCACTGGAAACATAAGACGATCTATAGGGTCCAGAAGGCGGGGCTTAACCCTCTACGAGCCGTCCTATTGGTTTCACAGGCGGTGGTTGTCGGTCACTCTTGACTGAATCCAGAGACCTATAAATACTCCGGTGACTGCTTCACCCTGTCATCACTACAATTTTTTTGTAGACGATAAACCACAGGAGCTATTTCTACTTTGTAGACGATAAACCCCAGGAGCCATCTCTACATACAGACAGTCTGTTTGTTACAGATTTTTAGTATCAAGACTTTTTTTTTTAAGCTGTTGTAAGACTTCCCACCGTCTACCATCATGTCTAAGGTAAGTAGCTGCTGGTGTTCTGGTTAGGGACTGTGTCTAGATTTATTGTTGATTCTCTTTGATAATTGAAGAGACCTACATGTGTTTAGCTCTTTTATTTTGAAAGTAATATTCAAAGAACATGTGAACAAGCATCTATCTGTCTGTATATTTAGTTTATTCTTTATTTTTATTGATATTTGAAGAGCATTGTATGTAGTTTGCTCTGTGTGTATGTGTGTGTGTGTGTGTGTGTGTGTGTGTGAATACAGTGTGTAGTATACATATTAATTATTTTTGTTTTTTCTCTTTGTTTCATCTACCCTCAGCCAGCTCTGAAAAGGAAGCAGACACGTAGGACAGCTCTGCCCGCTTCATTGGAAGAGAACACCCCTCCCCCTTCACCCCGTCCTACTACCCTGGAGGACCAGCAGAGGCAGCAGCCTGAGGACGAGGGATGCTGGGAGCATGACATGCCCAGTGACGATGAGGTTTTCACACCACCTAAGAAGAAGAGGGCTGCACGAGCTATAGTATACGACAAGGAGGACGTTGGTGACACTGAGGAGGTAGCGGGTGACACTGAGGAAGTTGAGTCTGATTCTACTGACCCACCCCCTAAACGACCTGTGCAGAGGAAGAGACCTGTGACAAAGCCAGGTGGTGCCACCTATGTGCGAGGAGGAGCTGCATCACACCCCAACTCCCCAAGACCTGCATCAGCTGCAACATCTTCTACCCCACCCAAGCCTTCCACCCTACCCGGGCTTTCTCCCCCTGTCAGAACATCATCTCCAGCCAGGCCTTCTACCCCTAACCATAGTGATAATCCTGTAGGGGCGAGCTCTCCCAGTCCAAGATCTAGACCTAGATCTAATCTATTCAGTGCTTCTCCCCAACAGACTGAGTCTATGGTAAAAGGGCCAAAGAGGGGGTCTGATGTCTTATGCTGGCTGGAACCTGAATTCATACGTCGAGGGGTAGCTAAACCTTACAGGTGAGTTTTTTTTCTGGTTTGTTTTGTTTGTTTTTCTTTTCCTTATTGACACCCAACAGAATAAAATAACTTTACAAATTAAAAAAAGTATGGGTTTATTAACTGAAATCTTTCATGTTGGGTCGGTGCTTACAGTCAACCAGTGGAACATTCTGTGTGACAACATGGAAGTCATCAATTCGACCATTGAGAAGCTGTCAGACGACACAGCCTAATACATCTGTAGTAGCATCACAAGGTGAACTTATTTTGTGAATTTATTTTCTCATTTGTAGTAGAGCATTGTTATTAGGGATCATTCCATGCTATGGGCAGTAGTGCATCTCGTATAAGTTTTAGTGACCTCCCTTTTTTCCTCTCACAAGAAAAGACGTGGTACATTTTTATCAAACGACGTTCTCAAACCCTGAACCCCTGGCGTGATACATGCTGCTTCATAGACAGGTTGAACAGTCTGAAGCACCTTTATAACAGACTTTTCGATGTCTGTGATTGTCTAGATGCTGTTCATAATAAAATAGGTGGCAACCTGTATAGACGCTTAGGCTCTGTTTTATCTGAAAACAAATGTTACAGCAGGTCTTGTGAGCTGTTAGACATCTTCAAAAGATTTCTGAATTCTCTTATTATCATAAAGGTGTATTCTGAAAAAAGGGATCTACACTATCTTATGCAGTCTAGGCAGGGTATTAGGATAGGGAGCGGTATAGCAGGGTCTCTACTGACTGTGTTGGAAGACAGAGAGATTATCTGTCTGTACCTTGTTTTCACCAGTAATTCCAACCATTTTCAAACTCTCACTGGGCCCACCTTTTTCAAGCCTAAAAGTATAGGTCGCGATGTGGACATAAAATTTAAAGAGCTATTTTTTGACGTTCTTGTGATAGAGCTTAAAAGATTTTTTGGCTGCTCTGTATTGGGTGGTGACTCTTTCACAGGAGATATATACGCTCTGAGGTCTGATATATTTTGGCTGATAAATACCTGCATCTCATTAAGAGACTCGTACAGTAGAGACCCTATTTAAAAAAAAAAAAAAAAAATAGCTGCTATCCCTCACCCAAATTTCAAGACTCTGCGTGATCTTTAGACAGATCAGAAACATCCCCACCATGTTTGCCTGTCCCACCTGTGGTAAGAAGTATAAGAAATTGGGCTTTTTAAGCAAGCATATAAAAGCTCACAAGGCTACTCCTGCTGCTTCTGTTGAGGGGGCACAAGAGGAGGGTTCTGAGGATCATAAGCAACATGTATATCGTTTATGTGGAAAACGGTTTGCTAAGGGAAGTAATCTTAATTTACACATGGAGAGAACTCATTCTTCCCTGGATGACAACGACGATGATGAGTCTGATGGGGAGGACATAAGAGATCAGGGGTTGGGTTCAGGAGGATTATACTCTCTGAGGCGAGTAAAAAAAACAATATCCCAGAAAGTTTCAGATACATCACACTGTTTATACTTTTAGACTGAACATGAATGAAAAATTCAAGTCCATGAAAGATGTTCTTGAACGCCTGTATGAAGTCTTTGATAAGTTAGTTCAGGAATTGACCAAAAAGTTTCAGTCAAATGATCTTATTAGGATGACTATAGATAGCAGATCAATAGACTACCCTATTCTTATACATTTTAACACAGTTGCTAGCATTAATGCTAAAGACATATTAAGTGAAATAGACAGAGTCCTACAGAGTTTCACTTCTTTCAATCTCAACAGGGGGTGCGTCATTACAGTGACACATGTAAAAATACCCTCAGGATCTGGGAGGAGCATTGTTACACACCTCATGAAACAAAAAAGATGTGTAATATATTTCAGGAATAGAGATAACGCTTGTGCTGTCCGTGCTTTAGTCATAGGGAAAGTTTTAGCCGACAGCAGTGGGAACCGTTTCAACTCTGCAGTTAAGAAAGTGTGTTCAAACAAAGCTTTGCAGGGGGCTCTGGTAAGAAAGTTGTATAGACGTTCTAAGATACCATACAATACTCCTGTTACTCTCCCCATGTTCACAAATTTGTCAAATTGCTTGAAAGGGTACTGCATTATAGTTGTTTCTAAAGACCACCTTAATTCTATCATTTATGATAACAGGGCTAAGTCTCCAAAGATAATAAGCCTATATCATTCAGACATGCATTATGATGTGTTAACTAGTTTACCTGCATTTTTTAGGCGAGGTCATTTCTGTACAAGCTGTTATGTCGGTACTAAAAATTTTTATCAACATGTCTGTAAAAACACATGTAAGATGTGTCGACATGAACATGAGATAGAAGATAAATTTGAATGGCTGTATTGTGTGAAGTGTAACAGAAGTTTTAAAGGACTGAATTGTTTTCAACTGCACGTGAAAAAAATATCCAACCCTTCACAAAGGGAAGAAAAAAAAATATAGAAAATCTGTATGTCAAACCTATTATAAATGTCGGGACTGCAATCTATTCCTGAGTCGGAAAAGCAAACTGTCCCTTGAACAAGGTGTGTCTAAACCTCACCGTTGTTTCACCAAGAAATGTTCTATATGTCACATAGACTATAACGTCCTTTTTGATCATACTTGTTACATACGTAAAATAGAGACTGCTCAGAACCAAAGCGCCTTGAGACTTAAAGACGACAGGGTGTCTCATTATATTTTTTTTGATTTAGAGTGTATGCAGGAGACAGGTACACATATACCAAATTTATGTATAGCTGAACGTGTTTGTGAGGTCTGTATTAAATCAGGTGATGCTGAGAAGGAGTTTGAACCAGACAAAACGTGTTCTAACTGCGGTGTTCATCAACATGTGTTCTATGGAGAGGGATGTGTGGATAGATTTTGTGAGTGGCTTTTTGTTAAAAAACATTCAAACAGTAGAGTGATATGTCACAATTTTCGTGGGTATGACTCCTATTTCGTCTTGACCTATATTTATTCAAAATCATTGAAACCTAAAATAGTTTATAATGGGGGGAAAATAATAAGCCTTGAAGTTCCACCCTTTAACATACGTTTCGTAGATTCTTTGAACTTTTTACCCATGGCTCTTTCTAAAATACCGGGTACTTTCAATTTAACTGAGTTGAAAAAGGTTTTTTTTTCCACATTTGTTTAACACAAAAGACAATCAAAACTGTCATCAGGGAGTCATACCACCCCCACACTACTACATCCCTGAAAACATGAAACCTCAAACCTGTCAACGGACGGTTACATGTGGTGAAGTGAATGTACACGGAATCCAGGGAAGTTCAGTTGATCCTTTTATTGCATAGCTGACATGAGTGTTTCATAAAGGTGATAACAATGATAACACTCGCCAAGATCTAAGCTCTGCCTCCGATCCTATAGCTCAACCTGTCGTAGGTTCTAGGTATAGGTGTAAGGTGTAAGTTGGGAGAGATGATTGGGAGCTGCTCAAGCTGCCTTTTATATGAAGGACTTGAGCAGCTCGCAGTGTTCTGAAATATTCTATACACGTGGCTCAATGAAATAGGGACACATGTCATAGGGAGAGATTGCCACCTGTGTGTTAATCATATTGATGAGGATTGAGAGGAGATTGTGAAATATTCTCCCATTCCAAATATGGCATCACAGGTGGACCCCACATCCTCCAGCGGGGCTGTGTGGGTGTAGATATGATTGGAATGTTATTACATCCGTCTACATTATGTCACAGAGCCTCATGGAGGAAATGTGTTTGTGGTGACTAAAGGATCCTGGTTCCTGTTGAGGAATGCAGGAGATTGTTTAGTATGGATCATGAGCAGAGCTTGGGTTTTATATGGCGAAGAAATTAGTAAATATGAAAAATAATAATAATACCCAGAATGGTCCATTGACAAATCCCCACATTCCTACTCGTCTCTGCACGAGTGTAAAGGGAGAAAAATAAGTAGAAAAGATGAGGCTTTGCCAAGTCCATTGACAATTATGGGTATTATGATACAAATACTGGGTTTTGTGAAAAACCTGATGGGTTTGACATTATATGCAGTAAAAAAAAAAAAGGTTCCTTTATGGAATTACAAAAATAAAGTTTTTGTGTGGATCAAGTGACTTAATGTATAATTACAGGTTTTAAATGCCGGGATATGTACAATGCTGAAAATATATATGTACCGGTATGTTATCGTGGAAAAATGAAAATTTTTCTGATTTGATAACATGTTGGTTTTATACAATAATAGGCAATGAAATATATCTAGATGAAAATTAACCAAGTTTGGTGATTTTTGGTATTGTGGGGTCAACAATCAACGCGAGGGTGATGAGTCTTTGGCTCCACATTACCAAGGCTCATAACTGAAGTTGTGTAGCGTCTGCTACACAGTCGGGTATAAGGTATAAGTCAAGGTGGTATTCAGTGTTATTGTTGACTAGAAACATGGTAATTTTCATGAAAATATACAAAAATGTTATGTATGCAACCTGTTGATTATGGATAACTAATTTGACTAAAACTCATAAATACATGTCATAGTTGAGCTTGAAAAAAAAAACAATGGTGAAGGTGATGAAATTTATAGCGCCTAGAGGTAAACCAGAAGGCCATTTTGGTTTTAGTCTCATAATGTTCATCAAAGGAAAGAATCTTAAGTTAATATATACATTGGCCTAAAGAAAACAGGCTTTTTAAGGAATCCAGTGAAAAGGATTTGACATGCTGAGAGAAAAGAAAAGAATTTTACATTCTCAGAAAACAAGTAATACGTATAGGCGTGGGGGGTTGTTTACAATTGTATCTTCATGGCTAGGTAGTACAAAAATTGAGTCTGTGAAATGTCTATTTGTGTGTTCTGAAATGTCGATTAGGGTGAATGCTGTTTGGAGGTAGGTTCTGATGTTCTTTGATGTTGAAATTCTTGAACCTGCCTTCAGCCTTACGATGGGTCCTGGATCTGATGGGCCTGAATTTTGAGATGGTGATGTCGGAAAAGTCTAAGTATACTGATGCTAAGTCACCAGCAGTGGCCACATCTGATCCGTCCTCTGAGGTTGTATCTGTCTCTGTGGTAGGGCTAGGTCGAGCTGGCATGGGCTTCCACATGGTTCTGGGCGGGGATTTTTGCCTGTTGCCGCTTGGCTTAGGTTTGTTGTCATAAGCACAAGGGCACAGGAACCCATTTGGCTGATGGTAACACGGTATGCAAAGTCTGGCAGCGGATACCTGCCCATTGATGTGGCGGCAGTAATTGTTGTTGTGCCTGTAGGTTGGGGGCATGGGTGTGCCAGGCCTACAAGCTGCCGACACATAGGTTCCCCTGGGTGTTAGATTGGGCTTTCTAGCTGGCTCCCTCCACTGGCTGGTGGAAGCTGCTGCTGGGGCTTGGGGTCCGCGGCTGGTGGGGTTGGATTTTGCTTGACCTCTTCCCTGCTGCTTCTTCTTCCTGTCGCCTTCCTTGACGATGATAGCCCCGGCTCGTCTTTCTCAAGGGCTGGAGGGCCGACGGATGGTGGGGCTGCCAGGTCTCCAGAGGAGGGGTCTGTAGGGAAGAGGGCCGTGAAAACAAACCATTAACAGAGGTGTGAAATCCTGCTTGGGTCAGCTGGTGGCCTTGTCAATACAGGATAACCAATAGGTGCTATGAATTTCTGCTGTTTGACACATAATATTAACTTGACAGAGCTCAATTTGATTGCAAGAATAGAACGCGGTAAGTGTAACTAAGCAAGCTTAGTTGGTTAATTTGTATCACACTGGGTGGCGGTACTGAGCTGTCGCTTCACCGTGCTGAACCTGATTATTCAGATAAAAATCCTGAAAAATATTTCGAATAGTGGCCTAAAATTTCATGAAGGTGGTTGAAAGGTCTCGAAAAAGGTTTGAGTTTTGGCATTCTGGCATACGGTATGCTAACTGAATTTGAGGGTGGGGGTCGCGAATTTGAAATAAATTTTGAGTTTTGATGCCTATAGCCTTGGCCCTATATAAGATATGGGTGCCGGCTATCTTATCAGAAGTTACGCAAGATGGAGATCGTCCAAGGCGTTCTCCATTTTCCGGATGGTCGTGCGCTGTTGATTACAGTATTCATCAACGAGGACGGGACGTAAGTAATTTTGAATAAGTGGTCGTGTGAATTTATTTTGGAAAATTTTGAATTACGAAATTTGTTTCGGGCTTTTTGGTAATTTCAATTTTGGATTTGTTTTTGTAGGATACATCAGGTCACCTACCTACTGCTGGCGCCTCAGGTGCCGGCAGTGAACGGGTTTTAGAAGAGACGTGAGTAATCCCTTTTATCATGAAGCTAGGTTGTTTGCACGTGTTGATGTTGTTGTTTTCAGTCTATGTATCAAGTCAGAACGATCATGTGACCGAAACTAATGGATTTTTGCATATCACGAAGCTCTTTAAAAATGGCGACGCCGGGTCGCGACTGGCGCGAAAATTTTGTGCAGACGTTATGACTGCGTCTATAGGTTGTGGAACGGCCTTGCGTCGTCATTGATAAGATCTAGTGATGTGCAAAGTGAAGCAATGGCGGGATATCGCGATTTGTGGGCATGGTTTTATGTATTTAGGTCGGGATGGGGCCCTATGGGGGGTCCTTGGGGGGTCTCGGGGATCTCGCCGGATAGGAGGGGGATCCCCACATCAGCGTCTCAGGGCTATCCGGTCTGCTATGTAGCGCTGTTCAGCACCTGCCATCCCCACATAAGGGTGGTGGTACCGTCCAGTGTTGTCACCGGGTTTGTGGGCGCTGGGGAGAGTCCATTATGGGAGGAACCTCGGGGGTGGACGGTGGAGGTCGCCGAGGATGCTGAGCGTTCTCAACGATCCCCACATCAGCCGAAACTAATGGTTTAAAATTTAAAAACCTACCATCCATGGTGTCAATGGCCCTCTCAGCCAGTGTAGGGTCGAATAAGTATAGGTCCTTGGGTGGTTGGGTTTCTCTGAGTTGTAGCAGGGCCATCTCTGCTGGAGTTGTCCCACTGGTGGAGGCTTTAGGGGCTTCCCGCCTGAGTAGGTCTTTTCTCCGTGTCAAAGGTGGCACTGGTTTGTAGCTGGCTGATAGTTCATATATACTTGGTGTGAGTTGGAAGTCAGGCTGGTTTTCCTGTACAATGGCCAGGGTGACCGTGTGGGGTCTGGATCTGAGGATGATTGTGAGGGGGATGCGCCAGAGCAAAGGGCAACTGGGGTATCTCTCCAGCCTCACCGTCCTCAGTCTTCCACCAATGATCATTCCGACGTCTGACTTCCAATGCGCATCAAGATGATGGGCTAGGGGGAAAGTTAACCTAGCCAAGATGGATGCTGGCCAAAGGTTCCTTCCATACACCATTAATCCCACTGGAAAGGCATATGTGTGCCCTCCAGAGTGTATCTTCAGCACGAATCTTGGGGTGCCGGGGGCGGGGTCCTGTCTGCCGTAGGGCCAATGCCTAAGACAGCGTCTCCCCGCCGCTTTGATGAATAGCAAGCTGAGGATGATGCCTAGGAAGGCAATCATGGAATCATACCTTCCTGGCATCTGAATCAGTCAGGTGTAGTGATCTCCTGGGGTGTGGTCCGCGTAGGCCAATTTTGGTTGGTGTTCTTAATCATTTCTTTAAGCTTGTTCCAAGATGCTGCGTCAGCCATCGTTGCTCGACTGTGAATGGTCACTAATTGGGCTAAGTATACCACGTGCATGTGTACACGACACGTGATCAGGCAGCACAAGATGGCGATGGCTGGTGACAACAGGTGTAACCAAGGGGAAAACTCCAGGTGATATCCTAGATGTATGAGTGAGTTGGTGCTCAGGATGGATGACTTATCATGAATTTTGGTGGCAGCGCCTTTTAAGTTTAAAATGTCCTTAAATAGGGGTAGAAATTTTTGGTTGTGAAGGCGCTTTAGGCGCTGAAAATTTGGTAGGTCTAGGTGGGTCGGGGTGGTTGCTATGGTTACTCCTGATATGTTGTTTGGCGGGTTACCAAAATGCCGCCATAAAGGCAAATTGATGGGCACTTCGGCAATAGGTTCTAAAGTAAAGTTTTGGGCGCAGGATAGGTCTGAGTTAATCATTATCATGCCTCTGTTTTTAAGTGAGCAGAGGCATGGTACTGAAATAATAGAGTAGGCTGCATTTTTGATCTCGATTTGGCCTGAGTTTGAGCATTGCATTATTGAAGGTGAAAAGCTAGTGATAAGCATGTAGGAGCTCTGGGAGATGGGCTTAGCAATGTTGGGAATTTGTGCTGTCATGTGGGCCCGAAAATTGCAGGTGTTATGTACAGCGTCAGGTAGGTCTAAAAATAAGGATAAGCTGCAGGTGGGGTACCTAGGAGATAACATGGGCAGGGGCAGGTTGCATGTTATAAAAACATCTACATCACAAAGATCTAAGTCTTGCTATATAATTAGGCAAAGGCTGTATCTGTGTAAACCCGGTAGTGTTTACATTGGTGGTGTCAAATGGGACTGGGAAGGCCTCCGTTCTATATATGGAGTAGATGTTGTCTCCCAGTCCTATGGGTATAGGCACTGTGATGTAAAGTTTGTTTTGGTCCTGCCAGTGCACGTGCACTCTCCTTTTGTAATAGAAACCGGTGGGTACATTAAGAATCGTGATACCCTTATTGGCTTCATACAAAGAGCTTGATAGATTATTAAGTCCATCTTCCATAACTTTATGGGGAATTAATTTTGGAGGTAGCTCACCTTCCGTTAGGGTGGTTAGTGAGTCCAGAAGGGTGTCTAAATCATTTTGCAGGTTCATTAGCTCTTCAATCTGAGAGTTGGCAGCGGCGAATAACATCGAATGATAGGTGTCTTGTCTGCTCTGTTGTTCCAGGTTGAATAAGATATTTGATACATTCTTACTCAAGAGTTGGAGGTTGGAGCTGAGCAGGGCCAAGGCGTCATCCGTGTTATTTTGCATGCTGGAGAAGATGCTCAGAGATTGATAATTAAATTCAGAAATGTTCAAGAGAAAATGTGTGGCTAATTCTACCACATGCATTTTAGTAGCTAGGGTTTTCTCTAAGTCGGACATTTCGGAATTCAACAAGTCTACTTCAGGTTGCGTGCTCAAGCCAATTGATGCTCTTAAAATATCACCTACGATCTGTCCTGGGGCGCCTCTGGGTGTTCTGGTTTGGGGATGTTCCAAAAATTTTATAAACAGGGCTAAAGATTTTTGAGATTTTTGGTAGAGATTTGCCAAAATTAGGTCTAAAGTTTGGGCGGTTTCCAAGATAAAATTTGGGGCATTTTTGCTGACTAGGGAGGTTAATTTGTCCGGTCGCTGCAAGGATTGATTGAAGGATAGGTCTAAAGCGAAAACTAATGGGTAATCCATGTATCCTGAGATCATTTTCTGGGGTATTTTAGTGAATAGAACACCATAGTTTGGCCTGAAGATGGTCTCTTCTTTGGTTGCAAAATCCTGTGCTCCTGACTGTTGGGTCTGGGCGCACATCATTAGGAAGAGTGCTGCCAAGGAGGCTGCCATCCTAAAAATAGAAATTTAGATAAGCTTATGAGAAATGGATCATATGAGACTGAGATAGGACTGTTGTCCGGGGTGAGATGGGTCTTTTTTTAAGGGTTTTGGGTTGGGGAGTTGGCTTTGTGTGAGGTATGTTTGTGTAGATTGGGCGGTGGGTGTCCTATACATATGGGGGGGGGGGTCGCTTGGTTGTGTGCGGTGTGAATGTGGCGCTTTGGGACGTGTTATTTAAAAGGTTATCAGGTTGCTAGGCTGATATCTTAACCAGCAAGGATGTCTCCATCTTAGTCATGTAAAAAAAAAATTCTAGTGAGAAGAGAGAAAAAAAAAAAAGGAATTGAAGGAAAGTAATTGATTTTTTACGTCGTACATGTGTAGGGGGGGGGGAGAAATGGGTCAATTCAGGGCTGATAGCTTTTAACTGTATAAGTGGGAGTATCTAGCCATCTCAAACGCTGCCAGCTGGGTCTGAAGATTTGTTGATTGGATTCTGACATTGTATCTGCCAATACCTGTTTCATATCTTGGTAGCTCTTTAAGTGGTTTCTCTGAGGTAATCAGAGTTCTGGCACATAGGAGTGCTATATAGCTTGATGTTTCCTCACTGAATCTGTCCCACAATGGGACTGTGGGGAAATCTTTGCATAGGTCGAATATCATGGCCTTGGTGGCCGATAATACAATTGGGTCTTGTAGGGTGAGCTTTTTTTGAACTGTTTTGTTGTTTAGGTATACACCTAAGTCTTCGCTGGATATACGTTTGATCATGTCTTTGTGCTCCATGATAGTTATTCTGATCTCGAACAGATCCATGGCCTTACTTTTGATGCCGTTTGGGCCTAAAAGACTGTGGATGGTCCACCCTGAGTTGGCTCCATGTCTAACTTCTGGGGCTCTAAGGCTGTTGTAAATGATAAGAAAAGGTTTGATAGGTTTGTTGTTAGACTAATATAGATGAATGGGCTGATGGGGGGTTTTGTCAAGAGGTTGATAACTAAGGTAATGAAAGGTCAGGCTGCCATACATGGTTTTGAGAAAGGACTGCAAATTCAACTATTGCATTTTACAAAGCACTCTGGGTGCACACTACCATTGGCATGTAATGGGTATCTGGGCAACATGATGGTAGATTCCATCATAGTCATGCTAGAACGATTGATGACGCTACTAATGGACACATAAGACCGATCCTACCTGGGCTTGTTGCATGGCAGTCCCGACACTTGGGTCCTGTGGTCTCCGGATGCTTGCTCCATAGTGGCTGGATGTGGTGAGTTTGGTGTATTTGATAAGAGTGGTTAAGGTGGGGGTGGTGTGAGGCTTATAAGCACTTCATGAGGCTGGCTAATTCCTCATTACATGCCTCCCGATAAGGTATGTCTCACCCATATATGGCACGGGGCCTAGCTATTGGTTGGTTTGCATACACCTGATCAGCGTGATATGCAAATTTAATGGACCTTTATGGGGTGTGGATGATCATTGGATGATCTGAATATTGTAGTTATGAAAGGGGGGTTGATGGTTGTGATGCTGAGATAAGTCAGCCTGCCGGGGTGCACTTGTTCCTGTTGTGATAACACAGCAGGGAACTGTGCTGAATTATTTGATTAAGTGTCTCACCAAACATTCCAGTACTGATGGTAAACAGAGGCATAAACACGGATCAGGATGTCTAGGTGCTGCTCTCCTACAATAGGCGGTCATTTGGTAATACTTTAGGGTATAGAGGAGCCCTGAGCTTGTAACAAACCGGCGCATGCGTGTTCCTAAGATTTAGGATCCACGAACCGAGAATACGCTGTGACCTTGGGTAATTTATGTGGCGTGCCAACCTTAATCAATCATTAATATGACTGTCTGAGTCTCAAACCCTAGATAAAATTCTTGACAATGTCCCATCAGTAAAAAATAAGCCAGAAGGCTTTTGGGGTTTTGTGTAAAAATTTTGATGTTAAAGGTAATTGGTATGTGGTTTGGATGATAAAAAGATAAATGATGAGAAAAGAAAATTGTGGGGAATAACGTCATTGCACGAAATAACACGTGGCCAAAACTGCCACCAGTTGGAGGTGAAGGTAGAGAGGTGTGTGTGAATGTGGGGGGGTTAAGGTGGGTGTTTTTGGGGGAAAAAAAAAAAAAAAGGATTGTGTGTTTTCTGAAAATCTATTCCTTTCTTTGCAGGTCGTCCTCTTTTCTTTTTGACTGCGGGGGATTCTGGTTCACCAATGTGGGTGGAATCTAGATCAGGGTCATACAAGGTGTTAACTGGCCCAGACTGCAGTCTTTTGATCACAGCCTTGGCGCTAGCCTTGGTGATTGGTCTCCTTAATCTAGATACATGTATTGAGTTTTTCAATACTTTAGCATCCTGTAGCCTTTTTAATTTTGCAGTTACTGGTGAGGTCATTTTCATTATGATGTATGGTCCACTATAGGTGGGCTGCAGCTTTTTGCTCGTTTGTTTGACCAACAGGTTAGGTATGTGTAAATACACAAGCTGACCTGTGTTGTAGGTGCATGGAGAAGCAGTGGCGTCATGTCTGGCTTTCATCTTTTTATGGTATTTGACCATGCTCTCAGCTGCCTTAAGTTGGATGTCATCTCTTAAACTGAGTAAGGCGGTAGCCAATTTTTCCTTGTCTTTGATCTCTTCAGTTTGTTGGACCAATGAGAGGGAGGACTCAGTTGGGAGATGTGTTTGTTTTCCAAATACTAAAAGATTGGGTGAGTATCCTAGCACGCTGCATACAGTGTTGTTTATACTGAATGCTATTATCATATACCATTTTATTATTCCATAAATTCTAACATATTATTGTATTAATCAAAGAATATCTATGAAATTAATACATAGGTTGGTTCTAAGAGCTATAAGAGCGCTCAAACTTTGTATAAGAGCGTTCATGCCCCACTGCACACCAGCCACAGTCAGTTAGACAGAGTTTGTGACATCAAAGTCTCCGACCTAATGGTTCACTGCACAATATAATAAGAATAAGGGTCTCAGTGTGCGACCTCATGGTCCAATGCACAAATTAATAACTTGTAAGTGAATGCAACCGGCCGTCACGGGTGCCTGAGCACCGCTGACGCCGTCATGAGTGTCTGAGCACCCTAATGACTGAACAATGGGTTACATAAGCACAACGCCATAACCTTCCGGTCGCTCTTGCGTCGCTCCTGAGCGACCTAGGTCAAATATCAAAGCATTTATGGAAAGCCCATAATTAGACGGTCAGAATGAGCCCAAGATCAAGGCGGAACTCCCATTATTAAGGAAGTTATGCCATGGAGACTGAATGGAGCTCCGAGTTCCCTACAGACAAACCGGCGGGAGTTACGCGCCTATCCAGTGGGCATTATAAATTTGGCATATTCAACTCCGCGCATGCGCAAAATGGCGGTTATAAACGCATAAACGACCGAGTTATGAGGGTCTGAAGATGCAGAACCGACCAAGACAAAGGGGGACACAGCGGCGTCCATGGGGGTCCTTTGTCCCCCTGTGACACATGAAAGACTCCCCTCAAACAATTGTAGAGTTAGGCAGATGCTACTGGCTCCAGTCAGTCTGGAGGTGCTTTTCCAAGATTTGCTACAAATAGCCTGTCTGCACCTCCAGGAGGACAGAACACCAAGAACCACTCCAGAGGTAACATCTCCAGTCATCTCCTGCTACCTGCTATACCACTGCACTATGGTGAAACTATGCTAGACAGGCATGGGTTTCCATCATTAGTGGCCAGAGGCTATCTTCCCCAAGACATCCACCAGAGGGTAAAGTTATTCATTATTACATTATTCCTCTAAGCAGCAGGCCAGGAGCTAGGTGTGGGAACCCACCTAGAACTATGCTGGACATTGTATTATTGTTACCTCACAGGTGGAGTGGAACTGAACATTGTACTTTATAAATTACTGTATGTTTACTGTATGTACAAATTACCTACATACTAACTACTGTATGATTGATATTTCTTACATGTTGCCTAAAGCTGAATAAACCAGTGATAACTGGAAATAACACTATTTTATATGAGCCTGATGTATTAACTCCATACACCACTAGTCATATGATATTTCTCATATGACAACTTGATCATGCCAATTACTAGTATGACAAAGTGGTGGAGAACATCCTACTAAGATCCCATCTCTCACAGGCTCATAAAAATTAAAGCTGGTAACACAACTAAGAACAATCATACACACAGTAAAACCCACTCCACCCACCCAGTGACCTTGACCTTGACACCATGCCCACCAAGGTCACCAGTGAGAGCTCCCACATACCAGTGAGATCTCCATCATACCAGTGAGATCTCCCACACATCAGTGAGATCTCCCACACGTCAGTGAGGTCTCCCACACGTCAGTGAGGTCTCCCACACGTCAGTGAGGTCTCCCACACGTCAGTGAGGTCTCCCACACGTCAGTGAGGTCCACCACACACATCAAGGCCTTATCAGTCAAGCTGGCAGAACAACACACAAAGACCTTACGTAGTCAGGGGCCTGTTGAAGAGGTCTCCCTCCCACCTAGATCTAGGAGGCCCACAGGAGGCAAACCAGCCTCCAATACAACAGACCCACACTCAGTAGACCCCACACCTCCCACCCTGTCTACTCAGGGAACAACCAGTTCTCAGGGATCCAACATTTCCCAAGGATCTCTACAGGACGCCCAACTCACGCTATCTACCTCAGGGGAAGAAGGATCTGCCTCAGGGGGTGGATCCACACCCTCATCTAGATCCTCCACCCCAACTCCAGCCTTTGACAGCCACTCCTCCAGAGACACCTCCCCCACACCCTCCATCATGGACACCGATGAAGGCCCCCAACCTAATCAGACAGCTGAGAAGATAAGGGCCTATGAGAAGGCCATCCAAGATGCAGTTACTGCCCTAGAGACCAACAAGTCCCAGCAGGAGGAAAGGGAGAGGATCCTCAACCAACAACTGGCAGAGAGGAATGCAGCAATAGATGCTCAACAGAAGGCCATGGAAGATCAGCGGAAGTCCCTAGAGAGACAACAACAACAGATAGCAGATCTCATGAAGATGGTATCATCCCAGACCCCACAACCTCCCACACCTGCCATCACACCTGTTGTCACACCATCTGCCTCTGGATCCAAAGATGACATCATAATCTCCATGGTGTCCAACATGACCAAACTCATAGACAGAAAACAACAGGATGACAGAAAGATCAGGCTACATGAGGTAACAAAACCCAAAACCTTTTCACACCCATCACCACTCATGTCAACAGCATTATTTATTGATCACAAATTCCCAGAATATCTGAAGGATAAGTACAAAGTAACAGACAGTGACACCATGGTAACATATTTACCCAAGTACCTCGAAGGACAAGCACTAGCTTGGTTTGAATCCTTCAGGGAGAGTGCCACACCTGATATGTTGACATGGACCAATGTAGTGAATAAATTAAAAGAGTATTTTGCTACTCGAGACAATATAATCTCAAGGACTGCACTCCGTGCACAAAAGGTAGACGAACCTGTCCAAGACTATGCATGCCATCTCAGGAAAGTGTGTAATGCCCAACGCCAAAGTGATGAAATCCTAAGCAAGGCATTTACCCAAGGCATGAGGCCCTGGATCTCTGTAGCTCTTGAGAACAAGAAAATAGACTCTTTTAACCAAGCCCTAGACCTAGCCTTAGAGGTTGAGACCCAAGAAAGATCTAGGAAAACAAGGGATGCAGAGTCTAACCCAAAGTCTACTAAGAAAAAGGTCCAGGAAATCACCACTAGTTCAGATGAAGATGTTAACCTAATGTCTAGTGCCCATGTTAGGCAACAGGAAGCTAAGGCTACATCCAAAGACCCTACCGGTAGATATAGAGGAAATAACTATGACCCCAACTACCGCTCCAGTAGAGGTAGAGGTAGAGGGGGCAACAGCAACAACCGGGGGGGTCACAACAGTAGGAAAGACAACAGCTCTTCCAACTCCAACAATGGTAACTCTTCATACAGTGATAGGAGAGACAGAACCCCTAGTAATGGCAGATCCTATAATAATCAAGGATCCAACAGTAGGAGCCATAGTCCACATAGGAACTACAACTCTGGATCCTACAACAACGATGGTTCCTACAACAACAGCCAGGGTTCAAACAACTCTGGATCCTATAACCAAGGATCCAACAGTAGAAGCCATAGTCCACATAGGAACAACAACAATGGTGCCTACAACAACCAGAGATCCAACAACTCTAGTCAATACAGCAACTCTGGTCAATATAACTAGGGTTCCAACTCACGCCAGGAGGATTACAAACCTGACACAAGAGGTTACCAGGGGAACCAACACAGTAACCCCCAAATACCACCTCATGTGATGGATCAAATCTCCAAGCTCCTGGGGGCAACCATCTCAAACACCCCACAGAACCAGGAAAACTAGGATGTCACAGTGCCGATGGGCCAGTGCGCTGTGACACCCCAAATACAAACAATCAATCAGGATTAACAAAGATCCAACCAGAGACAATTGCTAGTGCCAATATACCATCTAACAGACAGAGACGTCCATCAGTGATACACATCACCCCACCAGATTCATCATCAAAGGATACAGGTGAGAGTACCAAGCTTTCTATTGTACTTCTTCAAAATGGCTGTATCAATGCAAATCTATATGATGTTTCAGATGTACAATGTTTGGTTGATACAGGTGCTACTATCACCTGTGTCAGACAATCATTCCTCATGGACCTCCAGAAGAGATTCCATATCCAACTGAGGAAATCTAAAATCAACATCCATTTGGCAGATGGATCGGTGTGTCATGTTAGACATTCAGCTATGCTGAACTTTAGAATCCAAGGTGTCAGATTCCAATACCAATTTGCTGTAATACCCAACCTCACACAGCCCGTTGTTCTCGGCACAGATTTCTTAAGCACTACAAAATCTCAAATTGAATTTAATGTTGATCCTGAACAAATTCTCAAACCCATTAGGGCAGTGAGGGATTTTACCATCCCTCCATTCTCTGAACTTGCAGTATTGGGTAAAGTCACATCTACTCAATCACTGCAAGGCAAAACTGGAGTAGTAGATAACCTCCAAAGAAATAACAATGCCCCATATCTAGTTCAAAGGGCAGCAGTAACCCCCAGGGAAAATAACAAACATCCCCTAGTGTTACTCAACACCAGCAGGCGCCCACATAAAATCAAGAAGGGTGCCATCATAGCTCTATTTCAGGAAGTCAAGGAATCTGATTTAGAAAAACCCCAACAGGTGTCAGACACTACCCCACACACTGATCAATCCATCTCAGCCATACGGCCTGAGGATGTAACTCAATTCAGTGACACAGACTCAGACTGTGAGTCCACATATGCTGACCCTGAACTCAACTCAATCAGACTCTCTGAAATAGCTGCTATACATAGTGAGGCACATGACCTCGAGCCAGAATTGGAAGAGAATGTTCCACCAAAATCTGTGCTCACATCCAAAGATCAGCATGATAGATTAGGATCACTGCTGACCAAGTATGATGATATATTTGTAGGAAAAGATGGAGACATTGGTGCTACACACCTGTATACCCACTCAATACATGTAAAACCTGAAGCAGTGCCATGTCATTTCCTACCATATAGACAAACACCAGAAAAACAGGCCGCAATAGGGGAAGAGTGTGAAAGGCTAGTACAACAGGGCATTCTGAGAGAATGTGCCGAGGGCCCCTGGGCCTCCAGATCCTTTTTAGTACAAAAATCATCAGGAGGCCATAGGCTCGTCACAGATTTTCGTTATTTGAACCAGAACACGATAAATCAAGCCTTATCTACACCCCGAGCCGATGACACTCTGGACATGATAGGGTCACTCAGACCAAGAGTATTCAGTAAGCTAGATGCCCAACAGGGATTTTTTCAAATTCCTATAAGACAGGAGGACCAGCATAAAACCGCATTCATAGCAAATGACAAAAAATATGTCTATGAAAGGATGCCGATGGGTTTAGCGACGGCACCGGCGGGATTCTGCCATCTAGTCACATTAATTCTGAACAAACTCAAGTACAAATGTGCCCTACCATACCTAGATGACATATTGGTATTATCACCATCAATCGAACAACACTTCCATGACCTGGAAGATGTGTTCAACAGCCTAAGAGTTGGTAAACTCAAACTGAAGAAATCAAAATGTGAATACTTCATAGACAGAATAGACTTCTTGGGAATGAGAGTCACACCCATGGGACTACAACCATCTCCCACAAAGGTGGAATCAATCAAAACCTTCCCAACACCAAAATCAGTCAAAAACGTCCGATCCTTCACAGGCCTATGCCAATACTTCAAAAAGTTTATCAAAGGTTATGCCCAAATTGCTAGACCATTGTATGATCTACAGACACATCTCAAAGCATTTGTCTGGACAGAGGATGCAGATAATGCTTTCAAAACATTAAAGCATGCCCTCTGTACCAATGCTCTTCTCAGATATCCAAACTATGAGAAAGAGTTCAGTTTGGCAACTGATGCTTCCAATGTGAGTTTAGGAGCTGTACTCTCACAGAGAGATAATGAAGGAGTGCTCAGACCAGTAGCCTTTGCAAGTAGAACCCTCTCCAAACATGAGAGAAATTACAATACCACAGAGAGAGAACTACTGGGAGTAGTGTATGGAGTACTACACTTCAGACACTACCTAGAGACTAGACACTTCCAATTATACACAGACCATGCAGCCCTAATCCCACTATTAACCAATACAGGACTCACACATAGATGGGCCAGATGGGCTCTAGACATACAACAATTTTCATTCACCATCCAACACGTGAAAGGTGATGATAACATACCTCCAGATGCTATGTCTAGAAGAGAATACCCAGACTCTGGACCCATGACTAACCCTCCACCCCCACCAAGGAGAGTTAGAGCAGCCAGTAGAACCAAGTTTGCAAAAGTAACAAAGAAAGTACCATTCAAAAGGGATGATCCACCCAACACCATTGAAAGGCCAGAGACACCCATTAGGGGTATCTTGAAGCAATCTACACACTATGTGTTTTGCCACTGTGAGAGAGAATACTCACAACTCTTTCCAGATAATGACTTCGAGCCTATTGAATTCTCATCACTCAATCAGATGCTGAAGGCAACTCCTAAGGAGCCACCCTTCACCCCACCTGACTCAGATGATGAAGATCCAGAAGACACAATATATGCTATTACTCAAGCAACTTCTAAATCAGTCAGATTCTTTGAACCAATGCAGGGAGAGGAAGCATCAAACCATTTGTGTCCTATGACCACACGCTCAAAGACTAGAGAAATGATTCAGGAGGGCACACCAAAACCCCCCACACAATCACAAACTATTCTAAATGAGAAAAAGGTCACAGGAAACAAACCTACCAAAACCCCACCTGCCAGGAAAAATGTCACAAAAGACACTGCATCTACTAAGTCAAAGAACTCTGAGACAAAGAAGAATGACAAAAAGCAAATTGTGCCTTTAAAGAAAAAGGTTGCCACTCCCACCAAGGCGAGAATAGGCCCTCCAAAGGAGCCTACACACCAAAACAAGAGTGACACACCCCAACAAAAGGCACAAGATAGGCCAATAGTCGATGAAAAAGAAAAAGAAAGAGACAGAATAAAACAACATGTGCTAGATATAAATCAACTACTGGATCAGATTCCCGACACATCCATCTCAGGTACAAACCTTGGCTTGGAACAAAGGAAAGACAAGGACCTATTGCCCCTCATACAGTATCTTGAGGATGGGACCTTGCCTGCACCAAAAGCACAAGGAAATAGAATCATCAACCAAGGCCAGACATACACCTTGGTAAATGGTACATTAGTCCATATATGCCCCATAAATTGGAGAAAAACCAATACTGTACCACTTCAAATTGTTATACCACAGCAATGGGTAACAAGTACACTACAGTATTTCCATGACTCACCTACTGGCGGCCATCTTGGTTCAAGTAGGATGCTGTCAGCACTCCGACCTAGGGTATATTGGAAGTCTATGCTAGCAGACACAACAAAATATGTTTCCACCTGCCACACATGCCTCACAGCAAAAAGGCAAGTACACTCACACAAAACACCAATGACAGTGAGAGAGTACATGACTTCACCAATGAAGTTCCTAAACCTAGACGCGGTGGGACCACTTCCCACAACTGCCAGGGGAAACAAACATATACAAGTCTGCATAGATTATGCTACCAGATATGCAACAGCTTGGGCTACTACTGACTTAAAAGCTGAGACAACAGCAGCAGAGTTCTACAAGAATATAATTTGTCATCATGGAACACCAGCCACTCTTCAAACAGACAATGGGACATGTTATACAGGTGCAAAGTTCACAAAGTTAACTAAACACCTCAAGATCAAACATAAATTCTCCTCACCATACAGGCCACAATCAAATGGGCTTGTAGAGAGATTCAATGCTAGCATAGGCACAGCGCTCAGAGCATTCTGCTCAAAGCACCAAAACAATTGGGATTCATTTATTGAACCCATAACCTTTGCATTAAACAACACTGAATCCCAAACCACAGGATTCACCCCTTTCTTCCTACTCCATGGAAGAAACCCAGCCACCCCAATGGACTTAGGGCTGGGAATACAGGAAGACATATCCACAGTAGCAGACCATGTAGCTAACATGATAACAAATCAAGATACCTCTAGGAGGAAAGCTATAGAAAGGGTCGCCAAGCTACAAAAGGAAAGAAAGGATAGATATGATAAGAAACTTACACCACAGGAAATCAAGGTCACCGACATGGTGTACCTAAACATACCAAGGATCCTGACCAACACAGAGTGTAAGAAACTTCAACCCCTTTTTATGGGACCATATGTTGTAGTAGATAGACCTAGTTTGACAAGTGCCAAACTCAAAAACTTGGACACCAATCTATTGGTGGCCAGACCGGTGCACATAGACAGACTGAAAAAGGTTGTGGCTGTCAGAAACAATGAATTTGCACACAGGCTTATTCCACATGAGGCCAAATACTACAGCAAAATTGTAAGGAACAAAAATGATATCACCCTTACAAGAGAAACCACAGGCATAGGCCCTATCAAGCCTAGGCCTGCACACCACATACTAAGAAAGACATCTAGGTGTGGTGCAGTTTCAAGAAATTAGAAACAAGATTGAGATACCAAAAGAACATAAGATTTTCAAAATGTATTACAAATTCTCTTCATCCACACATAAGACATGTGTGACTGATAATGAATTACTTATATGTATATAAAGCCAATCAAATTTGTAAATATATCAGTAGGTTATTGCCTCTGAAAGGGTCAAAGACTGGGACCCCCCAAGTAAAGCAGACATGAAGTCTAAGAAGAGTAAGGGTAACACAATGGAGTGTCTAAAGCCTAATCCCCACATGAAAGAGCGCGCTATGCCAACACAGCAGTCTATAGAGATCAATTGACCTTATAAGCTACCCTCAGACAACTGTCTAGACGGTCATGAATGGCTGTCCTGGATGACAGGAGGAGCTAATTACCAGTACACAGACTACACAATAGACCCCACAGTTAGCAGACACTGAAGATTAATGCATTGTCTCCAGAGAAACAATACCAGGCCCACAATGGATGTGGGTAGGGTAGGCTACATAAGAAGCACTGTGGACCATAGCCCACCATCAGTCTTCATCCAGCTGCAGTCTGGAATACAAGTCTACAGGACCCCACTTGGGAATTAGCCAGCCCACTTCTCCATTAGGAGAGACTGCACTAGGATAAAGAACACACCTACTTCACCTTCAACCTGACCTTACCATTTACTGGTCAATCTCTATAGACTCACCGGACATATTGCCAAGACAGCTCAATCTTGCAAAGGTACAGTTTGAACCACTTCATTTAAAGTGTTACACCATACACTTAGACTTTACCAGCACCAAATCACTACAAATTTGACAAGACTTTAAACAGCAAACTTGCTTTACACAAGCACCATGGGGAGACTGAGAGTTTCACCCATACTGCTAACTATGCTGTTATTATATACTATAGAACCACTTACTGCAGGTTATACACCTGTGGTGAGACAAAACATAGGAGTAGTATTCAAACCTAGCCCTCAACCATTGGTCAATGGACATACAACCACAACACTATTGTTAGCTATCCCCTACAAAATACCTCGGGCACCCGTTACCCAAGGATCCATAAGGGATAGAATACTCCATTTGACCACTCCTACTCTACAAGATCGTACCTCTGGTCAAATTATCCAACAAGCCAAAGAGCTTGACACCTTGCTGGAAATTGCAGACAAGGAGATAAATGAAACATTAGCCTCCATCAAATTGTTCCTATCCAACCCCATAAACACATTGGACAAGGCCAAAAGAGAGGCCATACTGGGTTTTCTAGCACCCCTGTTTCGCGGTGTGCTAGGTTTAGCCACAGTAGAAGATGTAAACCAAGTAATGGGACAGCTCAAGAACATAGATTAAATACTAAGAAAATTTGCTAAACAGGACCAGGAAGCAGCTAATCTCATTGAAAAGATCACAGACAGACAAGATAAGTTTGTTAAAGCATACATCCAAGATAAGAAGGTACTGGACAGCACAATCAACACCATAGGTGACACCGTCAACCTGTGGGCCTCTAACATGTCCAGGTCACTTGACTCATATTCAAGGCACGAGAAAACTCAAAGGGAAAAAATGCAAGTATTAAATGATGCACTAATTATCATAGCAGCAAGAATGAATACAGTCCAATCACTGCAAAGGACAAATGCAGCCCTGAGGATGCTATCATCAGGGATCCTAACCCCTGATATAGTACCACCCTCAGACCTTGCTAGATACCTAATTGACATTAATAACAAACTTAGGATTACACACCCTGGAGCACAAGTCGCAATTAATGACTTAGATTTCTATTATTCACAGAAGCTGACCTCATACACTTACTCAGCTCACCATATATATATTCATCTTGAAATTATAATTCAATCTACCACCTCAACCTTCAAACTGTACCAAATGATTACATCACCCATGCCTATAGACACACAGGAGACCCCCACCAGAGGAGTCACCAAGTTGCAAACCACAACTGAGTTTCTAGCAGTATCTTACGACGAATCATTATTCATCGAATTGGACTCAGCAGATATGCAGGCATGTGAAGGTACTACAGTAAAGGTATGCCATTTTTACTAACCAGGCTCAACAGATTAAGGAACATTGCAAGTTTACAGTTTCACCACTGCAAGCACCTACCACCCATGCTATTTCCATTTCTGAAGATGAGTATCTGGTCACTACTAATGAACCCCATTACTTTATCAACTGCCATGGTAAAACGTCTGAAACTCGAAAAGCCCAGTCCTACTCAATCATAGGTGTACCCTGTGGGTGCACAATCAGTGTAGGAGAATTTTCTCTTCCAAACACAAGGTTGCCCTGTAATTCAACCTTATCATTTCATTACATTCTCAAGACAATTAATTTACCATTCATGGCGGCACTTAACGAAATTTCTGAAACCAAACCAGATGAAAGAGAGAATCTTCCAAATTTCCCAGTAGTAAACCTTTCTAGAACCTTAGAAAAACTACAGGAAAATCCAATCATGGATGATATTACTCAACTAAATTTAGAGCCCTTTGCCAAAACAGTATTAAAAGATGCCTCCAACCTTAATAAGGAAATGGAAACGCGCTACGAGGAATCATACCTACGTCGAGTTACAGAGCATCCAATCTTCCAAAGCTTAGCACTCATCCTAGGGATATCAGCTCACATTTTTATAGTATACATACTACTCAAATTATACAGACTAGGAGGGACTGTAGCCTACCTGCCTACAGCCAAAGCATTCAGACTAGTCACCGAGCTGCCCCTACACAAATTGCTCCCAGATAAGAATCCTACCAAATTAACCCCTACAGAGGAAACCCACACCCCTTTCCTCACAATTCAGGAAACCCACACCCTGATAATTGCTATATTATTCACCCTGACCATCTACTCAGCCTACAGAATAATGAAGTACTTTAAGAAATTTGCACAGACACACTGTGGCAAGAAAAATGTGGCCAAGCGCACAAACCCCACAATATATTTTAAAATATATTGTGGAGACTCAAACTTCGCGCTACCCTTGAAGCCAATACCACATGAATTTGATGAGATTAAATCAGCAGTTGCCCCTACCTATAAGGATATAGTGGTTAAAACCTTCCCACTACCTAAGGCTATATTTACCTGGAATGGACCAGCAGTTATAACAACACAGAGAGGAGAATTTGCTTATCACCTCCCTCAGGTGATACACCTACCTTGGCGCACTAGGTTCAGTACTATACCAGCCCTTAAAAACAAAGGACTGTACTACTCCATGCTTCTCCAGAATGATTGTGGCACCAGCCCGGTGACCATGACAGCACTGGAAAATACAACAGATATAATTATTGACGAACAACAGGAGGAGACCGCAAGGTCAAACATGCAGACTATTGCTAATTTTCTAAACCACCAGCCCTCCCCGGTGACTGTGGAAACAGCCTAGACTGCCCACAGCCTAGGCTGCCCCCAGTCCACCACCAGGAGACAACACATCAGAGACAGTATTCAGAACTTTTCGGACAATTTGCCGGCCCTGAAAAGGGCCTTTGGGATGGCGGGTTTTTACACCCTAGGTTTCAGTCAGTCGGGATCCTACCACAGATCCTCGGGTTCAACATCAATGGGAGAGTCCGAGTCCGAGTCCGAGCCATACATATGGCCGTGATCCTGCTCCCACTCAACGAGCCGGGCCTCCAGCATCCCCAGTCCATACTCGGCAGCCGTGGATGGATCCCCGGATGCCGCAAGATCAAGGAGGGACGCCGCCAACAGATAATCCCATAGCACTCGCTCCCGCGGCCCGAAGTTATAGTCCATGGGCCAGAAACCCATATTACCCAAGGCCCTAGTCAGAAGGGCCACAGTGGCCCCCCGACGCAAGGCTGAGCCTAAGAAATAGTGGCAGGAGTAATTACAGATCAACACATCACCATGCTCAATGATCTCCTTGAAATTCCTCACTATGTAACCATAATGGATGGTCTGGTTAGCCTCCACCAGGGCCCTAACTGGACTCCCCACCTCCATCACCTGGGGGACAGGCAAAGCAAAGAGAGCTTGTAGTTGGGCCATGGTGCTACAGCAGTGATTTCCAGAGAGGAACTGATACTCCAATACCAGCCACACACTCCTTAAATGGACACACACACCCCCCCCCCACCCTGAACTGTCCACTGACACCAAGCTAGGCACTCACACAGACACATGCCAGAATCTGGCACCTAACACCTCAAGTGCCACCACTGCATGAGCACACCAGGGAGGAGACTCACATCTCACTCCTGACACACCTCCACTGTCAATGAAATTATCAAAGTATTAGAAAAAAAAAAAATATATATACACAGCCACTTGTTGATGTATAATATGAAAATCTATGGTATTCTCACAAAATCGATGATTAATGCGCGCATATACGCGCAAAATTGCGAAATTGCAAATTACAAATCGTAAATTGTACAAATCTAACATTAATATACATGAATGCAGGTAGATAACTAAGACAGTTTTTGTACCCACTAGCACTTGTATACTATGCCAAGGTTTACTTAAAGTAACACACTTTAGGTATCCAAGAAAATTGTTGGAAAAAATGAATGAAAAAAAAAAATTTGTTGAGAAAATTGTTGACATAAAACATGTTTACTTAAGACACTCACCAAATAAATCTCTTTCAGGGACACATACTCAAAAGGCTAGGGGAAAAGTCAATTAAGCAGCGGCCCACTGCCGAAATTGCCAATTAATACACCCATATAGCAAAATCAATGAGTAACTCAGAGACAAACAAGCCTATTGTACATGAAGTACTTTGTTTTTCCGGCCCTCGGAAAAATTTGTCTCAAATCCCAAAAATTGTATAGTGTAAACTAGATTGTACGTTTGTACCCAATTTGCACACAAAATTGTATGTTTGCACACCAGATTGTATGCTTGTACCCAATTCGCACACTAAAATTGTATGTTTGCACACCAGATTGTACGCTTGTACCCAATTTGCACACTAAAATTGTATGTTTGCACACCAGATTGTACGCTTGTACCCAATTTGCACACAAAAATTTATGTTTGCACACTAGATTGTAAGTTTGTATCCAATTTACATTTGAATTGTATGTTGCACATTATACTGTATGTCTGTACCCAATTCATAAACTGAAGTCAGATTTTTAGAAATCAACATTTCTATGTGTATCCAAGCTGTACACAAAATTATATATGTACATACAGAAACTATCAATTGAACGCAAAATTATATATTGGCACACTAAAACTGTCAAATGTACGCAAAAATTATATATTTGTACACCAAAAATTGCCAAATGCACGCGAAATTATATATTTGCACACTAAAATTGCCAAATATACGCGAAATTGTATATTTGCACACTAAAATTGCCAAATGTACGCGAAATTATATATTTGCACACTAAAATTGCCAAATATACGCGAAAATTATATATTTGCACACTTAAATTGCCAAATGTACGCAAAATTATATATTTGCATACTGAAATTGTCAATTGAACACAATTACACGCGAAATTGTAAATTTGCACACTAAAATTGTCATTTATGTTCAATTTGCACGCTAAATTGAACATTGAATGCCAAAATGGCACACTATTCGCCAAATTGTATGTTGTACATAAAAATGGAAAGTTGTACCCATAATTGATGTTACATAAGCAAATACACTCAGGTATGATAAGATATAGAAACTCGGAAATGTACTTATACCCAGGAGAAAATTGTTTATACTGACAAAGCTCTACCACGAAAATTGCATTTGAAGCACTCCCCATTACTTCAAATCCTCTTACAAACAGTATATAACTCCAAAAATAAGGTAAAAATTGCATAAATTGTACATTCCCTCGGCGAAATGACGGAGTTTCGCATTCTCTCGGGGGAGACGGAGTATTCTATCATATACCATTTTATTATTCCATAAATTCTAACATATTATTGTATTAATCAAAGAATATCTATGAAATTAATACATAGGTTGGTTCTAAGAGCTATAAGAGCGCTCAAACTTTGTATAAGAGCGTTCATGCCCCACTGCACACCAGCCACAGTCAGTTAGACAGAGTTTGTGACATCAAAGGCTCCGACCTAATGGTTCACTGCATAATATAATAAGAATAAGGGTCTCAGTGTGCGACCTCATGGTCCAATGCACAAATTAATAACTTGTAAGTGAATGCAACCGGCCGTCACGGGTGCCTGAGCACCGCTGACGCCGTCATGAGTGTCTGAGCACCCTAATGACTGAACAATGGGTTACATAAGCACAACGCCATAACCTTCCGGTCGCTCTCGCGTCGCTCCTGAGCAACCTAGGTCAAATATCAAAGCATTTATGAAAAGCCCATAATTAGACGGTCAGAATGAGCCCAAGATCAAGGCGGAACTCCCATTATTAAGAAAGTTATGCCATGGAGACTGAATGGAGCTCCGAGTTCCCTACAGACAAACCGGCGGGAGTTAAACGCCTATCCAGCTGGCATTATAAACTTGGCATATTCAACTCCGCGCATGCGCAAAATGGCGGTTATAAACGCATAAACGACCGAGTTATGAGGGTCTGAAGATGCAGAACCGACCAAGACAAAGGGGGACACAGCGGCGTCCATGGGGGTCCTTTGTCCCCCTGTGACACATGAAAGACTCCCCTCAAACAATTGTAGAGTTAGGCAGATGCTACTGGCTCCAGTCAGTCTGGAGGTGCTTTTCCAAGATTTGCTACAAATAGCCTGTCTGCACCTCCAGGAGGACAGAACACCAAGAACCACTCCAGAGGTAACATCTCCAGTCATCTCCTGCTACCTGCTATACCACTGCACTATGGTGAAACTATGCTAGACAGGCATGGGTTTCCATCATTAGTGGCCAGAGGCTATCTTCCCCAAGACATCCACCAGAGGGTAAAGTTATTCATTATTACATTATTCCTCTAAGCAGCAGGCCAGGAGCTAGGTGTGGGAACCCACCTAGAACTATGCTGGACATTGTATTATTGTTACCTCACAGGTGGAGTGGAACTGAACATTGTACTTTATAAATTACTGTATGTTTACTGTATGTACAAATTACCTACATACTAACTACTGTATGATTGATATTTCTTACATGTTGCCTAAAGCTGAATAAACCAGTGATAACTGGAAATAACACTATTTTATATGAGCCTGATGTATTTACTCCATACACCACTAGTCATATGATATTTCTCATATGACAACTTGATCATGCCAATTACTAGTATGACACTATAGCCTGTAGGAAGGTTGACCAATGTTTCTGTGATTTGGAGACAAAGGCTCTGAGTGAAGATTCTATTGTTTGATGTTGACGCTCACATAGACTTTGTGATTTTGACAAATGTGCACTCCCTGTCACATGTTTGATGCCGAATTTATCACAAAAAGATGTGAAATATTTGGACACATACTGTTGTGCGTTATCTGTGTTCAGGACTGATGGGGTTCCAAAAACACAAATAACCCTTTGGAAAAATCCTAGCGCTACTTCGGCGCTGGTGTTATCCTTTGTGGCCCAAACAGTGATGTGCCTGGTAGCATGATCTGTGACAACGTGGATAAATGAGGATCCATCCACAGCAGGTGTGAAAGGACCGATGGTGTCCATGGTAAGGTGAGTGTAGGCTGTTAAAACAGGGTCTCTCAGGGTCATTGGGGTTCTCAGGTGTTTTGGTCTTTTCTTTGTTGTGAGACATGTGTGGCAAGTGCCACAGTAGTCGAAAACATGTTTGAACATGGAACGCCAATAATACCCGGATCTGATTGCTGCATACGTTTTAGTGGGACCAAGGTGTCCTCCTAGTGGTGAGCAGTGTGTGGCCTCAATTAGTGATTCTGCCCATTTTTCTGGCATCACTATTTGTAGTGTAGGCTCTAAACTGTCTCCATAGGTTGATTTGGTGATCCTGAATAAAACTTCGTCTAAAATCATGTACTGGTCATGGTTTAGCAGTATCTGTTTGCTAAGGCTGGGGTCCTCTGGTAATTCACCCTTATTGATGTATGACAGCATGGAGTTTGAGAAAACATCCTCCTGCTGTGCCTGTATCAGTGTCTCCCTGAATGGGGTTAGGGAGTGGTGTTTACATAGCTGGCTTATCGCTCGTTCAGCCATGGGTAGCACTTTGTGTGATAGCTTAGCCCTTCTGGTGTTAGCTAATTTCACTGATACTCTGGGTGACCTAGATTTGGGTGGTCGGCCCCTTGTTTTGGTCTTGGTGTCCTTGACCTTAGTGGGGCGGGTCTGTTTACTTTTGGTTGATTTGCTGGGCTGGGGGGGTGTGGCTGTGTCTGGTAACTTGGCTTTAGATCGAGTTAAAATGCACAGCTCGGGCACAGTTTGAATGGAGCTGAGTTTTTCTCTCTCAGAGCTACCTTTCTTGGCAATCACACCCTTTGGCTTCTTGGAAGTGCTACCCCAAATCTGTCCTCCTTTTAGTATGGACCTAGGTGGTCCCATGAGGACTGGATTTCTGGGAATTGGGTCATTTGATTTGAAGACTTTGGTCATGGTGATGTTGGAGAATTTGACTGATTTAGGAGGTAGTATTATTTTACCTTGAGACCTGATTGGAATTGGGTCATCAGAGCCGGGCGGATATTTCCTCCTGGAGAGAAAGTCTGCCACAATATTGGCTCTGCCTTGCAGGTATCTGACTTCAAAGTCGTAGGACATGACTGTGTCGACCCACCTGGCCAACCTTCCATTGGTTATATTTTCCTTTTTGTTGAAAAGGGAAACCAGGGCGGTGTGGTCCGAGTATACTTTGAAGTGAGTTCCATCCACATAATGGTGGAACTTTTTGACTGCAAAAACTATTCCCAACAGTTCTTTATCAGTTATCCCATACCTAGACTCCTGAGGTGTCAAACCTCTCCCTGCAAATTTAATCGGTCTATAGAAACCATAGTCATCTACCTGAGTGATTACAGCCCCTAAGCTGTAGTTGCTTGAGTCGGTAAAAATGACAAAAGGTCTGTTATAGTCTGGGAATTTCAGCACAGCTTCAGTACAGATAGCAGCTTTAATTTTCTCAAAGGCTCTCTGACACTCAGTGGTCCATTTAAAGGTGCTTTTTGTCGCCTCATAAAGGGGTTTTATGACATGAGCAAAACCTCTGATGAACCTTTTGTAAAACTGCGCCATGCCATTGAAACATCTGAGATCATGGATGTTTTTAGGTGGGGGGAAGGTTTTGACAGGTCCAATTTTGTCCGGGGATGGTGACAAACCATGTTGGTCTACGTTGAAACCCAAAAATTCCATTTTGGTGGTTCCAAATTCGCATTTTTCTGATTTCAGTTTGATGTTTCCTCTGATGAAAAGCTTTAACACCTTGTCCAGATCTTGTAATTGCCTTTCCCACGTGGGGCTGTAAATGGCTACATCGTCTACATATGCTACAGCATTTTTATACTTGCATTTCATGAGAAATTGTTCCATTACATTCATAAAGGATAGGCCTGAAGTTTTGAGTCCCATAGGGAGAACTTTGGCCATGTATCTCGTGCCATTGGCAGAGAAAGTGGTAAGTGGCCTAGATTCTTCTGCTAGGGGAATCTAGTGGTAGGTGCTGTAGACATCCAATTTGGAAAAATATTTGGCGCCTGTTCTGCCTATCTGCTGCATGAGGTCGTCAGCTCTGGGGAATGAGTAAGAGAAAGTTTTTAAATTCTCATTTACCCATCTGTAGTCAACTACAATTCTCCAACCAGAGGCTACTGACCTGTCACCTTGTGGTTTCGGCACTAAAAAGGCAGGTGAGTTCCACTCACAGGGTTTGGTACACTCTTCTATTATCCCCTGTTCTAAATGTTTTTTTCAGGAGTTCCCTTTGAAAAATTTCTTTGTGAGGGGACATCCTATACGACGGTCTGTTGCAGGGTTTGAAGTCTGGCTTTAATTCCAGCTTGACTTCATTTTCTACATTGAGACCTATGGCGCTTTCATTTAGGACAAAGGCTTGCCTATTGGCCTCAACGATGTTTTTGATCTGTTGCTTTTGAATTTCAGAGATTTTTTCACAGATTTTATACTTCAAAGGTTCGTTCCCTTTGGGGAGTTGGTCCATAGGATCCTCTCCACAATTGATTGGGAATAAGTCCTTTTCTGTTGTTACACTGTTGAGTGAATGGGCGCTATTGAGTGCACCAATGGGTATAGCCTTTTTGATATTGAAAAGTCTAAATACACCGAGGTTCATGTGTCTTTTTATCTTGATGGGGAAGTCATTTGGGTTAGCTACTGTTACTGGTACTATCTTAAGGTCTGATCTAGGTTTAACTATGGCGTGCTTAATAAGTACCGGTAGGGTAGAACCTGAGTTCTCAGTCAATCCAGTTTTTCCCACAATGTTGCTATTCCCTATCACAACCGCGTTGAAAGTGGCTTCAGTGTTTGGTGGAATATCAACATTTTTGTTTGCCCTGATGTAGTTGGGCGATGGGGGAGTTGGTCCAAAGGAAATTTTGGCTTTGTATTTGGTCATGAAATTTACTCCTAAAATTAGGGGATGGTTCAGTTCAGGTACCACATGGAATCTGGATCTGAATTCATGGCCACCAATGAGGAATGTTACAGTCATGGAGTGATTTACTTGGATGGGTGTTTTATCAGCCAATAAAACTGTCAGTCGCGCGCGTCTCCCGTGTCTGAAATTTGGAGTGTTCGCGATTTTGTCAGCCATTTTTTGCCTAATAAAAGAAAGTGAGGCGCCGGAGTCAACAAGAGCTCTATACAAGTGGTTATTTATGTCTACAGAAACTGCACCTTTGGTTAATTCTGTATCAACGTAAATGGCCTTACCTTGCTGCCCATACTGCTCGGATTTAATCCTCAGTTTCAGGATTGAAGTCCTCTGGCTCTGGTACTCATACTCGTCCTCGTCATCACTGGAGTCTGAATTCTCATTAGTGCTTAAGAAGTTGGTATAATTCAAACTGGATGATTGGGAGTCTACTGAATTCATTTCTGCATCAGCATCTTGAGAAGTGTCCTTGGATAATTTGATGGTCGTGGTCCGGGTGGGGTCGGGGTCACTAGGTGCTTGAGTGCCTTCCCCTGATCCCTATTCATCTTGTGTGTTATTGGGGCTGTTATTGTCGGCTTCAGACTGAGACCCTGAATGGCTTCTGGAGTAGTTCCTGCCTGGGGTTGGATCTCTGGATTTCTTCAATGACTGTTGTACCCAATTGTCTGGGATGGTGAAGTCAGCTGGGACCATGAAGGAGACATTTTTATTGTTATTTGGCTGTCCAGCAACTGGTATGAAGACAAAACTTTTGTTGCTATCGGAGGATCTTGACCTTTGTTCTGATCTGTCTTTTGACCTATCTCTTCCTGGGGACTTATAGTCAGATCTATTTTTGGAATTAGATCTGTAGTCCTTGGGATTGGATCTTGTCTGAAGACTTGGACCTTCCTCTGTAACTGTTTTTGAATTTATTTTCATACTGTTTGTTGTAGTTACTACTGGTCAGTCTGTCTTCTTTCTTGTGGTCGCGCTGATATTTATCCTTCCTGGATCTGTTGTCATCCTTGTTGTAGCCTACTGCACATAACTCTGCTGAGCTATTCTGAGCAATTTTTATGGCCTCGAGGTTCAATTCTTGATTTATGGCTAATTGTTCAGCTTCCAGCAAGGTCTTGGGAGACTTAGCTACAACAACATTTTTCAGCTCGGGTCTGAGGCCATTTACAAGGTAGTCCACTTGTGAAGCCTCGTCCAGGCTGCTGTTGGACAACAACATGGTCATGTCTGCAAGGTAGTCCTCAGTGGTTTCATTTGGCTTTTGTTTCCTGGCTCTGTATCCCTTGAGGATGGTACTGAGGTCGGGAGTGCCAAATCTCGCCAAGAAAGCTTCATAGACGGCGTCATTGTTTTGCATGATGGGTTTGTCCATTATGTTGCTGAAAAACCACTGAGCTGCCCTCCCTTTGAGAAAAGTGTACAGGCAAGTTGCATGTAGGTCAGGCCTCTTGGCATGCACATTCCTTATGAAGAACTTAAATTCAGTCAGAAATTTTGCTGCAGACCTGTAGGGCGTCGGTTTATCAAAAGGTTCAGGCTTGTTGAATGAGCCTAACTGGGCAGATGTGAGCTTGTCGCTGTCCATTCTACTAGGGGAAAATCTGGTGTACTCAGCGCCATGGTATCCTCCTTGGTGCACTACCGGTGTGGAGTGTGCCATATGATCATACCTAGGAGGATATGGTAGTCCAGAGTGGTTGCTTGTTTGTCCTTGGGGACTGTAAACACCATTAACCACATGGCCACCGTGTTGGTTTAGATTAGGCGCTGTGTTACAAGATGTTGTCGCCCCCTGGTGGGTGTTTGGTGCACTAGCTGCTGGAGATTGGTGTAGTGCATGTGATGCTGTGTTTTGGTTACTAATATGTGGTGGGCTCAGCCTTGCTCCTGTCATGTCATTGTGGCTGGTACTGTAGTCAGGTGCTGTAGGGTAAGGAGGAGTGGATAGTGTGTGTCCTGAGTTGCCTTGGGCGTTGGTGGCAGTTTGATTGGAGTTGGTGGCGTCGGCATTAGTAGAATGGCCTTGAATGGCCCTCATTAGGTCAAGCCTCATTGAGTCCATGTTTTTGCTTAGCTGGTCAGTCATTTGATATGTGAAATCCTCGGATCTTCTGAGAACTTCCATATTGCCTTGTTCTGCCTGCCTGAAGTTGTGGGCGGTGTTGCATTCCATATTCTCCTTCCAGCGTTCCATGTCATCTAACCTGAGGTGTACTCTAGCCAACTGATCTGAGTGTTCCTGTCCATGATTTTTAATTTCAGTGGATAGGGTGCTCACGTGTTTGGCTAATAGCTCAGAGAGAGACTCACTGACAGCGTTAGTGCAGTCCCTGACAAGACTTCTCCTCATGTCCTCCTGGTCATACTGAGGGGGCTGACCTCGGGACATTGCCATATTGGGTCGGCGGGGAAAGGTTACTTCAGTATCTTCTCCAGGTGAACTGATAAGGTGAGGTGAGTTGTAAGGCGTCCTATTGCCTCTATTGAGTAGTGGGGTTGTAGCTACGAGATGAGATCTACTTGTAGCTCCGTCCACACTTCTCAGTAGTCTGTAACCAGTGGGGGTTCTTCTTCTAAGAGGTGAACTTGATTGGGCCCTCCTTCTAAATCTAGAGCCTTGTCTGGGTGGTGAGTCCACTGACCTGGTTCTAAGTGGCTGTGTAGGTGTGTACACAGGTGGGGGCTACAGGTCCTCCTCTTCAGATGTGGATTGGTATCGATTTGGCTGGGTAACGGTAGGGTCAAGCCACTCATCCAATAGTCTATTAATGTTGAGTGAGAAGTTTGGATTGTCTCCTATCGGGTGTCCAGAGTCGTTATTGGAAACCCTGCCTACACCGTTTTCATAGGCTGCTCTCCACCTAGAAACTGCTGATCTGATTCTGTCTCTCCAGTAATCAGCGTCTAGGGAAGCGTCAGAGTCTGTGTCCACAACCACTGGCTCCTCACAAACTGGTAGTTTATGTGAAGTTACACCTGGATTAGTTTGTGCTGCAGATGCAGGTGCACTAGGTGTTGTGGGTTGTGGGGGGGTGATGTCCTGGAGGGCGGCTTGAAGCTCTGGTGTTCTGTCCTCCAGGTGTGGATCGAGGTACAAATGGCTCTGTGTATTGTCCACTGGTACTTCAGAGGTTGGGCTAGTTATACCAGAAAGTCTTAGTGGCGGTGAATTTACTTGTGAGTAACCAGGTAAGGTGATGTCTAATCCTGGTGCGGATAGTGATACTGGCGTACTGGTGTGTGCTCCAGTATTGTGATCCACTATTGTAGAGGAAAATTGCTCAATACCGGTACTCACAGGTTGTAATATGTGGGCCTGCAGTGCTATAGGTAAAACTGGATCCAATGTCAGGGCGTCTGGAGATGAAGTTTGCCTCTGGAGGGGATGTGTAGTATCACTTGTGGGTTGGTTGGGCGCGTCTAGCCCAGGTGATGTAAAGGTGCGTTGTTTTGAAGCTAGCTCCTTAGGTGATGTCTCACTATTGCTCATGTTTAATGAGAGGTTGGTAGTGGGATATTCTTGGAGGGTTCATCCACCATCGTGTCAACGGACGGTTACATGTGGTGAAGTGAATGTACACGGAATCCAGGGAAGTTCAGTTGATCCTTTTATTGCATAGCTGACATGAGTGTTTCATAAAGGTGATAACAATGATAACACTCGCCAAGATCTAAGCTCTGCCTCCGATCCTATAGCTCAACCTGTCGTAGGTTCTAGGTATAGGTGTAAGGTGTAAGTTGGGAGAGATGATTGGGAGCTGCTCAAGCTGCCTTTTATATGAAGGACTTGAGCAGCTCGCAGTGTTGTGAAATATTCACGTGGCACAATGAAATAGGGACACGTGTCATAGGGAGAGATTGCCACCTGTGTGTTAATCATATTGATGAGGATTGAGAGGAGATTGTGAAATATTCTCCCATTCCAAATATGGCATCACAGGTGGACCCCACATCCTCCAGCGGGGCTGTGTGGGTGTAGATATGATTGGAATGTTATTACATCCGTCTACATTATGTCACAGAGCCTCATGGAGGAAATGTGTTTGTGGTGACTAAAGGATCCTGGTTGCTGTTGAGGAATGCAGGAGATTGTTGAGTATGGATCGTGAGCAGAGCTTGGGTTTTATATGGCGAAGAAATTAGTAAATATGAAAAATAATAATAATACCCAGAATGGTCCATTGACAAACCCATGCGGAGTTTGTGAAGTGGCATGGTGAGAATCTTCATTCAGACTTTAATCTAAAGGAACAGCTTATATCTTATTGTAAAAGCGACGTCTATATTTTAAGGCGTGGGTGTCTGAGCTTCAGAGATATTTTTTTAAAAATATCAGGGTCCCATAAAATAGACCCTTTCAAAAACTGCTTGACGATAGCCTCTGCATGTAATCTTATCTACAGAACAATCTTCATAGAAGACAATACAATACCAGTAGTAGCTCATTACAAACCTTATGACAATCATTCTGTTCAGAGTATGCTATGGTTAATGTATATAGAAAAAAGTAAAAATATAACATTGCAACATGCTAGATCCAAAAGAGGGGAATACATGTTGAGGGGTCGTAAGGTAGACGGCCACCATGCCCCGTCATCTACTGTGTATCAGTTTCACGGGTGCTTCATTCATGGTCATGACAAGTGTTACCCTGGTCATCTCTTCAATGGTCTTTTAGGTAAAAGCATGGGTGTTTTTTTTGAGAATACCATGAGAGGTGACCAAGAGATACTAGACTGCGGACTCAACCTTGAAATAATGTGGAGCTGTGAATTTTAAAGTTTTATGAAAACTGAGGAGTATGTTAAAACTATGAGGGGTGTGACTGTGGTCGAACCATTACAGCCTCAAGATGCTTTCTATGGCGGTCGAGTAGATTCCACCAAAACATATTACAAATGTCCTCCTGGTGAGAAAATGGAATATCTTGATTTCACCAGTTTATACCCGTACGTAAACAAATATTGTAAATATCCCTCAGGAGAGCATCGAGTTATTTCTGCTGAGAAATGGTCAGACAGCGTAGACATAGGGGGTATAGAGGGTCTTATCAAATGTTCTGTTCTCCCTCCTACTGATTTATATCATCCTCTCCTGCCTATGAGATATAATGGTAAGCTTTATTTAACTCTATGTAGAACATGTGTTATCTCAGCCGACAATATTTATCACAGCACAAGTGACAAAGAGGATTATTTTACTGCTTTTTATGGTTTTTTCCAGGGGAGCTCTTATCATTGCAAGCATAGCAACGACGAGTGCATGCTTACAGGTACATGGGTTTCATGTGAACTTCAGAAAGCCCTTGAAGTAGGGTATAAGATAGTTAAAGTATATGAAGCATGGCACTATGATAACATCGCCGTGTACGACATGGAAACAAAAAAAGGGGGGTTGTTCACCCAGTACATAAATACTTTTTTAAAGATCAAACCAGAGAAAAGCGGGTGGCCTGCATGGGTTAAAACCCAGGAAGACAGGGAAAATTATATCCAGACTTATTATGAAAAAGAAGGGATAAGGTTAGATCCTGATCAAATAGAAGATAACCCTGGTTTGAGAGCTGTAGCCAAGCTGATGCTGAATAGTTTCTGGGGAAAATTTGGTCAGAAGCAGAATCAAACAAAATCAATGTATATCTCAGATCCTGTCGAATATTTTAGGATGTTAAATGATAAAAGAAAGGAAATATCTAATGTTCAATTAGTAAATGACAACATGGTTTTCATTGAATATAAGTCAAAAAAAGAGTTTGTTCAACCTACCAACAAAATAAATGTTGTTATAGCAGCGTACACTACTGCTCATGCCAGGTTAAAACTTTATTCCATTCTGTCTGCCCTGGGTACTTGTGTAATGTATTGTGACACAGATAGTGTTATATTCAAATAACCATGACATAGAGAACCCCCAATATACGCCACCTACGGGTGATTTTTTAGGAGAGCTTACCAACGAACTTCCTGAGGGGCATTTCATAAGTGAATTTGTGTCCACAGGACCTAAAAGCTATGGATATAAATTATGTGATCCCCAGGGGGTTGTAAAGAAGACTGTCTGTAAAGTCAAAGGTATCAATCTGACTCAAAGTGTGAGCAATGACATTAATTTTTCTAGCATGAAAGATATGTTAAAAGGAGAACTAAGATCAAGAGCAGGTCAAACTTCTTACAGACCCATGAAATTAACTGTAGCTAATAAAACTTTCATTTCCAGAGACAAGAAAGCAGCCACTATAAAAACCATAGAACAGCTGAAATGTTTTCAATGTGTGTTCTCCAAGCGCTATGTATTATTTGACGGTGAGACAGTCCCCTTTGGATATCAAAACACTCCTCAAAGTTCCATGTAAAAATTTTATGTTCATGTTATTTTTAAATGCTATGCTGAACCTGTTTTTATGTACTGTACTTAGATATGTAGAATCAAAGAAATAAAAAAGAGACTGTAGTTTAAAAATCTATAAAAAAGGTCGGTGTTTTTTATTCCAAACTCCACAGGAGGAAAATATATGAAAATGACATCATTAATACATGATCAGATGATAACTTTGAAAACACCCCACGACAGTTCAGTAGTGGTTTAGACGTATTTGTCTCCCTAACATCAAGTCCTTCATAGTCAAGATGCCTCATGGACTAAAGTTCGTCTGAACTGTCCTCTCCCCAAGGCTCACCGCCTTTCGCCACTTTGGTTTAGTAGAAGTCTATTCCATGTTCATTGGCATGGGATATCATCCCTAGAATTCTGACCATTTCCTGGTTTGTGAGATAAAAATAATACCTCTCGTCATGTTTAGAATAGAACATAAAAGTATTCTGGCTTGTATTCTCTACCCCTATCTCTTCCATTTCCCAACTAGAAAAGACAGGGCAGTCTTTCTCTAAAAGTCTTGATACGAACTCCATGTCGAAATTTAATTCAGTCCTCTGCTCTTCGTCAATCTTTATATTGAGATCCTCATGCTCAGGGTCTGTAGGATCTTGTTTGACGGCGAAGACTCGCACACATCAAGGTCCTCGAAATATAGCCATACAGCCACCGTAGGACTCACATGATATATCACGCACATACAATCCTCAACATCTCCAGTGCTAAAGAGCTTTACATCGTAGCGGGGCTTAAAGTTAACTCCAGGCATGTTGAAATATAAAATCTGGTCACTCGTCTTGACCACTCTCCTAGAGACTATTAAACACCCCTGTCCTATATTAAAGAACTCAATGACCCCCCAGGAAGGTCATTTCTAGGTCATTTATCTCTGATGTAAACCGTAAGGGTCAATAAGAAGATGCTGAGGCAGCTGAAGATGGAGCGGGAAATGGTGGTCATGCTTGCTCAGAGGCGCCGCCTCGCGGGAATCTCTGTAACTAACAGACGCTGCAGCGCACAAGGAGACATCTATTGGAGTTTTCAGGTACTACTCAGAGGACGCTGCAGGTTTCTTTTCCTCAAGAACGATGGCGTTCCAGCTAGTTAAACGTGCGTTTAAAAAGTGAGTATCTGATGTTTAACATAAGCTGGTTAATTAAGAACATGATCTAGAGTTATGTAAACATCTATTCTTTGACATAACCTGACTTACTGAGGCCGTGAACTAGAGTTATGTCCTTTGAAAGGGGTGAAATGAGCGTGCAATCTTAGAGGTCATCGTTCTCAGTGTAGCAAACTATCACTTAAACATAGCTCTCTCATAGCTTGCTTTTTTTTTTTTTTTTTTCTTTGTTTGTTTCTCTCTCTCTCTCTCTCTCTCTTTCTCTATATTATCTCTTTCTCTCTCTCTCTGTTATAGGCTTTTCGGGACCGTAGAGGAGAACAGAGAAGGGCATCGTCACCGGTGGTTCAAGTACATACAGGAGTCATGCGTCAATCCTATCAGGTATTTGACCCCGTTTAGGGTCATAGTTCTAGACGCTCCCCTAGCACCGGAGAGCACTTCCCAAGTGCAGGAGAGCACTCCCCTAACCCCGGAGAGGACTCCCCTAGCCCCGGAGAGCGGTGTGTCCTGTGTTACACCTAAAGACAATGAAGTGGTCGGAGGATCATGGGAAGTAACTTCTACTCAACCTGAGGAGGGTAAAGGAGCTTCTACTCAGCCTGAGGAGGGCAAAGGAACTTCTACTCAACCTGAGGAGGGCGAAGGAACTTCTACTCAGCCTGAGGAGGAAGAAGGAACTTCTACTCAGCCTGGGAAGGGAGAAGGAACTTCTACTCAGCCTGAGGAGGAGGAGAGAGGAACTTCTACTCAGCCTGAGGAGGAGGAGGAGGGAGGAACTTCTACTCAGTCTGAGGAGGGGGAAGGAACTTCTACTCAGCCTGAGGAGGGAGAAGGAGAGAGAGAAAACACCGTGGGCTCCACTGGCAGTGAGGGGTTTTCTTCACAGGTGGTTAGGGGGGAAAGCTCTCAGGCTATTATATCGCAGGAAAATTTAAATCAGAGGGAAGTAGATGTTATTTCACCCTCCCCACCCCCTACACATGTGGCCATGGAAGAAAGCTCTCAAACTGATAGATCACAGGAAAATTTCAGTCAGAAGGGGGTAGATCTTGTTTTACCCTCCCCTCCCTCTCCACAGGTGGACATGGGGGAAAGCTCTCAGACTGATAAATCACAGGAGAATTTAAATCAGAAGGGAGTAGATGTTGTTTTACAATCCCCACCCTCTACTCATGTGGACATGGGGAAAAGCTCTCAAACTGATAGACCACAGGAAAATTTAAATCAGACGGGGGAAGATGTTGTTTTATCCTCCCCACCTTCTACACAGGACAACCCAAATCATGACATTATATGCGAAAACAGTAATGCTGTAAAGGAAACTGTGGGCGATATTTCTGATCAGATAGAGTGTAATATGAGTCATGAAGTCTCTGTAGCGTCAAATATGCAGGAACATGTAGACCAAAATGATTCTCCAGACAATCATGAAGTCACTGCCACACTAAATATGCAGGAGGATGTAAACTAAAATGGGTCTACAGACCTTTCTTTTGAGATAAATGACAAGTCAGCAGACCCCCAAAAGGTAGATCTATGCTCCTCTGAAAAGGAGTCTCTTTATGGGGTCAATGATACTCCTGCAATGAACACTCGATCTAGACGGAATAGTTCTGCGAGCTCTACTTTTAGGCTAAATCACAAGTCAACACATCCCTGTTCGACAGATGTACTTTCCTCTGACATCGAGTCTGTTTATGGAACAGACGATACTCCAGCTATGAACACTCATTCTAGAAAGAGGATGAGAGAGCGCGACCCATATAAGACTCTACAGAGCCCCCCTAAGGCACGCAAATTTGATACAGAATCTGTGTATGGGACTCAAGACAGTCCTTCTGTGAGCAGTAGGGGGCATGCGCGTCGTGTGCGTCGTCGACTGAACTATAACATGCTATAGGTTGGTACCAGAACTTATAACTAAACAGAACAAAAAAAGACAATATTTAAATATATTTTATTTATTTCATTGTGCTATTTGTGAACATGTAAACCTTTAATTTGGTACTGGTATACTAAGTTCAGTCTTACTGCATTGTGCTCTTTGTGAAAATGAGAAAAAATCTTTATTTTGTCACTCATCTACCTTGTTGTTGATATATAAAGACTGTGTATCTCCCTCCACCGATAATAAGATGAAAAATTATAAAAGTTACATGAAAAATAAGGATATTACATGTTATGTTTCTAGATATCTCGATATAACGTCATAAGTCTTGTCATGGGTACATGATATTATTACAGTATATCATATTACGGTTAAAAGCGGCAGAACATTAATTAAAAATCTGATTCAGAGTTATCTTACAACTCTAGGTCACTCATACAGGACAGATGAAAGATATCAGGCATGAACACTGTCTGCTGTATTATGTTATGTTACGATAATAAACCCAGGTTATTTTTTTCCCTGTTATTTGACTACAGTTACAGCTCTGTTGTTGTCTATTTTGAAAATAGATGGAAAAGTAGAAAATATTACAAGTGAAACACTTTCAGGCAAAGCTTTGGAAAAATTAAGCTGAATTCGCATGTTACCTTTCTTCAGGGTAGGCCATATGCTCCCGTCTGCATCTTCTCTTATATCAGGTTCCAGATCAAAAGCAAATAATGTGTAGCCTTTGTGAAACTCGCTACGTGTAATATATAGCCCCTCATCCCGGCCATCTGTGAAACGTTCTCGACCATACAGAGCCATATAAGCCTCAATGAAAGATGATTTGTGGTCATTTTCGTCAAAGGTCATTTGAAGTGCTTTTTGAGGGACACTCTCACCATCTACTGTGAGGTTTAAATATTTAAGATCAAAATGTTGAAAATTGAAGGGATTTTTATCATAGGCTGCCACTGAGGCTTTTTCAGACACCAATCCACAGATCAGTCTGGATGGAACATTCCCTAAATAAATGTTATCTGCACTGAAACAGTAATGACCTTTAGATATAGAATATTTTTTAACATCAGCTTTACGGTAGGGGTACAGAGCTGCCCATCTCTTTTTCTCCATTATTTTCTGATGCTCTAGCAGCAAGAAGGCTGAGGGATCTACCATACAAACAGAAAGTGATGCATCAGTTATCTCTGTTTTATACTCTGGAGTAGCAGCAGCAGACATTAAATGAAAATTTGTTGCCGTAGGCCAGAAACGCATTTTCAATTCTACACCATTTAATATATACCGGTTTGTCCAACAGACGTCACTTAGAATAGGCCCCATCATTTCAAAAATCTGACTTTTTTCTGAATACAAAGCACGTACAGTTAAACCTGAATTTCCCTGGGCACTTTTAGTGGCATCCATAGTTCCTGTGTCCTTGTGCCATAGCTGTGCCTGAAGGTGTGTGTTTTTAGACTGTGTGTCATATTTAAACAAAGTGCTAAGGTAGGCCTCATAAGGATAGTTAGAATTTGAAGTAGTCAAAAGCTGTTTCTGAAGGTAGATATCTACTTGAGAAAATATAGAGTGTAAAAAATTGTTCACGGGTCCGAAATCTCCTAGTCCTGTTCCCCCAGCCCCCTCAGGTATATCAGTATTGTCAGATTTTCTTACTCGGCACTTGACCATAAGGTAAGTGCGTCTCAGATCAATGTAGCGATTCTCTGAATTTGGGACTTCAAACTCTAACCCTACATCCTGGTTTAACTGATTGAGTGGTTTGTATTCGACATATCTTACTTTCTTTACCCCTACGTCAACAACAGGCATAGTAAACAGGTCCATACTTTCCCCTATGCCAACACTGCTACGATCATCCACTTTTGAAACTTCCTAAGACATTTTTGTGGTTGTTAATTAATATTTATATCAAAAGCATTTTATTGTTAATTAATATTTATATCAAAATCAGAAGAAAATTGCTGACACACTTTATCTAAGGTCTCCACACTATCTCTCAGAACAGTTTCCACTGAATCATCCCTACAGGAACTACCGTTCTTCTGAAGGGGTGTCTGCTGTGGGGAGTGGAGAGATTGAGCTTGAGGCGGTAAAGACTTCCTTCGCTCCTCTTGAGATAAATCAGCATCCCCCTCTGAAGGTGTTACTTGAGACAGTATAGTCAGGAGGGGGTCAGTGTCTACCTGGTCAAAGGAACCAGCACTGTAGCCTATAGAGAATGAGTTCAGATCAAATTCAGGTTTTTTACCGGTAATACTGCACCCCTCTTCAGAACCAGGTCTTAAGTGATCACCTGTTCTACAGGTCTTGAAACTGTCGCTGGTGTTGCTGGTGTCGCTGCTGCTAATTCGCCTGCTGTTGTGGTCACTGCCTTTGCTACTGCTACCGGTATGTCCAGAAGTGCTATGGGGTCTTCCTTCAGCACCCTCACAGTCTCGTGATTTCAGTTTAGTACACCAGGGGGCGTCACCGTCAGAGAAAGACTCTTTATCAACCTCCACATAAGTGACTTCATCTACTGTGTCCTCGGTTTCTGCAGAGAAATACTCAACATGGATTTTGGTCCTCTGATAATAGGGGTCATGTGAAATGTCATGAGAGAGGGGTAGTCTGGCTGTATCAGATGCCTCAAGTTTACAATATTTCGGTTGAGAGTTTTTGTTAACTTGAGACCTATTGAAAGAGTCACTGTCTGACCTTTCTGACTTATCCGTCTCAGGAACATCATGGAGAAGAAGTCTCGGGGGTGGAGAGGGTGGAGGTGAGGTAGGACATGACTTAGGTCTCATATACCCCTCGGAGTCATGCCACACTGGATCGCTGTTTAAACGGGTCAGAGTTCTCTCCCTATTACGCCCTCTCAACATCCGCCTTATACGCTCAGCGATAGAAACCATGATGATGTGTATTGATCTAAGTCAGCTGAAAATATCCGAATGTTTAGTTTTTTTTACAGTTCGTGGTTTTTTCCTAGATGAAGCTCCAGACCCCTTTCCTCCAGGTCTTTTACCCCTACCATCCTTCTCGGTTCTAACTTTGTGTACTGGTGGGTATTCAGTCTTTACAGCATTGTCTATGTCACGTTAGACTGACTCAGATTTCCTTTCAGCCTTATCATGGTTGGATGATCCTGTTTCCTTTAATTCAGACTCAGCCTGCTTTAAACTAGCCTCATGAGGACTTAAAACAGGAGGCTTAGCCACAGGAGGGGGTTCTTGATGGTGTGTTTTAGCAGCTCTTAAAATAATCATGTTACTCGCCCTGTTTTTCCTAGAGCTATATCTAGTGCTTATTTTCAAAACTTTTTTAGGATTACCCTCATTGTATAAAAGGCTATGAATATGCTGGGTTAACTTCATGCTCACACATCTGGAATGAAATGAAGTACACATGTGACTACCCCCACAGAGGTCACGGGTATGTTCTTGTTCTCCCCCTTCAGAAATATAGTTATGTTCTCAAACTCACCATACCTAACAGGCATATAAATAGTTCGTTTATACTCATAATTGATAACATTTACATATTTTTTTGCAAACTCTATAGACTCAGCGCACCTTGAACATTTGTGTAAATAAAATTCTGAACACGGCTAACTCTGGTGTTCTATACTGAAAGATTCTCCAAAGGGTGCTACAGGAGGTACTACAGGGGGTACTACAGGGGGTACTACAGGGGGTACTACAGGAGGTACACTTATTCGTGATGGGAGAGATATAGCTGAAGTATTAAACATCCTGAGCACCGGTAGACCAGCACCTCCTACACATTGTAAACTGACTACATCACAACATATATAATAAGTCTTATTTTCCCTTTTATTTATCTCTACACAACACTCAACTAAACCACATGACCATTTACCTCTCTCTACTTTGACACGCTCTGGAAGGGTAACAGTGAAAAGAGACCCATTGTTACAAGGTCTCAAATAGAGATCATCATTTTTATTTAGAAACAAATAGAAATCTTTCATTTCAAGTCTTTAAGATTCTCGGCAGGAACCCACTGATTAAACTTGGAAGGGTAATTCTTGAAGCTGACAAAATACTCTTTGGAACCTTTCACTGTTCTCTCTTTTAATATTTCATCTATATCAAAATGTTTATTAGGATCGTGTTTAGCTTTCTGAAGTTCCACACCATAGAAAGAGCCTTTAAGCTCCTCACCTTTAAGATCTTTCAAAAAATAAACTGGTAAACCGTCCCTTATAGTTGATTTTACCACTTCAAAGATCTCCTCGGTCCATTTAGGCTCAAAATCTTTAGTGAAAGGACCTTTCTTAACAGCAAGACGAACCTGCTCACCAGGGGTAAACCTTTCACCCTCAGACCTGATTTTTTCCTTTCTTCTGCTTTTTCTCAAATCTCTTGAAGTGACACGGCTATATTGGTAATAAAAAATCTCTTTACTGTTAGAAGACGTGACATTTATAGGAGCAACACCTAAACTAGAATGAACAGTTCTGTTATAAGAATCAGTTATACTAGGTAATACATTATACCATTTGTATGTCTTTTTGCTGAACAGATATTTGGTGATACGGTTTTTTACAGTTCTTATACAACGTTCAGCAAATGAGGCTTTCCCATCATTATAAGCTATATAATGTTTTATGTTGTTTTCTTTGAACAAATCTTGGACCTTATTAGCTGTGAATTCCTTACCCGCGTCAGTCCGTAGAACTCGGGGGGTAGCCTTTTTAAATATGATATTGAACCCGGCACTCACGTCCTCAGCACTCTTGCTCTTCAGGCTCTCTGTGTATATTTGACGGGAAAAAATATCTATACAAAGCAGAACAAATTTAACACCTTCATTGTAGCGCAAGAGTGTATGCATGTCCATTAAATCAGCATCCCACATATAATTTATTCTGGGTAATATTATCCTAGAGTAGGCCTTTATTTTGGTTGGGGTGGAAACCTCTTATGAGCTTCCTGTTGATCTAACCAACTCTTGAACTGTTTCTTTAATTCTTTTTGACTCTTCCCATTGTTTTTTAACACAGCTTTATCCACTCCACTGAAACTACCCGGTTTAGAAGGATCATAATAATTATTTTCACGGTACAGTCATTGTAGTAAGCCGTAAAGTGCTGGTAGAGACCTCCATTCTAGTCAAGTGTGACTGTTTTTTTCTTAAGACCCCTACATCTTTTTCTCCTATATGAGGCCATCTATCTATAATATAAGCCAGCTCCCTCTTTTCTTTTTACTTTTAGGTTCTATGGGTGCTGTATCTACAGTGCTTCTTAAAGAGGGGTCTGAAGAAGAAGATATTTCACATAAAGCTGTGTGATCAGGTGTGGTCTCACATCTTCTCAGATAAGACACAAAGTCATTCACATTGAAATCTTCGTTGTCATCATGGACATTATCCATCAAATTGTTTTTAATGTCTACATCGGAGGTTGGTGTTTGTGTGAGGCTTAATTCTGTTTTTTTTTCTGACTATGCGGTGATAGATGTGTTTGAATTATAATATTCTGAATAAGGTACAAGGACAAATTTCTCAGTATGCTTCATTCTCTTTTCAAAGCTTTACCAATAAGAAAAGATATAATTTTTCCTGCTTTGTGTAGGAGAGCACGTCTAGTTTTCCATGCTGTGCGTTTCCTACAGCCTAGCCGTCTGAGATCCTTTTTGTATACGGTGACAGTCTTGAGTTCACTGGGCGATAAACTGATGTTGCCCGCTAGTGTGTTGAGTATTATTTCACACACAGCTAAGACCTGATCCTTTGTAGCTGTCTTCAAGAGAACTTGCCTCTGTCTCTTGGTGGGTGAATGAGCTATGAATTCCAGAAAGGGCCTACTTTTCTCTAGTCTTTCTGAGTCCATGTTATATTGTTTTGAAAGGGTGGCTTTCAGAGAAGGCTTACCTTAAAGGTGTGTACACGAGAGTATGATGTTCAGGTGTGATGCATGCTCGTAGACGCATGCTATCTTTACATTCCTGAGTGAGATCTATAAATAAATACCCATATTTTACACTTCCTGTAGCGTCCTGATATGCTTCTAGAACTGTCTGAGGTGCTTGAGGGAAAACCTGAGGAGCCAGATACGCTATCTGACTGCTGTCTCTAGGATTCTTAAAAAGAACTAAATACTGAGTGTTAAGACTCATAGTTCTATTGTATTTCCCCTTATGAAATATATTTTGAGTCAGGTAAACAACACTGATGTCCTGATGATGGGAGTCAACAAGGAACATCTCCAATATTTCCTCTGATTTCTGTACAAGGGTTATCATATCGTCTAATATAATGATTTTATGTTCCTTGTCACCTAAACTGGTGATTATTTCCTTAGAAGGCATGCCTTTATTGAAGATGACATTAGTCATCTTTTCACTGATGTCAAAATATATAGGTTGTTCCACAGTGTAACAATATAATATAGTTTTAGGAACATCCTCATCTGCATACATGTCATTTAAATGAAACAATAGATTCCTAATGAAAGTAGTCTTGCCTGATATTGATGGTCCTGAAACACACATAGTGCATGCTCGTTTCAAAAGAAACTCTTCAGCCTTGACAACTTCGGGTCTTTGTAAAACAGCCATTGTGTAGCGGTGTAACAGTGGGGGCCTATCTCTTCAAGGTGTCGATGTATTGAATTTTAGTGTGTAGAATTAAGCAAATGAAGTCTCAGTCATACAGTATATGTTGTTGTAAATGAAACTAGGTGTTTGACGCAGTCTCTTACAAATAAAACATCCCACAGTGGTTCCCAGAGAGACAAGGCCTGTTAAAAGAAGAGCACAGGTGACTGAAACAGCTATCACAGCAGTGTGAAAGGTGTTGGGGTGAGGCATCAGGGTGCTGTTTATAGATGTTAGGGTCGATACGTCGCGTACAGTCATTGTAGTAAGCCATAAAGTGCTGGTAGAGACCTCCATTCTAGTCATTGTTGCCTTAGTTGCTCTATCTGTAGAACCGGTAAAGGCTGAACTAATACCGGGGGTCAAAATCATGTCAGTCGTGTGAATATTCTCACCACACGGCATGATCAAAGTTACTTTGAAGCGGTTGCACTTCTTCAACAGCTTTTTTCTTTCACTGCGACACCGTAAATTTTTATTACCAGTCACATGCAGTTCTGTTAAAGCACCCCATGAAGAAATCTTCAAAGATCTCAAGGATCTTATAACAGTGTTTTGAATAATGAGTAGTCTACACACCTTGCTCTTTGTTTCAAAAAGAGGTAGGAACTCAATGTTAGGGCCATCACAAAGTATAATCCATCCACTGTCTGAACATAAACACTTATCAGGTACACCACACGACCCCACATTAACTAGAGAATAGGCGCTGGGTGTATAAAACAAAATGATCCAGATATATATCCAAAACTCCATTCTTGTTAGCGTCTGTGAGTATGCACATGGGTCGCTTGTAGGGGATGAAAACAGCATACAGGTATAATGAATTCTGGTGAAATCTTTACCATTGTATATATGCAGAATAAACGCTGATAAAACTAATACGCCTGTCACATGTATCAACAGGTCAGCCAATATAAACGATAACACCCGAGATTTATTGAGAAAAGATGATAAGAATTTTATTACTCAGGCTCATAAAACATCAAAGAGAAATATATGATCAGAGAATTGACCTGGGCATGACCTGCTGTCCCTACACATGAACTCACTTGAGCGTAGGATGTGATACACAACATTTTAGTTCACTGCTCGCATGCTTCTATGAATCTGAAAAGGGGGGCTATGGTTCAATGCATGTATTTGTTTCTATGAGGGGAGTAAAAAATAAATAGATACAATGCGTGTGTGCGTGTGTGTGTGTGTGTGTGTGGGTGTGTGGGTGGACCTTATGAGGTACTCTACGGGAATGGGGATACCTTGTGAGGTACTTCATCCTTGTGAGGTAACCTAACAAGGAAATGCCCTTATTTGGGCATTTTAGGTTATAAAACGAATTTTCAGAGTTTTTGAGTCAAGACCTCACAAGGCATTAAGTGTGTTTAATATTGTGTTTAGGTGTGTTTAGTAAACACAGTCAAACACAGTATTCTAAGTGGTTCCACACACACTCACTAGGTGGCTCTTCTGTGCCATGGTAGTTATCCCACCTGCTGTCCTGCCTCAATACCTCATAAGGGCACCCCAGGCAATATAAGGAAACACACCATCAGGTTGTCTATAGATAAATGCCGTATCAGACTACCTCCTGCACTAGATAATTCTGACATGTAGACTGAGGGCTACTAACTTGCCATACTAACATGCCCCATTTGTTAGATATGGGACTTACATTCTATCAAAGTTATCTTGCAAAAGGTGTATGTTAAGAGTCTCTAAGTTACAATGGTATCAATTTTGCCTGGTTTAACTACAGTTATTAGTCAATCTACAACAATATATCCACATTCTCTCCAAACAGCAGGCTGTCTGGAATTATAATACAATATTTGATGAATATGGAATGCAGTAGTTGCAGAATATTTTTGTTGTCCTTGTATTTTTTCAGTTTAACTAGTAACATCAACCTTTGAGTATTTATTTAACACACCTGTGTGTGATGCCCTATATTGATATAACCTCTCAAGGAGTTATATATAATTGTGTGTCTAACATAGATAGGATTGCAGTGTCTGTCTAACATAGATATAGAGAGATAACCTTTCAGTAAGATGACCTTTATTACTGTTTTAGGACAAAAATGTGAACCTCACGATCCTATTCATGTCAATTAACCTCACCATCCTATGAATCCATATCAGACGCACATAGTACAAGGGTACTCTTTATGAGGTCCTATCCATATCAGACACACACAATACAAGGGTACTCCTTATGAGGTCCTATCCATATCAGACACACACAGTACATGGGTACACCTTATGAGGTCCTATCCATATCAGACATACACAGTACAAGGTAATCCTGATGAGGTTCTATCCATGTCAGACACACACAGCACAAGTGTATTCCTTATGAGGTCCTATCCATATTAGACACACACAGTCCAAGGGTACTCCTTATGAGGTCCTATCTATATCAGACACACAGTACCTGGGTACTCCTTATGAGGTCATATCCATATCAGACACACACAGCACAAGTGTATTCCTTAGGAGGCCCTATCCATATCAGACACACACAGTACATCAATACACCTTATGAAGTCTATCCATATCAGACACACCCAGTACATGGATATTCCTTATGAGGTTCTATCCATGTAAATCTGTCCATGTAGGGTCAAGGAAGGATATATAAGACACACAATTATGCACAACCTGTTCTTATGAGGTACTCACAATGTAGGATTATGAATATTACTTGAAATCTAGAAATCTTTTTTTTAATTTTAGCTATTGATAATGCCCATAGGTTGAAGGAATAAACATGCCCCCATCATAGTAAAGCTAACTAGCTGCAGTTAAATGAACCCAGCATACTGGGTCATAATACCAATGTTTATCTAATTAATGAGTGGCAGATGGTCTTTGGGGAACTATCCCTCTGCTGGCACTGAACCTCATAAGGGCAAAGACACACACACACACACACACAATGCATTTGTAAACTAGCACTGAGAGGGTGAAAAGGGCCATATCATAGATATTATAAGACTAACAAGCTTGCTGACAGGATCATAAGAGCAAAAAGTTTTCAAATCCTAATAGCTCTACACACATTCATTTATCCATTCACAGCTTTGTACATTCTTAGAAAACATAAAACGTGTTTTTAAGTCAATTTGATTTTTAGTTAAAGAAGGACATAAAGTGCATCTCAGGTATGAGCATTGTGGTGTTTGATGTTTTGTCACTAATAGACACAGAGGGGGTTTTGTCAATTTTGGGTTCAGACACACCAGATATATCTAGGTTGGCCCTGTGAGGTTGTATCCATGTAATATTCACACACATAATTTTATATAGGTCACCTTTGTGAGATCTCCCCAAATGTCAGTTATAAAGTTGATCTTACTTAAGTTGTATTCTTGTAAACTGAAACCCTGGTTACTATGGTAACTAGGTCATCTCTGCTGTAGTGTGATGTTTATCTGACTAATGATTGCCAGATGTTCTCTGGGAGGGGAAGCCTTCACTCTACCTCATAAGGAGAAACACTCCATCTTAGTGAGACACACATATTTCTGTACATAATTCTACACAAAGCTCTATAGACAATATTTAAGGGATGATGTGCAATGATCTTTCATCTGACCATGGAAACATCATATAGATGGTATATGAGTTAGTGTCAGGAAAAAAGTGTACAAATGCCAAAAAAACATGGTTTTGGCCTTTAGCCATAGAAAAGAATATGCCTATCCTATCTATTTATATCAGTTTGGGTGGATGTTGGTTGAAAACTTTTGCTACGCTCAGTTGAGTGTAGAAATTTACACACCACATAAAAAAACCTTGTAAGGGGTTGAAATTGGTATCAAGATTTTAGCTGTCAGTCCAACGGTCCCTGATTTATGCATGTTTCAATGAAAGAGCAGGAAAAACTGTGAAGACAGATATAGACAATGTCTTCAGTCTTCACCATCTTTGGGTTTAAGTTTAATCTATAGAGTGTCAAGTTATATCAATTATGCAATGTTACTTTTGGAATTCCAAGCCAATTCCAAATCTTGAGGATTGGTTATTTTGAGCATGGGTAATTTCAATGCCTCAGGATACCCAATTGTGGGGGAAAGAAAGTGGATTGGTTATTTTGAGCATGCTTGCTACCATGTCCAGTAGGCAGGTTTCCCTCCAAAGTGCATGTTTCATCAAAGACAGCTGGAAAACTGTTGATTAGAGATGAGTACATGAAATGGGTGAAGGTCATTATGAAAAGTGGCCCCAAATATGATACAGCCTTTGGCCATCCATATAGAGTGTTTTATTTCAGTTTTTTTGCGCACTGCAAAAATCAAGTTTATCTATTTTGCAATGTTATGCTTGGAATTCCAAGCCAATTCCAATGCCTCAGGATACCCAATTTTGGTTTGTTCCCCTGATCACCAAACATGAATGGAGGGTGGGGAGTTTGTTATATGTGACACGATGTACGAAAAAGGCCCTTAGTGCAGGGTGCTTTAAGGTCCCTATTCCCAGTACATGTACATAACATATATAGCCTATATGCCATCAATGTCTTTGTGAAGACCCATAGCTCTTTCATATATCATTTTAATGTCATACACATTTTAATTGATCAGCCATCTTTATGTGCTTATGAGATGTCATTACAACTTTCTTACTGAGTCTGTTAAGGAATCCTTTAGGTCAATTTTTTTCAAATGCATCTGTTTAATTTTTCCTGCTGATCCTCACAGAATTTCCTGCATTTACAGACAGATCCACCTGCACCCACCTTTTTATAGCAATATTCACTCGAGTGCAAGACAGCCATCTGACGTCAGTGTCATGACCTTAGTGGGCCATGGGGCTGACTACTACATTTAAATATCTCAGATATTGTCAAGAAATTGTCCATTACTTTTTGAAAAATATTTTTTTTTTACATATTTTTTTTTTTTTTCATAAAAGGAGTGATCCAGCATATTAGTCATTATGATGCTGTCATGAAGTTCTGGGCCTGCCATTAAAGTCCCAGAGCATCATGCTGATGCTCTGGGACAGTATCAACCCCATAGCGTTGGCATGAGTGTATCCCTGGCGTGTTACTCTCCAGGGCTGCATTCATGACCATAAGAATCACTGGGTATGATGCATTATTGCATTAGTGACCTTAAAAGATTTGAGATCATCATTGTTTACAAAATATGGAGGAAAATGCCAAAAGTAATCAAACTTACAGATGTAGAGTTAGCAGAGGTATTATTTGAAAAAAAAAAGTGAAAAGTATTGTTTATCCCCCTCTAACATTGGGGTGGGGAGACACCCAACTAGCCCCATGTGTTTATGTGTCCTCCTGGTCACCAAACACACAGCACCACGCGATGTGTGATGTAATGTAGGAACGTCCTGGATCAGGATGGTCTGAGAGAGGTTATTCCCGGGACTGTGAGGCCATCATAATGTTGAATGTTAAGAGGGTCAATTCAAGCTTGTCTTGTAGCACTTTTTCTTTTGAGTATGATTTGATTCTTGGTTTTATCTCTTGTTTATGCTGAATTTGCTGAAGTTGTTTTGTTTCAGATATTCCCTAATTTTCGGAGCAGCACCAGTTATCCCTTCTAATCTGTACCAAAGCCTCATGTGCCATCTACAGCCATGTCACTCCATATGCTATTAGATATACCAGCACTGTGATGCAAAGTATGCTGCCTCTTCATGAAGCCTTCTCTGATATCATCAGCCATTTCATATATGAACCTTGAATAGTGCATCCCTTGCATAATGAATGTTACCAGCACCAAAAGGCATTGGAATAATCTCATCTCATTAGACAGAGCATAACACAAAATTAATTCAAAATTCTAACTGGCATAAATAGTTCCAATGACCTGAGAAATGCACTTTTGGAACTTTAAGTTGATTCAAAGTAGAGATACCCTTTTCGATATTTTCATAGTATTACACTCATTCAGGGCTGGATTTCTTCCCGGATGAAAGATATTTCTTCCTGGACAGTGGAAAAACCTGGAATAAACCTATTTTGTATGGTTTCTTCCAGGTTTCCTCCGGAACACTGTTGGAAAAAAGTATGTAAGCCATTACTTTTGCTAAATTCACCTGCTATGGTGAAGAGACAGACTGAGGAGGATCTATAAAAGCAAGACTGGACATAAGAACACTAGTTTTCTTGCAACTGTAACTCAATTGCCTTCAAAATTTAGATCAATTTAGTGTCTACAACACCCCCATCAAAAGTGTTAGCTCCAGCTTAGATAAGTATATCAAATATGCTGCATGTTCAGTAGATGACATGACAATGTGCCCCTGTTGAACCGATTCTTACCCTCGAACGATATCAAGCCAAAGTCAATGGCTTCTACTTTGTTCAGTGTAATAAGAAAAACAAGGTGGAGAATAGTTGAAAGAAGTGGGTTGCATCCATCTCAAAGCCAAAAAACCTAGGGAAATGTCCACAATCAAAACATAAGCCCAAGCTCCAATAGGCGGCATGGGGCAGCAGCATGACAGGCTGCACAGATATTCCTTTGTTCTTTTTGTTTACATGTGTCACTGAGAACAATGGATTTTGGCATGCTGCCTGTAACGCTGCCGCTCCATACCACATTGTGGAGCCATGGCTATAGTCAAGAATGGTATCACACAGTAGATTAGGTCTCGTTCTATACAGGTTAATTACCCAGGGTTAATTACCACACTATACTTTCAATATCTCTTTGGGTGTTCATCTTTCACTTTCGGTAACTTAACATTTATGGGATGATTATCTAACTTTTAGAAAAGGAAAAAAAGACACAATTAAAAGATGATGTAGAGGCAAGGAAATGTGTAGAGGCAAGGAAAAAGGGGGATCCATGCTTAAGTCAAATTTAAAATTCAGATCACTGGCTTTTCAGTGATATATTACAAGAGAAGATACTCCTGTTAGTTTTAGAGGAATGGCTTGCTAAACGTAGGTAGGTGTGACCATTTCCTGAATGGCAAAAAGCTCTATGCCTAATTGATCATGAGATACATCTATAATTGTGACCCATCCTTACAAAACGGTTCGGAACTCGCACATACAAAATGTTTAGTTATTGGCATATTCATTTGCAGCTCATCAAGAGCTTTCATTTGGTATATAACACTTGCATATTTGAACCAGGTGGTCCTCTACAGATCATCTGCATGTAAATTTAGTGCGATCGATTAGAAAATGATTAAACTGAGATAATTTACATATTAAACAGTGATAATTTATGAATCCTATATAACTCCTATGTAATTCTATATAACCATGTAAACTAGAGCTATGTTTTCCAGGCATTTGGGGCTTAAATTCAGTGTAGTAAGCAAGGATTCTGAAAGATATGTACCCATATGTTAGAAAAATGCTGAAATATCAATTTTGAAAAATCTGATATATTTGACACTAAACCACTTGAAAGGGCCATATCTAGGCTTCTAAATCTGCGACTTCAGTACCACTTTGTTAGGATGGGTCACAATTAGCATAATTTATGCTAATTAGATAAATTAGCATAATCTTTTATTCTTTTGCCTATAACTTTTGATCTAGAAATGGTATTAATGTTCTGTTTTCACCATAGTAAAACTAGTGAAAGATTCTTTCAAATGGGATAATTGATTTTCCTATTTAGACTGAAAATCATGTTTCCATGGCAACAGACATAAACAAAAATGCCTATTTAGGCCCAAAAACATTCTTTTTACATGCCTAATTTGGAACCTTTCCACCCAAAATAGAAGGTTTTATGTAAAATCATTGAATTCTCCATAAAAAAGTATCCTATAATAGTTTTAGGCATATTTTTCCTATTCTAGCCCATAGTGGTGCCCCCTGGTGGCTAAAACAGGTACTAAATCCCGCAGGAACCCCCATTTCTGCTTGCTGACTCACAAATGTGCCAAACAGATATTGAAATTATAGTCTGGTAATTAACCCAGGGTAATTAACCTGTATAGAATGAGACTCAATCTACTGTGTATGACAGAAGGGGTAACTATATAGCTTCATCTACAGAAATATTATTTGACTCTGTGTTAATCAGAGCGAGTTATTATCTGTTACATTCTATACTAGGTTGTAGTTAAGTACATGAAGTGACTATGTTTACTGCACCTCTATATCTACCTAGCTATTCATCTTTCACTTTCAGTATCTCAAAATTTATGTAATAATTATCTAGCCTTTACTCAGAAAAGGGAAGAAAAAGACACAATTAAACGTTTCACTTTAGTGGCCAAACATACTAAATTCAGAGTGATAAACATGCTGAGGCTTTTCAAAGAAGGGTTATGCCTGTTTAAGTACAGTGCCTGTGCCCTAGAGCAGGACATACTATTATTTCAGAGTTGTCTATTCAAGATTACAACAACGTGTGCCTTTTTTAACTGGAGAACCCTGTGTGTTACATGTAGCTAAATAGCAGCCGATGTTAGTGGCCACTTTTTATTTTTACAATGTTAGGGGCTGATTATACTGACCAGTAGTGGGTCGCTCCTGATGATTATCCTAGTCATAGGGGCTGTGAGCTACAGTATAATGTTATGCAGTGTCCCCCAGATGTTAGTCTTATTAGGTACACACAGTTACACAGAGTGTTCTTATGAGGTACACACATAATTACATTGTGTCTTTATGAGGTACACACACACACAGTTACAGAATGTGTCCTTATGAGGTACTCTGATGTTAGCTTTGTCAGGTACACAGACACAGATACACAGTGGGTCCTTATGTGGTACTCTGATGTTAGCCTTGTCAGGTACACAGACACAGTTACACTGTATCTTCCTATGAGGTACAGACACACAGTTACACACAGAGTCCTTATGAGGTACACACCAGAGTAATTGACCTGTATTGACTCGATCTACTGTGTATAACAGAAGGGGAAACTATATAGCTTCATCTACAGAAATATCATTTGACTCTGTGTTAATCAGAGCGAGTTATTATCTGGTACATTCTGTACTAGGTTGTAGTTAAAGGCCCCACTTGACTATATGAACTGCATGCCACAGCCCTTTCTAAATGCCCTCTGTATCCAAAGATTACTAAGGACATATCTAATTCGTGCTTTTCTAAAATTGCACAAGTATAAGGGAACCTAAGGCAAATGATGCTATCTAAAATTTATTTCATATTGTTAGCTTATATTCAGGTAATAGCAGATGTAAATTCAAACCTTTCTACACAGAAAACCATTTGTCTATTTGAATGACAGGCAGACACAGAGTAGTCCCCCCTGCTTGGTTATTTACTAACAGTACCAGTTGTATGGTATACAATATCACAGACATACACAACACCATGTTGATGCCTGAGACTGGGCACAGCCTTATAGAAATCTGCTAATTTCTAACTAAGGACTAACAGTTGATTTGTCATGTTCACACACCTAAATATATGTGTTAGCATGAGTTGAATGGTGTAAATTCGAAAATTTTTCATTCTGGTAAAATGGCTGTTTAGAAGATAACAGCTTTTTGTTTTGGTGTCTAGATTCAAACCCAACTGCTACTTTTCTGGTCTGTGATCTCTGACCCTGGAGGTGTCAACACTTTAGGGTGACAAGCACCACATGTCTCAGGGCCCTGCATGGTCCCTCAGCCTCCCCTCCTTGACCAATCATATGTCCCCAAATGCACTACCGGGGCATTGCGAGGTGGGCAGTGTCCCCCAGATGTTAGTCTTATGAGGTACACACAGTTACACGGAGTGTTCTTATGAGGTACACACACAATTACATTGTGTCTTTATGAGGTACACACACAGACACAGAGTTACAGAATGAGTCCTTATGAGGTACTCTGATGTTAGTCTTGTCAGGTACACAGACACAGATACACAGTGGGTCCTTATGTGATACTTTGATGTTAGCCTTGTCAGGTGCACAGACACAGTTACACTGTATCTTCCTATGAGGTACACACACAGAGGTACACACAGAGTCCTTATGAGGTACACATCAGGGTAATTGACCTGTATTAACTCGATCTACTGTGTATAACAGTAGGGGAAACTATTTAGCTTCATCTACAGAAATATTATTTGATTCTGTGTTAATCAGAGTAAGTTATTATAGATCTGTTACATACTATTATTTCAGAGTTGTCTATTCAAGACTACAACATAGTGTGACTTTTTTAACTGGAGAACCCTGTGGGGTACATGAAGCTAAAAAGCAGCCGATATTAGTGGCCACTTTTTATTTTTACATATTAGGGGCTGATTATACTGACCAGTGGTGGGTCACTCCTGACAATTATCCTAGTCATACGGGTGGTGAGCTACAGTATAATGTTGGCAGTGTCCCCCAGATGTTAGCCTTATGAGGTACACACAGTTGCACAGAGTGTTCTTAGGAGGTACACAGAGTTACATTGTGTCTTTATGAGGTACACACACACACACACACACACACACAGTTACTAAATGAGTCCTTCTGAGGTACTCTTATGTTAGCCTTGTCAGGTACACAGACACAGTTACACTGTATCTTCACATGATGTACACACACACAGTTACACACAGAGTCCTTATGAGGTACACACCAGGGTAATTAACCTGTATAGAATGAGACTCAATCTACTGCGTATAACAGAAGGGGTAACTATATACATGTAGCTTCATCTACAGAAATATTATTTTATTCTGTGTTAATCAGAGCGAGTTATTATCTGTTACATTCTGTACTAGGTTGTAGGTAATTACATGACGTGAGTATGTTTACTGCACCTCTATATTGACCTGGCTATTCGTCTTTCACTTTCAGTATCTCAACATTTATGTAATGATTATCTAGCCTTTACTCAGAAAAGGGAAGAAAAAGACACAATTAAGAGATTATGTGTCTTGTATTTCTAAAAACAAAACAAGCAAACTTCAAACACTTCACAACCCAGCTATCTTCCCCAGAATTTAGTTTCTTCTTTCACATATTTTGTACAACCTTCACAAGCTTATAAATACCTTACCACCAAATAGCTATTGAATTCAGTCCTCCCTTATGACAGGTGTAAAGTCAGTTTAAGTCACTCTATCTTCCCCAAAGCTATGTGCCTTGAATAAAAAGGGGCACAGTTGAAGTTAGTCTCACTTTGGAAAGAACTGGAAATGTAATTTTGTCCAGGTCACAAAACAGACAATATCCACTCATAATTTGGTTTCCTCCATCATGATTTTGAAAAACCAATAACTCCTCCAACTACAGATATGGAAAAGGTACCTCTGTAATTATCTTTATTATACTTTGGTATATAGTGACATTTTGAGTTATATTCTAAATTTAGTTTAGAGACATTTTTCCAGTTTCTTCCATTTCTTCCACTTTTAGGCAGACAAAACCTATTTCGGACGTTTTTTTCCATGGTTTTTACCATTTTTTTCCGCCGTGTGGAAGAAACCTCCCAACCCTGCACTCATCGAAAAACTCATTAATAATTAAAAATGGCTGCCATATACACAGGTATGGTTTTAAATGGCATGATTAGATTCCCAGATATCAAAAATGTACTTTTAGGATTTTATTTTGTTTTTCTATGTTGATTACAAGTAAAGATATTCCTTTTTCAAAACCTTTATAGCATTACATAAGGTAATTAATGGCTGACATATAGCAATATTCACTCGAGTGTTTAGTTTGTGCAAGATAGCCATCTGACACCAGTGTCATGACCTTAGTGGGCCATAGGGCTCACTATTACATTTACATATCTCATAAAAATGTCCAAAACCTTTTGAAAAATATTTTTTTTACATATTATTTTTTCATAAAAGGAGTGATTCAGCCTATTGGTCATCATGATGCCGCAATGAAGTTATAGGGAGAATGCCTGCATATCAACCCTGTAGAGTTGGCATAAGTGTAGCCCTGGCGAGTTATTCTCAAGGGCTTGATTCTTGGTATTATCTCTTGTTTATGCTGAATTTGCTGAAGTTGTTTCAGATATTCACTAGCTTTTGGAGTAGCACCAATTATCCCTTCTATTCTGTACCAAAGCCTCATGTGTCATCTACAGCCATGTCACACCATATGCTATTAGATATACCGGCACTGTCATGCATAGTATGCTGCCTCTTCATTAAGCCTTCTCTGATATCATCAGGCATTTCATATATGAACCTTGAATAGTGCATCCCTTGCATAATGAATGTTACCAGCACCAAAAGGCATTGGAAAAATCTCATCTCATTAGACAGGGCATAACACAAAATTAATTCAAAATGGCTGCCACATACAAAATTCTAACTAGCATAAATTGTTCCAATGACCTGAGAAATGCACTTTCGGAACTTGATTCAAAGTAGAGGTACCCTTTTCGATATCTTTATAGTATTAAACTCATTCAGGGCTGGGTTTCTTCCAGGATGAAAGGTATTTCTTCCTGGACACTGGAAAAGACCTGGGAGAAACCTATTTTGTACGGTTTCTTCAAGGTGTAGGGGCCGGCAGCGTTGTATATATACTAGTGTGGATCATCCGAGAGATGTGCTCGTGTGGTGCTCGTTCCTTCTATGCCAACCAAGTGTCGTTTGGCGATACCCGTTTAGTACAAGAGGGGGCAGCACCACGCCTCGCATCTAGCTCCTACTAAGGAGCCGGACGATCAGCAGAAGGGGACTGGACCTAGTCCAGTCCAGACGTGTTTATATTCCTTCTCAGAATAAAGTCCATCCGAACAGATGGGAAGCTAAGGCCTTTGCCCAACCCGAACCTTTCGTGTTGTGTGCTGCTTGTAGTGATTAAGCGAGCCTAAGAGCCACCCAATTCAACATATAGAATGAACCGTTACACTGGTGCCGTGACCAGTATAAGTAAATATATGTGGTAGCACTTTAGGGTGAAATACACCACATGTCTCAGGGCCCTGCATGGTCCCTCAGCCTCCCCGCCTTGACCAATCATATGCCCCTAAAAGCACTACCGGGACATTGCGAGGTGGGCCTTTAAGTACATGACGTGACTATGTTCACTGCACCTTAATATTTTGACCTGGCTATTTATCTTTTACTTTCAGTATCTCAACATTTATATAATAATTATCTAGCCTTTACTCAGACAAGAAAAATCTGGCTGTGACCACGTGCAGGAGTTGCCACATGCATCTAGACATGTATACCTACTAAAGGAGTGCTTACTATTTATCAGGGGGCGGGTTCACTTGGACGCGCAGAAATTTTCAAGGGGACAAACATAACTAGAAAAATGATGTTGAAATATGGAATGATCAAGCCCTGCCCTACACTTGGTGCATGCCTTCACTCTAAAACTGGCCGAGATTTTTCCAAGGTTGGATGATGAACAATGTACCATGATTTCTCCCCTCCCTGATTTTCATGCATCTCCCGGTTTTTGATAGATTTAGGCACTTTTAGCTGATGAACTCTCCCTGATTTCGATATTCTAATAGGCCTTTTTAACTCAGCAATGCCTATACTAGATATAGATTCCCACCACAGTGGTACAGAATGTTGTGAGGAAAGTCTCAAACCAACACTACCGGCAGTTGTGATGACACTGCCTCCCGGGCACTGCCTACACTACGCCTGTAGTCAGGGTGACAACGGTTGCTTGGTGTTGCATCACAAAACTTGCCACTCCCGCAGCACATCAGTGACGTCACCGCTGCCAGGTGACGTCAACTACGACGTCACATGTGATGTCATGGCTACATATGGGCAAAACCGAAACCATAATAGAGTTGCAACGGTCGCTGCGCTCCCGGCCGCTAACGCGTTAGAGGGAGTATACATAAGGTACTTTCCGAAAGTGCCCATGTGGGCTGATACCCCTATAAATCCCCAAGGGACTAGCCCTCAGGTCTCAGACTCCTACAAGACACTCCAGGTTAAGGTAAATACTATAAGCTACTTCTTCTTGGTTGGTGTTTTCAGAGCTAGGGCAGGTTATTACACATAGACAAAGAGATATATGGGGTGATTCAGTGAAGGATGTTTACCAGCCTGAGAACCAATGATATGACAAACTCAATTTATTTAACAGCACTTTATTTTATTGAAAGCCCTATATCTTGGCTTGTTAGAAAGGTTGATTTAAGTCACCAACTCCAAATGCATCAGATTTTATAGCCTGTGGTGTAAAACCATAATTCTTTACCCTCACATACATAACATTTTTAAACAAACAGTCATAAAAGCTGTTAAATATCATCCTATATACATCAGATTTCATGTCCAAAATGTTACAATACAAGCCTTAAGGTGTAGCAAAAATGAAATCCCTGCACCAAGAACTTTTTATTACACCTCATCACTAAATATGGAGTTCAGTGAAAGTTTTGAATATGTAGCCTAGCATTCTTACCTTTTCCCTCATATATTTAAATATAACTAGATATTTATGAAAAACATTCTCTATTATCTAGAGTGTCCCTACTTTCAAAAAGATCTCACTCTTTACCAACAATACATATACATTCTGGTCCTGATCTACAAAGGCACTTCTGAATACTCAAGAAAAAAAATGTTACGTATGTGAGGATTTGGAAAGAGAAATACTTTTAAACATCACAGATCATCTGCATCACTATTTCTTGTACAGGACTTGTTAAATTAATTGTTCAAAGGCATATCTTAACACATTAGACTATATTATGGGTCATTTCCATCTCACTCTGAGCACATGCCATCCTCATTGGGCAGCCTGTCCTCCTCATTAACTTGCAGACTGCAAAAGATTGAATATAATTGTTGAACAACTAAGGTGAGTAATATCAAGCAATTATGCTCTATTATTTACAGTTTCTCAATGGGGGATGAGAAGTAAGTAGGAACAAAAAATTGTTTATGGATAGAACCCCATAAATATCATTACTGACCAGCAGTGCAGCCTTACCCTAGAATATAGCAACCATAAAAAAATTTAGAAAAAAAAAATTACAGGATTGCTACATTCACTACTATTTTAGTTTGGGGAACCATATGTGCATTTAATGGTGAATTATGTATAGTCTGGGTGGGTCTGAAGTACACATTGTAACCAAAATGAACAAAACCTCTCATAGGTAACATTTTCAAATTTGTGGGAAACTTGCAAAAATTTAAATGGTAAGTGCATTAATTCTATCCAGGATATTAGATGGGGACACTTTTATAAGATTATCAACCAATTTATTTCAAAAATTCTATTTGGAGGTGTCTGGTGCAACACATATAGTAAACACCTCACATACATAACGAAATGCTGAGGAGGGGGGGAAAATGAATACTGCTGGCAAAGTACATACCAAAAGAGAGGTTATATGTACTGAAATGATTGATTGTAGGTCTAGGAGTAAATAAACAATAGTAAGCGCAGGTAATCTCGCAAAATAATGCACTTTTAGGGTATGGGAGGTGAAAACTTCGAAAAATAATCAACACTTCTCACCCCAGACAGGCTGAGGTGTCATATCAAAATATCCAAACTGGACCTATTGAGCCCTAGCAGTAAAGGTAGGCCCTAATTTCAACAAATAATAATGATTTGGGGATAAATATACAGCAAGAGTAGCTCAGGAAGGGCAATTTCCATTCCGCAGTGAAAACGTTACGTATGTGAGGAAAATAAAGCCTTAAAGAGTATGGGGCTTCCTGGCCAAATTAAATGGCATCACCAAGCTGCTATGGCCAGTCTAGGGCTTGGGACTTTCAATCAGAGGGAAATATAACCCAAAATACATCATTTCCATGCAATCTAAGACAATTGCAGACCCTCACATATATAACACACACTACTTTATGAGAATCTGATTAAAAATCCTTACCTTTTTGAGAAATTTCAGTGTAAATGGAGCTGCAAAATCACAGTAGACTGTGAGCTTAGCTAATTTGAGATCCTCTGAGTGACTTCCAGTGTTTGGTCATTCCTGCCAGGGCAACAGGAAACATTTCTTTTCTCCTCCACATATTTTCGTTACGTATGTGAGGATTTCCACACCGATACCAAAAGACCCCCTCTGTGGCCTTACTATGCAGACTTGAGACATGATTTTTGTTTCAATCATTCAATTCATATACATACTACACTAGAAAAGACTAGAAATAAAGAACCATTTATTTAGATAGCCTACATACAAATAAAAGTGTACCTCACATACGTTACATTTTGGGGAGTTGAATTTTGGTTTATGAGACCTAGCTCATATCTGCAGCAGACCAGCACTTTCATTTATTTACCATCAAAACTCACAGTTTGATATTATAACACATGTGTGAAAGACAGTTGAGGAAGGGACATGGCCAAAGTGTTTTTAATAGATAGCTATGACCTCTCACCAAAGGCAAATTAGGTTTATCACACTCTAATACTGCCTAGCTTAAAAATATATAGGTGGGAATGGTGAAAAATTGGACAAAAAAGGGCATTTTTGGTGTATTGTCCAACTTCGAGCCTCCGTAACGCGTCAAATTATAGGCTGATATACATGAATTTGCCCTGTACTTAAAGCTCAAGATGTTTTCTATCAGATGTTACTAATAAAATGAAGAATAGTGGTCTACATTTATGACTGTAGCTCCTTAAAGCTAAAATCCTCTCAAAATAGGCCCAGACATTGCTCAGTGGATCTGCCCATATATTGCTGACTGGTGACTACTATATTCTATTACTATTGTATCTGTATTTGGTTTGATAATATATTATATGAACTATATTTGACTGTGTACTTGTTTTATCTTCATATTTACATCCATCTATCCATTCCCCCGCATGGGGTTAAGCTAGGCCAATTATTAATCTGTACATAAGAGATCAAAATCTACAATTAATTAAGCCCCCAAAATCGTTAAACCTTAGTTATCTCTTTGGCTGTTCATCTTTCACTTGCAGTATCTTAACATTTATTGGATGATTATCTAGCTTTTTGAAAAGGAAAAAAAGACACAATTAAGAGATGATGGTCTGTTTTCAGACAAATGTGCCAAACAGATATTGAAAGTATAGTCTGGTAATTAACTTAGGGTAATTAACCTGTATAGAATGAGACTCGATGTACTATGTATAACAGAAGGGGTAACTATTATAGCTTCATCTACAGAAATAATTTTTGACTCTGTGTTAATCAGAGCGAGTTATTATCTGTTACATTCTGTACTATGTTGTAGTTAAGTACATGACCTAACTATGTTTACTGCACCTCTATATTTTGACCTGGCTATTTATCTTTCACTTTCAGTATCTCAACATTTATGTAATGATTGTCTAGCCTTTACTTAGAAAAGGGAAGAAAAATACACAATTAACCCTTTCACTTTAGTGGCCACACATACTAAATTCAGAATGTGCTTAGGCTTTTCAAAGAAGGCTTATGACTGTTTATAAGTGCTGCGCCTGTGCCCTAGAGCAGGACATCATTTCAGAGTTGTCTATTCAAGACTACAACATAGTGTGACCTTTTGAACTGGAGAACACTGTGGGGTACATGTAGCTAAATAGAAACCAATGTAGGGGCCGGCATCATTGTATATATATTAGTGCCGTTCATCCGAGAGACGTGTTCGTGTGGTGCTTGTTCCTTCTATGCTAGCTAGGTGTCGCTTTGCGATACCTCGTTGGTACAAGAGGGGGCAGCACCATGCCTCGCGTCCAGCTCCTACTAAGGAGCCGGACGAGCGGCAGAAGGGGACTGGACATGGTCCAGTCCAGACGCTAGTACTTTGTTATCAAAGAGATCTAATAAAGTCCTACCCGAGAGGTAGGGGTTTCTGGGGCTTTGCCCAACCCGAACTACTCGTGTTGTGTTGGTATTTCTAGTGGTAAGCGAGCCAAAGAGCCACCCAACATATAAGTCAATACGAACCATTACACTGGTGCCGTGACCAGTTGGTTCGGGGGTGGTGCGCGGCCACATTGGCCGAAAGCCTCGGGAAACCCGAAGCGGATCCCCCCAGCCCTGGGCTAGAGGGATTCGAAGAGGATGATTACACATCCCAGCATCTGTTGTTAGACTGGAAACCCGGTCAACAACAAATGTTTAATCAGGAGGGTGTACGAAATATTTTTTCTACACCCGACCTGATGGACAATGCCACCAGAGATGGCATCGTAAAATTGTATCCGGCTACACCCCAAACAGGAGTACCGGATACCGGATTGTTTAGGGGTGTGTTAAGACCCCCAACTTTAGACTTGAGCGATTGGTCCCAAGTTATAACTAGCAGACGCCAGCTAGGTCCTATGGTACCAACGGGCTCGGCTAGCGGCTTGGGTACACCAATTGCACAAAGCCCTATGCAGCGTACTGCAAACCCCCAGGGTTCAGCACCAGGTGGTGGAAACGAAGTAGCCCCACTAATGACATCGTTGGATCATGACAGCGACGATGGCAAAACCATAAGGGACGCAATAGTCCCAGGCGCGAAAGCAAAAAATAAGCCTAGTGGTACCGGACCGAAAAGCTCGGAAAGGCATCACCTAGGCCGATCTCTAGACGAAGGCTTGTCTGACTCCATGTTTAACCCTGGAGGCAGTCGCAAGTCTATCTACGGACGTCGGATGGGTCCCGGGTATAAAAATACCCAGGCCTATTTGAAAGCCAAGGAACAGGTAGAGTTGCAGGCTAAGAGGCAACATGAACAATTCATGTTAGCCCAATCCAAAATAGAAGAGGAAGCTAAGTCTCGGATCGGAAAATTACGATCCGTTGAGCAGGAGGCGATTCTAAAAGAATCCGACCTCAAATATCGTCTATCCTCCGTATCCCATCAGTTGGAGCGGAAGGAGAGAGACGCACAGGAAAAAGAAAAAAGGCTGGCTGAGTTGGAAATCGAGGAAGCCAGTAAACTTAGAGCAATCGACAAGGCTAGGGCCGAGGAGGTTGCTAAGGCTCGGGATGTAAATAAATTACAATCGGAGTTGCACGCAATGGAGGAGAAGCTTAAGAAACTTCAACTCCGGAAGGCTGAGACAGAAGCCAAGATGGTCTCGGAACAAGCCGAGATCAGGAAGGAGACCATTGAATATAACAAGTCTCAGAAAGAGAAGGGTGAAAAGTACCGCCTACTTAAGGATACTTTTAAGCGAGAGGCAATTATCGCCCAAGAAGAAAGAAACCGAGCTGTGGCGGAAAATGAAAAGATTCGATCCGAAATCTTGGCAGAAAACGCACAGCTAAGGGAGGAACAGCGAAACCTGACTACAGACGTAGCTACCCTCACAATAAATAAGTCTGCTATGGAGAGTTATTTACAGGAGCAAGAGCAAACGCATGCCCCTCCGGCGAGTAGGGATACAAACCCGAACTCGACGTTCGTGAAACAGGGCGACCCAGTCTCCTGTTCTACACCGAAGAATCCGCAGTATAATCCTTTTGTAAATGATAATGCTTCGCGGAATGTAGATCAAGGGGGCGTTTACATCAGAACCCAGGATAAGCATGGCCGAACTAGTAGAGTCCGGATAAGTGAAGTTCCCATAGTCCACAACCTGGACCCGGACTATACCCCTAGAGAGGCTTCCGACAGTAGTGCGGAGACCAGTGGATTCCACATTCAAGTGGATCCGAGTAACGACCCGGGGCTGGGTGCTGGTAATGACAACACCCAACCCAATCCATCGAACGATGGCAGCCAGTCAACGGGAAACCAGCCATCCGACGGCGGTTACCAAGGTGCGCAAGGGGGGGGCGGTGCTTCGGGTGCCACAGGCTATAGCGGTACCTCGGGTACCGGCCCCAACCAGGGTGGTGCGAGCTATACGAACCACAGTGGTACACAGTGGACGTATACACAACCTCCACCACCGCCTCCACCGGGCAATTCGAGCTTCGGTGGTATAGGGGGCAATCGAACCTTGAATGAAACCAAGGCGATTGAATGGAGCAAACAGCAATGCACTAGATTGATGTATGCTCACAATTCTGCCCGAAGGGTAGCCGTTATTCCTAGAGAATATGACGGTACTCGGCCATGGAAAGAGTGGTTTGAAGATTTCATCGATGTGATGAATTGTAATGGATGGACCCCATACGAGGCCAAGCCACATCTGGTGAGATGTCTGAAAGGCGGGCCGGGTCGCATGGCTGTAGAGCAATGGCGAACCTGGTACGGCCTCGTTGGGAGTTTTGAGCAGTTAGTAGAAACTGCTAGTGGACTGTTATTCAACATGGTCAAGGAGGACCCGATGGTCCGTTTTAAGAAACGCACACAGAAGCCGAATGAAGCTTTCAGAGCATACGGTATGGAACTCCATGCCCTGCTAAGTAAGGCCAGACCCGGTACTGAAAACCAGGACTGGTATATGGACGATTTGATCACACAATTCGTCAAGGGTCTAAGAGACAGAGATGAACAATTAGCAGCGAGGGATGCCTGGAAAGAAGGCATAACACTACACGGCATATTTAATGGTATAGATATGGCCGTGAAGAAGCGAGCTATGTTAGCCGGGGACATACCTAATGCCAGCGACTTGGTACCCCTGGCATCGGTGACCCAGCAGTCTGAGGTAAATACTCCCTCAGACGACTTCGAGTTGATTGATATCGAACAGGAAGACGGCACCTTCTGTTCGATGCAATTAAGGAAGAATACTTCAGGTAGGAAGTATATTCCCAGGAAATCTTTCAATAAACCAAGGGACTCTAGACCTTCATCCGAGGTCAAGAGTGACCCGAATGCTGTCGAGAAGGCGGTCAAGCCCACTGTAAGCGCTGACAAAGCGAAGAGTCAGTCCCCGGACATGACCAAACTTCTGGAAGACATGTGTAAGAAAATTACAGATGCCATCCAAGCCAATCGGCAAAGACCCCGGGTGGATCGCCGAACGGTTAAGTGTTTCAGGTGCCAGCGCATGGGACACTACTCATCTGAATGTACCGCTACTAAGCCGGTAATGGCTGCCTTCTATGAAGCCGAAGACGACGGCGTAGGAAGGGAGAATGCTACGGATTCCACAGATGTGGAAAACTAGTGGGGGTTGTGTCAACGGCATCTGACATAGCCCCGAGTGGGAACGAATGCCAAAATGCTACCGGGGGTGTCCCGGTGGAAGATTTCGAGTCAATTACACCTGGAGGCCGGGTGGCTGTGGGTGCGCACCCCTGCACCTCGGCCGGGGCCAGGGACCCTAGTGTTGATATGTGCAGGAGCGATCATATGGAGGCGAGTGGCCGCACTAGGGGAGAGGAAGGATGGATCAAAGAGTTGATTCGAGTGTGTGGGACACGCCTTCCCCCAAGTCATCCGTGTCTGGAATTCCTGAGAGGACTCGGATTAAATCTTGGTGATTTGGGAGACTTTCACCAGTTTACCAGTAACCCCTCGCCTTTAGGGGGGAGACGGTGGTATGTACCCATATCTGTGGAAGGCCGGGTGGGGGAATTCTTAGTGGATACTGGAGCTAGTCATTCATGTGTGTCCAAAAGATTCTTCGATTCGGTGGCCGGCAGCCATGAGAACCTCAAAACGGGGGTAAATGCTTGCACGGCCGACGGAAGCAGTATGTGTACATTTGGTAGGACGTTTATGCCTATCCGTATAGGAGGCAAAGAATTTGTTCTTTCGCCAACTATAGCAGAGGTTAGTGATGACGGAATCCTCGGATTGGATTTTGCAAGCTTATACGGGGCCGTCTTGGACCCGAGGGACGGCACGATGGGTATACGGAGCCCGTATGGCTTGCATGTCCAATGCGTATTGAGACAGGTGTCTTCGGTCGCATCAGTGATACATACGGTGTAGAGGTCGGCGGAAAACGTCTTTGGAGAAACCGGGACTCGAACCCGGGACCCTCCAACTTCGAAGCGGAAGCTCTTCCTCTGAGCTACTTCCCCAGACCTGACGTTCTCTACCTTCCACCTACATCTGGATCGGTATGACACAAGGGGGCAGTGTTCACTGGCTGACCAGCCCCTGGGGGCTGGTGCAACCGGGGAACGGGGACAGATAGCATACCGCCATGGACTCACAGCCAGAGCTGGCCCCTACACTCCTCCCCACCAGCTTCAGCCAACCCTACTCCTCCAACCCAACCTCCAGCAGGTGACTAGTTTACCCCTAGCAGGTTGAAGCGTTAACTGTGTCATACCAGTCCAGGTACCGAGTTCTCTAGTCCCCCCTCACACGGGTCAGGACCAACTCGGTTTCTCCACCAGTGTAGAGGTCGGCGGAAAATGTCCTGGAGAAACCGGGAGTCGAACCCGGGACCCTCCAACCTGCAGGCGGAAGCTCTGCCGCTGAGCTACTTCCCCGTCTGACATTCTCTACCTTCCACCTACATCTGGATCGGTATAATACACAAGGGGGGCAGCTTATACCAGCTGACCAGCCCCTCAGGGCTGGTGCAACCGGAACAGGGCAGATGGCCTACCGCCATGGACTTACAGCCAGAGCTGGCCCCTACACCAATATTAGTGGCCACTTTTTATTTTTACATATTAGGGGCTGATTATACTGACCAGTAGTGGGTCGCTCCTGACGATTATTCTAGTCATAAGGGTCATGAGCAACACTATAATGTTGTGCAGTGTCCCCCAGATTTTAGCCTTATGAGGTACACACAGTTACACAGAGTGTTCTTATGAGGTACACACACAGTTACATTGTTTCTTTATGAGGTACACACACACATGGGTCCTTATGAGGTACTCTGATGTTAGCCTTGTCAGGTACACAGACACAGTTACACTGTACCTTCCTTTGAGGTACACACACAGTTACACACAGAGTCCTTATGATGTACACACACACAGTTTCACAGTGTGTCCTTAAGAGGTACTTTGAAAGTACCTTATGAGGTACCTGAAAAGTACCTCATAAGGCCAACCTCATAAGGTGCTTCTCTCCCCGTAAATGGAGGTACCTCATAAGGGTACCTCACAAGGAATTTACCTCACAAGGACCAATTGTGGGGATGTGTGTGCGTGTGTGTGTGCGTGTGTGCATGTGGGTCACCTGAGGACAAATTTTCACGCAACAAGTAGCGATTACTGACTTTACCATTGAAATCCCCATAGGCGTCAAAACGCCTGAGACCTTATAGCTACTCAGCTTACAGGAGATTTCTTTGGAGTCTGTTACTACTAGTATGAGATGCTGTGCGAGATAGCGAAGAAGTAGACTAGACCGCATTGTTTGGTTCCATGCCCCTCTGATTATAAGCAGATCAGCAAATATGAAAAAAATACTGTAAATTCCTTGTATGGTGCATGGCTCAGGTGTGGGGTAAGACCCCTACTGCACCTCATAGAGTCAGAAAAAATGTACATGAAGATAAGAACATATATAGGACAATAGGAGAATGACCAAAATTTCCTCCAGGTTTGTCTTATAGGATCAGCCTAAAATTTTATGACCAAATGTCCATGGCATCCATGACTCAGTCCCTTTGTTCAGTCTCAGTGCAGTGCCACCTGGTGTGGCAGCACAGAACCACCTGACTCAGGTGGTGGGCAGGTCCATCTAGTGGGGGAAATATACCCCCATATCTTCCCCGTTCCTTTGAACATATAGTAGTCATCATCTGTAAATCCAAGATAAAAATCCATTTAGTTTTGTTAAAAATACCATGTATAGTGAAGAGGTTGTCAATATTCATAAGGAGTGGGTTTTTGAAAATGTCTACTAGGGGACAGCAGCAGCGGCTGTTATATATGTTAAATAATTATGTGAGAATAGACGAAATAACTTTTCTTTCCAGTTGTCTTAATCCCCAACTGTCTGCAGTCATTCAATTTTTAGCTGTGTGAGGGAGACCTTAAGTTTTATTCTCTTAAATTCCCGCTTCACCATCACTTTATACTGCCTCCCTCCTTCCATGTAGCTCATGGTGAAATACTGGTGATGCGGTCAGAGCCCATAGTTACACCATCACAGCCAATATTTAACAGGTTTAATGGTTTTTCAGATTTAATATTTCCTTTTTTTGTCTCTTGAACATAATGACCTGTGCCTTGACCCAACTCTTAACCTCCTCCTCCTTCAACTCCAAGCCTCTCAGACCCATGTGTTTATGTGTCCTCCTGGTCACCAAACACACAGCACCACGCGATGTGTGATGTAATGTAGGAACGTCCTGGATCAGGATGGTCTGAGAGAGGTTATTCCCGGGACTGTGAGGCCATCATAATGTTGAATGTTAAGAGGGTCAATTCAAGCTTGTCTTGTAGCACTTTTTCTTTTGAGTATGATTTGATTCTTGGTTTTATCTCTTGTTTATACTGAATTTGCTGAAGTTGTTTTGTTTCAGATATTCCCTAAGTTTCGGAGCAGAACCAGTTATCCCTTCTAATCTGTACCAAAGCCTCATGTGCCATCTACAGCCATGTCACTCCATATGCTATTAGATATACCAGCACTGTGATGCAAAGTATGCTGCCTCTTCATGAAGCCTTCTCTGATATCATCAGCCATTTCATATATGAACCTTGAATAGTGCATCCCTTGCATAATGAATGTTACCAGCACCAAAAGGCATTGGAATAATCTCATCTCATTAGACAGAGCATAACACAAAATTAATTCAAAATTCTAACTGGCATAAATAGTTCCAATGACCTGAGAAATGCACTTTTGGAACTTTAAGTTGATTCAAAGTAGAGATACCCTTTTCGATATTTTCATAGTATTACACTCATTCAGGGCTGGATTTCTTCCCAGATGAAAGATATTTCTTCCTGGACAGTGGAAAAACCTGGAATAAACCTATTTTGTATGGTTTCTTCCAGGTTTCCTCCGGAACACTGTTGGAAAAAAGTATGTAAGCCATTACTTTTGCTAAATTCACCTGCTATGGTGAAGAGACAGACTGAGGAGGATCTATAAAAGCAAGACTGGACATAAGAACACTAGTTTTCTTGCAACTGTAACTCAATTGCCTTCAAAATTTAGATCAATTTAGTGTCTACAACACCCCCATCAAAAGTGTTAGCTCCAGCTTAGATAAGTATATCAAATATGCTGCATGTTCAGTAGATGACATGACAATGTGCCCCTGTTGAACCGATTCTTACCCTCGAACGATATCAAGCCAAAGTCAATGGCTTCTACTTTGTTCAGTGTAATAAGAAAAACAAGGTGGAGAATAGTTGAAAGAAGTGGGTTGCATCCATCTCAAAGCCAAAAAACCTAGGGAAATGTCCACAATCAAAACATAAGCCCAAGCTCCAATAGGCGGCATGGGGCAGCAGCATGACAGGCTGCACAGATATTCCTTTGTTCTTTTTGTTTACATGTGTCACTGAGAACAATGGATTTTGGCATGCTGCCTGTAACGCTGCCGCTCCATACCACATTGTGGAGCCATGGCTATAGTCAAGAATGGTATCACACAGTAGATTAGGTCTCGTTCTATACAGGTTAATTACCCAGGGTTAATTACCACACTATACTTTCAATATCTCTTTGGGTGTTCATCTTTCACTTTCGGTAACTTAACATTTATGGGATGATTATCTAACTTTTAGAAAAGGAAAAAAGACACAATTAAAAGATGATGTAGAGGCAAGGAAATGTGTAGAGGCAAGGAAAAAGGGGGATCCATGCTTAAGTCAAATTTAAAATTCAGATCACTGGCTTTTCAGTGATATATTACAAGAGAAGATACTCCTGTTAGTTTTAGAGGAATGGCTTGCTAAACGTAGGTAGGTGTGACCATTTCCTGAATGGCAAAAAGCTCTATGCCTAATTGATCATGAGATACATCTATAATTGTGACCCATCCTTACAAAACGGTTCGGAACTCGCACATACAAAATGTTTAGTTATTGGCATATTCATTTGCAGCTCATCAAGAGCTTTCATTTGGTATATAACACTTGCATACTTGAACCAGGTGGTCCTCTACAGATCATCTGCAGGTAAATTTAGTGCGATCGATTAGAAAATGATTAAACTGAGATAATTTACATATTAAACAGTGATAATTTATGAATCCTATATAACTCCTATGTAATTCTATATAACCATGTAAACTAGAGCTATGTTTTCCAGGCATTTGGGGCTTAAATTCAGTGTAGTAAGCAAGGATTCTGAAAGATATGTACCCATATGTTAGAAAAATGCTGAAATATCAATTTTGAAAAATCTGATATATTTGACACTAAACCACTTGAAAGGGCCATATCTAGGCTTCTAAATCTGCGACTTCAGTACCACTTTGTTAGGATGGGTCACAATTAGCATAATTTATGCTAATTAGATAAATTAGCATAATCTTTTATTCTTTTGCCTATAACTTTTGATCTAGAAATGGTATTAATGTTCTGTTTTCACCATAGTAAAACTAGTGAAAGATTCTTTCAAATGGGATAATTGATTTTCCTATTTAGACTGAAAATCATGTTTCCATGGCAACAGACATAAACAAAAATGCCTATTTAGGCCCAAAAACATTCTTTTTACATGCCTAATTTGGAACCTTTCCACCCAAAATAGAAGGTTTTATGTAAAATCATTGAATTCTCCATAAAAAAGTATCCTATAATAGTTTTAGGCATATTTTTCCTATTCTAGCCCATAGTGGTGCCCCCTGGTGGCTAAAACAGGTACTAAATCCCGCAGGAACCCCCATTTCTGCTTGCTGACTCACAAATGTGCCAAACAGATATTGAAATTATAGTCTGGTAATTAACCCAGGGTAATTAACCTGTATAGAATGAGACTCAATCTACTGTGTATGACAGAAGGGGTAACTATATAGCTTCATCTACAGAAATATTATTTGACTCTGTGTTAATCAGAGCGAGTTATTATCTGTTACATTCTATACTAGGTTGTAGTTAAGTACATGAAGTGACTATGTTTACTGCACCTCTATATCTACCTAGCTATTCATCTTTCACTTTCAGTATCTCAAAATTTATGTAATAATTATCTAGCCTTTACTCAGAAAAGGGAAGAAAAAGACACAATTAAACGTTTCACTTTAGTGGCCAAACATACTAAATTCAGAGTGATAAACATGCTGAGGCTTTTCAAAGAAGGGTTATGCCTGTTTAAGTACAGTGCCTGTGCCCTAGAGCAGGACATACTATTATTTCAGAGTTGTCTATTCAAGATTACAACAACGTGTGCCTTTTTTAACTGGAGAACCCTGTGTGTTACATGTAGCTAAATAGCAGCCGATGTTAGTGGCCACTTTTTATTTTTACAATGTTAGGGGCTGATTATACTGACCAGTAGTGGGTCGCTCCTGATGATTATCCTAGTCATAGGGGCTGTGAGCTACAGTATAATGTTATGCAGTGTCCCCCAGATGTTAGTCTTATTAGGTACACACAGTTACACAGAGTGTTCTTATGAGGTACACACATAATTACATTGTGTCTTTATGAGGTACACACACACACAGTTACAGAATGTGTCCTTATGAGGTACTCTGATGTTAGCTTTGTCAGGTACACAGACACAGATACACAGTGGGTCCTTATGTGGTACTCTGATGTTAGCCTTGTCAGGTACACAGACACAGTTACACTGTATCTTCCTATGAGGTACAGACACACAGTTACACACAGAGTCCTTATGAGGTACACACCAGAGTAATTGACCTGTATTGACTCGATCTACTGTGTATAACAGAAGGGGAAACTATATAGCTTCATCTACAGAAATATCATTTGACTCTGTGTTAATCAGAGCGAGTTATTATCTGGTACATTCTGTACTAGGTTGTAGTTAAAGGCCCCACTTGACTATATGAACTGCATGCCACAGCCCTTTCTAAATGCCCTCTGTATCCAAAGATTACTAAGGACATATCTAATTCGTGCTTTTCTAAAATTGCACAAGTATAAGGGAACCTAAGGCAAATGATGCTATCTAAAATTTATTTCATATTGTTAGCTTATATTCAGGTAATAGCAGATGTAAATTCAAACCTTTCTACACAGAAAACCATTTGTCTATTTGAATGACAGGCAGACACAGAGTAGTCCCCCCTGCTTGGTTATTTACTAACAGTACCAGTTGTATGGTATACAATATCACAGACATACACAACACCATGTTGATGCCTGAGACTGGGCACAGCCTTATAGAAATCTGCTAATTTCTAACTAAGGACTAACAGTTGATTTGTCATGTTCACACACCTAAATATATGTGTTAGCATGAGTTGAATGGTGTAAATTCGAAAATTTTTCATTCTGGTAAAATGGCTGTTTAGAAGATAACAGCTTTTTGTTTTGGTGTCTAGATTCAAACCCAACTGCTACTTTTCTGGTCTGTGATCTCTGACCCTGGAGGTGTCAACACTTTAGGGTGACAAGCACCACATGTCTCAGGGCCCTGCATGGTCCCTCAGCCTCCCCTCCTTGACCAATCATATGTCCCCAAATGCACTACCGGGGCATTGCGAGGTGGGCAGTGTCCCCCAGATGTTAGTCTTATGAGGTACACACAGTTACACGGAGTGTTCTTATGAGGTACACACACAATTACATTGTGTCTTTATGAGGTACACACACAGACACAGAGTTACAGAATGAGTCCTTATGAGGTACTCTGATGTTAGTCTTGTCAGGTACACAGACACAGATACACAGTGGGTCCTTATGTGATACTCTGATGTTAGCCTTGTCAGGTGCACAGACACAGTTACACTGTATCTTCCTATGAGGTACACACACAGAGGTACACACAGAGTCCTTATGAGGTACACATCAGGGTAATTGACCTGTATTAACTCGATCTACTGTGTATAACAGTAGGGGAAACTATTTAGCTTCATCTACAGAAATATTATTTGATTCTGGCCGAGATTTTTCCAAGGTTGGATGATGAACAATGTACCATGATTTCTCCCCTCCCTGATTTTCATGCATCTCCCGGTTTTTGATAGATTTAGGCACTTTTAGCTGATGAACTCTCCCTGATTTCGATATTCTAATAGGCCTTTTTAACTCAGCAATGCCTATACTAGATATAGATTCCCACCACAGTGGTACAGAATGTTGTGAGGAAAGTCTCAAACCAACACTACCGGCAGTTGTGATGACACTGCCTCCCGGGCACTGCCTACACTACGCCTGTAGTCAGGGTGACAACGGTTGCTTGGTGTTGCATCACAAAACTTGCCACTCCCGCAGCACATCAGTGACGTCACCGCTGCCAGGTGACGTCAACTACGACGTCACATGTGATGTCATGGCTACATATGGGCAAAACCGAAACCATAATAGAGTTGCAACGGTCGCTGCGCTCCCGGCCGCTAACGCGTTAGAGGGAGTATACATAAGGTACTTTCCGAAAGTGCCCATGTGGGCTGATACCCCTATAAATCCCCAAGGGACTAGCCCTCAGGTCTCAGACTCCTACAAGACACTCCAGGTTAAGGTAAATACTATAAGCTACTTCTTCTTGGTTGGTGTTTTCAGAGCTAGGGCAGGTTATTACACATAGACAAAGAGATATATGGGGTGATTCAGTGAAGGATGTTTACCAGCCTGAGAACCAATGATATGACAAACTCAATTTATTTAACAGCACTTTATTTTATTGAAAGCCCTATATCTTGGCTTGTTAGAAAGGTTGATTTAAGTCACCAACTCCAAATGCATCAGATTTTATAGCCTGTGGTGTAAAACCATAATTCTTTACCCTCACATACATAACATTTTTAAACAAACAGTCATAAAAGCTGTAAATATCATCCTATATACATCAGATTTCATGTCCAAAATGTTACAATACAAGCCTTAAGGTGTAGCAAAAATGAAATCCCTGCACCAAGAACTTTTTATTACACCTCATCACTAAATATGGAGTTCAGTGAAAGTTTTGAATATGTAGCCTAGCATTCTTACCTTTTCCCTCATATATTTAAATATAACTAGATATTTATGAAAAACATTCTCTATTATCTAGAGTGTCCCTACTTTCAAAAAGATCTCACTCTTTACCAACAATACATATACATTCTGGTCCTGATCTACAAAGGCACTTCTGAATACTCAAGAAAAAAAATGTTACGTATGTGAGGATTTGGAAAGAGAAATACTTTTAAACATCACAGATCATCTGCATCACTATTTCTTGTACAGGACTTGTTAAATTAATTGTTCAAAGGCATATCTCAACACATTAGACTATATTATGGGTCATTTCCATCTCACTCTGAGCACATGCCATCCTCATTGGGCAGCCTGTCCTCCTCATTAACTTGCAGACTGCAAAAGATTGAATATAATTGTTGAACAACTAAGGTGAGTAATATCAAGCAATTATGCTCTATTATTTACAGTTTCTCAATGGGGGATGAGAAGTAAGTAGGAACAAAAAATTGTTTATGGATAGAACCCCATAAATATCATTACTGACCAGCAGTGCAGCCTTACCCTAGAATATAGCAACCATAAAAAAATTTAGAAAAAAAAAATTACAGGATTGCTACATTCACTACTATTTTAGTTTGGGGAACCATATGTGCATTTAATGGTGAATTATGTATAGTCTGGGTGGGTCTGAAGTACACATTGTAACCAAAATGAACAAAACCTCTCATAGGTAACATTTTCAAATTTGTGGGAAACTTGCAAAAATTTAAATGGTAAGTGCATTAATTCTATCCAGGATATTAGATGGGGACACTTTTATAAGATTATCAACCAATTTATTTCAAAAATTCTATTTGGAGGTGTCTGGTGCAACACATATAGTAAACACCTCACATACATAACGAAATGCTGAGGAGGGGGGGAAAATGAATACTGCTGGCAAAGTACATACCAAAAGAGAGGTTATATGTACTGAAATGATTGATTGTAGGTCTAGGAGTAAATAAACAATGGTAAGCGCAGGTAATCTCGCAAAATAATGCACTTTTAGGGTATGGGAGGTGAAAACTTCGAAAAATAATCAACACTTCTCACCCCAGACAGGCTGAGGTGTCATATCAAAATATCCAAACTGGACCTATTGAGCCCTAGCAGTAAAGGTAGGCCCTAATTTCAACAAATAATAATGATTTGGGGATAAATATACAGCAAGAGTAGCTCAGGAAGGGCAATTTCCATTCCGCAGTGAAAACGTTACGTATGTGAGGAAAATAAAGCCTTAAAGAGTATGGGGCTTCCTGGCCAAATTAAATGGCATCACCAAGCTGCTATGGCCAGTCTAGGGCTTGGGACTTTCAATCAGAGGGAAATATAACCCAAAATACATCATTTCCATGCAATCTAAGACAATTGCAGACCCTCACATATATAACACACACTACTTTATGAGAATCTGATTAAAAATCCTTACCTTTTTGAGAAATTTCAGTGTAAATGGAGCTGCAAAATCACAGTAGACTGTGAGCTTAGCTAATTTGAGATCCTCTGAGTGACTTCCAGTGTTTGGTCATTCCTGCCAGGGCAACAGGAAACATTTCTTTTCTCCTCCACATATTTTCGTTACGTATGTGAGGATTTCCACACCGATACCAAAAGACCCCCTCTGTGGCCTTACTATGCAGACTTGAGACATGATTTTTGTTTCAATCATTCAATTCATATACATACTACACTAGAAAAGACTAGAAATAAAGAACCATTTATTTAGATAGCCTACATACAAATAAAAGTGTACCTCACATACGTTACATTTTGGGGAGTTGAATTTTGGTTTATGAGACCTAGCTCATATCTGCAGCAGACCAGCACTTTCATTTATTTACCATCAAAGCTCACAGTTTGATATTATAACACATGTGTGAAAGACAGTTGAGGAAGGGACATGGCCAAAGTGTTTTTAATAGATAGCTATGACCTCTCACCAAAGGCAAATTAGGTTTATCACACTCTAATACTGCCTAGCTTAAAAATATATAGGTGGGAATGGTGAAAAATTGGACAAAAAAGGGCATTTTTGGTGTATTGTCCAACTTCGAGCCTCCGTAACGCGTCAAATTATAGGCTGATATACATGAATTTGCCCTGTACTTAAAGCTCAAGATGTTTTCTATCAGATGTTACTAATAAAATGAAGAATAGTGGTCTACATTTATGACTGTAGCTCCTTAAAGCTAAAATCCTCTCAAAATAGGCCCAGACATTGCTCAGTGGATCTGCCCATATATTGCTGACTGGTGACTACTATATTCTATTACTATTGTATCTGTATTTGGTTTGATAATATATTATATGAACTATATTTGACTGTGTACTTGTTTTATCTTCATATTTACATCCATCTATCCATTCCCCCGCATGGGGTTAAGCTAGGCCAATTATTAATCTGTACATAAGAGATCAAAATCTACAATTAATTAAGCCCCCAAAATCGTTAAACCTTAGTTATCTCTTTGGCTGTTCATCTTTCACTTGCAGTATCTTAACATTTATTGGATGATTATCTAGCTTTTTGAAAAGGAAAAAAAGACACAATTAAGAGATGATGGTCTGTTTTCAGACAAATGTGCCAAACAGATATTGAAAGTATAGTCTGGTAATTAACTTAGGGTAATTAACCTGTATAGAATGAGACTCGATGTACTATGTATAACAGAAGGGGTAACTATTATAGCTTCATCTACAGAAATAATTTTTGACTCTGTGTTAATCAGAGCGAGTTATTATCTGTTACATTCTGTACTATGTTGTAGTTAAGTACATGACCTAACTATGTTTACTGCACCTCTATATTTTGACCTGGCTATTTATCTTTCACTTTCAGTATCTCAACATTTATGTAATGATTGTCTAGCCTTTACTTAGAAAAGGGAAGAAAAATACACAATTAACCCTTTCACTTTAGTGGCCACACATACTAAATTCAGAATGTGCTTAGGCTTTTCAAAGAAGGCTTATGACTGTTTATAAGTGCTGCGCCTGTGCCCTAGAGCAGGACATCATTTCAGAGTTGTCTATTCAAGACTACAACATAGTGTGACCTTTTGAACTGGAGAACACTGTGGGGTACATGTAGCTAAATAGAAACCAATGTAGGGGCCGGCATCATTGTATATATATTAGTGCCGTTCATCCGAGAGACGTGTTCGTGTGGTGCTTGTTCCTTCTATGCTAGCTAGGTGTCGCTTTGCGATACCTCGTTGGTACAAGAGGGGGCAGCACCATGCCTCGCGTCCAGCTCCTACTAAGGAGCCGGACGAGCGGCAGAAGGGGACTGGACATGGTCCAGTCCAGACGCTAGTACTTTGTTATCAAAGAGATCTAATAAAGTCCTACCCGAGAGGTAGGGGTTTCTGGGGCTTTGCCCAACCCGAACTACTCGTGTTGTGTTGGTATTTCTAGTGGTAAGCGAGCCAAAGAGCCACCCAACATATAAGTCAATACGAACCATTACACTGGTGCCGTGACCAGTTGGTTCGGGGGTGGTGCGTGGCCACATTGGCCGAAAGCCTTGGGAAACCCGAAGCGGATCCCCCCAGCCCTGGGCTAGAGGGATTCGAAGAGGATGATTACACATCCCAGCATCTGTTGTTAGACTGGAAACCCGGTCAACAACAAATGTTTAATCAGGAGGGTGTACGAAATATTTTTTCTACACCCGACCTGATGGACAATGCCACCAGAGATGGCATCGTAAAATTGTATCCGGCTACACCCCAAACAGGAGTACCGGATACCGGATTGTTTAGGGGTGTGTTAAGACCCCCAACTTTAGACTTGAGCGATTGGTCCCAAGTTATAACTAGCAGACGCCAGCTAGGTCCTATGGTACCAACGGGCTCGGCTAGCGGCTTGGGTACACCAATTGCACAAAGCCCTATGCAGCGTACTGCAACCCCCCAGGGTTCAGCACCAGGTGGTGGAAACGAAGTAGCCCCACTAATGACATCGTCGGATCATGACAGCGACGATGGCAAAACCATAAGGGACGCAATAGTCCCAGGCGCGAAAGCAAAAAATAAGCCTAGTGGTACCGGACCGAAAAGCTCGGAAAGGCATCACCTAGGCCGATCTCTAGACGAAGGCTTGTCTGACTCCATGTTTAACCCTGGAGGCAGTCGCAAGTCTATCTACGGACGTCGGATGGGTCCCGGGTATAAAAATACCCAGGCCTATTTGAAAGCCAAGGAACAGGTAGAGTTGCAGGCTAAGAGGCAACATGAACAATTCATGTTAGCCCAATCCAAAATAGAAGAGGAAGCTAAGTCTCGGATCGGAAAATTACGATCCGTTGAGCAGGAGGCGATTCTAAAAGAATCCGACCTCAAATATCGTCTATCCTCCGTATCCCATCAGTTGGAGCGGAAGGAGAGAGACGCACAGGAAAAAGAAAAAAGGCTGGCTGAGTTGGAAATCGAGGAAGCCAGTAAACTTAGAGCAATCGACAAGGCTAGGGCCGAGGAGGTTGCTAAGGCTCGGGATGTAAATAAATTACAATCGGAGTTGCACGCAATGGAGGAGAAGCTTAAGAAACTTCAACTCCGGAAGGCTGAGACAGAAGCCAAGATGGTCTCGGAACAAGCCGAGATCAGGAAGGAGACCATTGAATATAACAAGTCTCAGAAAGAGAAGGGTGAAAAGTACCGCCTACTTAAGGATACTTTTAAGCGAGAGGCAATTATCGCCCAAGAAGAAAGAAACCGAGCTGTGGCGGAAAATGAAAAGATTCGATCCGAAATCTTGGCAGAAAACGCACAGCTAAGGGAGGAACAGCGAAACCTGACTACAGACGTAGCTACCCTCACAATAAATAAGTCTGCTATGGAGAGTTATTTACAGGAGCAAGAGCAAACGCATGCCCCTCCGGCGAGTAGGGATACAAACCCGAACTCGACGTTCGTGAAACAGGGCGACCCAGTCTCCTGTTCTACACCGAAGAATCCGCAGTATAATCCTTTTGTAAATGATAATGCTTCGCGGAATGTAGATCAAGGGGGCGTTTACATCAGAACCCAGGATAAGCATGGCCGAACTAGTAGAGTCCGGATAAGTGAAGTTCCCATAGTCCACAACCTGGACCCGGACTATACCCCTAGAGAGGCTTCCGACAGTAGTGCGGAGACCAGTGGATTCCACATTCAAGTGGATCCGAGTAACGACCCGGGGCTGGGTGCTGGTAATGACAACACCCAACCCAATCCATCGAACGATGGCAGCCAGTCAACGGGAAACCAGCCATCCGACGGCGGTTACCAAGGTGCGCAAGGGGGGGGCGGTGCTTCGGGTGCCACAGGCTATAGCGGTACCTCGGGTACCGGCCCCAACCAGGGTGGTGCGAGCTATACGAACCACAGTGGTACACAGTGGACGTATACACAACCTCCACCACCGCCTCCACCGGGCAATTCGAGCTTCGGTGGTATAGGGGGCAATCGAACCTTGAATGAAACCAAGGCGATTGAATGGAGCAAACAGCAATGCACTAGATTGATGTATGCTCACAATTCTGCCCGAAGGGTAGCCGTTATTCCTAGAGAATATGACGGTACTCGGCCATGGAAAGAGTGGTTTGAAGATTTCATCGATGTGATGAATTGTAATGGATGGACCCCATACGAGGCCAAGCCACATCTGGTGAGATGTCTGAAAGGCGGGCCGGGTCGCATGGCTGTAGAGCAATGGCGAACCTGGTACGGCCTCGTTGGGAGTTTTGAGCAGTTAGTAGAAACTGCTAGTGGACTGTTATTCAACATGGTCAAGGAGGACCCGATGGTCCGTTTTAAGAAACGCACACAGAAGCCGAATGAAGCTTTCAGAGCATACGGTATGGAACTCCATGCCCTGCTAAGTAAGGCCAGACCCGGTACTGAAAACCAGGACTGGTATATGGACGATTTGATCACACAATTCATCAAGGGTCTAAGAGACCGAGATGAACAATTAGCAGCGAGGGATGCCTGGAAAGAAGGCATAACACTACACGGCATATTTAATGGTATAGATATGGCCGTGAAGAAGCGAGCTATGTTAGCCGGGGACATACCTAATGCCAGCGACTTGGTACCCCTGGCATCGGTGACCCAGCAGTCTGAGGTAAATACTCCCTCAGACGACTTCGAGTTGATTGATATCGAACAGGAAGACGGCACCTTCTGTTCGATGCAATTAAGGAAGAATACTTCAGGTAGGAAGTATATTCCCCGGAAATCTTTCAATAAACCAAGGGACTCTAGACCTTCATCCGAGGTCAAGAGTGACCCGAATGCTGTCGAGAAGGCGGTCAAGCCCACTGTAAGCGCTGACAAAGCGAAGAGTCCCCGGACATGACCAAACTTCTGGAAGACATGTGTAAGAAAATTACAGATGCCATCCAATCGGCAAAGACCCCGGGTGGATCGCCGAACGGTTAAGTGTTTCAGGTGCCAGCGCATGGGACACTACTCATCTGAATGTACCGCTACTAAGCCGGTAATGGCTGCCTTCTATGAAGCCGAAGACGACGGCGTAGGAAGGGAGAATGCTACGGATTCCACAGATGTGGAAAACTAGTGGGGGTTGTGTCAACGGCATCTGACATAGCCCCGAGTGGGAACGAATGCCAAAATGCTACCGGGGGTGTCCCGGTGGAAGATTTCGAGTCAATTACACCTGGAGGCCGGGTGGCTGTGGGTGCGCACCCCTGCACCTCGGCCGGGGCCAGGGACCCTAGTGTTGATATGTGCAGGAGCGATCATATGGAGGCGAGTGGCCGCACTAGGGGAGAGGAAGGATGGATCAAAGAGTTGATTCGAGTGTGTGGGACACGCCTTCCCCCAAGTCATCCGTGTCTGGAATTCCTGAGAGGACTCGGATTAAATCTTGGTGATTCGGGAGACTTTCACCAGTTTACCAGTAACCCCTCGCCTTTAGGGGGGAGACGGTGGTATGTACCCATATCTGTGGAAGGCCGGGTGGGGGAATTCTTAGTGGATACTGGAGCTAGTCATTCATGTGTGTCCAAAAGATTCTTCGATTCGGTGGCCGGCAGCCATGAGAACCTCAAAACGGGGGTAAATGCTTGCACGGCCGACGGAAGCAGTATGCGTACATTTGGTAGGACGTTTATGCCTATCCGTATAGGAGGCAAAGAATTTGTTCTTTCGCCAACTATAGCAGAGGTTAGTGATGACGGAATCCTCGGATTGGATTTTGCAAGCTTATACGGGGCCGTCTTGGACCCGAGGGACGGCACGATGGGTATACGGAGCCCGTATGGCTTGCATGTCCAATGCGTATTGAGACAGGTGTCTTCGGTCGCATCAGTGATACATACGGTGTAGAGGTCGGCGGAAAACGTCTTTGGAGAAACCGGGACTCGAACCCGGGACCCTCCAACTTCGAAGCGGAAGCTCTTCCTCTGAGCTACTTCCCCAGACCTGACGTTCTCTACCTTCCACCTACATCTGGATCGGTATGACACAAGGGGGCAGTGTTCACTGGCTGACCAGCCCCTGGGGGCTGGTGCAACCGGGGAACGGGGACAGATAGCATACCGCCATGGACTCACAGCCAGAGCTGGCCCCTACACTCCTCCCCACCAGCTTCAGCCAACCCTACTCCTCCAACCCAACCTCCAGCAGGTGACTAGTTTACCCCTAGCAGGTTGAAGCGTTAACTGTGTCATACCAGTCCAGGTACCGAGTTCTCTAGTCCCCCCTCACACGGGTCAGGACCAACTCGGTTTCTCCACCAGTGTAGAGGTCGGCGGAAAATGTCCTGGAGAAACCGGGAGTCGAACCCGGGACCCTCCAACCTGCAGGCGGAAGCTCTACCGCTGAGCTACTTCCCCGTCTGACATTCTCTACCTTCCACCTACATCTGGATCGGTATAATACACAAGGGGGGCAGCTTATACCAGCTGACCAGCCCCTCAGGGCTGGTGCAACCGGAACAGGGCAGATGGCCTACCGCCATGGACTTACAGCCAGAGCTGGCCCCTACACCAATATTAGTGACCACTTTTTATTTTTACATATTAGGGGCTGATTATACTGACCAGTAGTGGGTCGCTCCTGACGATTATTCTAGTCATAAGGGTCATGAGCAACACTATAATGTTGTGCAGTGTCCCCCAGATTTTAGCCTTATGAGGTACACACAGTTACACAAAGTGTTCTTATGAGGTACACACACAGTTACATTGTTTCTTTATGAGGTACACACACACATGGGTCCTTATGAGGTACTCTGATGTTAGCCTTGTCAGGTACACAGACACAGTTACACTGTACCTTCCTTTGAGGTACACACACAGTTACACACAGAGTCCTTATGATGTACACACACACAGTTTCACAGTGTGTCCTTAAGAGGTACTTTGAAAGTACCTTATGAGGTACCTGAAAAGTACCTCATAAGGCCAACCTCATAAGGTGCTTCTCTCCCCGTAAATGGAGGTACCTCATAAGGGTACCTCACAAGGAATTTAACTCACAAGGACCAATTGTGGGGATGTGTGTGCGTGTGTGTGTGCGTGTGTGCATGTGGGTCACCTGAGGACAAATTTTCACGCAACAAGTAGCGATTACTGACTTTACCATTGAAATCCCCATAGGCGTCAAAACGCCTGAGACCTTATAGCTACTCAGCTTACAGGAGATTTCTTTGGAGTCTGTTACTACTAGTATGAGATGCTGTGCGAGATAGCGAAGAAGTAGACTAGACCGCATTGTTTGGTTCCATGCCCCTCTGATTATAAGCAGATCAGCAAATATGAAAAAAATACTGTAAATTCCTTGTATGGTGCATGGCTCAGGTGTGGGGTAAGACCCCTACTGCACCTCATAGAGTCAGAAAAAATGTACATGAAGATAAGAACATATATAGGACAATAGGAGAATGACCAAAATTTCCTCCAGGTTTGTCTTATAGGATCAGCCTAAAATTTTATGACCAAATGTCCATGGCATCCATGACTCAGTCCCTTTGTTCAGTCTCAGTGCAGTGCCACCTGGTGTGGCAGCACAGAACCACCTGACTCAGGTGGTGGGCAGGTCCATCTAGTGGGGGAAATATACCCCCATATCTTCCCCGTTCCTTTGAACATATAGTAGTCATCATCTGTAAATCCAAGATAAAAATCCATTTAGTTTTGTTAAAAATACCATGTATAGTGAAGAGGTTGTCAATATTCAAAAGGAGTGGGTTTTTGAAAATGTCTACTAGGGGACAGCAGCAGCGGCTGTTATATATGTTAAATAATTATGTGAGAATAGACGAAATAACTTTTCTTTCCAGTTGTCTTAATCCCCAACTGTCTGCAGTCATTCAATTTTTAGCTGTGTGAGGGAGACCTTAAGTTTTATTCTCTTAAATTCCCGCTTCACCATCACTTTATACTGCCTCCCTCCTTCCATGTAGCTCATGGTGAAATACTGGTGATGCGGTCAGAGCCCATAGTTACACCATCACAGCCAATATTTAACAGGTTTAATGGTTTTTCAGATTTAATATTTCCTTTTTTTTGTCTCTTGAACATAATGACCTGTGCCTTGACCCAACTCTTAACCTCCTCCTCCTTCAACTCCAAGCCTCTCAGACCCCATCAATGTCCTCAAATGTTTCACTTTGGAAGTCATAGAAGGATGGACATAAATGGGGTATGGATTTCTTACAAGTGTCCTCCATAAACTTTCAGATCAGTGGTCCTTTGCATGGATGGTGAGGTATCTTAAATAACGAGATCACGCATGATGAGATTTGTATTTAAGAGATTGATCATTGCTATAACAATGATGTGTATTGTAAGTTAATAGTAGACCAATGTTCTAAAAGCCGATTGGTTTATCTTGAAGAATGTCTTTTGATAGTATATATTAATCTTTGATATCATGATGAATTGTTTTGTGAGTTAAAACTACAGCAAAGCTGTAATAGCTGATTGGTTCATTGCTCAGAAATAGTGAGTAATTACTAATATATATTGACTAATTGCTGACAGATTGTGAGTAAATACTGACATATATTGACTAATTGCTGACAAATAGTGAGTAATTACTAGCATATATTGACTAATTGCTGACAAATAGTGAGCAATTACTAACATATAGACTAATTGCTGACAAATAGTGAGCAATAAATATTACTAACATATATTGACTAAATGCTGATAAAATGTAAGTAACTACTACCATGTGTTGACTAATTGCTGACAAATGGTGAATAATTACTAACATATATTAAGTAATTGCTGACAAATAGTCCATAGATACTGACATATTTTTACAAATACCAGTCAAGGCAGGATGCACAATTGAATCAATGGCTATTTGTGAGCCAGCAAGCAGAAAGGACAGTTACTGCGGGATTTAGTACCAGATTTAGCCACCAGGGGGCACCACTATGGACTAGAATAGGAAAAATATGACTAAAACTGTTATAGACTACTTTTTTATGGAGAATTCAATGGTTTTTGATAAAACGTTCTATTTTGGGTGGAAAGGTTCCAAATTTGGCATGTAAAAAGAATGTTTTTGGGCCAAAATAGGCATTTTTTGTTGATTTCTGTTGCCATGGAAACATGATTTTCATTCTAAATAGGAAAATCAATGATCCCATTTGAAGGAACATCCCACAAGGTTTACTATGGTGAAAACAGAATGAAAATACCATTTCTAGATCAAAAGTTATGGGCAAAAGAATAAAAATTTATACGAATTTAGCTAATTAGCATAAATTATGCTAATTAGCTATTTATCTCATGACCAATTAGATATAGAGCTTATTAACATATTTGAAATGGTCACACCTAAATATATCTAGCAAGCCATTCCTCCAAAACTAACAGGAGTATCTTCTCATGCTATGTATCACTGTAGAGCTAGTGATTTGAATTTTAAAGTTGACTTTTAGCACGGAGCACCCTTTCTCCTTGCCTCTACACATTTCTCTGTTATATATTGACTAATTGCTGACAGATTGTGAGTAAATACTGACATGTATTGATAATTGTTAATATATAGTGACTAAGTACTGACATATATTGACTAATTGCTGACAAATTGTGAGTACATACTGACATATTGCGACTTATTGCTGACAAATAGTGAGTAATTACTATCATACCATAGCTCTAACACTAACCTGTTATAGTCCTAAACTCAATTCATGTACCATAAAAACAGAGATTAAAACACAAATTAAAACACAGAATGACGTCAACATTTTCAATCAAACCCCAGAGAATGGAAAAATGGAAAGACCGCCATTCAGTGCAAACAGAGCTTGTGACCCGGGTGGCTGCAGGTATTGATGTGTAAAGCTTATCAACAGTGATAATGCACTGGTAACTAGCATTTGGATCTAAAAGGTCTAAGCACCTAATCAAGCAATGGGTTCCTCCATTGAACAACTTGATTCATGCTATAGGAAGCTAGGGGAGGGGTATTTCTTTTCTATTGTTCAGATTCCACTAGTCACTAGGTGTCAGTAGTTTATACTTGCAAGCATATGAATTCTATAAGGAAGCAATGGAACATATCTATATACATTGAAAAGTGCCAATACACTGCCTAATTATGCCAATAATGCAAAATGAAATTGCAACAATGCATTGTGGGATATGGATCTGTGGTAGTTTTTCCTTCAGATCCACTTCGCACTATCGAAAACTCGTTTCGACTGAAATTAAGTGAAATAAAATTTTGGACTGGGACAAATTTTCTCAGAGCCCCAACCGGCATACACTGCGAAAGACCTCCTCCCACAACACTTTAAGCATCCGTGCGTGAATTGTTTACCGAGTTCGCAATGGCAGCCTGTGGGCGTAAATGGAGGCAACCTGAGAGTGTAAATTGCATCATATACAAAAACCATCATATCTCCCTTAATAATAGGAGTTTCCCATAATGTGACCTATAGATTAAGGGTAGCTCGGGCTGGCAATCATCATAGTGATGTTAATTTTCACCTATGCCCAAGCATAAGAAAGTTAGCTTCCAAAATGCAGCCATGAAGGGAATTTTGAGTTGCAAACGTTAATGCAACACTATAGCAAGGTAGAGGGGTATCAGTCTGGCCCTACAAATTAATATACAGTCTTGTTGAGTTCCTAGCATCAATGCACAACTATAGCAAGGTAAAGGAGTATCAGTCAGGCCCTATACATTGGTTTACAGTCTTAGTGAGTTCCTAGCGTCAATGCCAACTATAGCAAGGTAAAGGAGTATCAGTCTGACCGTAGAAATTAATATACAGTCTTATTGAGTTCCTAGCGCCAATGCACCACTACAGCAAGGTAGAAAGGGTATCTGTCTGGCCTACAAATTAATATGCAGTCTTATTGAGTTCCTAGCATCAATGCACCACTATAGCAAGGTAGAAGCGTATCTGTCTGGCCCTACAAATTAATATACAGTCTTACTGAGTTCCTAGCATCAATGCAGCACTATAGCAAGGTACAGGGGTATTAGTCTGGCCCTACAAATGAATATATGTGACATGTACTGGGAATAGGGACCTAAAAACACCCTGCACTAAGGGCCTTTTTCGCAGATCCTGTCACATATGTTTTTTTTATGGCTCAGGACGGCACTGCAGGTGATGTGGGCTATGGGAGTGATTGGATAGCAATCAGACGTCTTAACGTTTTCATGGCTTTGGATGCCTCTGCAGGTAATGTGGGCTCTGGGAGTTATATAATAGCAATGGGACATGTAAGGGCCGTATTTTCACGGCTTTGGACGCCTCTACAGGTAATGCGGGCTCTGGGAGGTGTGAAAAACACAATTAAAACACGCCCTAGATGGGGGGAGGGTATTGGGTATTTCTACTGGTGCTGAAGGGGCTAGTGGAGACAGGTGGGAACTGTAGGCAGGGAGAGCAAGCTGTAGCGTCTCTGTAGGCGAGATCTGCAGTCTAGGAGGTGTGATAACACTAGACTTGCCAGGTCCAGTACTAGTTTAATGTGAGTACATAAATCTACTTGGTAGTATTACTATTAATAAAAGACTTGCCAAACTGACCAGTATCAATCCACTCCATGGGTTTCAGTAGCTGATCTATAGTAAAGAAAAAAGCAATCTATTTTGTGATGACGAAAATGCAACACATGGGGTAGTGTGGTGGGAGTTGTAATGTAGCCGAAGAGGCATGTATACCTCTCGGCTAATGATAGGCACAGATGAAGATAACACTCAAGAAACTTTGTGGATAATTTATTCATTTCTATATTTGCCTGTCATATATTATAATAGAGAGTTTAAGATATATGGACGTGTACATATAAAGGGACATCAAGGGTTAGAATTACATGTTGCAGTACAGGTAGGGCCCAAGATAGTGCTTTGTGGTGCTACAGTATGCTACCCCTTCTGAGTGGAATGAATGGTCTAAACAAGGGGTAATTACATTAGGATATAAGTACTAGATGACCAATCTGCACCTGCAGTAGCTACTCATAATCTATTCAGCAATTAGACAGGCCATTTGTTATCTTACAAGCAAATATCTACTATATCTTTTCTCCCTACAGGTATGCGTAGAGTGGCCTTTGTAACATGTCCAGGAGTTTTAGCCTACAAGTTGTATATTGCTAGGGATCCCCCCACCTAAAACATCCCATTACTTGCAGAGGAGAGGGGGGGGGGCTAAACAGGGGAGAGTTTCCACATGTTAGAATAACAGGACATGATTTTAAATTTTGCTAAACTAGATATAGAGGGTAATACACCTGTCCAATAACCTTGATGTATTAAATATAGCAATGTACAACTACTGTTGTATTTTAGTGGCTTTTTTCATACAATACAGACAATAGGAATTATTGGATGATCATTCCTCAGCTAAACTTTGCCAATGGATTTCTCCCTATACATGTATGGTCATAGTTATGTTTGCCTTATATACATGTATGTGCATAGCTCAACATAACCATAATATGTGACGTGCACATTAAATAGGGACCTTAATACATCCTGCACTAAGGGCCCTTTTCGCAGATCCTGTCACATATTATTTTCAATGATGCCATAACGGTATGCCTGTGGCTTTAATTTCATGCCAGGTACCATGGAGGGTTCAAACAAAACAGTGATGGGATTTCCACAGTGTGTTCAGAGATCAATATCTCTGGTTTCACACTGGGGACATAACACAATGAATGGGAGTTTAGCATCTACTGTGAACATGAGTAGCTGAAATGACATTGGTCTCTTGTGTTTTTAAAGAGATTTCCTCATGTTACATCTAACATTAATGGTTTCGTGGTTGCAATCCAAATAAAAGGGGAGATGAGTATTCAATAGTAATTTAGGAAATACTTTTACACATAACCAAAGGATTTCGCTGATTTTTCCTCACTCTCTCCTTACCCACAGTTTTTCATTTTGGGTCTGATAAGTTTTATCTGGCCCTGAAAATCCCTTAAATATAAACCATCTTTTCTGGTCAATACTCCTTTATGAGGGCCATGAAACAAAGGTACATAAGTATGACCAACCAATTGTTGAAACCAAATGTACCTCATAAAGAGGTCTTGTAGTGTGAAATTCAATATTCTGCTTTGGCACTAGGGTCCTGAACCATGATAATTGGTACAATCCTGTAGGAAGTTGAACGGACAGGAGGCTGTTGTCTTTCTTCCTCCTTGGTTAAAGATCCTAAACGGAATTTAGGATCAATTATTCACAAACCGTTGTTGTGTTATGTGCCTTAAAATATGGCTCTTATTGTATCACTGGGTTGTGGATGACGCCTATTTCATGTTTAGAAGAAAATATAACTTACTTGATTCTTGATATAAAGATGACAAATTCCATCAGCTACAGTTGAAGTTTGGAAAATATGGTTATTGGCCAGTTGTAGGTGAGAGTGAAAACCTAAGAGAAGGGGAACTGCCATTTCAGGTAAAGCTCAAGTCAGGTTATATAGATCTGTCTTTCAATACAAGGCAATGTTAGACCCAATATGTCAGAACGTTTCATATTGATGGAATTTTTAAAAGGAAAACTGACAGTTTCACTTCATCACTGATACATGTCACACATATACTTTGACTGTGTACACAGTATTGAATGTACAAATTAGATCTAAGATTCTGTTTCTCTTGAGACTGTTTCAGTGGTGATGTAGACAATACAATTTTAATGTCTACATCACCACTCGGCATGCCCTTTTCCAATTAACATACACAGTCTTCCAGACAATGTCATTTGTGTTGTTTTATGAGAAAACCGAAACCACTTTGAGAATTCATTCTTCAAGAAAGCTTCCATGAGTATACTTCAAAGACCTTGATGAATATTTTCAAATGTACCTTATGCTGAAGTGCCATATTCTATATTCTACCACTCTTTGGCACTTTTGAGTGCCCTTTTGATCATTTTCGAGCATGGGCATGAACTTCCAGGCAGAGTCTGTGGTGTACCTTTAATATTAGTACAGGGTAATGCCAGTCCCAAGTACCCAGTCTCCCCTGTCAGTAGAAGTCCCCACTCACCTCTGTGTTTACCTTACTGTGGTCCTCAAAACACATGGCTAGCTGCAGATCACTCATGGGTCATTCTCTATGAGTTACTCACCAGAATTTTTGAGAATTGATTGCTATGGGTGTAGACCCTTCGAATTGACATGGTGACATGGCCCTTTCTTAAATTCGACATGTGACATGATGCTTAGTGACAGGGACATGCAGAAGTAAAAAGGTAGTGACATGTGACATGGCCTTTTCTTAAAATCAACATGTGACATGGATCTTTTAGGGCCAAGATGGCAATGTTAACAAGCCTTAACCACTTTCAACTATGATCTTATCATGCCCTGGCCTTGTAATTCAATAAGATAGGCCTAACCATGGAATAAAAGTGCCAAGTAATATGGACAGTCACACCCTGTGGAATATAATGCAAAAATATCCCATTGAGGGCATCTTTGCAGGATGTGAGATTTGATTTTGCAAATAGACCAAAGATAGATAGAGTTGTGATCAGTGTTGTTAGCTAGAGGCTTGTGATGTCTGTTCAGAGGGGAGGATTTCAGGAGGCCCTCTAAAAATTAAGCTGATGGATATACAGTCAACCCTCACTTTCCCAACCGTTTGATTCCTCAGATCTCTCATTACCTCAGATAGAAAAACTGGAACTCTCTCTATGTTCCAGAGCTATTATATTTGGACCTAACTCCTCAGATAATTTGCTATCTCGGACATTTATCTGTGCATTTTCCATATCTGAGGAAGCAAGGGCTGACTGTAGCAGCCTTAATTCTTGTACACACCAAACACCCCTGTGGTGTAAATCCTGGTACTGGTTAACCAATATGATTGTATACAGTGGCAGTTATCTGGTAGGGCTGAGGCAGATCATATTAGCAGTATCATTATAACACATGTATGAAAATTATTAAAGACCTTAGCCAGCCAAATAGTGTCAAAATATTTGGATAACAGTGGGACCTCCTGTACTCTGCTTCATCGCTTATCCACCTTTGTGGTTATTTTCAGTTAACTCATCAAACCAAATTATCACCTATACTTATTCCAAGCTCACTTTATATAACATTTCTGTTTCCACGTTAAGGTAACCTGAGTCAGTAGGTTCATGAAACCAGGATATGACCTGCGTGCACCTACTTATCACCTGCCCCTAGTGTTGGCTGTTTCCTGTGTCCCTTTGGGATTGTTAGACATCCGACTACCTGTCAATATGTCACTAGAGGTGGTACCCTGTGGTGATGGTTAATGGAACTGTTTACAGATATATAGCACTAATACGGAGACTCAGATGAGCCTGCACACATTAAACCTGCAGAAATACTTCTTGGAATTTAAAATTTAGATTTGGACTTGATCAGTCTATGCTTAACACGGGCTGTCCACCAGAGGCAATGAAAACAGAATCGGGGAAAAATAGGACCTCACAGCTTTTCTTGGCACATAAATAGTAATATTTGCAGTGTTCCCCATTTGGTGCACACAGGATTCGGTATTATTATCCCAGTGGAGGCCTCTACAACACATTTATCATAGCCCTCATATGGCTGAACTACTACCTCTGTTAGGTACACACTGATGAGATATTGATTTGAAAAGAGAAGTCACAAGGAGAATTGCTCAGGTTTTGAAAACCCAAATGATTATAGCTATGCTTCAATTCTATTTAGAATTGTTTCATGTCAATCCTTTTGGTGAAGTACTTAGAATAGAGCTAATCCATTAGACATTCTCTGACATGACACTATACATTGACATATTTGAACAAGTTCTTTGATAGAGATAAAAACTGGAAACCTCTCATCTTGGAGTATAAATGAAAACATAATTTCTGGATAATATTTTGTCATTTTAAATTTGGTAGTTACCCAACCACTGGGAATTATCTAGACCAGAATTAATGATAGAGGAACGGATCAGGGGCGATGCTTTAAATCTCACATATCTAAATAAATAATGTTGATTCAAACAGACTACAATTTGAACCTTTCAGTGACGGATCATGAAGGATTACCTTTTCAGTTCATCTAAAGGGCAGTAGGTTTTAACTTCTGACACTTGCACCATCAAGCCAGGGTGGATGTGTCTCATGTACTGAGAGTTTCTGAATACTTTGTTAGCACCCTTCTTTAAAAGAAGAGGAGGTCCTGATGGTGGCAAATCGTATTGTGTATAGCAGAGATACGGGGGGATTAATGTCATTCATGCTTGGCCAGGGTGAACTTTAGACTGTTTAGATTTCACACAATCCAATTGTTTACTATTAGTTTATACCCTAACGTAATGGACATTGAACTTCCATTGATTCTAGCCATTTTATGAAGCAAAGTGCAAAATGCCACCCTATATTAGGGCAATTAGTATGTGCAATTAGACTATAGAGATTCCTATTATCCTAGTAGGTTCAGTACTGAAACTACTGCATTTAAAACCCATTATACATCGCACAACCAACATGGGGAGGAAATGCAGTGGTAGTAGATTGACTGACAAAATTGTGGCCTTCAAAAAGCAGTAGATCTGGTTATTCCCATATATATATAGCCCAAGATTTCACCATCTTGAACGGACATTTTAAGCATTATTATACTGCAGGGAACAGGGAAACTCCATCCTCTGCTGCCAATTAAACCAAATTCAAAATGGCCGTGCATTGCTCCAGTCCATTACATATGGCCTATCATGATTGAATGACATCATCTAAACAGCAGCTTAACAGCCTGTATAGAACCTCAGTTTACATGTCACTTTGCACTGAACAGTATAAGACCACCAACAACAAGTAACACGACTCAACCTTTTAAAGGGAAATGACTTTCTTTCCTATCCTGATCTATATGGGAAGAGTTATCCCAGTGCATTCTGTTCTGGCTTAGCCCTCCTTTAACTATGCATATATATATGCCACTGTATTCAAATGGATTTGATCCAGAGATATCATAGAAATCATGCAATATAATGAGTCAGAGATACTGGCAAGTTTCAGGTTTCTTCCAGTGTCCATTTACAACCTCATATCAATTCCATTCTATTAGCTATTTATCAACTTCTTCTATGCGAGGATTTGAATATGGGTATAACTTAATGTTCGATATACAAAGTAGGGACACACAGTTATCCAAGAACACATAAGTCCATCTTTGAGCATCAGTTCTTGCAGCCAAAAAGGCTACTCAGGAGACCTGTGCTGCGAATCCTTTAATGTATTATAAGATGCACCCTGATTCTACAAGGCACATCTGGGATGATATTATTTATCATTTTAGTACTTTTCTATGGTATAAAATGCTCATCAGTGCAGTTAGGAGTGGCCTCACCTTTAAGCCATGCTTTAATATAAGCTAGTGCTTGTGTAGTAGATCCCAGGCACTTATTCCTCACCGGTGCATTATCCAGTGAATGTTATTTGTAAAATGCTAGGAAATGCATGTACACACACATGATGCTAGACCTTACAAAATCTGACATTTTTTTTTATGGGTTGGGGGATCTTTGTATACTTCTCCTTACATAGGCAATGCATAATATATACAATGCTATGTGCCTTGGGCACAAAATGTGGTTCATTTTGTGTTGTTCTGTCACACATAAATGAATTAAGATATGTTGCCCTTTGATGTCAATTGGAAGCCATTAACAAGTCAGTGAACATGTTAATCAAATCAGGTTTACTCACCAAATAGGACTCCAGTCAAAAAGATGATATTGCAATCAGCGGTGGATCTGAAAAGAAAATCAAGTTTAATTAATTTTCAAAGCCATATTTGAAGTGGATATTTCCACCTCCAGGGTAGGTCCATCAATCTCCCAAAAATGAAAATAATTTGGCAATAGACAAGTAGGCAATGTAAATCTCAACCTATTTCAGTCTTTTTCATGCTCACCAGAAAAATAGCATTATCCAAAATCAACAAATTCTAGTATCCCAAAGGTAATTTTTGTCCTCCCTGTAGATCAGAAAGTGATATACTGTTACCACCAATTGAATAACCTTTATGTAATGCAAATATGTTATTTACAAATCTTTACAAGGCTGTTCAGTGCACCTTAGCCTAAATGGATTTTGGTATTCCACACCCCTGCTCAATAAACTAAAAACTAAAATCAAAGTTATCAAATTCTTTTGCAAACTTTCTAGTTTGAGACAGATCAATGTTATAAACACTATTTTTAAAGGGCCAATTTGCACTGGTGGCAAATGCAGCGCAGCATCTGCAACAGAGCATACCAAACTGCATTTGTAACTGACTAGACCTTCAGGAACGACAAAAAGAGGCTCTACTATGCACAAAGGTCTACTTGCTGCCATTGATGGGTTTTCCTGAAGTGAGATCCACAGATTCTGTTTGTCATACCGTTGAGGAGCATTGCTCCACCACAGTGTTCTTTCCTACCACCATCTACCTTGCAAGAATACTTCTTTTGTTCCATACAAAAGAAAAGATGCAGCCCAAAAGACCCCAAAGTTGATATTTTAGTTTAGAATCCATATTCATATTGGTGTAGAAATGGTGGAAAATGCAACAGGCCCTCCCACTCGTAGTGGTAATAATAGGTAAAAGTACTCCATGCTGAACATCAGGACCAATGGGATCATTTCCGATATTTTTAAACAGCCCATTACCTGAAGAGCTTCATCATGAAAATAGGGTCATAACGAGGGCCATTGCTTCCTCACAAATGTGAACACAATGCTTGACTCAAATCTTTATCAACTATGAGCTTCATCTGATCTGACAGTTCCCAGCTATAAAGACTCTAAAATTGTGTTTAGCTTCAGTGTCACAACCTTTACAGCCCCCAGGTGGTTTACATTGTTACAAATTAACTTCATCAGTTCACTGAAATCATTAATTAGCTTTATGCTTTATTTCTGTCACTGTGATTACAATACATCAGAACAATGTGTTCCATGAATCTGAAATCCCCTCGGGATATTTTAAGAAAAATGGGAAAACGTATTATCCCAGTATCCAGGAAAAACAAATAGTAACAACAAGAAGAACCTCAAAAACCAGTGTTGAATGTCAGAAACAACAAGAAAACTAAAAGCAACTTTGTTGGGCACAAAACGATCCCTGATACTGTATCTTTTTTAAAATGTTCTCATTTTGTCCCATACACAAAGAAAATTCCAGACATGGAATCAGCATTTTTCTTTTCACCCTCTCTGCTGTTGCCTCAGCAGGCAAAAACATATAGGTGTAGCTCATGGAAGAAGCAGAATTCATGTCCAGACTACATCAGCTGAATAAAAATGTGTCGCACAGGACTGACGTCTCTATTAATTTTGTTAGTCCAGAATTTTAGGAATTCTATCAGGGGGGAAATAGGAAAAAGTCAAGAAAATTAAAGGACCAACGAAATGGTTCTTCTTTATAAAAACTGGAAGTAAGATTTTCCAAATCAGAATGACTATTTTCCTGTTATTGACTGAACCAGTACTGTACCCTTTTGGCTTGCCCACTTTCACCTTATTTAGATCAAGCAACTGAGAAAAATATTGGAAGATTCTGGGAATGCTTTAGTGTATCCAGGACCTTACGATCAGAGGACTGACAAGCACTTAATACTTCATTGGTGCACTGGTGCATCCCTCTTGAGTAGACGTGCCAAAATACTTTCATTCATCATGATCACTAATGCTCATGGAATACATTAACATCTCTGACAGGTTGATAGTACTGCTAAAAGCTGGATAAGGTAGACATACTAGGTAGTCTCTTTACTGAGGGGTTCTTGACTCCTTGAGTGTGGCTGGGTTCATTCTGGTACTCTCAGTGTTGCCCATGAATCTTTGCACACTAAATTGGCAAATCAATCCAAATCATGACTATACCCATCAATTTGAAGAACAGTCTAGGTTTATAGACTGTAGGCAATAGTTCTGAATGTTTCATTCTGATATGAGATGGTAATTGGGCAATTCGTCTTTGTTTTTGTCAACCTGCCCGAGTGCCCTCACCTAATAAAGTTAGGATAAAGATTCTGGTAAGGTAGAAGGTCATGAAAGCATACAACCTGGGGTTATGTTGCATAAAAGAGAAGTACACCATTTGACATGGACATGATCAACATAGAAGAAAATTTAATAGCCATATGGTAACACATTAAGGGCTATTATAGGCAGGCAGGAGCTGACGAGAAGTGGGTACTGATTGGAAGCAGGATGAATATAATATGGATGTTCTTGCAAATGGGCGTCACCTCATACCATTTGCTATAACAATACTATTCCTGAAATGAATCTCACTAACCTGCAGTAATGATACATAGAGCTTACTGATTAGTTACCAGATGTATCAACTGATTTAAAAGCAGAATACATCAGCAGGGTACCCTTATTAAAAGCTGTGGAATGATGACATTAATGTGAAGGATTACTGGTGAAAAAATGCATTTTCCAGTAAAGGGAATCAGGACAGTGGTTGTGTATGCAGATGTGTAATTCGCCACACCTGTTTGTTGAGTCTAATCATTGTCATCATTGTAGATACATCAACTAGTCCAATATTTCTTATCGATGGCACCATCTTCTTTAGTGCCTTGATGTCCCAACAGCCAATTTAGATAGAGCTGGGTGTCATCTCTGCAGATTTGATTTCGTAAAAATCTCTCCTGTAGATATAACTGTTTTTGGCATTTGTGGCTGAGTGCTTCTATAGGGCCTCACTTGTAGATCGCTCCATCTTGCTAAAACCCAAACCAAAGAAACCTACCAACAAGGGAGTGGCCAATTACTTGGCTACTACCCATTTACCAGGCTTCACTGGTCTTGGGCAGGTGGCTAAAAGGAACTGGGATATGCTAGGCAAATCCTGCAGCACCAGACCTCTTCACCAAGCAGGCATCCAACCATCTTACAGAAGGCCTGAATCCTGAAGGATATATTGGTTAGTGCCAAACTTAGGCCTGTAACTCCCTTGTGTGACTCAGGTGCAACTACACTGCCAAAAAGGTGTTTAGATTTTAAATATGTTTAGGTCTAAACACGTTTAAAACCTAAACACATAAGTCAGTTAGGTGTCTCATCGACTACACATTTAGAAAATGAACACTTTTATTCTAACTACATAAACATTTTTGCTAAACATGTTTAGATGTTTAGAGTTTAAACAGTTGAATGATAGGTGTTTAGATTTAGACATCATTATGTTTAGATACTTGGATGCTGAATCCACACCAGGTAGCAGCACTACCTTTGAATGGACTATCATTACACAATTATAATAAATTTTTGTGACAAATGTACAAAAACCACATGTTTATTATAGTTTCTATTCATTAGCTGTCATGAGAATAGAAAGGGCAATAGAAATTTGACTAGATTCACCTTACACCAGCAACATTAGCATGAAATAATCAATACGCTCAATGACTGACACCTATTTCATGTTATTCTGGAATAGACAAAGCAATTTCCTTCCTGCCAAGCTGTTGTACTTTCTCAAGTCTCTTATTCTGATGCAGTGTGTACATGCATGCACATGTAGATATGTGTGGCTGAAATCTTTGGAGACTCTGACATGTAAATAACCCCAGTAAATGTGAAAACAAACAAAAGACATCTTTTTTTTTAATGTATACATGTCTGCACACCCTCTCCGTCAAAGCATTTAGACATCTAAACACAAAAATTCATAAACATCTAAACACAAAAATTCATAGATATCTAAACACAAAGTTTCAACCTAAACGCCTAGATTTCTAAACACTTGGGCTAAGCACATTGTTTGGCTAAACATGTGTAGGAAATTAATGTGATTACAAAAACGTTGCAAGAATATGTTTAGAATTGTGTTTAGGATCTAAACACCATTTTTACAGTGTACTGCCCACAAATAGACAAGAGTGGCAGGATTACCTGCACTGTCACAGGACGCACTTATACCAGTAAATTCAACATGTGCTGCTCGAGCGCTAACCTAATTTATTGCATCACCTGTAAAATTTGTGGTATCCAATATGTTGGACAGACAGAAAATGCCATAAAAACTAGATTCTGTGACCACTATGGCAAACTCAGGAGAAAGGAATTCAACAAAAGTGAGGTATCATGCCACATGAATTCCTGCTCCAAAAGGGGTCAAACACAAGGACATGACCATCCATGTTGTGGACTTTATCCATGCCTACTCAAAGTCCACCAGTAAGTACCTGCAGAATTTGATTGAATTTAATTGAATCCAGAGACTACACATGAATGCCCCCAAAGGCCTGAATGTGAGTGACCCTTTGGTCCATTAGGTGACATCGCCCTAGTAACGGGACTGGGTGCCAGGGAACTGTTGCCATGTAAAGAAAAATTGCTCCCAAAATGAGTCCTACCCCTGTACTGGTCCCACTATTTCATATAGTGCCTGACTCCTAGAGTCTTGAAAAGTTGACATGTTCTAACCCCCACAACTACTGTGCGGTGTTAAGACCTAAAAATTACCCCTAATTAATTTTGAAAAAATTTATAATTTTTCCAAAAAACATTTAGGGATGAAAATTAATCACTGCCTAAGTGCTTTTATTTTCTTACACAACTTGTGTAGAATTACATAGACCACAGATTTTTTTTATTTCTTCAATAAAAAAGCTGGAAAATATGTATGGGTGTTCTGGTCCTGTAAAATCCTTTTTACATAACTATTCACCTTTTTCCCTCTATCCTAATGGAGGGTGCCACTAAATTAATTTTAAAAATTAGGCCTGTTCCATTTTTGTCAGAATTAATTAAAATCAATGCAGTCTGAGGATCCCCATAGGTGAAACTGCTTATAAACCCCACTCTACCCCTCCTGGGTCAAAGGTCACACAGTTACCCTGTTGCTACCTCCCCATGGTAACAAAAAACAACTGTAAAGAACCAGGTTGCTACTGCCCTGGAGGAGTTGCTCCCTCATTGGTCAACTCAGGTCACATGTCAAGCACGATAAAAGAGCACTTTCAAATCCACAGTACTCATTCCAGCGGTAACTGCGACCAAGCACACTTACCCCATACAAGCCCTCTCCTGTAGATATAATTGTGTTAAATTAATAGTTAGTTTTCACCCTATATGCATGGTGCACCACAGCCTTTGACACTTTTGTCTGCTCCGGGAACAATAAAAAAAGACAGGTGTTGGATTTGTTTTATATTTTTACCAAGCTACAAGTGTAAAAAAATACTTGTGCTGTAGGATCAAAAGGCAAACGTTGGAGTTTACCTTCTCCCCTACACCTCCAATCCCACTCATCATAACATTCTCTGCCATTGACGCCTGTGCTCCAGGATAAAAAAGAGACAGGTGTAAGATTTACCCATAAAGGATGGTCAACTTTTACATCCTCCTGGCTTACGCATCATTATTAACATGTTCAAACTTATAAATTACACCCTGTTTGCATAATAAAAGATTCCATGTATAGATTATACATGCATATGCCACATGCTCCACGATCATGTTGCGTTTTACCTACCGGCTCGTTTATCGTAACATTTTCCATGAATGAACTTATCAACATGTTTCAATTAGCCTTTTACATGGTACACCCTGCCATGGCACGCATGCCATATGTTTAAAGATCAAAGGGGAAACCCCCAGTCCCACTCATCACAACATTCTCCCACCACAACTCGCCAGCATCAAGCACTGAACACTGCTCCGTACTTGTATAATGATAATGAATTTCGCTTTCAGGTGTAAGGACCAAAAGAAAAGGCAACAAAGTTTACCCCCTCCCCTATACCATAACATTCTCCCCACCACAAGGTTAAAAAATTAAATGACCCTATCAACATGTTCCAATTTACCTTTTACATGCTGCACCCCACCATGACACGTATACCCCTCATCATAACATTTTCCCTACCACCAGCACCCCACCGCCTCCACAGCCCCGCCCAGCATCTATTGACACCAGTTCAATAGCCTGGGATCAGTTCTACACTCAACTGCACATGTTGATCTAAAGGTTGACCACCAGAACCTGGCGAGGTCCACAAAGCGCCTTACTAATGGTTTCTCTGGGAGTATTATAGCTGTGGTCAGTGGTTTAAAGCAAATGACCCTTCTGACACTTTGGCACCCTTCCTTCAGGGTTGCTAAATGAAATGTACAGTGGTCTATATTGACACTTTCAAAGGGAACAGGATGGCCTCCTCCTCCAGTATACACTTGTAGGTTTAAAAATCTCCTACTAATAAACATGTTACTCACACACAGTCAGGGGGCCCTACCTTAGACAAGAATCTAGTTGATCTGGAAAGAGGGCGCCGCCGCCGCCGCCGCCGCCGCCGCCGCCGCTCAGGTGGCGGTGGCAGCGACGGCGGTGGCAACAGTTTACTACATTGTTGTAGCAGTGCAAAATCCTTTTGCCCCATTGCAAAACGGGTGAAATTCATTACTCTGCCACCGATTTACACTAGGTTAGAGCGCAATTCACAAACAGCACTGCACAAATTTGAGAAAAGGTGGTAAGACCGTCACTACTAGTCCAGCTATAAGCAGATTCAATAATATCAACTAAGTGTCAGGTGTGAAAAAACACAGGTAGCTAAAGGTAGTTCCAATAATATCCGCTAGGTGTCAGGGCGCTCCACTAAATGCAACTATAAGTAGTTCCAATAATTTCCACTAGATGTCAGGTCAAAATGGCGTTATCAAGGTCAAGGTTGCCATGATAAAAACACATTTGTTTATGATTTGTTGTTGCCATGGCAACCGTCTCTCATGCCTTCAATTGCAAAATTTCAAATTTCCAGCCTTTTAAACTCTCAGACAATCAGAGCTCAAGAAACTTGGTCATAAAGTCACTTCCAGTCTCTCAACCAATCAAAGCTTGAGATTTTAAATTTCCTGCCTTCAAAACTAAGTCACTTCCAGTTTGTAAATAGGTCAAATCGGTTTCAGTAGCTGTAGCTATGTGCTGAATTTACCCCTATATACTACTTTCAGTCTTAATGTTTTCTTTGAGTTCCCTCTGGACTTGAATAGTCCTGCCTCCTCTATACCTTTTACTATTGCCGTTTGACTATAATTTCTCCCACAACATTAGATTCTTGCCATGTTCACTTGCCTTAGATTTCCATGGGCATCAGTATCTGACAGAATATCTTTTTTGAACCCTTTTTTTAGAGTAAAGAACTATGTAAATTAATTTTACTTATTGTTCTAATAAACATGATTTTAGCAATAGATGTTATCTAAAATGCTATGTGAAGGTGGTCCAACATTAAAGGTTAAAACATGTCCTATCAAACTCCCGGTTCTATATGACTATTCGGGCCTCCCTAGCCCACTTAAAAGGGTCTATTTCTCCTCTTTCCTATCCCCTCAGGATTTGTGTGGTGCACATATGCGTGGGCACTGACACATTCCTCTGTAAAATTGTGTAATGTTGTCTCACCATGAATATGACCTTAGTTGTCGAAATGGCATTAAACATAATTATATTACTCTCTCTCTATATATATGACTATTAGATTTTTGGAACCCAGGAGATTGCTTCACAAACAGCTCTGGTGTTTCATAGCTATTAAGATTTGAAACTCTGAGAAACTTTGTTTACAATCATGTGACAAACTAACAGCATTATTATGCTGAAGGCATTTATTATCTTTATCCCTCTGTCTCTGTACATAGTAAACATTAGAACTTTGTGTGTTGTTCCAATGATCTGAAATTCCTCGAGACTGGGAATTGCAAGACTGGTCTTTGCTTTGCTGTGTTCATTGACAGCAAAATTATGTCTGACTTCCTAAATGGTAGGTAGGATAGAACGAAAGTTATTGGTGCTGTGGAATGCACGAGCGGTACATCCTCTGTGGCTATGCCTCTCCATCTCCCTTGAATTAGAGCTTGGCCATTTTAGAAGCTCACAATCCTGCCTTTAAATGAAAGCATGATGAAAGTATATTTTGAAATGGAGTGTGAACATTGAGTTCACATTGAAGTGACTCCAAAACTCAACTTGAAGGCTAGACACAATTAGCCATACTAATCCTATCAAAGACAGTAGCAAAGTTCTTTTTTTAAGGATTAATTATTATTGTTCAGAAAAGATACTAGGGTATACGGAACTTCGTAGGGTTTGCACCACTTTGGGAAGATGTGGGTTATTAACTGGTGTTTTATGATGATATTTGTTTTAAGAGCTGCTTGTGAGGAATGATTTCTCAATAAAGGAATTTAGGAAGGCGTTTGGGAGGCTGCACAGATGTGTACTTCACCACACCTGTTGATTTCAAGTATCAGTAATTTTATCCATCTAGGCAAATCAACCAGTCTAATATCTCCAACCAATAGCAGCAACGTATTCAAGTGGCCCATGAGCTTTGAATGGTTTACAATTCTATCACAATCCAACAGCTTACGGAAGGCATTAATCAACTTCATACCTAACCTCTGTTCTTGTTCCTATGATACTAGGACCGCACACTGTCACAACCTAAATTCCATCGAGACCTTGAGCTGCAATGTCATTACTGTAGTTGTTGATAGCACATCTGTGATGTCCTAAGGGGAGAAGAGCATTTACAGAAATGTGGCTACTTAAGGGGATCCCCTTTGGGACCTTGTTACTAATTGTCTTTGCGCAAGTCTGTTCTCAGTGAGGCACTGTATTCCCTCTGGTCCTAAATACTCCTCATTATCTTTTGTGTTTGTCAACTCTTCGACTATTTCCCTCAAAAGTTTGATTCAACCTAGAGGAGATTTCTTTGGAATAGACATAATATGAATGTGCATCAGAAATTGGGAGAATGTCATTAGGGAGTGAAAAGGGGGGTGCTGGGTGGGGGTAAAAACTTTTGACCCCCCATGAGGGCCAAAAATCGCGCGCGAATGTGCCCTTTAACCTATAGTAATGCGTGGGGTCTTCCACTGAAAACACATGAAATTATTTCGCCCCCCTATCAGAGGGGTTGAAAAAATTCTGACTCCCCCGGTCACTCCCTTAAATGAATCTCTTTGTAAATTTGGGTATAGAAACAGAGCTATGTAAAGTGTAAAGAGATATTGCTTGGTACCCTAGTAGAGGGACCAATCTACTACATTTCAGTGAATATCAAGAGATCCTGAATTGTCAGAATATTATCATCTACAATTATATCTACTTAACTTGAACTCACCAGTACTGTATCCATGCATCGCCCTAAACCTGCAGGACAGGTTAGCAAGAGGCACTGGCCATAGCATTCATTCGGGCCTGTGTGCATCATAATGGCTTATAACCATAAGGCATGGATCTACTCTTTGAAAGGTTAAATAATGTAGCTTTCCCAAGCCCAATCCCCATCTGACTATGTGGATTAGTCTAGGTGCTGACCAAATGGATTAGAGGATGTGTGGTCTCCATGGTTCATATTCTGTCACTACAAGTAGGAGATAGACCAGACAGAATTGTTTGCTTTGCACCTCATTGAGTCAGAACATTTACATGAAGATAGGAACATATTTAGAATAGTACAAGAATTACCAAATTGTCCACCAGATTTGGCTTATAGGATGGACCTAGGTTAGTAGTGCACCCTATATAATTATATGCCTGATAGCAGATGGTCCTTGTGTCATACATGGAATATGTGTATGATCAATTTGTCATATGAGAAATATCATATAGACTAGTGGTTATAATGTGAAAGAATATCAAGCTCTTATATTCACTGGTTTATTCAAGGTTCAGGCAGTAGTTATGTATCAGTAATACAAACATCAGTATACAGGTAGTTCACACACAGTAACCATAATAGGTGTTCCACACATACATAATTATGATAATAATAAGACACTGTCCAATATAGGTTCTAGGTGGGTTCCCACAACCTAGCTCCTGGCCTGCTGATAGAGGGATAGTATGAAAATACAAGTAACATCACCTGCTTGTAGGTGGATGGTAGAATATAGCCCCTGGCCACTAATGGGGTTTAGTCCTATGTCTGGCTGAAATAGTCTAACCCAGCAGAGAGTTCTTCTGGCAGGAGCATAGCAGGCTCAGGAGAGCTGGACTGGAGATGGTGTCTTGGAGGTGTCCCACTGGATACTGACTGGATAGGGGCTAGGGCTGGGTTTAAAAGGCCAACCCTAGCTTCCTACCTTCAGAATTGCTGGAGCCTGGCAAATGCCACACCCATTGTCCATGATGTCCATGGGGGTACATAGACCGCCCCCATGTCCAGTGCGGCGTCCCCATTGTCTTGGTTGGTATGGCATGTCCCACAGCAATTATCTCAGCGATGCGTGTGCCTGCACACATGTAACTGTGCATGTGTTGAGGGTAACTGTCAGCTACCTGTAGCTTGCCGCCCATGTGCACCAGACGCATTATCGCGTCTGTAGCACACCAAGAGCTACAAATAACGGATCTTTTGACACCGTATTAACTCCATGGGATGTGCCATGGACGGGCGCATCCAGACAATATCCATTATCTGGACTATGGCGTCTATGAGATGGTGTCAGCACTGTAGAAAGTTCACAACGTGTCACCTTTATAGACTATTATTAGTGTATATATAGGATGGTGGTCAGTGGACCATGAGGTCGGACTGAATTGTCCTTAAACAATTATATCCACTATTGTTCATGGTCAGTGAACCATGAGGTCACACTGAATTGGCCTTAAACACTTACATATATTATATTTTATGGTCAGTGAACCATGAGGTTGCTCACCCTAGTCCTTAGGGTATATAATACATAGCTGGTGACCAGTGGACCGTGAATGCTCATATGGAGTCATGTGTATTCATGCTTCATATTATATGCATAAATAAAATCATATGTTACAATTTATGGCATTAATAAATAATTGGTAACACTTGTATGTTTCTTATCTGCAGCATCAGCTACAATGTGCATCTTTTTGTAGACTTAGGTCTGTTGTCTGGACTTACAATTCCAGATAAACCTTAATGCATACTCATCATGAGAATGTCTGTATATAATACATTAGGCATCTTAATATAAGAGTGTGATGGTGAAGAAATTATACGATTGTCAACATTGTTGCCCAAAAGACTTAAATAAGATGTATTAACTTCCACTGGGATGTTGATAATCAGAGAAAATCTTTATTTAATCAAATTAGTCTTCATTTGGTGTTGCCTTATACTGGCCTCATTTTGTAATTTTGTTTAGACACAATCCCATGGTAAAGGACACATAGCAGAGCACCTTGCTGAATTTCCCTGCATTCCTCTCGAGGAAACACTTAGATTTTGCCATAAAAGTGAAACCTTCTTGCAGCCAATTATCAAAATTTGGCCGGGAAAGAGGTAATAGTGGCATTGTCCAGTGGTGCTAGGGGAGTGGGGATGGGGGGGGTGAGGGTCAGCGTTGACTCGGCCACAATCCAGCTCTGTCATCAGTTGATTCAAATCATCAGTTACTAACAACTGATAACCAGCAAGATGGATTCATAGCTCAAGTAGAAATTGCTCAAGAAAGCTTTATGTAGCATCAGTGTTTGATGATACCACCAGGAGATTAGCCAGCACACGCTAATAAGTAAGGGCAACCACAGGCATAAGAGCCGGGGTGGGCTCCCTCCTGGTGCCGTCTTTTTTCCAGTATTTTCCAAGCCTCACTGTGCAATAAGCCCTCCAATCTTTTCCCATTCAAATCTCCAATCATCCTTTATTAATCTCCCTACAGATGAGGTTTTTACATAGATCCATATGGGGGAATCCCAGAACAGGTTTTTCTTAACTAAAACAGGGCTATTCTATTATTGTTTTATATTGGATTTAATATGCAGATTAATTCTTGGAATAGGTTCTATAATAGGAAAGATGAATGAGGTGTAAAGCATTAAAACATAGTCACTTATACTTGACTTAGTCCTTACTTCCATCAGCTATAAAGTGATACCCTCACTTTAAATGATGCTGCCATTAGGACCTGTCAGCTCAACTCTAAAAAGACTCTTATTCCTCATATCAACATCTAAGATAAAGGAAATAACCACTGTAGCAGCAACACTCACAGGAACAAAATATAATTCTTGGGGAGAAACCCATCTGCCTCTCATCATCAAACACATTTTCTTCAGAACCCCTCCCCCTTCAGGATTACAGATCATTGTCAACAGGCACATAAATGATTATCATTGAATAGGCCTACAGTCCATAGGGAACTCAGGATTTCAGATATAATACGTGCACTGTATTGATGTACTGTGAGGGTCAATAGCAACATGAAGCTTTTCTCTATATTTAGACTCCCAGTACCACTGTCATGTATACTTATATAAAAAAACATGTACTGTAAGAAAAACTTCATATGCCATGTAAAGCAAACAATCATATACGGAGCTCAAACACAGGTTTTCAAACATTTTGAGAAGATTTTAGTTTTTCAGATTTAATGCTAACTTTGTTTTTCTCTTGAACATATTGACCTCTGCCTTGACCCAACTTTTAACCCCCCCCCCCTCCCACTCTAAGCCTCTCAGACTGCAGCAATGTCCTTGACCTTTTCACTGAGGTTGCGAGGGGATTAATAAATAGAAGGAAGTCATAAGTGGGAACTCCACTCCCGTGAAGTTCTGTTGACTTGCACTCGCATGTGCGTTCTCACAGAAAAAGTTCCTGCGGTGGGTCTTCTCCTGCGAAAACATGCATGCGACATCCAAGTGGCGTGCAACAACATTTGCAGAAGTCAAGATGTTTCAATTCTTGTGAATGCTCTCAGATGTCTGTCATACTGATGAAATTTGCAATAACTTTGCGGCAGAGGATCCCCGACTAAAGATGGCTAGACATTACACATTGGGAATGGCTTCCTCACAAGTGTCAGACAAGTGGTAGTGGACTAAATAACCTTCAGTAATCACTCCGGGTAATCACTATCTAATGCTCAAGACTTTAATTGGATGTCATGAGACTTCATTTTTTTTCTGGAAATTGACCTCCTGTCTTTTAATCACAGGTGAAATGTTGATGAGATACTTCAGACCTCAACGTGGTAATTTAGATTGGGCAAGGTTATATATGCCATTGAACATTTTACATTAGTGCAATAATAATAATGCATCTCTCCTGCCTGTCATGATGATATCCTGAATACAGGACACACAAAACAACAGAAGAATCACCTTCAGTTTCACAGAAGTGAAATATTCTACGATGGGTAGACCTGTATATCCTGTTTGTGCAGTATGAATGAGTCACAAAATCATTGGTGAGAAAGGCTGGGCGTGAGAGCTGCACAGGTGTGCTACAATACCATGAAAACTGAATTATCCCCTTACCTGCAGGGAGGGGGAGGGGCTAAACAGAGAGAGTTGCCACATGTTAGAATAGCAGGGCATGATATTAAATTCGACTAAGCTAGACATGCAGGGTAACACACCTGTCCAATAACCTGGATGTATTAAATTTAGCAGTGTACAAGTGGTGCTGTATTTTAGTGGCTTTTTTCATACAAAGACAATAGGAATTATCGGATAATCATTTTTTCACCTAGACTTTGCCAATTTATTTCTCACTATACATGGTCATAGTTACGTTTGGTTAGTACATGTGTGTGCATAGTGCAGTGTCCAAACATAACTATTGTTAGTGATGTCATAAGGGTATGCCAGGGGCACGTTGCATGCTAAAGTCATATAAATTAAGAAATTTTGCTTTTGTATGGAGGATTATGAAACTTTGGCCAAACAAAATTTTCAATGTTGTTTCATACTGCATAAATCGCTGATTTTGGCTTTGAGACCCATTATAGTTGGAAAATCTCCATTCTCTTCCTGCCTACACATTTCGATTTGGTTCCAATGGACTTTATCTGGACCTGAAAATCACATTTATAAACGTACCTGTCTTTTCTGGTCAATACTCCTTTAAGAGGGCCATGAAATAAAGGTAACCAAGTGTGACCAACCAATTGTTGAAATCAAATGTACCTTAAAAAGGGGTCTTGTAGTGTGAAATTCAATATTCTGTTTTGGCAACAGCCTCCTGCACTATGGCGATTAGTATAATTGTGTAGGAGGTTGAAGGGACATGAGGAAAAGGGGGTTATCTCTTTTCCCCCACCTTTGTTGAAGATCCTAAAAGGGATTTGTGGTCAAGTATGCCAGAAGCATTATTGTGTTATGTGACTTAGATTTGGGATAATCAGTTGACAATTAAACCTATTTCGGGTTTGAATAAGAATGATGTTCAAAGGGAACTTTGTTCTTGAAATAAAAAAAAAGACTCAAATTTCCTCTGCAATACTTTTGAAAATGTATTTATTGGTTAAATAGGGAATGGTTGTAAGTGAGAGTGTAGACTTAGGAAACGGGGCACTGTATCTTGTGCTTTAAGTCATACCGACCTGTATCTTATAACTAATCAACTTTATGGTGAATGATAATTCTTTTGTCCTGAACTAAACACACAAATCAAGGTTTAATTACATAGGCCTAATAAGTCATACATTAGAATGACATTTTCGGCGATGTCGCTGATACATGTCACATATTATGTGACTCTTTACAGAGTTTTCAGTGCATTTGATCTAAAGTTCTTTTCGCTTAAGCTTGTTTCAGTAAGCTTGGAGAAAGAATTTGATGTAGACAATACAATCTTAATCACCACAAGAAATGCCATTTTCCAATTTAGATACTGAGCCTTCCAGACAATGCCATTTGTGTTGTTTTATGGGGAAACCCAAGCTGTTTTGAGAAGTCATTCTTCAAGATAACTTCCATAAGTATACTTCAAAGATGATTTATCTTTAAGTGATTCTTATGCTAAAGTGCGATATTCATCCCTGAGCTTTCATCAAAGGAGTTTTCCCATTTCATAACTCAGTTTTTAATTTGCGTTCATATGGTCATGTATTGGTTTTCTATTTACCACTTTTAGTAACACGTTTCTTATAGGTCTGATTATTTTTTCTTGCATGCCCTTAAATTGCTTCAGGGTGAATACAGAATGTTGCTCATTCTCTTAGCATGCCTTCTCTCTCATCATCCAGGCTTTGTTTTGCATCCGTATTAGCCGAACAAAAGGATTTGCTGATTAAAATCTTTGACTTTTTTTGGAGTTGCTTGCCATGTAGCGGCCGGGAGCGCAGCAACCGTAGCAACTTCATTATGTTTTCGGTTTGTCAGTGACGTAACGGTCACCTTGTGACACAATTTGTGACGTAATAGGTCAGCCGTGACGTCACATGTCGGCCGCAGAGTGGCAACGCCCATCCGTGGTCCTTGCAACATTTTTCTTGTTATACTCATAGAAGAATAGTAATATATGCTGCCACCCATATTCTCATGCTAATCAAATTCCTTCTGCTAGTGCTTATGGGATAGTGTTGCGTGCTTCATTTTGTATCGTTCCCAAATTGTTGTGAGTCCTCGTCAACCTGTGTGAAGTGGCTCACACATTTTGCTAGATGGAACACGACGTCGTTATAGCACACGATCACCAGGAATAGCAATTGCTATGCCATGTGAGTCTAACACACAGTGGCGAAAGATGACAGAATGAGTAATCACTCAGAAAGGAGTCACCATTGATGACCAATCATGGCGACAGATGACGACAATTTGCTGGGTTGATTGGTTGATGTGGCATAAGCCACAGCCATCTTAGCTACATTAGCTTCCCAACCAAATTAAGATAAACAAAGAAGATACGAATTACACCAATGGAGTTGAGGAGGCAGGCTCTACATGAATGTTTCACATCTTATTTTAAAGGTTTGAAATACATACAACTGTTTCCCTACCACATGCTCTTCTCCACATTTACCTATAGAGTGAAGAACACTACTCACAAGAAATCTCTTCAGCTGTTCCAGGTGACCCTGCAAATTGTCTTCTTTTAAGGCCGTTTAAAAACACCATATCTTGTTAAAACACCTTGTTTATGGAGGATGTTGACTTTTATGTCGAGCTGGCATGAGAAGAACCCACTTGAAGGCAGCTGCTGATATTTATTTTTGTAAATAATCATGTATTTGGATCGGAAAATTGAGAGGTTTTGTCTGGAGGCTAGTGCACAAGATACTACTGTGGCTGAGGACCACTAGGATTTGAAAACCCCAAAACATACAACAGCTGGTGATCTTTAAAAAACACCATATACAAGAGGTGCTCCTAAATACTAGCAGGATTTGGTGCATTTTGCACTCATTACTTTTTTTCTTCACCTCAAGTTTTATAATGTGAACCCTGTCCTTGTTCTTTAACTCGTATGGTGATATAATACTGATACTGTCACACATTCAGTTATTGTAGTGGCACATCTCATACGTTGCAAGTACTGTCTTTTCAGACAATAATACTTAAAATGTCTTTTTCTCCTTAACCTACCTTACCATACCCTTACCTGGTCCTCCGGATGTTGATAAATTTAGGTCCATTGTAGGATAACAGCTCAGTACAGTAGTGGATCCAGGATTTGGAAAAGTAGGGCTGTTGCCAGTAAGGAGGTGGTGTCCCCCTATTTTTCAGCAAATTTTGGGGTCCAAAATAAGCAAGTAAACTCATAAAAACAGACATCCTTGCACTCCCTGTCTAAATCCGCTACTGCAGTATTTTCATGAAATGGCCATTGCCCAATTATTTTGGGACATTGGCCCTGGGTCTGAGATGCTCACTCCATGGGCTTCAATTTTAAATTTTACAGCTGGCTACCTGGAGTCTAGATAGACAATGTGGTTGTCTGCAAACACAATGCTCACAGATCAATTTCTTTCATCGCACACTTGGGATACAATACAATAACTGTCGAGTTAGAGCAATGAACATTTGTCTCCTTAGGTATCTGCTATAGGCAAAAGTAAGTATTCAAATTTTGAGATTGAAGTGATTTATCTTTTTTGCTATGAGAAGCATACTGTAACAATGGCCATAATTCTGAGAAGATACCATATGAGGCATGGCCTGTAATGCTCCTGTTTCCTAAAAGCCATCCTCTATCTCGGATTAATGCTTCTCTAAGAGAGCAATGAATAAAGGTAATCAAGCATGACTAATCAATTGTTGAAAGCAAATGCCACTCAGAATGGTGTTTTGAGGTGTGAGATTCAATATTCTGTTCTGACGCCCACGTCCTCCACCATTGTAGTTGGTTTAAACATGTATAGTCAAATTGAGAGATGCTGCCGGAAGTTGATGGCATTAAAAAATGAAGTGGAATGAAGAAACTTACAAGTGCTATGGACTGATAGACTTTCTTTATAATATGTAGCAGACATGGTACAGCTGTCATTCAAGGCATTCAATATCTAAATCTTGGCTCAATTACCGAATGATGATAGGATGGAATAGACATTACAATTTATTTCTTTTCCTTTCTAAAGGCATGCTACAATAATATTTGATGCAAATCAATCAGTGTTGCACATGCATAGAGAACGGTTTAGGAATTCTCAAGTCATGGACATGCCATGGAAAAATTACCTCCACTATCATTGTGTATGCTTCTACCGTCTAGGACACTTTTTAACTAGGGCAATTCTTGTTTCTCCAGTTTCCATTTTAGTGGTCCTTGGGATGAAGTAATTAATAAGCTATCCATTCATGGACTATACAAGTTTCAGATATACGATTGACCACTAATGGGATTTTTTAATTTCTTCCTCTAAATGTGTAGCAATCTTTACTGTAAGTCATATAGCACTTGTAAGTTCCTTCGTGGTGGAAGAATGGAGGGAAATGATTTTATTTCCCCCTCCCCGCTTCTCCCCTGCTTGAAGATATGAAGAAGTGTGCATCCATTTCAATGCATCACGTTTTGGGTGCAGTAAACTTAGATTGTGTGATTCTATTAATCAACACGTGTAAAAGCCCCTGGGTTATTTTTGAATTGTGTTCTAAAAGAGATGTTTCCTAAAGTCAGCTTTGGATTATAAAATATACATTTCTTCTGCACATATTGAACCTTTCTTCTTTTTGGGTGCACTGAAGGCTCCAATGTTGTCAGGCTGACGATACCCAAATCTACAACCTCAGGTCATCAGATTGAGCACCCAGGGTAGTCAATTTGATGAGTTTCGGTCAACACACTCACCCAAGGTAGTCAAATTGATTACATACTTTTGTTAGGGTGACAACCTTAGTGCTTACTACCTTGGGTCCTCAATATGACTACCCTAAGTTATAGGTTTGGGTATTGTCAACTTGAGCACCTAAAGTCCTCAGCGATGAAGACCTTCAGTTGAAAACTGAAGGCCTGATCATCAAACATGAGTGGCATATACCTGCCACCTTGTGAGTTTGTTACATATTGTCAACAGAATGCCATAAACTCATACTGGGGAGAGGTAGACTGAGGGATTTCACTCCCTGTAAGGTGCTGCCCCCTGTCTGTACCTCTTCTGATGACTATAGGTCCTCAATCTGACAAGTTTAAAGATCTGGAGGGTTTTCAGTGTGAGGCAGTTGAATTACAGAGAATATCTAAGAGAATTATTAGTGTCTTTGCCTTCTCTTGCCTCAGCAGAACATGTAGTCTGGTTATAAAAATATTAGTTCAGTCTTACCAATAACCTTTTGCCATATTATAACTAAGTAGTTGAAGATGAAGAGTTACGGTTATCTGCTACTGAAGCCTCAAACCACCAAATGGAAATGTAGAAGAAAATGAGACTATCATGAGACTGAGGCAAACATAACATGGTCAGTTGGATACCAGGCATAGGTGAGCAGTTAACAAAAACATACAATTGACGAGGTGTCTCTCTAAGTATAATCCAAGGGGTGATTGCCAGTAGAAGAAAATAATGATGATACTAGACACTGAAGCTACATGATATGTAAAGCATGTTTAACTGTCTTAGAAAGGACAGTAGAGATTCCTCCTCTTTGTTTAGGCATGCAATGTTTCTATCAAGATATTGAATCTGCCTTACAAAATCCATAATCAACAATTCAAATTAACTATAAAATGGGTGTATACAATATATTCCTTCATATTTTCTTTTGTCTTTATCCATTTTATTAGGAAATGTGCCTGACCTCATGGAAACATTGCAATACAAGACATTTTTCATTGCTGTTCTGAGAAGTCTGAAGGAGATAGCCATTTTCTAATCTTTTCTAATGTAGTAATCCTGTCCCTCAACTAAGGCGCAGGCTTATGTTTTGTTTTTCATTCCTCCTTTTGCAATGTTGGGTCACTAGGGTCTTCATAAGAAGCAGCATTATGAGTTAAAACCCATACAATTTACCTTGTCTGCTTGGTAGACTCTAAATGGCCAAGGTGGCCCTATCTAACAACCCCTGAGTGGGAGGCCCTGAAGTTGTCAACAGAGGCATAATAAACATTGTCAACATGAAGAGTCTGTACCAAGTTTGACAAGTTAGATTTGACACATTTTGCCTCTTCAATGTAATGATCGCCATTTCACATAAATGGCCTCTGGTATGACAATACAATGCGCTCTAATACAATGCGCTCATAAGTGCTTAGTTGTGTGGCTTCTTCACCAGTTAATACAAAAGTCCGAAAAAAAGAAGCTTTTGTGTGTGTCTCCTTTTTATTTGCCTCAATATCTTGTGAACACCTTCCAGGATTTTAGCAGGTCATTTCTGAAGATCAGATATAGTGTCAGAGAATAATGGATATGAAACCTGATTCTAAAACCCCTTTTTACCCTTCTAACCACTCATGTCTCCAGTTAAAACTGGGATTCACACATAAAAGGAAGCCACTGCAGGAAAGAATAGTCTCCCCAACAGTGGTCACTAGTGGCTTCCACTAGCATTACCAAAACAGTGGTGGTGTAAAATCAAAGCGGGGAGAACTGGGCACTTGTTCCATGGACCAAAATGATGTTTGTATGCAAATAGCTGCCCTATAAGTGAACTCAATATGAATTAAATTAAAAAAAAAAGAAATGAGTTTGGAACTGTAAATGACTTCTCACTTAGGCTCATGTTAGGCATACAATGCAAATACCCAGAGGCCCCTGGAGTAAACTGAGCAGCACCAGCTGGCAAGCACTAATCCAATTGATTAATCAAGGGATTGAGTGGGGGGCAGGGTCACTTGGAAAGAGGTCCGTAGAATCTTGTAACTAGATTCACAGGATTTACACATATAAATGGTAAACTTATGACATCTAGCTGTGAGAAAAAATTGTGGGAATGCTAGTCAGAATTCTGCTACTTGCACACAAAGATGGTGAGTTCTGTTTAGCTGACTTTATTTCAAAGAGTGACCACCACTCTCGATAGATCCCATATTAGGCATGGGCTAATATTGCTGAATCTGGTTCTGATGACCCTTAAAGACACACCTAATCTGTGGACAACACTCGTTTAATGAGCAATGAACAAAGGTAATGAAGCATGACTAATCAAGTATTGAATTAAAGGCCACTTATAATAGAGCCTTGCATGGGATTCAATATTCTGCTCTGACACCAACTTCCTCCGCCATTGTAATTGCTATTACAATAAGAAGTGGTGGAAGGAAACAATTTTGTTATCATTCCTCTCCCTTAGTTGATGGTCCTAAAATGAGTAGACTATTGACATTGTATTTATCAATACCAGAAAAAAGCCTCTGGGGTATTTCAGTTAGGCATGTTTCCGAAAGTCAGCTTGGAATGATAAGGACATAAGTTTTTTCTGCACATATTGAACATTAGAAGCTCTCCTTCTTGTCCAGTAAGATAGTTGAATGACAGAGGATACATGGAAAATGTAGCATATTTGCCTTATGTTTACTCCAGCAGAACATATATCAAGGTTCAGGTTTTGACAGATGAAATCAATGTAACAATAAATCCTGGTCCCAATAAAACTAAAGTCTAAAACTTCAAAGTAGAAAGGTAGCTGATAAAAGGCAAACTATATTTTTGTTTGCCTTGATCCATCTAAAATATGAAATCTTCACTACATAGATATGCTAACAATGATTTTGTTGTTTTGGAAAGTGGGAATCTAAGGTGAATGCACAAAATATAGTCCTCCCTAGCAGGTACATTATTGATCATCCAGTGATTATGCTTTAGCAACACATAGAATGAACGCTGCATTGTAGAGCCTTTTCCTTATTTTTCATTTTTCAAACCCTGCTTAATATTCATCTTATTTGGTTAGTACCAATCTAGTTTACACTAGTTCTTTTTCCACTATTTGTTTGCTTATGTGGAGCGTGTCCTTAGTTAATAAAATACTAGGAATCTCCTCTGCTAGTGTTAGATGGTAGTACATATATATTATGATTCATTTCACACTGGCCACTATATCATCATTTTGGGGTGTCATTGTATGCAAAGAAGTATAATGACAGCCATTTAACATAAATATCATTTGGTATGATAGGTCTCCAATCATCAAGATGAGCATAATGGCCTAAATGTTCTATGAATTGATTTCATTGAGTCCTTTTTTCAGATTATAATATTGAGTGCATTAAGCCATAGTTGCATCGCCTCTTCACCAGTTAATACGAAAGTCCAGACAAAAAAAGTGAGCTTCTGCAGGTGTCTAAATATGTCTTCTTATTTGGCTTAAAACCTTAGGAACATCCCTAAGAGATTGAGCCTTTGAGACTTTGAAGATGCAGGGTATTTCTTATATGAAAATACAATTTCATTTTGTGTCTTTTATTCCAAATATCAGCATAGTGTCAGCTGGTACCCTAAATCATTTAATAAAATAGTAAACTGATACCCCCTTCCCCAACTGTTAGTCAGTATTCTGCCACAGTGATGACAGCCTATCTAGGAAGCAAAATGGGGAATACAAAGATTTAAAGCAGGCACTTAAAGTGCATTCCACTGTTGTCAGTCGGTCAAATTTTCGCCAATCGGACTTTCTATACTTTTGCATTATCAAAAACAGTCCGATTAGCCAAGGTTTGTGGAATACCAGCTTTACTCATACACTGCTTGCATAAAACCAATTTGGAGAAATCTGCTGACTCTGCAGTGTCATGTCGAGATAAATGGTTCAGGTGTATTAGGGCACCATAGTGCCCAGTATACTAGACTCTAGACTGCTGACACCAAAATGTGCAGCAAGTGAAAAAACTCCAGAATTATCAAAGGACCATGCTCCTGTTGCAGGTAAAACACATACTTGAACCACCTTCCTTAAGTAGAAACTAAATTCCTTTATTTCATCATTTTTCTGGTGTTTTATTGCTCCATTGTAGCATCTTTCATAAGGGTAATAACACATGACTTTGTAAAGACTAGAATAAAATGCATTAAAGTTGCATTTCCATCTAAATCATTGTGTTTAAAATGTTGGCAGATCACATTTCATTTCGATTACATACACACATGTTTGCATGAAAGACAGGATATGTTATAATGTTTTTATAAGGTATGCATTTATATGTAAATCAAAAAAAAATTATACCGTGATTTGGGCTTTCTCAGTGCCCAACCTGGATAATCTCAGTTCTTTACTGTTGTTATGTGTGGCAGCAGCTTGTGTGTACCTATATAGTATGTTTGACATTGACTGCTGCAGCGTTCATATCGAGTCGAGGCTAGGTGCTGGCTAAGGCATTCACTTTTGTCTTGTGCCTTAACAGCACTATACACCAATTGTGCTGTGATAGCCATGTATCATTCCCTTAATAATTCTGTCATCATGTCGGCCCTACCGCTGTTAACATCTAAACAGGGTGCTAATTAGATGAGCTCATTGGATACCCTGTTTCAATGTATATAGATAAGGATGACAATGAGATAAAAATGGGTGTCAAAGACTCTGTAGCCATCCTGTAGGCCTTGCTAATTTGGAAAAGGGTAGCACTTTCTCTCAGATCAGCTATGTGCTTGATATTATTTACAAAGGCCAGTGATTGTGAAATGAGAGCAAGACAACAAAAGAGGAATTTTTCTGGCATAGATTAGTACATTGTTCCATCCAAAGATCTCTGAGTAGCCAAGGAGAAATTCTATCAGAGATTCTATAGATCGGCAGTATATATACTGGCAGGGGTTCAGTGGCACACAAGGGTCAAAATGCAGTTTGAAAAAAAAGTAGCTGCTGGTGTAGACGTTGTTCATATAGCAAGGCATAGAGTGCACCAAGCAATGCCAAAAGATACTTGTTTGACAGCAATGGAACCCTTGTGGGCCACTTAACAGGAGCTATTCGATTCAAATTAGTGGTAATCAATTTCGGTCTGCAGGCACCTATACACTTCTTACAATGTTGGATTGACAAACAGGAAATGGTGAGAAAAAGCTTTGATTGTGGGACTTTGTTGTCCACTTAAGGTGATTCAATGAAGGACTGAAGAAGTGATTACTTTTAATGGTGCCCGGTATTTCTTCCTCTTGCTTTTTTGACACATTTACTGTTGATCATTTTTATCTTACAAAGTTTTATGGTTAGATCTTTTTTATCAGTTTTCACTCAAGGCATTGATGGCTTTGAAAAGAGATGTTTAAATCACTTTCCATTTTCTCTTCCCCTTTTTAAGATTACAGCAACAACCTGAGATGCAGTAAAAGTGGAACCAAACTTTAACCACATTTAGAAGTTGTAATAAAAAGGTATTCATAGATTGTCTGCCTTTGGAAATCACTTATTACTATAGTATAACTGAAGTATATATTAGAATCAATCCCAGAATAATTACTGGAGAAGTGTCTCTAAAAAAGCGTGATGATAAAGAATGTATGATCTCCGAGGAAAGAACATCTCATAAAATGTTGCCGCCAGAAACTGAAGACAACCTAATGGAGAGTAAGATAGTAATTTGATTCTAAAGAGAGATTCTGATGGGATTGTGAACAGTGGATTGTTTAAAAGATTGCTTTTGAGGTGGTTGAGTCAAGCGATTCTGGTGGCTCCGAGTGAGCGAAAACACACCACGAGATTTAATCTCTGTGCACAATGTGTGATTTGAATAGAAACTGTACAAGGGTGGCTTGGGTGTTAGGAGAGAAGGCAGGCAGATGGAAAGGGAGAGAATAAGTAAAGGCAACGCGGGGAAGAGACTGATGGTTTATGGATGAGAATTTCCATTCATGGCATAATAACATACAAACTAAAATCCTCTAAAGGTCAATTGACGCCCGTGAAACGATGGTGTTGATGTAGCTTAAGGGTGTGCAAAAGATGGATGAGAATGATTTTCCATAATAATAGAGGGCATATTAAGTGCCTTTATAGTGACAGCAATAGATAGATTCTTGATTTTTTATCAGTATCTGAATAGGGTAGATTCACCCGGAGATGGACACACACCTTAAGTCGGACACATTTGACTTGAAATTGAGACTTACTTATTTACTTTTTGGATACAACAATATCAAATAATGAAAATGCAAGTGTTTTCCGTGATAGATAAGAAAATGGTATATCTTTAGGAGATATGCATCTGTGTTTATCTAGGTTGTAAGGTCAGGGTGTATCTTATCATTTTCGGATGAAATGTCTTGGAGCTAACACAAAAGAGAAATTTCTTTCTTATCTTAGTGTAGGTGGATTTTATAAAGACATGCTACATATACAGATAGCAGATGATAGGCCTATATCATGAAATGGAGGCTGAAGTTAAAAGATTGATTTAAGTGTAGGAATTATTTTATTTATAGACAAGGAGAGAAGACCATGTAATCTCACCTAGAGTCGGACACTAATTTAACCCCCATTCGGACACTTGAGTGGATTTTGATGTGTTTACATGATATACAAACTTATCATTCAGATAATGATATAATCATATTGAACCCTTGGGACCATTCTATGGCACTAGACAAAAAGGATGCCAACCAACCTACATTCTCTGAGGAAGTGCCGTAAAGAAATCGTAGTAAATTGCCATGACTTGTAATACTAAATCACATTATTTGATTGAAAATATCAAATCAGTTGAAATTATGACATGTTTATTTTGGCATGTTCATTTTGATCCTCAGTTTATATCAGATTTTTATTATATTTTGGTGCATCTTGTGCACTGTCTAAATTTTGCTTGAAAATGATGCACACTATAGTTCAGTATTGTCCACATCTCAAGTCCATTAGATGATGATACCATTTATAAAACCATTAATATTCTGCTCCCATCCAACCAGCAGGCCATACTGAATGTTCTTTTAACTAAGAATTCTAATTTTATTCTATTACAATTCCTAGAACATGGAAACCCCAAGTGTCTGACTCATGGTGTAAAAACAGATCTGGTTGTCCTGGATTTGACCATGAGTCTTTAAGTAACCACCTTTTAGAGAAATCAAACGATTAATCTACCATTATTTCTCAATATCCTCCTCTACAAGGCTATATTGAGAAAGAACCTGTATGGAGTATACCCATATTTATTGCATAAAGAAAAATCTTCATCTTTACAATGAACAGGTCTGAGCAACTACCTTAATTACACCCCGGTAGGAAATTACACACTGTTGTCGTTTTACACACCACTCTACCAAGGTGGTGATGTGATTTTCTGCGTCAGTGCAAAAAAAGCTGCCAGTGCAAGAAAAGGCACCAGTAGGAAATCCTGCTATGCTGCATTGTCTCATATTGTCAAGTGTGTATTGTAAAATGGGTTTTATCATTAATGACTGATTAGATCACTTTGGTTTTTTTTTGTGATTAGCTTACTGGGATGTTGCTTTAATCATTGATACACATTACATCGTTTAGCAAAAAGCATAAAGGATTAGCAAATTAGATACAAAATGGGTTGTGATGAATTTGGGACATAATCCAGAGGGAAAATTGACTTTTCTCTGTTATAAACTAACTCTAAGGGTAAAACTTGAAAAAGTACAACAGAGACTATTTGTTTCAAGAATTACCATGATTTATATCCATTAGAATATAAATCAGATTCGTCAAAATCATTTTTGAAATGGTTATTTTGGCAGTGATGCCAAATCACACACCACCCCCAAATCACAGGCTGGTGTGATGTGTGATTTGGTGCCGTAGCGTTTTTTCCACACTGGTAGGTTATTTCAGCTTTGCTGGAACCTGATGAAAAGGAACGTCTGGAACTGGGGAATCTACCCTAATATCCGTGTGGGAATATATATGTGTGAGGATATACTTTTAACAACAAGGTGCACGATTGAGAATGATGAGAAAGTTCAAACTGTTGCATTTAGTTTTTCCTTCTTGTGTAAGAAAGCTTTACATCTCCCATCAAAGAGAAAAGATAATACAAGAAAGAATGCAAGCAAGGATACAAATGAAATCTTGATTGATTACCAGATTTCTTGTACTTGGTGTTTCATTATAGCTCAAATACTGATGATTTCATGTTACGGCAGTGCATTTGTTCACAGTTGATATCCAAAATATTCATGGTTTTTAGCCAACTATCATTGGTGTTCATCATTCGTTTCTCATATATTTACAAGTCTTTGCCTTTTATAATTCCATTGTTACTCCATTTGATGTTGCAGATTTTCTTTAATACCTATGAGATAATTATACATGACTATCAAATGATTATCAAATCCCTTGTGAGCCCTGCCACAAGAAGTATGCATTAATAGCTATAACTCATAAGGAATCCCACCAATATAATCTTATTATGTTGACTACAATGATATAAGAAACGTGACCACCCCTCCTAATGTATTGAGTATCATCCATCTATCATACATAATCAAATATTTTAGTAAGGGATTCAGGGGTGGCCAATCGGCTCATCAGATTACTCAGATATCGGTGCCTTCTCTGGTTATTTCCTCCAGGGTCAGCTTGAAATGAACTAATATGCCTACCTATACAGCATCTCAGCAATCATTCTAGACAATTGAGACGGCTCATGCCAGATGAACCCAGCAAACAGCTAAATCATGTCCTTCTTAGCTGATTGGTTTTGGGAGCCTCTGGGATGAATTGGTGGACAAATATGCCATGGACCATTTGTCTATATATAATTGTACATGTAGTGCTACTATTGTGACCACTGTGCTGTTCGAGACCTATGTATTTCAAATTTACCATAACTGCAGCTAACTGAGCACTATGGAATGTACTATGCAAATGAAGTGGGTTTTTGGTACAGTTACACTTGGTTGCCCAATGCTACATCCCTGAGGATAATGAATGTGGCGATTCTGGATTCTGTGACACTCTGGAGCCTAACATTGGTAACATCTAATCAGGATGTAGATTAGACACTAGAGTCACCCTTACTGTCTTAATGCACAGGAGGGAACGGAAGGTGGTAACTTGATTAGGTAGCAGGATGTCTAGACCTACCCAGAGTTGTTACAGAAACCTGCGATCATCTTATTGTATCATGGATTATTCCACGATTTCTGGGATTCTGAGTGCTTTTTCTTGATATTCCCATGCACATACCTGTCGATATTTCACACCATGAAGGCTGTAGCATCAATTTTGTAAGGCGTGCGGTTATCCATTGATAACCTGCATGCCATGTGGTTATCCATGGATAACCTGCACGTCTCTCATGTCCTTACATGTCATATGTTACATGTTAAAACCCACAAAATTTACAAGGCCAGGGTAGGGATCGAACCAGCAGTCTCACATCCCAAATCCAACTCCCTATGCATTGCGCCACAGGGACTGCTTGGTTAGATTGCAGAGGTAGGCGGGAGGAGTCCCGGTCTTTTTTTCGCCCTGTGCCTGCTACCATAACCGCGGGACACATTTAAAGCAAAGCAAGCCGAGAAGGCTGCTGAAGGAGGAGACGCGGTGGTCTAGTGGTTAGCGCATTGCACTCAGCGGTCGAAGGTGGGCGGATTGAGTCCCGGTCTGGGCGCATCTTTTTTTTCGGCGTGTGCCGCTGCTATAACCGTGAGACACATTCAAAGCAAGCCAAGCCGAGGCAGGCGCTGCCGGGCAATGAGGTATAACACGGTCTGGGCGCATCTTTTTTTCGCCGTGTCACTGTAGCTGTCTGCTGCCGGGCGATGAGGTGTATTTACCGATCGTGTACAAACACTATTTTTCGCCGTGTGGCGCTACCATAACCGCGAGACGCCAAGTCGAGACAGGGGCTGTCGCTGTCCGCATTACAACAAATCTTAGTAAGGATTAGTTCATACTATACAGTATTTCCTCTGTATATATCACAGGTACCCAAACCAGTAAAGAAGAATCCGTACCTATTTAGGGGCATTAGCTCAGACTCTGAGCTGCTCACAGACTGGTCTGTCAGTCTGTGAGCAGTCCATTGGCCTCAAGAGCAGCTCCACATGAAATAATATAGATTCTATCTCTATCCTTGAGAAGAACAGACAGATATGTCCATGCCAGAGAAGATTTCTCTCTGTACCTAGGGTCTTAGGGAGTCATGGCAAGATGTTAAAATGCTATTTCAGGGAAGTCTACTGGGGTACGCTAACAGGATAGAGCTCAGGCCAATTGGAGTTGAATGAGTGTTGTGTATGTTACTCAAAAATGTACTCTGGAACAAATTCCATCAGTATGCTATTTGAACTCTCCCACGGATTCCAGCATTTTAACGGACCATTCCTGGTCTGGTGGCCTTTAATGTAGTAAATATATAGAATAAAATTCAAATCTAAGATAAAATGGCTAATACTTAAATCTTTGTGCTTCACTACACAATTCATGCTACTCCCACATAAAACATCCTAATCAAGAATTGATTACAGTTTATGCTCCCCTTGTCATTATTAGGCCACTCCATTTTCACTCAAGTAGGGCTTACACTAATTTGTTGCATGGCTGTGCTTAGCAGGCCGCTCAACTGAAATATGTGTGTAGTTCTTTTATTTATACAGGCTATAGTAGAGGGTAATACCTTTTTTTTATCCAAGCCTGTTGTAATGTCAAAATCATACAATGATTGTTTCTTATAGATGGATAAGCAATACAAAATCAGAGACCAAATTGGTCTCGAAAATAAGTTATAGGTCACCGCATTAGCGGGGACGTATAAACTTGTCCCTTATGCACCTAACTTGTAAAGCAAGCTGTGTTAGAATTCCAAGGTCCATTGCCATCATGAGTGTTAGTAAATTAACAATACCATGACAGTCGAAAGTACTAGGAATAAGGTGCTGGTGTCTAGTATGCATCAGTAGAACTGATAATCAAGAAAAGAAAAGTAAAGAAAACAAAAACAGAAGTAATTTAGATAGCCACATGTGCACCCGTACATATATACACACAAACATAAACACATATACACATATATAAGCAGGTGCACAAGTGGGGAAATAAAAAAGGGGGGGGATGTTTGCAAGTAAGGCCTTTTTCTTAAAATAGCCAGGGTTATATTACCGAGATCATAAGATCTAATCAATCAATTGGGTCTGTCACTAGGGTTGGTAGTATGGGGCAAAGGGAGATGGCCGAGGTATACAGAGACTCATCCTCTGTTTGGTGCAATGTGGTCCGGCAGCCCAGCTTCAATTAACTTATATTTATCATCATTTCATTGTTTGAATTGATCCCTTGATTTGATAGCCCTAACAGTATTGTCTAGTATGTTCCAACATGAGGCTGCCCTGTATTCAAGGCTATGTCTATATATAGGGTTCCTGGGTCTCTTAACTTTAACGTTCATCATGCTGTCTAGTTCTGATATTTCTTCTGTCCAGGGCTTCGATGTCCAATGACAAATCAAAAGCCTTTTGAAGCTGGTGTTTATCTCTTCTATCAGACATATAATTGATGCCAGCAATTTTCATAAGCTTTTCTGTAATATTGATACCGGTTTTCCAGAAGCATGTTCTGAGGTTTTTGTTTATGACCGGCTGTATTTTATCTTGATATGTCTTGATATGTCTTGATATGCAGGGGTAGTAAATAATGTCACCATAGTCAGCTATAGGGATAAGCATCTTGGTCAGTACATCCCTGGCAGCCTGGTCAGTGAGGTTGTTCCTAATTTTCCTGAAGAGATATGATTTGTGTTCGAGCTTGTGCGCAAAATTATCAACCTGTTCTTTGAAGTCTAACTTCGAGTCCAGATGGAGGCCTAAATAGTTATAGGTTGGTGCAAAGAGAATATTGTCATTATTTTCAGTTGTGGGAAAACAAGTTTTTTCTCTAGTGCTTTAGTATTGAAATTCATGGCCTTGGTTTTCTTTGTGTTAAGAGACACCAATCAGACACCCTAGATAAGTCATTGTTTAATAGTGCTTCAACTGTGGGATCATCAGGGGGGTGTTCCAAAAATAGGACAGTGTTGTCTGCGTAATGCTGACAGGCAAGGTGATGAAGTGAATTACTTGGGTTGTTGATATATGTGAGAAAAAGCAAGGGACCTAATGCAGATCCTTGTGGGACTCCATGTTTTAATAGTTCCACTTCTGAAACCACTCCATTGGCCTTAGTAGTTCGAGTTCTATGGTCAAGATAGTCCTCTATTAATTTTGCAGAATTTACATCAAAACCCAATCTTTTCAACTTTTTTTTATTAAAATGTTGTGTCGAATGCTTTCTTGAAATCTAAAAATATTGCAGTTGTACATTTGTTGGAATTGAGAGAATTATATATGCTGTTTGTAAATTTGGTAAGACTATCTATTGTACCATGTAGCATTGTAGCATGGCATCTTTCAGTGCATTGGTGGCAATGTCTTGAACTCCAGAGGATTTTTTGATGTTAATGTCCTTTATAATAGGAATAATGACCTCTGGGGTGCAATCTTCAAAAGCAAAAATAGAATCCACATTAACACCTTGATAATGCCTTACCTGGTTCATGTTTTTAGCCAGATTGCTACCAATTTTAGCAAAAAACGAGTTGATAAAGTCAGCAATATTCTCATCTTTAACTTCCTCATTGGTATTATGATTTATGAGATTGAACTTGACATCACGAGGTTTGGGATTGACAAGATTACTGATAGTTTTCCAGTATTCAGAAGGTTTTTTTCGATTGGTGGTGAGAATATCTTGGAAATATCTTTCTTTTGCCTTTTTATTTTCTTCTTTTGAAAGATTGTTAAGAAAGCTATATATATTGTAATTATCTATACTGTTGGATTTTTTATATTTAGCCCATGCTATGTGCTTATCTTGTCCCGTCTTTCATATAGTCCAAATGACTAACAACCAAAGTTATTCTGTCTGTGTCCATCCATGGTTGTGATTCTTGTTTGAAGTTAAACTGCTTGATGGGGCAAGTTATATCAAGCAAAAATCTAATACCATCTAGGAAGATATCCCAGGCTTCTTCTACTGAATCACTAGCCCAGAAATTTACCCAATTTAGGTTTTTTAGGCTTATTACAAAATTGTCTTTCACATAGTGCATGTATGATCTTCCCTGGAAGGACATTTTTTTTCTTATGAATTGGTGTAAATAACCTGGTGCCATAAACAGGTTCATGGTCACTAACACAGGGTGACAAGACTCCACTATTGAACACTTGAGGTGAATTAGTCCATATATGATCTATTAAGGTGTGTTTACCAGTTTTTGGGTTTTAGTGAGTGTACTCCTTTATCAGTTGTCTATTATGGACTATCAGGACTATTATGAAGACCTAAAGAACTGCATACCCTTTTTAAGCTTCCTCCCATCCTCTTCAATGTCTCTTTCAGATAGATTTATATTAATATCCCCCAAAACAAAAATTTCACATCCCCGATATGTCTCCAGTATTTTTGCCACCATATTGTGTACGGTGTCTATGGCAGTATTAACATCCCCATTTGGTGGCCTATGGATATTTATTATAAACAGTTTCTTGTTCATCCCTTTTTTGATAGTGAATACATGGATCTCTATATCTCCATCATTATGGTTATAATCTGTTTGGAATGTAATGTTTACATTGATGTCATTTTTTACATAGGCCATTAGGCCTCCACCACTGTTGGGGGGTCACATTAAGTCTATCTTGTCTAATAATATTGTAGCCATTTACATGCACTTCATCTGGTAACTTATCATGTAACCAGGACTCTGAGATTGTCAAACAATCAATGTTTGAGTTGAGGAGTTGTGAATATAGATCCTCATAGTTAGCTGCAAACTTCTAGCATTAATATAACAAAGATGAAGACCCCTGGAATGATTAAAATCAAGAGAAGAGGCCCTGGCCACCATGGCCCAACCTTTCCTCACAGACCAATCCCAAGATGTTTTAATAAGACAGACCCATGTCCTGGCTTGATGTGCCGTCTTTCATATAGTCCAAATGACTAACAACTACTTGTCTGAATTTAGTTGCCAAATGTGGGGGTAAATCTTTACTAGTCTCTGCATGCCAAGCGTTTATAGTTATAGTTTGAACCAAAGATCAATCTGAAGAAATCTTGACTCCCTTCTGTTAGCTCAGAATTATTAGTTTCAAGGGTGTATGTATAGGACCTTTGTATTATTTACTCAGACCACCATTAAATCAAGTAGTTGAAGGAAAGATGAAGTGTTAGGAGTATTCTGTGTACTTTGGTGATCTTAAAAATGTGAGTTGCTTTTCGCTAAGTATACAACTACGAAAGGAATACAGATGAAAGATAACCTCATAGTTTACCCTATTTCAACCGGTATCAGATAACACTGGTATAGAACTTTGCTTTACCACTTCTGGATAAAATCTAGTGGCATGTGGCAATGCCAGCATACCAGAAGGGGTCTCTGTAACAAACGAGCACCAACAATATTTATGTTTGAAAGCACTTAAAATGTACACTACTAATGCCTATGGCATTTTGTTTGTGAATGAAACATTTCACATAATGGAACCTGCCAGGCAATAAGATTCAAACGATTCACAATTTCGAACTGTTTTATTATTCAGTGCTACGTGGACTTTGCTAGAGCCTGTGTCCATCCTGTGCCCTTCCTTCTGCCTCTAGATCCAAATTCACGATTCAATTGTCATTTCTTCCCTACCTCTGCCAAAAGAGGCTTTCCCTGCCCAAACAAAGCTGAATCCACATAGTTACTTTGGTTGGTTCAGTGGATTCCCTGGGTTCAGGGAAACCCTAATAGTATTAATCAAGTGGTGGAGGCTATTTCCCACCACAGTTTGACTGCTTTCCATGAAAGAGAAGCCTTTGGATATTTCCAATAATGGTATTACACACTAGCGGTTACTCATTCCTGCCCCAGTATGACTGCTCTACCGATCCTTATTTAATTACTGCATTAGTGCTGATCATAAAGAACAGTTGTAGGGCAGTACCTATGATCATCTGCTTTATTTCTCAAATTGTAGTGGCTATGTGTAGTCATAGTTGGCCTCAAGAGATGACAGGATTAGTAGCAAAAGATATCTCAAGGCCTAACTCGATTCTTTAGGGGTGTCATGCCAGGGGAGCCCTACACAGAGTTCTTTTTTCCTGAGTGTGCCTTGTAGCAAAGTACATATTTGTCTGGATCTCAGAATATATATTGGATTAGTGGGGGGATAGGCTGGTGGAGGGAGATAAATAGCTAGTGTGGCATGGGTGAGTTCACTGAGTAGACCTATATTGCGGGCCTTTAGGTCCCAGCATTGATTACTGTCTAGATTGATTAGGAGGTAATTACGTATGACGCCAGGATTTGATAGATAGATTCAGTGTGAAAGTGAAAACATCGAATGTGAAAATGCTGCCTGAGAGAAATCAGTTCAGCATGAACTGGAATAAGCAGATGAGGAGCCATGCCATGAAGATCAAAATCTGATATCCTCCATCTTAAAAGTCAGATGGGAAATGGAAAACATAATCCCTAGAAATAAGCTACTAGCTAGAAGCAAATCCCTGGGCAGATCTGAACAGAATGAAATGCACAGTTTTGTAGTATAGCTTACTCGAGCCTGCAGGCAGAAATATAATACATCTAGATGAGAACAGACATGGGGGTTTACATAAAAATGTTTCTGTAAAAGATCTACCTACTATATTCTCATACCTCCCGAAGGGGGTATTCTATTAGCTTCCATTCTGACTGACCAGCCGACAGGCCTAGCTGATCTGACAAAATTTAATCAGGATGATTATGGTAAAGGTATAGAAATGTCTTGGGCATTGTTATTAACTGATCTGACATCAGAGATTCATTTGCCTCCCAATTCATCCTGCATCTGATGAGGTGATGGAGAGGATTGTGTCTTTGGATAATTATTACACCGATCTGCCAATAAAGGTCTTATCCTAATATCAAAATATCTATTAAATTGCTGTGCCACATAACAGGCTCATTAGAAAGACTAAGACATGTAAAGCGATGTGTATGTCTAGAAAAGTAGGAAACTAGTGGCTGATCCAGGATTTGGAAAAGGAGGGGGCAGTCCAAAAGGAGAGTCCAAAGTATGCAATTAAACATGCCCCCTCCCCCCATCTATACACATTAGTAGAAACGATGGGCTAGACATTGCAATATACATTACAATTAGCCTATTCTTAACCTCTAGATTGACTTATTGTGTGTCATGTTAGTTCTATGATTCCAGCTGAATAATGAACAAGTTATAGAATAAGATTATGACTGTTTCCTCGGTGTATGATTTCAAAAACTACAAAATTTAATATGCAGGTTTGGTAAACCACCCTCAAAAGATGTTGATGTGGCATCGTAGAACAATGTTTCATTGCACACCCATCGGTGCAGGGTGTATATTTCTCTGTCAAGTCATATTTTCCTTTACCATCTATTACCTTAACAGAGATGAACCCCAGCTCTCTCAACTGTACATGATGAAGTATTTGTTTTCCGATCTAGGTGGAAGTTTTAAACAATATTTACCAGATTTGTGTGGATATTGATGGCAATTCAGATCATTTATATGCTATCCAAGAGTACATACACAGAGAAAAATCAATTTGAGACAAGTCCCCTTCATTTGAGAAATAAATAAAATGTGTGAGTTATATAAGCGGGTTTGTAATTTCAATGTTTAGTTAACCTGTAATTAAAGAAATTATAAGCTCAATGCACTTGAAAATAAGAAACCCTATTCTAATCCATAGACTAATGCAGCACTGTCGTCAGATGTGAACGGGGTGTGAGGGGAATAGATATTGTTCTGGTGTTACATAAGACCGTGCAGTGCACTCACACGGTTGCCCAATCCAGGCACCTGCAGCAGATTGGGACTGTGTCGTCTTATCCACATAGTTTACCAAGCCTGGAGGGTCTTGCAAGAAAGGAAAACGAGAACCAAGAAACAAAAACGTGCACATTGTCTTGCTAAATACTTGTTTTGATAATCGTTTAGAGAAAACGTGCACGTTTTTTTACTTCTCAAAAAGTGTTTTCCATACACTCTGCTGTAATTCTTTTGTCAATACTATGAAAACGAATTAGGCCATACATGTTTACCTCAGAACTCTCTGAAAATCTTTACACAGGTTCATCCTCGTTATCTTTTGGCAAGACCCTCCTGATATGGTATTTTAGATGTTAACCCATTATTCTTATCAGGAATTCTGGAGGCCTACCTCATTTATGACACATTCTTGCAACAAGGCCCCTTCCATGCCACATTTATCACGAGATATCAAGATCATTATACAGGAGTTAGGACGGCACAGCAATATACCATCCTGAAAATGGATACAAGTGCAGTGCTGAAGAACTGCAGGATCTACATGTGCATAAAAACCAAACTCCCTGACTCAGCTACGGCATATTGGGTTTTGGATTTAGGTGAGTTGAAAATACTATAGTGTAGACAGGTGAGACCAAAAATGAAATCAAACACAGCTGTCTATATCAAAGGTTAAAACTATGTGTGCCACCTGAATTTACTCACTTTCTTTCTTTTTATCACTTTTACTTTTGTTTATCTAAAGAATTGTCTGGGTGTTTGAAATCTGTGTTTTCCTTTTTTTTTCAATTCGCTCCAGGCCAAAAGCCAAACGTAGACTTAATTGATTATATGCACACTGAAAATATGGAAGATCCAAAACTAGTCTGCAGTGACCACTTTAGGTCCTCAAGTTGACGATACCTAAAACTACAACTTTAGGTAGTCAAAATGATGACTTTGTGTCATCATCCTGAGGACCCGAGTCATCAGGATGACAATAGTGACAGTACAGAGTCGTCATGTTGATGACTCAGGTCATCATGATGGCGACCTTAAGGTCATTACAGCTAAGGTCATTACACAATTTCACAGGGGGATGTGTCAGTGCCCACGCATATGTGCACCACAAACATCCTGAGGGGATAGGAAAGAGGAGAAATAGACCCTTTTAAGTGGGATAGGGACGCCCGATTTCATCAGGATGCTGACTAGATAAGATAAAATTGTGCTAAGGTCACCTATATTGTATATTGTAGGAGAGGAAGAGCAAAGTAGCCGTAGAGCTCTCTGGGGCCTTTACTAAAAAGTAGCTTTCCATTTCCTCAATCACCCTTCTTGTAAGAGAAGATCATACTTGACTTGGTTGTTTCTAGCAGTAGATGTCCCTATCCTGCCCATGCCAGGTTATGCGGATACCATTATCATTGCTAGGGGGAGAGCTTTATGTCATAGGAAATGTATTATGGAAATTCAGTACTTCCAAAGCTCCAAATATGAAAGTATTGTAACATGAAAGAACCATGAGAGGCATGGTTTATTGTAGGCGAGAATTAACTTGCAGGTTATTTATGAATACTTATCATCACAATTTCATGAAATCAATCATGGATGGAACAAATCAAAGGGGTAACTCCTTGTCAGCCAAAGCATTTTACATTCTCTGTTTGCAAAGACTAGCAAAAATAACTAGCAAAAGTAAAACTATAACCTAAACGGGGAAAAAACCAAATATTATCATATTCAAACTGGGATAAACGGCTAGAAATAATTCTTATCTCTAATCACACTTGTCATACTACTTTGATGTAGACACACTAAACTGAAATTGATTATAACCCATTCTCACTACATTGCTGCCATCTTAGACTAGCCTGTCCTTTGAGCTGATCAATCTACTGCTCAATATGGACAGACATACATATGCACACGCTGTTTTTCAAGGAATGCTGGTGCTAAATCTCCTCTCCTCAACCACTCACCCTAGTAGTGTGAAATTGGTAAGCAGAAGCAAAGTTATCTAATCAGTTTCCTATGAAGCGTCAGATACGAGCATGGCGACTCTTAGTATGTGTATAATGCCTATAGATAGGAGTTGAGGTATTTATTATGTAAAATGCTACAGTCATCGGCCAATCTTACAGCAGTTTACCCGAATCATTACAGAAATCACCAGCACGGTATTGGTAGACATTGCCCCTTTAGGGGTATAAATCAATATCCTGTTCCATCCATACTGTTAAGATATTAAGTAACTGATGCACACATGTTTTGCCACTGGTTCTGTACGTTTATCAGATAGGCCTAATAAGTCATACTTCATGTGCAACAGGTGCTTATAGATAGATGGATTCAGTGGATTTGTTGTAGCTCCGCAGGCATCCTCATAGTGCATACCACTGTGATTTTAGGCTTCCCATGCAGTTGCAGAATGTTGTGCAGTCCCCTTCTGAACACCACCATCCCGTATGAACACATGTGTGGGACTTGAAATTTTGCATTCATATACTCTTCTCCTTCAACTCAAGTTTTATATTGTTTACTCCATCTCTACCTGGGTCAAGCTCACAGACCTACCACAGGAGACATTTGTGAGAATGTCACAAAGTGACTATTCATATTTCAAAAATAAAATGCAGCTTGAATATGAACCAATATCAAACAGGGTAATTTCTCTTAACATGATATGACTTCTCAGCAATTCAACAATGTTATTGCTGAGATTTTTTGGCATTTTCCTGTTTTTCTGTAAGAATTCTTAAAAATTGTGCATAAAAAAAAAAAAATAATAATGCCAACAAACTTTTTTTGTTTGAAAAATAGCTAAAATACAAAGAATATGCATACGTCATTGAGAATAAGCTAGAACAATTTGAATTTTTTTGCTGATATTAATTGTTACTATTTAGGTGTCAAAATATTGATTTTAAGCTTAATTACAGGCTTCTAAAGTCAATGTCACAAAACGACCATGTTAAGGGTGTCCGTTACGCATCTGCCATATGGGGTCATATGAGGTCATATGGGGCCATATGATAAACAAACAATTTTTACACATGGCAGGCCATAACTTCGGAGATATTCATCCTATGACAATTCTAAGGTTACCTACCCCCCTAAATCAATACCAAGGAATCCAATGGTGCTATCTATTTTCTTCTATTCCAAAGGGTTGCTTAGCAACCAGTACCCTTACTTATAAATGTCACTGACAAAGGGGGGTGAGGAATAAATGTGATTTTACAACATATTTTTATGATAAAAAAATCTCTAGAAAGAATGATAGCTATATCATAAAATGTTATGTGCATGTCCCTGAAGACCTACACTTTCCATTCCAACCAATAAATTATTAGGAAAGAAAACTTTATTTTCTACAATTTTTTCACATTTATTTGTTGCAACTTCATGAGCTTCACCCACCTTCAGTCCTTCAACTTGTATGGTGAAATATTGCTGACATTGTTACACAGTGATTGGAGCGGCACATCCCATATGTTGAAAATCTTTTTTTTTTCAGACATAGTGCTTAAATTTGTTAATAGGTCTTAACTGACCTTACCATGACCTCACCTGACTTTCTGAAGATTGTGTTCAACCTTCTTGGATGAGCTATCTCTCAACGTGAAGGATTCACACCTATAGGGAAGTCATGGGAGGGTATAATGTGACATGTCAAAGCATGGCTTCAAACACCGTCAGTTTATCATTTACAGTAATTCATACTAAGATTGAGCTTTATACTGTGAGAAGAGTAACTATTTGCCATGTCCTGAAGGCAGCGAAGTAGGCCGTAGAAGTTAGATTCTGCTTCCCTGATTACATCTGCTATACTTTGGTTGAGATTGTCTGTTGTTGTATCAGCTATAATGTAAAGAAAACTCAAATAAACAAAGCTGTTAAAATTGCTTTGTTTAGACAGTGATGGATCCCAGTAAACACAAATGTCACCACCAATGGCACATCACTCTTTACACAGTATCGAAAAGACACAGAGTCATTGTTGAACAGAGATAATTCAGTTATTGAGGGGAGGCGTTTACAATGTATTGCAACATGGGCATCAGAGCAGCTCGATAGATTTAGGTCCATTGTAGGATAACAGCTCAGTACAATAGCAGATCCAGGATTTGGAAAGATAGAGGCATGTTCAGTGGGGAGGGGGTAGGCCCCTATTGTTCAGCAAAATTATGGGTCCAAAATATGCAAGTAAACTCATAAGAACAGACATACTTGAATTGATTGGGTAAATCTGCTACTGAAGTTTTATTTCATGAAATGACCTTTGCCCAATTAGTTTGAGTCTGAGCTGCTCCCTCAATGAGATTCAACTTTAATCTCAAACCTGGCTCCTGGAGTGGTTGTCTGCAAATGCAATGGTTGCAGATCAATTTCTTTCATTTCACACTGGGGATACAATAAGATGACTGTCAAGTTGTAGCAATAAACATTAATTTTTGTCTCTGTGGATATCAACTTTAGGCTAAAGTAGGTATTCGAATTTTATATTGAAGTGGTTTATCTTCTTTGCTATTAATAGAATATCTTTAGTGTAACAGTGGCCATAATTATGGAAATAAACCATATTAGGCATGTCTTGTCTTGCTCCCGTTTCCTAAAGCCATTCTTTATCTTGAAGCAATTCTTCCTTCAGAGAGCAATGAATAAAGGTAATCAGGTGTGACTAATCTATTGTTGAAACCAAATGCCACTCCGAATGGAGTCTTGAGGTGTGATATTCAATATTCTGTTCTGACGCCCACATCACATCCTCCTACAATGAAGTTAGTATTTTAGAAATGTAATTTGGTGGAGAATAAGGGGGGGGGGGAGTCTTGTTATTTTGTATTTTTAGGTGTAAAAGCTTAAAAATTATCATTACACTACTTCGGAAACTGCTGAACTGAGGCATTTTAGCAGGAGCAGTTGACTTTCTGCTTTGATGTCTGGGCAGACTGACCTCACATGTTTTCTGCATACATTGAAAGATAAAAAGAAAGAAAGAAATTAAGTGAACTGGAAAGACAAGGCAGACAATGGTAATTTTATATAATATTTAGGAGAGGTACACTGCAAAAATGGTGTTTAGATTTTAAACATGTTTAGGTCTAAACACGTTTAAAACCTAAACATATAGGTCAGTTAGGTGTCTCATCGACTACACATTTAGGAAATGAACACTTTTATTCTAACTACATAAACATTTATGCTAAACATGTTTAGATGTTTAGAGTTGAGACAGTAGAATAATAGGTGTTTAGATTTAAACATCAATATGTTTAAATACTTGGATGTTGAATCCACACCAGGTAGCAGCACTACCTTTGACTGGACTATCTGCACACAGTTATAATCAATTGTTGTGACAAATGTCCCCAAATCCCATGTTTATCATTGTTTCATTTCATAGAATGTCATGTGAATAGAAAGGGCAATAGAAAATTGACTAGATTCACCTCATGCCACCATCATTACCATAAAATAATCAATAAACTCCATGACTGACACCTATTTGATGTTATTCTGGAATAGATAAGGCAATGTCTTTCCTCGCAAGCTGTTGTACTTTCTCAAGTCTCTCATTCTGATGCAGTGTGTAATATATGTACGCATATAGGTGTGGCTGACATCTTTGGAGACTTTGACAAGTAAATACCTGCTGATGCCCCCCCACCCAAGTAAATGAGAAAAAGAAATATATCTCTGTTTCTTAATGCATACATGTCTGCAAACCTTAACTCTCCATCAAATCATTTAAACATCTAAACACAAAAATTCTTAAACACCTAAACACAAAAATTCATATATCTAAACACAAAAGTTTTAACCTAAACACCTACATTTCTAAACACTTGAGCTAAGCACATTGTTTGGCTAAACATGTTTAGGAAATTAATGTGATTACAAAAACGTTGCAATAATATGTTTAGAATTGTGTATAGGATCTAAACACCATTTTTGCAGTGTACCTGTCCCTGTATGTGTTACTTCAGACTATCAAAAAGCAATGTGTGTTATAGACTTCCTCTAGGATATGTAGCAGACTTGGTACAGCTGCAATTCAAGGCATTACACATATATATTGGCTCAATGACCAAATGATGATAGGATGGAAGAGACATTAGAAGCTTTATTTTCCTTTCTATAAGTAGTTAGTGTTGTATATGCACAGGGAACAGTTTTGGAAATTCTCTAAGTCATGGACTAAGTACCTCTTAATTCTATTCCATTGTTATTGTGTATGCTTCTACCCTCCAGGACATTTTATAACTAAGACAACTATTTTTTCTTCAGTTTCCATTTTTGTGGTGCTTGGGATGCAGGAATTAATAAGCTATCCATTCAATGGTCTATTCATGTTTCAGATATATGATTGACCACTAGTGGGCTTTTGTCTTGATGAGTAGCAATTTACTTCCCTGCTAATTAAATTCTTTCTGCCAATGGTTCTTGGATAGTGGTAGATGCTTCATTGTAGCTCCTACTGTTGTTTGGATGATTGATGGTGTACCACCAAGCCATTCAATCCCACTCCATCATCACCTTGACAGCTTGGTTTTGTTTCTATTGCTATGGAAGGCCAATTGTGTACTGAACCAAGGAGTGCCATTAAATATAATGGGATTCCACTTAGTTCGGCCTGGTAGTGACATCAAAGACCTGTTAATTGACTGACTTTAACTTATACCTAAGTTAACACAAAAAAAGAAACAATCGTTTCATTGACTGGTAATATTCTATTCGAGCATACAATTCTCAATATAATGTTTTATCATACATACTCATTTCATTTAATGTGCATTATCATTGCCACAGCCTCTTAGTGAATAACAATGTAGTTTCATTTAAGTGTTGCTTCTCTGATTGAGAAATATAATACAAAAGGCCTCACAATACAACAATAAGCAAGTGATGTATCAACCTCCCTTCCAATAGGGCGTAATAGCTGGAGAAGCTGGGTGGAAATAGAGATGTGAATAGTGGAGAATGGTAATTGAGAATAATATATTTTAGAAGATTTAGTTCTTCAGCTCAAGGATAAAGGGAAATCTTATTATATTAATGGTGATCAAAGGAGGAAATCCGGGCACTCATGCACAAGAGTATTTCTGGGGGCTTTGGAAATATAAAACTAGTCAATTCAAGTCAACAGAAGTAAAAGGTACTGAGGATTTCCGTAGTTTTAGGGTCCACAGGGATTTTAGTGCCTTGCAGGACCTTATTAGATATTTGGAAAAACCTCTGAAGAGGTAAGACTCAAAGGGTAAAAACAATGAGAACATTAAGACCACATTGATCTATTGTCAACAGATAAAGCAATGTCATCATGGACTAGAGCCCCCTGGGAACCTTCGATTTCAGAAATGTGCAGAGTACGTATGCATTGTATAGGGATGGCAAAAAGCACCGAACTTCATTGGAAGTGGAGTGAGACAATGCAAAGTTGGGCTCATTTTGTTTTATGGTTGTAAACCACCTAAGGGATAATACTGTAAAGGTAATAATGAAACTGAAGCTGTCCTCCCTGGGGCATAATTGAAATCTCATATTTAAATGTGATGACTATGCTTGTTTTCAAAGCATTATAAATACTCCTTTCAAGGGAAAAAAAGGAAAACTAGATTCGGAGTCCAGATATTTATATTTATAAATACTATCAAGACTAGTGCTGATATACTATGAATGGTGAAGGCTAGCGTGGAAAAAAAATCTATTTCTACAATGTTGTTATTGGCAATAACATTATATTTTGTATAATCCTTTGTATTTCACGTTTGTATTTCTTTACATTTTCACTCCTTATTGAGTTACACATATTAGACACAGTAGAATACAGCAACACATTGTGGCAAGGAACTGCCTATGAAACCTGCTTGCAAGGCCAATTATTTTATAACCTTAAAGATTGTGTGTAGAGATAAAACATAATGATTAAGCGAGAAATTTCAATATTCAAACATGATAAAAACCTATATCATAGCAACTTTTGACATAAGAGGTTGTAAATAATTCTGGGTTAGAATTGATGAATTTTTGAGGAGATAATAGTCCCTGAATATGAGATGTCATTAAATATGAGAGAGTGATGGGTGAGCTATAAAATGCTCTAGTCTACGTCTTTATTGCTATGTGACGTGATACTTGTAATGTCGAAAAAGATACCACTTTCATTTGGTCTTACCTGACCTTACTTCCTCTCCTTTGAACCCCTAACCATCCCTGTTAAAACTGGGGATTCACACATAGAAGGAGGCCACTGGAGGAAAGATGTGCCACATCAGGGAATGGTCTTCCCAGCTGTGGCCACTAGTGGCTTCCACTAACATTACCAATACAGTCATGGTGTGAAATCAAAGCAGGGTACTTGCACCAGGGATTAGAATGATATTTGTATGCAAATAGTTTCCTATATATATATAAGTGGGCCCAGAGACAAATTAAAAATAAAATGTTTGAGCTATTAATGCATTCTCTAATCAAGGCGTATGTTATTCCTACACTGTTACAATAGTAGCCCTGTCCAGCAGGGCACAGAAGCCCCTTAAATAAGCTGAACAGCACCAAAGCAAGGTCCAATCCCTGTTATCAGAAATGGATTAGTGGTGTGAGAGGACAGCAATTGATGCTACATCAGAGGGATACATGAATGGGAGGATATGATACTGGCACGGCAACTAAGTCAGCTGCATTACTAAGGGACTGAGTAGAGTTTGGAGCAGGGTCACTTGGAACCTAGCCAGGGAATTGAGTAACATCATACCTAAGTAGATTTGCCGGACAACACACATAGGTGGTTACCTAATGGCATCTATAGCTATTTGGAAATGTGCTTCACTTCATAGAAAATCTGTTATACGAGATGTGACTTACTTCATTTAATGCTGAACATTGCTGTTTTGAGAACTCTGAATGAGATGCCCATTTTCTTATCTTTTATAATGTTGTAACCCTGTCCCTCAACTCAGGGGCAGGCTTTTACAGTAAATTTTGCTTTCTGCCTATGGCAACACCTAGGATTAAAATGAGCCTTGCATTGCAATTCAGGGTCACTAGGCTCTTCTTAAGAAGCAGCATTACGAGTTAAAACCCATAAAATTTACCTTGTATGCTTGGTAGACTCTAAATGGCTAAGGTGGCCCTATCTAACAACCCCTGAGTGGGAGGCCCTGAAGCTGTCAAGAAAGGCATATAGATTGTCAAATCTATGAAGAGTTTGTACAGGTTTGTCCCGTTAAATTTGATACATTTTGCCTTGTTTATGTCAAGCTGCTTGTTCCAAAGACAGTTATTTTCTCAATTCATGGGATTTCGTGTGTGCCTCCTTTTTATTTGCCCTAATGTCTTGAGAACACCTTTTAGGATTCGAGCCAGGCATTTTTTAAGATGAAAATCAGATATGGTGTCAGAGGATTTTGTATTGCATTCCGAGAATGATCGAGATGAAACCTGATTCTAAAACCTCTTTTTACATGTATAAAGTTGTCAATGATTACCACCCTGCCATTGGAGTGTATATATGACAAATGTCTAGAAATATATCATGATTTGTGGGCACTTTAGTTTGGATGAACCCTTGTAATTTTGAAAAGAAGTTCCAATAGTGTCTTAGATCTCAAAGGAATATTTCTGACTTCCAAATGCTCTCTAAAGTAGTGCATACAGATTCTAGGAAGCTCAATTTGAGCTATATTTCCACTGCTATCTGGGATTGGGGATCAGTGTGGAGGATTTTTGTAACTTCTTATGTCGGTAGTGATGCATATCAATACAGTATTGCCTTGTCGGAAGATAGCACCCCATGAGAACTGCTCACCAGAGGAGGTGTTTTGTTACCTTGGAATACAGTGAAGTCTGTAAAGATAAAACATTATGTTTAGTAGAAAGACTTCCAATATTAATGGAAAGCAGAAATGATAAACACCTACTTCGTAACAGCTGTTGATATCAAATGCTGTAAATAATTCTGGATACAATCTTGTATCCTTCATGTTCCTTCTCGCCTCTTCTGATATACTGCAACTTTCCATACTCTGAGCATGTGAAAAAAGTAATGCTGACACAAAGTCATGTCTTTTCTTTAAAGCTTTAACACTTCATTTGTTTTTTTTTCTGGCCCTATTTCCTTTCCCTTAACCTCCTAACCATACAACCACTCATGCCTACATCTCCTGTTTAAAATGTGGGGATTTACACATTAAGGAAGCCTACTTCCTGTGCATTGACACATACACTTTCAACACTCATGTCTTCTCTTAAAACTGGGGATTCACACATAAAAGGAAGCCATTTGATGAAATGATGGTTTCCCGAACAGTGGTCACTAGTGGATTCCACTGGCATTACCAAAACGGTGGTAGGGAATCGAGGGAGGGAGAACTGATCACTGGTTCCATGTATCAAAATGATGTTTATATGCAAATAGCTACCCTATTTATAAGTGAACTCAATATGAATTAAAACTAAAAAGTAAAATAATGTTGGACCAGTAAATGACTTATCACCTAGGCTCATTATAGGCATACAATACCCTCCAGTACCCAGAGGCCCCTGGAGTAAACTGAGCAGCACCAGGCAAGCTCTAATCCTTGTTATGAAAGATTGATGAGTGATGGGGAGGACATGAAACAATTATTTCTACATCAGAGGCTTACATGAATGGGATAATACTGACATAGGGACTAAGGTAACTGATTAACCAAGGTACTGAGTATGGGGGCGGGGTCACTTGGAAAGAGGTCAGTAGAATTTGGTTACTAGACACGTCCTACAGAGAAACACACATGAGTGGTTACCGCATTTAGCTGTAAGAGAGAATTGGAAGAGGGAATGTTAGTCAGAATTCTGCTACTTGCACACAAAAAAATGGTGAGTTCCATTTAGCTGACACTATTCTAAAGAGTAACCAGTATTTTCAAAAGATCCCATATTAGGAATGTGTTAATCTTGTTGAATCTGGTTCTGAAGACTCTTAAATGCACACTTAATCTGTGGAAAAGACTCCTTTGATTGAGCATTGCCTAAAGGTAATGAAGCATGGCTAATCAAGTATTGAACTGAATACCACCAAAAAAAGGGTCTTGAGGTCGGATTCAATGTATTCTGTTCTGGCGCCAACTTCCCTCACCATTGTAGTTGTAATGACAATGTAAAGCGGTGGAAGAATGGAAGAAAATGATTTTGTTATCGATCCTCTCCCCTGGATGAAGGTCTTAAAATGAGTTATCTGTGATTGTATTAATCAACATCTGGAAAAGGCCTCTTAGGTATTTTGGAATTGGATTAGGGATGTTTTAAAAGTCAGCTTGGGATGATAAGGACATGGGTTTATTCTGAACATATTGAACTTTAGAAGCTTTTCCTGTTGTCCAGTAAGACAGTTAAATGACAGGGAATGCATAGAAAAAGGTAGCGCATTTGCCTTTTGTTTATTCAAAATGTTACTTCAAAACATGGGATCAATGAACTGATTAATTGAAGCTGAGGATATATAAGATATCTATTAATGAAGGCCAAAACTGCAAAGAAGAAAGGTAACTGATAAAAGGTAAACTATAACGAGGTTGAGGCAATTAGAAAAGAGGATTTCCTACATGGTAAGAGTATCAATTTTATATTTCATCTTATTCCATCAAAATGTGAAATATTCTTCAATTCATTGATATTCTAACAATGATTTTATTGTTTTGGAAAGTGGGAATCTAAGGTGAATGCACAAAATAATTACAAATCCTTCCTTGTATTGATCATCCAGTGAGTGTGCTTTATCAACACATATAACAGGGTTATTGAGTTTAGGCACTGATTTCAGTTCCTAAAATGGATAATATGAGTTCTGATATCTCGGGATATAAGAACCAAAAATTGACAGTGGACCGGACATACCTTGACAACGAGTTGACATAAAGGTAAATCCTCCATTTTTGAAGCTTCTGTACGAAATGTCACAACATGCTTTGGACATAACATAGTTGAAACCTTATTCTACCTCCCTGTCGACTAGATTCCTTGATATTAAGGCTTTAATATGAAAAGATAGTAAACTTTCAAAGTGAGCAACTGGCCGTGCATCTTCCTCATTGTGTTTGTCAACATGACCTATCGGGCCATCTGGTGTATAGGCGTTCAACTAGCCACGGGCATTAACTTAATAGAAGAGGAACTATAGCGAACCCGTATAAAGCAATGCTACTACTACCCTTTCTGTATGTTCCCACTGTTCATAAGTTAACACCCATGAAAGTGGCACAGCCTGGTGTATAGTGATTGAAATAGCTGTCTGCTTGGACCAAGATGGCGGAGGGCCGTTTCGTCGACTCCCAACAGAAAACAATCGATTCTATCAACTTTAAATGTCAATACTTAGAATTAATGGTGGAAACCATGTTATATATGTAATATGTAATGATTAGACTTGAATTCATGCCTTTCAGTGCTTATATAGGCACTCTGCTGAAAGGCATTCGTTCAATTCTAATCATTATACATTACATTCATATATTTGAATGCAGCATTGTAGTGCCCTGTCCTTATTTCTCATTTTTCAAATCCTGCTTAATTCAATAGTCATCATATTTGCTTAGTACCAATCTAGTTTACACTAGTTTATACTGTCCCAATGTTTGTAATTAAATTTCTTTTCTTTCATCCTTAATGTAGAGCAGTTTTCTCTTTGTCCTTTGTTAATAATATTAGTAGTAATTTTCTCTGCCAGTGGTGACAGTAGACATATTAACACTTTCATGGCCAGAATTATTTTGAGAAAGGTGATTTATTCAACAATTTTGACATAGTAAAGTCTATTACCTATAGCTTGTCCAAATTAAAGAACTGATTCAAATGGTAACAAAAAAAGCCAGCAGAATAGCTGTCAGAAAATTTAATATGAAGCAAATGTGACCCATCTGGAGAAAACGTGCATCCAGGGGGGGGGATTTTTAGTTCTGCATTTGGCTACCAGGGGGCAGTGTATGAGTAAAACACTGAAAAATATATCAAAAAAATACATTTTACCAATATTGGATGGTGAATCCAGTAATCACTGGTAATATGCTCAGAATTATTTCATCTCAACTAAAGATTTCCCATCTATGGAATTTAAAAGAAACCTTGGTTGCCATAGAAATTTTGCATATATGGCAATTTCTGGTTGCCATGGAAACCACTCCATTATTCTAAAGGTATGTTTGCCACAAATGTGTTGGGTATTTGCATGAGGAACTCAGAATCGAAAAACAAACCCAAAAGGTTCCGAGAACCGATTTTATGATCAAAATATCACATTTCTTATCCACAAAACTGTATTCTCATGGCTAGAGTGCGTACTTTTTATGTATCTTAAGCCTATTTTCAGTTCATAATTCTCTAGTTGGACCTACTTATATTTACATACATAATCCACCATGAAAAATTTGGTATCAATAAAAAGCCCTTGACATTACGAGCCTTCTGCTGTAAATATTATCTTAATCTGATTTTTATTAAACCCGTGGATGGTAGGCTGTTGAACATGCATACACACTTAAGAGTGCACTTTCCTATTAAGGGTTAAGTGATTCATTTCACACTGCTCAATCTGTTTTACAAGTCATTATCTTGTATGAAGCTCAGCAATTCCTGGCCACTATATCACCAATTTGGGGTGTCGGCTGTTGGTGTATGGCCAGTGAAGAAAATTGACAGCAGTTTAAGATAAATGGCATTCGGTATGATAGGCCTCCACTTTCTTCAATCACCAAGATGAGCATAATGTTCTGTGAATTGATTTCATCAAGTCCTTTTTCTGATTATAACATTGAGTGCATTAAGCCATTAGTTGTGTCACCTCTTCACCAGTTTTATTTGGTTTAAAACCTTAGGAACATCCCTTAGAGATTGAGTAGGGACTCGGGAGATGTAGGTATTTCTTAGAATACAAATCAGATATGGTGTCAGAATATTTTGTATTCCATCTCGAGAATGATGTCCATGAATCCTGATTCTCAGGCTTCTTTTCTCATGTCCAAAAGTGTATAATATTATTGATCAAATGCCTGGAAGATCTTCAGACCCCAATTATATTATTTCATTTTCTTTTAGTTCTTTTTTTTATCCAAATGCATAGTGTCAGCTGGTACCCCTACATTAGAATCAATTTCAGAAAAAAAACGCTAGAGAAGTCTCTCTAAAACAGAATACTGCTAAGAAAAGTATGAGGAGAGAAAATTTCATGAGAAAAATCGAAGACGATATGATGGAGAAGTAAGGTAGAAATTGAAAAGAAAACAACACATTATTCTGATGTCATTATGAACAGTGGATTGTTTAAATGATTCCTTTGTGGTGGTTGAGTAGAGTGATTTTGGTGCCTCTAGAGTTACTGAATAGACATCACCAAATTCAATGTCTGTGCACAATGTGCAATTTGAATTTAGACTGTTCAATTCAGCTTTAGTAAAAGGATGGCTTCAGTGTTGGGATAGAAGACAATAAGATTTAAAGGGATAGCATGAGAAAGGAGGATGTAGTGGAGGGATTGGTGGTTAGTCAATGAAATCTCCCTTTTCTGGCATCTAAAGGGACTTACGTATAAGTCTAAAGCTCAATTGACCAAGTATTTCATGATGATTTCTCAGAATCAAATAAACAAAAAAAATCAGGAAAGGAAGAAATAGAACGAGTATGCAAAGATGCTGTGTCATCAATTATGAGAGGAGTTCCACACTCTGGTTTCCTGTATATTATACAGAAGTGAGCTGTACCTTTGCACTGCACAAGAGGAACTGCACTCATACCTAGAGTCATATAATGGCACTACACTGTTAATTTGCTGTTTAGCAACCAAACACCAGTGTTTAGGATCTAAACACATAGCTAAACACATTCTTGTCCCACTTTTCTAAACACATTTTTAGGCAAGATGTGTGTAGCTTTGGGTAGTGTTTAGCTTTGGGTAGTGTTTAGGTATGTGGTGTTTAGTTTGATGAAGTGTTTAGATACATAGTGTTTAGCTTAAGGAGGGGTTTAGACAACTGTTAGATAGATAATGTTTAGCTTTAGGAAGGGTTTAGATAGATAGTGTTTATCTTTAATATGTGTGTAGATAGATAGTGTTTAGCCTTAGAAGGGTTTAGATAGATAGTGTTTATCTTTAAGATGTGTGTAGATAGATAGTGTTTAGCTTTAGAAGGGGTTTAGATGGAATGTGTGGGGCCAGGACTTTATTTATCATCATTTCAAGGGGTTTAGATGGAATGTTTGAGGCCAGGACTTTAGTTATCATCATTTCAAGGTTGCTGTGTGTGGCCCAGGGAGGCTTTTGGACGTCCCTGACCCCTCTAGCCCTGTCACACCTTTTGAGCTTCTAAATGTGGTGATGAGCAAGATGGGGAAGTTTTCGAACGCCCCTGACCTCTGTACCTCGTTACACACCTTTTGAACGACCCCAGATCATTGTGTGCAGCAGAGATGTCACTTTTCCTAACTATTTAGGAATTCTGAATTCTGAGATTTATTTTCTGTAGGCACTTCCTATTGAGAGGCCAGAAAATTAAGATGTTTTCCGAATTTTCATTGATCAGTGAGTGGCATCCCTGGTGCAGCCTGGAAATTGTTGGGACACTCCCGACCCCTCTGACCCCCTCTCAAACCTTTTGAACCCTCAACATCCATAACTCCATCACAACAAATACTTCATTACAACGAGGTAATTGTTCATGTCCCAGGTAACTCATAATAACCAAGTTTTACTGTAATGTCATTGAAATCATGAGTCTTCTAACTATAAAGATAAATTATTTTATTGAGTGCACACTTTGACATTTTTCTTTTATTCTTTTTACATTCTTAAATTATTAAATCAAAAACGTTTAGGGACAGGGTTTATATAGAGTTTGAATAGCTTATAGGTTGACTTGCCTTTCGAGTGGTGGTCGAGTAATTTTCACTGATTTCTGGCTCTCTGTAGAATTAGGTCAATTAGAACCAAAGTCACACCTTTTTACTTACATCTTATGCAAAAAAGTCTAAATGTTCCAAAACTTTCTTGGCGGGACATGGCTTCAATCACCAGAAATTAAATTTCATCCCTGCATTCTTCTTATAATGTTGCACACCCCTTTGTGTGCAAAAATATGCTTTTTCGAATCGGGTATGGAGGACCAACTGACTATAGGGCCGAAACATAATTCTCATTTTATTAGATTAAGAGGCCAGCTGGACGACCTCATGTTTGTATTATGATTAAGACATTTAGAGCCAATTAAGGGACATAGGGTAGTAGAATGGCCTCATTTCTACATATAATCACACTTATCTTTCTCTTAAAAGTCATTTTTCTATCATTTGAAATATAAAAGATCAACCTTCTGTATTTCTCTTGTCCCCTGGTATAAATTTGTCTATATACCCATATAACTACCTATTCTTGTTCAACAAGATCACACTAAACATATTTTTTTCTGAAGACAACCCCATACACAAAAGATGCATTTCACAGATTGCTGGTAATCAAATAAGAATGGGAATAAAGTCAGAACTAAGTTCTGGGCTACAATTTCTCTGTATCTAATGGCAAACTGTAATGCATGTAAAACCCCACATATAAGCTGCGTTATATAGTCCATATCTGAGGACTGTTGTGGCTAATACAGGTTATTGTCACTTGTTTCCCAGACCTCCGGAGCCGGGAGGTTAGGCTCCGTTGACCACCCCCAATAGGGAGGTTTAGCAATTACAACGTATGTCTCTTTTTCCTAATTTTACGTATATGCACCAAAGTTGTAGGTATGCTACACATCTATGTTATATTGCCCACATAGTGCTTGCTAAACCTCCTGCACCATCACACCAGCTGGGTGCAGTGGGTTTGACACCTATGTTTATTTGATATTATTGAGTATGAGGAGAGTCTCTTGTTGGTGGCCAATGCAAAGGGTAATATCGTTCATCACGGGGTGATAATGCTCAGTGATTAGTAAGGCCTTCTGGTGATAGCATTAAAATCTAGGAATTTGAATGTCTCTAGTCAGGGTGTGCAATTAAAAATCCAAAGCCTAAGGGTCCAATTTAGGCTCCTGGTTGCCTAAATTGGACCAGTTGTTATTCTAAATGGACCAATGTGCATTATTGTTCTCTATTTCCTTATTTCAATATATTGAAAAATATATAAAACTAGGGAACTTTTAATATATGATATCACATGTCCTCTTGCTATTTCCATCATTATCATATGAATTTGCTCTGTACTGGAGTGAGAAAAAGGTTATACTTTGATTCAATTTAGAAAATTAGGCCAAAACCCCACCGAGTACCCAATATTACAACTATGGTCCGATTTAGGCAACTCAAGCTGGTCCAATTTAGGCAACTTTTCATCTTTTTCATTCATAGATTTTGTTTCCAAAACATGACAATGGTTTTTAAGGCTTGGAGGGCTGCTCGGCATTCTTATCAGTGAGCTCCGACTGACGATACACTGAATAGTGTTTATAAGTCAGGGTGTCTTATCTGCAGGGTTGTAGATATATAGACTGTAAGAAATAACAAACACTTCAGGTATACTGATTCAGACCATCATTTCGTGGTCTTAGTACAAGAAGGTAGATGTCCTGTCTGAAAGGGTCACAAAAATATTTTCTAAAAATCACATATAGAAAAGAAGAGAGGTATGAGGTCTCGAACCCACAACCTTTTTTTGTATTACACAAGTGTGATAAGGTGTCACCACCCCAAATGCCTTGTGACCATCCGAAAAATCACAGGTCTTCCACCGTTGACCTGATATTAAATATACTTAAAATTCTCACAGTGCTTAGCAACCTACACCATATTTTAGCTTATGAAATGGAGAAAAAAATAAGATAGGTCCACATAAACATAGTCAGGCTAGATTTTGCGCAAATTGCCATGGTAACCAGGTAGTGATTTTTGCATGGTGAGGCCTGATTAGCGCATGAATACACATCAGGACCCCTTCACCCCATAAACTTCCACTGAATTTATGTTTTGAACAAAAAATATTCTGGGCCTATTGAAACACTCCTACTCATCATTCTTATACCAAATAACAATGGGTTTGGCCCCTCTTTCCCTTCCCTTGGGGCCAAATTCCTCAAAATAACTAAGTTCAGAAGGGACTATTTGGCCAGTAAACCCGGAAGTGGTCCGATTTAGGGTGGTGACACCATAACCATTATACTATGAGAACTCTTCAAATAGCCTAGGTGATATTATAGATAGATTCATGGTCAAAAGTTACATCAGTGTATGCAAGTTTGAATCCCTCACTTTTGGAAAACGATTTACATGATCTCTAAAAATATAACAATTAAAAGGAGAGAAATGATTGCAATTGGCACTACCTTAGTTACATGTCAGAGTATAAGTTAGAAAACCTCCTTGGATGTGGAGATTATAATCTCCATCTCCACGGATGGCTCTGAGCTTTTGTGTTCCAATATAAAGATCTGATGAATTTCAACACAAAACAAGTTACTTCAATCTATGAATGCTCAGACACAGGATTTGTAACAGCAGAATGGTAATCATTCCACATTTAAAGGAAAAGGCAATCCTATTTTCATGTTGGCTTATTTTGGTAGTACTTTTATTGATTAGAAAGATTCAGGTATACTTTGTAATACATCTGCTATTGTAAAGGCAGGTAACATACCTTAATGATGCAGATATGATATCACAGGAGATCAGATGCAGCCTAGTATTGACTGCACAGTGTTGTCTCCCTGCAAACAAGTGTACGCTGGTCCCCACAGGTATTTGAGGGCTAGATTCCCGCTGGCCATGGGGAGAAGTACTCTTGAACTCCACTAGATGGGAGTATTTCTATTCTCCAATCACAAACTATATCCAAACATCTGTATAGTGGCAGGTTGACCATTGGGGGGTTAGGGTGCCCTCTTGTGAGTAAGGTTTAAAACAGGGGATGATTGACTGGTAACTTCTTAGACATGGCCTGCCTCTATGATATCCCCAGCATAGAGGCAGGTCGCCAGACAACAAACAAGCGGTGCTTACAAGTGTCCTTTGACCCTGCATCCATATTTCCATTCATGACTAGCATTTAATAGTCCCATTGAGTTACCCTAAATGCTATGAGTTTGTTGTACACTTAATATCTACCATTAAAAACATATTTTGTAGCACCCCCCATACTCACACAATGCAGCACCTGATACATCTGGTCTCTTGTGACGTCATACTCTGCATCAGAGAGGTCTCCTCCCTGCCCTTAAAATGGCAGATATGTTAAAATGCATACCTGTGTGAATATTTTAATTTAATGAGAATACTACAGAATAAGTGTACAAAACCTGGAAAACCATGGTTTTTGGCCTTTATGCAGCCATAGAATAAATTATGCTTATCCAATCTTGTCTTCCATGGTCTCATCTTACAGAAGACATTCTAGCCTTTCAGAAAAATATCCATTTGTGTCTGTCGGGTAAAAATGCTTTGCGTTAAGGTGACCCAAAGTCCCAAAATCACTAAAAATTCTGTTTTTTGCAGTTTATGTCACTTTGCACATGTCCTATTGTTCACTCAAAGACTAGAAACCCATCCAAAATTGCCTGTGGTATTAGGCATATATTAGGCCTACACTATTTATGTCAGTTTAGGTGGATGTTGATTGAGAATTTTTTACTATGATCACTCATGTGTGGAATTTTACTCTTCGAGGCTTCTGTGACAATAACTCTTAGGTCAGAATAACTCTATCAATAATAGTGATATAATGTCTCTATTACATGTCACATAAAGAACTTATAAAGGGGTGAAGTTGGTATAAAGATTTTAGCCATCGGTCAAATGGTCACTGATTTGTGGGTCAGAATGTCCATGTGGACTGGGTTTTCGTCACAGACGCCTCAACTAGATGTTATAATGTTGCTAATTTATTTAAGTATCAATTTGTGTTTCTTACATGTCATATCAACCATCACAGCCAGCTTATCAATTCTGACAAGCATTGGTAGGCTGTGAGCCTCCAGTGTAGCATTTTGAGTACCATTTCTCATATAGGGGGTTTTCGTCACAGACGCCTCAAGATTTTGTTTGTTGCAAAGTCAGAATCATCTGCTGTTACCCAGTGGAAGTCAATTACTTGGGAGAGCCTTGTATTTGTCAAATAAGTGTTACAACTGGTTGTTTATCAAAGATTTTCTGAAGATTCTCTGCAGACTTTGACAAATTTTGCCATCAAAGTTTAGGAATCCGATCATATTTCTTTCGCAGTCCAAAGATTATATCCCCTAGTACTTGCTGATGTGGTTAGATTTGGTTATATTTGGTCTTATTTTGATGAAAACAGTATAACTTGATTGAATCAGCAAGCCTCTTGGACTTGGCAGGTGGCTGCCATGTTGATTTTGGGCGATATTTGATACAGACTCATATTCGTGAGGCGTCTGTGACGAAAACTCCTGTTGAACAAAGTTCTCTCTGGTGAGCACCATATGCTGCCCTAAGGTCAAAAATGGATTGAAATGTGCAGATATGATGTGCCCCAATTATTTTAGGGCATTTGCTACATGTTTTGTTGATTTTATTCAAGAGTAGGTGGGTCTAAAATTGTGTTTGACCTAAAATTGCCTCAAATTGCTCCAGAAATTCCTACCTGTATATGAAATGAGGGTATTCAATTGACTTTTCTGTGGTTGATATGATGTTTTGTAATCCTCTTCATCAATTGTGTGTGTTATAATTAAAATCCCATTACTTATTTGGCCACAACAAGCACCAAAGCACAGAAATGAGTTTTCGTCACAGACGCCTCCGACAGAAATGAAATTCTGTTCTTGTAATCTTGCAAAGCATCATCTATACAATATTTATTCTTGGTAGACTATGATACATTATTATTCAATGTCCTGACCTAAAATAATTACATTTCCAGCATATTTATCTAAATTTATTGCATTTTTAGCTTTCGTCACAGACGCCTCATTTCAACATTTCCCCCCCCAAAAAATATTTTCAGTCCATATAACCAACTAATACTTTACCACAAGATGCCCCTAGCCTAAGTCCATTTTGGTACAGAGCAGCTTTGCAATTGCTGAAAAAAACCTTTTGGGGGCCCCTTTACCTGTGTGAAATTTGGATTTTCCTCATTTTTTTCCACTTCAGCAGACATTCAACGCTCAAGGGTACAAAATTGGTTTTAGTGAGGCCTCTACTGTTTTATTTCCCCAAACTAGACATAATGAGGATTAGTTAGAGCAATTCTGGAGCTAATCAGGGCATTATTGACAGAACTACAGTAAAGTTAGTGATTTGAAGATAAAATTGTCCAATTTTTCAATATTTTGATAATTATGTCCGGGCTCTCACAAAAATATTTTAAAGATACAGATTTGCATTCTTGTATGCTTAATCCAGTTAGTAATAGCTACTTGCAGCCCAAATTTCAAGTTGCTGTGATTGTCCTTACTTGTTTTAGAGCAGTCCTAGAGTTTTCGTCACAGACGCCTCACAAAATTCGCTGATATCCAGTTGGCCATGAATAAAAACTGCAGTTCTTGGAGGAAGCCAGTCCACCAGGGGTTTTCATATGGCCAAGATGTTGCGTTATCAATATAATACACTTTTGTAATGTTATCTTGACTTTTCTCTTTCTGTACTGTGTGTACCAGATATGTGCACTTTTTCTGACATTCACCCATCATGAAAATAACGTTGTCTTTTCCTTTAAGAAGTTATGTTATAACCAATATAATTTATATATAACTGAATTTCAATACAAACCCATGAACTGTTGAATGGTCAGACACAGCGTGTATAACAGCAAAATTATAATTATCCCACTTTAAGTCAGTTCCCACCCTGTACTCTTTTATCTAATAGTAATAGCCCCGCTGTAAGAAGAACAAATGCACATTCATGTCAGTCCTCCTCCTGGCTTATGGGGTCTTCAGTCAGTCCCCACCCTGAACTGTGGGGTCCTTCCCTAAATCAAGGCTCCCACTGCAGCAACCAATAGACAAAATTCATTTCTGTGGCTTGATTGAATGATGGTTCTAGTCATACTCATTAAGGTATTGACTATGGAGAACGACCTTAAGGCTTGAATTATCATCATAATCCATGCTGTCAAAGATCTATCCTGTTGTCATATACACTTTAATAATACCATAAATCATAACATATTGTATTAATGCATATAAAATGAGGCATTAATACATATAACTCCATATGAGCAAGCCAGCTTATTATTATTATTATTATTATTACACATAGGAGTGGAACACTTACTTATGCCCATTTTATATCTACTATGTGTGAATTACCTGTGTATTGACATTTGTATTACTGATACATAAGTTCTGCCTAAACCTTAAATAAACCAGTGATAACTGGAATACATGATAAGAGCTTGATATTCTTACTCACTATAGCCACTAGTCATATGATATTTCTCATATGACAACTTGATCATACACATATCTCTAGTATGACACTGTCCCACTGATACAGAGACCTGACTAGTTCATATCACTTCTGCTCCTGGGATGCGGGGTCTCTATTCAGCCACTACCCTGGATTGTGGGATGCTGTCATCTTGGTGTTTGAAATGGATAGCTAATGACAACTTCAGTGACTTTGCACTTGTTCTATGGAGAATGACCTAAAGGCTTGAATTATCATCATAACCCATGCTGTCAAAGATCTATCCTGTTGTCATATACACTTTAATAATGCCATAAATCATAACATGTTGTATTAATGCATATAAAATGAGGCATTAATACATTTAACTCCATATGAGCAAGCCAGACCGCTGTCACAGGCCGCTGAACACCATAACAATAGGCTATAGAGGTGACGGCATTGTGAAATTCAGGCGGCTCTCAAGCCGCCCAACGGCTACCCAGCCCTAATATCGGAGCAGTTCTGTAAACGCCGCTCCATGACAAACCCCATGGGTTTAACTCCCATTATTAACGGAGTAAGGCCGTCCGGAGTTTTTTGAGCTCTGGATGCATCACAGACACGCTAATTACAGCTGAACTCCCATCCAGCTGACATGTGACAGCTGACAACTTCTTCTCTGCCCATGCACAGTTACTAAGCTCTAGACAAACAAACGGCTGAGATACAGGTGTCTGAAGATGCGGTACCGAGCAGGACAATTGAGATGGGATTTTGGTGATGGTGAAGAATTTTTTGAGAGCAACCGCTTAACCTTTGGGTTGAAGTGTGCCCCGTATTTAATAGAATATCTGATTTTTTTACAGTTGTAGCTTGACTGTATGGTGTTGATAGGATAGTTAATTATTTAGATGATTTTATCATCATTGCTAAGACTGAAGAGGAGTGTTTGCGTAAGAGGAATATTCTTATTGAGTGTATGGAGTATATATGGGTTTCATTGTATCGAAGGAGAAACTGACTGAACCAAGTCAAGTATGTGTCTTCTTGGGAATAACCATTGACTCCACTAAAATGGAACTATCTTTACCCCAGATGAAATTCGATAAAATGAATCTGGCACTGGATAGTTGTTTAGGGAAGAAGTTTGTCTCAAAGAAAATCCTCCAAAAAATTCATGGGTTAATGTCTTTATGTTAACAAGTGGTACGAGGTGGTAGGACTTTCAGCAGAAGGTTGTTTGATCTCTGTGCCAGAGCTAGAAATAGAGGTGTTATTAGGCTGGACAAGGAAACCCATAAAGATTTGATGCGGTGGAAGGATTTTTGTGGCGTTTTAAATTGTAAAAATATGATTTTGAATGATAATTAATGTACCCCTATGTATTCGGATTCATCAATACAAGATTCACCACAGGAATATTAATGTATATGAACTCTATCCTGTCATGGTGGGTTTGAAGCGCTGTTTAAAGAAATTTAGTAACACTAGAGTTCACTGTATCACAGATAACATGCAAGTCTTGGCTATGTTAAATACCGGTAGATCCAAGAATAAATTGGGCATGGAATGGTTAGGTGAGATTTTCTGGTTATGTTTTATCTATAATATCGAAATATATTCTACATATATTAGGTCAGAGGATAATATCTTAGCTGACCATTTGTCGAGGTTAAATTATAGAGGTGTCCCAAAGAAATGCAAGAATGTTTTGGGTGAATATAACATGTGTTGTTATGATTGCAGACCTCAAGAAGTTGGAGAGGAGAAGGATAAAATTCTTGTATAGGGGTGTAGCTGAGGCCATTCGTAAGACTCGAAGGCAGCAGAAGTGTGTAAAAGCATGTAGGTACAACAGCTTTCTATTTTCCATCCATTCTAGACCGTTGCAATATAACTATGTAAATACGAGGTTAAAAGCTATTACTTTTCAGTGTGGTTTGTCCAATGGAGTTTTGACTCATTCTCTTAGGCATGGTGGTGTGACTCTGTTAAAAAATGCTGGTCTGAGTGTTCAGGATATTATGAGGCAAGCCAATTGGAAGTTTGCCTCCAGGTTCTGACTGTTTCAAACTGCTAACTGCCACCTGTGCTCTGCTCCCATTGTCTGAACTATATAGGTCACTGGTTTGTGGCTATGTGGGTCAAGGTGTGGGTGTGTCACACACCTTACATAACACTGGGTGAGGGTAATATATGGGTCAACCAGACTAGAGCCATTGTACCTAGTCACACCTTTGCGGTCAGGAACAATAGACCTATAATAAGGGTCAGTTGTAAATGACTGGTGCATGTAGCACTGGTGGTACTAGCAGCTAGACACATGGGTATTCGTGAAACCATGTAGTATAGTGAGTGAGTGAGTAATAAATGTTTAACGCCCTTTCGACAGCTAAGGTCATATTCATGGCAAGAAGTATATTACACAAATTCACAGAGGAATATGTTGGTGCCTGCGCATATGTGCACCACACACATCCTGAGGGGATAGGAAAGAGGAGAAATAGACCCTTTTAAGTGGGCTCGGGAGGCCCGACCCATGTAGTATAGTGGGACTAGTCTAGGGTAGGGGTGGGCCTGTAATAGATAATTAATACCTTAACAGGCTTGGAAATCATTGGCAAGCCTCCTCCGTTGGAGGAGTGAAAAACGTTGAATGGCTAAATGAGTCTTGCTTTTGGGAGCCTCTGGCTGCGATGTGATATCAGTGGACAAAGTTGTCAAAATGACTTTATTTTTCAAGACCTATTTATTTCCAATTTACAACAACTTCAACTCACTGAGATAATTTTTATGTGGGAGACAAATTTGTGTATGTCTAGCCTTGTACTTTTCAGAATTAGAGTTTCATTCTTAAGTGCTTGTTCCACTGTCCTTATAGTCGGGCGATTTTTTGCTAAAGCGTTGGTTCCACAGCCATACAATCGGTCGGAATAGCCCTAATCTGACGATTTATAATATATCAAAAGTATAGAAAAAATCGGTCGGATTAGTGCTAATCCGACAGATTTATGCCTGTGGAACCAGCACTTAATCCAACCAATTTTTTTTTTATAGTATTGCAATGTTATAATATTGCTGGATTAGCGATAATTTGCCTGACCTATGACAGTGGAACTGACACTTTACTTGAAGGTCTGTACTACCAACATATGCAGTCTGATATAACTATTATTTCAATAACCATCTGCATGCGACAAAGTTTACGGTCGATTTTCACATAGAGTGAACTTCTGGGATTTTTTGGCCCCCATCCTTAGGATATAGATTTTTTCCTTATTTTTTTGGCTCATATTTTCAGACTCATTGAGTTCTTTGTGTCACATATAGGTTTACATGATAGCCTCCAGGGCCTAAAAATAGGCATATAATTTTCAAAATTTAAAAAACTGACCCCAGATATGGGCTATTACAATAGTATTGCTTATAATATTTCATGGTTTGAAAATTGACCAGGAGCAAAAATTACCATCCTAGGGGTACTTTTAGTACATCCTCAGAGCAATTTAGATTTTGCCAAATGTCCCGGCGAATTATCTGGTGTATCATCCCCATTCCTAAAGATCCTGTGAGCTATATGGGTTCAAAAATGCTTTTAAAAATTAAATATGGGTGGTATATAATATATGTTGAAAAAAAGAATTGATTTTCTCCATAAAATTCAGAGATAGAGAGCCAAATGTGATATCCATGAAAATACCCCCCTTTCATCGCCTGGACATGTAGAACACATTTCTGCTCCTCTTATTTATGGTTGATATATTTAACTATTCTAAGTATGTCAGAAATTTACCTCACACATAATGCCTAAGTACCCAGTATTTACGAAGTTTGATCCATGCTCATGGTTTGGCATAGCAGGAAGTAAAGATCTCACATGTCCACCCTAGTGGCATGTCCAGGTGAGTGACATTTGAGTGGTATGCCATGTTTGGGGCAGGATGTTTGACATAAATATTCATGATATCTCAATGAAAATTACAGGTCCGGACCATTCTGATCTGTAGATCTCAGATATTATTTTTCTTTATGTGAGATGTGTCTTTGTTACCTAGAACAATATATACTTTGGATAAATGTTTATCGAGATTTTCTTTATGTTTCTCATCTGGACACATAATTAGCATTACCATCCCTCCTGTGTGAAATAGATATATGTAATTGATATAACTCTGCTGGTTATTTACCCCCAACATATACTTACATATCCAGTTTATAAGATGTTAGATTCCTGCTCATGGTTTGGCATAGCAGGAAGGAAAGTTCTCAAATGTCCACCCTAGTGACATGTCCAGGGGAGTGACATTTGAGTGGTATGCCATGTTTGGGGCTTGATTTTCTATATTATTAATTGTCCAGATCAGTTTGACCTGTAGATCACAGGAATCATGTTTTCATTCATATCTGATATGTTCTTTTTATCATAAATCACATATACTTTCAATAAACATTTATCACGATTACAATTTACATTTCTCATCCACACTCACAGGCATTCCTGCCCCTCCTGTGTCCAATCTATATTTCTAACAATTCTAACTATGCTAGTTATTTACCCTTCAGGAATACGTAAGTATCCAAAACAAAAGGCATTTATTTATTGTCATATATATGCACCACGGGGTGTGAATGTGTTTATGTCTGGGCAAGCATTATGTCCTGGTGAGTGACAAATTGATATGTGCAAGATGAATTGAATGGCAATTCTCAGGTATATACAGATTTTTGCCCTATTAAATCTATATACCACCAGAAAGTACGGACTCTGCATCCCTATTATGCAGAACAGCATGTAATAAACATTTTAGGACCTGAAATTTACTTGGAATAGAGCCTTGGCCCTGTAGCAAAATGACTCAATGGCCATAGCAAAATACCAGAATATATAGATATAACTAACTAAACCCAACCCTTAGACCTAGAGGTACAAGATACATAATTTAAAAGTGCACCAAAAACATTTTGCAACTCGTTTTCTAGGCTTAAATGTACAATGTCTCCTAAATCACTCGCCAAGACATTGCTTCTAGGGCATACAGGTTCCAGGTGTTGCCATAGCAACACCTTTCATATTTAACTCATGATATTTCATGAGGAGGTACCCTTACTCCTATAGACTAGGCACAAAAAATATCTTTTGGATCCTCCAAGGTTAGGTCTCAGACCCCCTCCAGGGCCGGAAGTTCAATTTCTGTGAAAATCAACCTTACTTTTTGAAGGAGCTATGTAATGCCTTATACAAAGGAAGCATATTCTTTATACACTGACGCTTGGAATTTATTAATATTGCTCAATGCTACCTCTCCAAGATTCTGGATTCTGAGATCCTGTGGAGCCTAACATAGATCACATCTAATCAGGATGCAGATTAGACAGGTTGATAAGATAGACACTAGGGTCACCTACACTGTGTTAATGCACAGGAGGGGAGGTGGAAAGTGATAAGCAGGAGGTCTAGACATATGTAGAGCTGCTACAGAGACTTTTGTTCACCTTCTTGTGAACCGTCTTTGTAGATTCCTTTTTCAGTCCTAGATATTGTGTACATAGAATTCTTAAGTTGGTGATGACCTTTTGTGATCCTGCCATTTGATTAGGCATGAATGGCTCTACCACTGATGCAGATCATTGTGTTGTCAATGAAACTAGATTATTGTCAGATGCAGAGCATGTAGTCTGTGCAGACTATCTGGCTCTGTGCCATAATCATGGCAAGATGATACAAGACTATTTCAGAGAAGTCTACTGGGGCACCCTAGCAGGCTAGATCTCAGGCCAATTGGAGGTAAATGAGATTTGTGTAGAGCATGCTCTGGTATGTAAGTCAAAAATGTACTCTGGAACAAATTCCATCAAAATGATGTTTGAATTATCCTTTGGATTGCAACATTTTAACAGACTAATCCTGGTCTGGTGGCCTGCAATGTATAGAATGAACATCAAATCAAAGATAAAATGGCTAAGACCTAAATTTTTGTGCTTCACTACACACAGGTCACGTTAGGGCCTACTCCAAATAGGACATCCTAAACAAGATTGATTACAACCTACACACAACTGGCCTTGTCAAATAGTTGCCTTTGGTGCTAATAATCATACTTCCTGACTGACATCATCAAGATGTACTAAAGACAGCATCTATCTTAATTCAATTGCCAGATATGGCGGGGGGAGGGTTACTAGTCTCTGCAGACCAACCTTTTATAGTTAGAGGTTGAATCAAAAGAACTCTTGACTCCCGTCTGTAAGCTCAGAATTATCGGTCAATTTCAAGTGCTGGAGGAGTATTCTGGGTACTTTGCTAATCATATGTGACTCATCTTTACAAAATGGTACAGAAGTCGCACATAGAAAATGTTTAGTTATTGGTATATTCATTTACAGCTCATCAAGAGCTTTCATTTGGTATATAACACTTGCATATTTGAACTAGGTGTACCTCTGTGGATCTTCTGCCTGTAAATTCAGTCATATCAATTAAAAATAGATTAAACTGAGATAATTGACATATCAAACATATAATAATTTATGAATCCTATATAATTCCTATGTAATTCTATATAACCAAGAAAACTATAGCTATGTTTTTTTCAGCATTGGAGGCTTACATTCAGTTTAGTAGGCAAGGATTCTGAAAGATATCTACCTATATGTTGGAAAAATGATAAAATATCAATTTTAAAAAATCTAATATATTTTACCCTATACCACTTGAGAAGCCTGTATCTAGGCTTCTACATGTGCGACTTCAGTACCACTTTGTTAGGATGGGTCACATATGTGAGTTGTTTTAGCTAGGTATACAACCCTGAGAGGAATAAAGATCAGAGATAACCTCATAGCCTTCCTTATTTCAACCCTATTTCAGATATCACTGGTATAGGATTATGCCGACACCCCTTCTGGATATAAAGGAAATCTAGTTGCATGTTGCTATTTCAGTATACCAGAAGAAGTCATTGTGATAAACGAGAACCTAGAGTATTGAAGTAAAACGATTGAAACCACTAACAAGTATGCTTCTAATGCCGATGCCATTTTTGCTTGTGATTAAAACATTTCACATAATAGAGCGTGCCAGTCAATAAGTTTCAAAATGATTCACAATTTAAACCTGTTTCTTCTTTTTTTTTCCGGTTATGTGGACTTTGCTAGAGTCTCTGTCCACCCTGCCCCTGGGCCCTATCTTCAGACTGTATCTAGATCCCAAAATGTGATAGAATTGTTATGTCTTCTCTCGCTCTGCAAAAGAGGGTTTCCCTGTCCAAACAAAGCTGAATCCATTGAGTGACTTTGGTTGATTGCGTGGATTCCCCAAGTTTTGTTAAACCCTAATAGTACTAATCAAGTGCTGGAGGCCATTTCTGAATACTGTGTGGCTGATCTCCGTGTAACCGTAGTGAGAAGCTTGGGGATGTTACCCATATAGTATAAAGGTTAAGTTTAGGCCATTGGCCTATGTTGCCATTGACATTTATGTTCTATGTCATTTTCTATGTCCTATGTCATTGCTGCATGAGTTAGACAAAAAATTGGCATTTATGCACTATTGGCCCTTAAAGGGTAAAGCTGATCCTTAAGGGGTTATGTTGAGCAAGTTGAGCATCAGCGCATGTAGTTACTGCCCATGCAAGTGTGTAATTTTTCCCTATGTTCTATTGTAGCAGAATCAGGGTCCAGTTACCATACATATAAGTACGCCATTGACTCTAGTCAACATTGAATCTAATAATTATACTACTAGTTTTATCGGTTCTTATGTAATTACTGCGTAGGTGCTGATTGTAAAGACAATTTGTAGGCAAGTTCTTATGATCACCTGCTTTATTCCTCAGGGTTTCAAATTGTAGTAGTTGTGTGTAGTCGTAGTGGCCTCCAGCGAAGACAAAGGCAAAAGATATCACAATGCCAGACACGATTCTTGTGGGGTGTCATGCCCTAGGAGCACTACACACAGGTCCCTGCTAGAGTGAACCTGGTAGCAAACTACATACTTGTCTGGATCTCAGAATATATTGGATTAGTGGGGGGGTGGGTTGGTTGAACCGAGATAATGTGTTAGAGTTCCATGGCTGAGTTCACTAAGAAGACCTATATTAGGGGGTTTAGATCCAAGCATTGATTAATGTCTAGATTGATTAGGAGGTAACTACTTAGGACACCTTGAGTTGAGGGGTCTGAATAGGTGCAAGATTTCAGGCTTGCTTTGGTTTGGAAAAGGATCTCACCTTGAAATATATATTGAAAGACTCAGATAGATCTGAGGGTAAAATTGAAAACATGGAGAGGGAAAAATACAGCCATAGAAAGATCAGTTCAGGATGTACTGAAATAATCAGATGCTTGCTTCATAGAGAAAATCAAAATCTGATATGCTCCATCTTGAAAGCCAACTGGGAAATGGAAAAACATAATCCCTAGGCATAAGCCACTAGTTAGAAGCAAATCCCTGGGCAGGTCTGTGCAGCAAGAAATGTACAGTTTTTAGTAGTATAGCCTGCAGGCAGAAATGCTATAGATCTAGATGGGAACAGACATAGGGGTTTACATATAGATGGTCTCTGTGAAAGATCTACTAGTATATCCTCCCAAAGGGGGTATTCCATTAGCTTTCAATCTGACTGACTAGCCCACAGGCATAGCTGATCTGACAGTTTGGGGTAATTATAGTAAAGGCATAGAAACCTTATGGGCAGTGTTATTAGCCGATCTGAAACCAGAGATGCATTTGCCTCCTGATACATCCCCCATTAGATGAGGTAATGGAGAGGATTGTTTTCCTGGGATAATTATTGCATCGATCTGCCATTAAAGGTCTCATCCTAATATCTAAACATCTATCAACTGGTGTGCCACAGGCTCATAGACTTATTGCATATTATATTAGTTCTATGATTCCTATACAGGTGAATGATGAATAAGGTCAAGAAAAAGGTTTTGTCTTCTCAGTGCATGTTCTTACGGAACCTAATTTCAAAATCTGCAAATATGGTATTTCAGATGTTAACTCTTCATTTTCATCAGGTATTGTGGAGACCCAGCCCTATTTGCGACACCTTCTGTGAAAAGATTCAATAAGGCCCCGTTCCCAAGTATATTTTGTATGTATGTCATATTTATCAAGAGTAGAGGAGTAGGGACTGAACAGCAACATACCATCCTGAAAGGGAGACACTGTGCTGATGAACCGCTCCTTTGTATTTGTACGTAAAAACAAACTCCCTTACTCACCTATGTCATATCAGGTTATGGGTTCAGGTGAGATGTAAATGCTGTTGTCTAGACAGGTGGGACCAAAGACTAAAACAAAACACAGCTGTGTATTCTTGAGGTTAAGACTGTGTGTGCCACCTGAATTCACTTACTTTATTTCTTTTTGATAATCTTCATTTTATTTATCTAAAACATTGTCCGGGTATTTGAAAACTGTGTTTTCCTTTTTTTTAATTTGGCTCCAGGTCAAAAGCCAAAACTACACTTAGTTGATTATATATGCTTGCACCACTCTCTTATGCTTTGTACACAGCGTTTAATACATAGCTCATCTCACAAGTTCGAGAAGTGAACAGGGACCAATAATAGCTAGCACCTCTAGTCAAACACGGTAACATGTCATGCACTGGCCAATCTAATCCTCCTTTGAGGAATTTATCAGATGGAGATTGTATCATAGTCTGTGACACTTACCCTGATTACCTCATGGTGCTGACTAGATAAGATAAGATTGTGCTGAGGTCACCTATATTGTATATTGTTAGAGAGGAAGAACAAAATGATTGGCATGATGTGTAGAGCTCTCGGGGGGGGGGGGCTTTTATTAAAAAGTAGCTTTCCATATTAGTACTAAGTTTCCTCGATCACCCTTCTTGTAAAAGAAGACCGTACTTGCCTCGGTTGTTTCTAGCAGTAGATGTCACTATCCTGCCTATGTCAGGCTATTAGGATACCTTCATCATTACTCAAGGGAGAGCTATTATGTCGAGGGAAACATATTATGGAAATTCACTACCACCTGTGCCCAAGCATTTGTTATAAGAGTAGTGTAACATGAAAGAAATATAACAGTGTAAGTGTAGTTTATTTGGGTGAGAATTAACTTATGAGTTATGTATTAATATCTGTGACACGATCTGCGAAAAGGGCCCTTAGTGCAGGGGGAATAAGGGCCCCTTTCCCAGTACATGTAAAAAACAAAAAAAAATTACTACACATCTAAAATCAATCGTTTATAAAAAAAAAGGGGGGGGGTATTCAACCTGAATGAGAAAACCTAAACCAAAAAAAATAAATCCACTAAATTATGATACTCAAATATACTCAAACTAAGGCAAGAGGTTAAGACCTAAAATGCACTGCTCTCTTGGCAAACATGTCACACAAGGTTGTTTGATTTAAAACACCTTCAACTGGGAATGATTACAATCATTGACACATTTTGGGAGTGCATCATTAGGTCTCCTGTACCAAATTCCTAAACCCTTCAATTCTCGCCATTCTTGTAGGCATACCTCTTTTACCAATTTGGTGGACATTGCTTGGGAGGCCACTTGGCTGGAGCAATTAACCAAAAGTTGCCGTTGGTGCTAATCTTTTCCAGACAACCCTCAGGATGTTGTCACCGACAGAAGCAGTACTGGGTAAATTACTAAATAAGGGGAGCATTGATCAGAAATCCCTGCAACTCAGCTAGCAATCACTAACAGTACTTCGGATTTGCTATTTACATTATTATATTTTTGCTCAGAGGGTACGTCGGCCCAATGTTGCTCTGGAAAACCTTTCATGACCTAAACGCAATTAAATTTAAAATTGAATCGATTTGAATTGTTTTAATGGGCTCAATTAAGGACAACACAAAACGTCTCCTAAAGGGTATCGGCCATCTGAAAATATTCAATCAATCACTGGCTCGGTGTGAGCAGAGAGAAAAGAGTGATGCCCAAAGTGCTCAGCAGACACTTTTATTCACATCGAGATAATTGGTGTCAGGTCCTCTTTTCCTCATAAGAATGTCAGGTGGCATTGGAGTGGAATTATGCTTGTGGGGCCAAAATACACAGGTAGTCTTTCTATGTACTCATGGCTCTCAGTAGAGTAAGTATACTTTATAACTTACTATTTAAAGCAAATTGCTTTTTGTTGTAGCTCTTTCTTTTCAAACTGAGGACTTTCAAACTGTTCTCTACCATAGTCCCCCTCCTGCACATTTTCCCACATCATCAATTGTATATTCATCTGGCGAGAAATGGATGATGCATTCTGGTGAAAATAAAACCAAAACATCTCACCTAAACCTGTCAGCCATTCTGCATTGATCATTGGGTATCTGCATTGATCATTGGGTATCATTGGGTATCAGCGTAACTACACCGATTGTGCAGGATCTAGGCAATCATAGAGATGGATTACCACACTTTATGATGATGACATCTTAGACACAGACACAGCTATAGACAGGAATAGGTGGGCACTTGATCACATCTACAGCTCATTCAGTATTGAAGACTCATAGGATCAACCTGACCTTACAGTGTTTTCCTACACAGGAGAGAATGCAGTTCAATTAACACAAGCTCCATATTTAGAAGCAAAGTTTGTGTATTCCCAATTAAATAACATGATTCCCTATAAGCATTTACAGCAGACATGACTCAAAGTGGAATAATACAGCAGGGATGTTTTGGGTCATTCTGCGTTATGGAACATGGCCACAGACCTGTGCCAATTTCATCCTGGGGAGGCGCCTCAGGGTTAACCATGTCAGATTGGGTAATTGCAGTTACCCTTGTCTCTTTAAAGAGGCAGTGCCATGATATTTTACCTATTCATCTTTGTCAAAAAGTATGTAGGTCCAAGTCAAATAACCCTATTTGTGAACATATCGAGTCCCCCAAATGAATCCATGAAACACCTATCCAGGCTGACTCCAGTGGGTTGGCTGCAGGCCCATGCCAGGCCTCCCCACATACCTCGCCATGTTGTGACATCATCGACAGTAAGAATGGGTGCACTATGTAAAGGGAGGGGGCTGGAACTAGTATTACATACCACCATTATAATCATTTACTCATGCTAGCACAGTCCTTCTCACTATTGTCCTCCTCCTATGATGGTACATATGATGGTTAATCGTCATAAACATCTAACAATTATTGTTTGCAATTGAGATATTTATATATTGTGTTGTCATTGGAATAAAGAAAGAAAGAACAGAATAAGATGTTAAAACCCACAAAATTTTCAAGGCCAGGGCAGGGCTCGAACCTGCAGTCTAAGATCCCTAGTCCAACTTCCTATGCAGTGCGCCACAGGGACTGACGAGAAATGCTTGGTTAGAACCACGTCTGGATATGATACAAAGCCCGGGGAGACGACGACTGCGGGCTGTCCGCTACCATAACCGCGGGACGCATTTAAACATAACCACGCCGAGACGGCCGCTGAAGGAGGAGACGCGGTGGTCTAGTGGTTAGCGCATTGCGCTCAGCCGTACGCGGGTCGAGTCCCGGTCCGGGCGCATCTTTTTTTTTGCCGTGTGCGCTGTCGCTGTCTGCTGCCGGGCGACGAGGTGTTTTATACACAAACGCATTCAAACAAAGGCAAAGCCAAGCCTACCTGGGCGCCGAGGTGTACAAACACTATTTTTCGCCGTGTGCCGCTGCCATAACCGCGAGAAGCATTCAATGCCAAGTAGAGATGGGTGCTGTCGCTGTCCGATGCCAGGCAACGAGGTGTATGTACTGATCGTGTACACACAATGGCTGGCTTCGAGTCCCAGGGAAGGGGAACAATTTTTGTTTTCAACTTGAATTTATTGGTATTTTATTGATTATCTATTGGTTTCATGGAATAAAATAAGTAGTCAATGAATAATTCATGACTTCTGTGTGTTAGCAAAGGCTAATTACACTCCGGCTGTGTTACACTTTACTAACACACATGCGTCATGAATTATCCATTGATTACTTGTTCAATACAGGGTCAACCACTACGACTGGTACAGATATAGAGGGAAAAGCCATGTACCTCTATAGGCAATCGTAGGTATTGTAGGGTCACTGTCTACCCCACAGTACAATTGGGCTGGTTCATAGGGGTGGTCCAAATCAGAGGGACGGGCAGGATCGTAGTGTTTGAGAAATACCTAGCAGAGTGCAGTACTGTACAGCATATGTGCAGCTTACCACCAGCAGTCAGAATGGTGTTATGGATACAGCATTGCATTCTTATTCTATAGGTTGAATGATCAAGTCCCACCTTTGGCAATGTAATTTTTGTTTCCCACTGTTATGTAGGGTTTTAAAACGAAATTTGACCAGGAAATGCTTGGTATATCCAAAAAGGGCGCTCCAAATAAATCGAAAATCCTGCAGATATATCCAAAATATTGCACGCCTGATATCCTCAATATCAGCCAAAAAAACACTGAAAAGGCTAAAATCAAGATATAATCTTTATTACCAGCCTTTAGAGATCCTTTGTGACAAAGTTATTGATAAGAACGGGCTTATGTATTAAGGATAGGATGCCAGTAATACCAGAGATAATTATCAAATGAATGGCGATTCTATTGTGGGACCTGTCATATGAAACGTTTATATAAATTCTACATCAACGACTCCATAGAGAATCTCATCAGTGTGTACTATTAGGTGACAGATACCAATTTATCATAAATTGTAGAAATATATCACCATAATTTTATTACCCTAATTCTCATCTATCGGCCATCTTCTATCTATCATCTCAACATTATCTGTTGGAGTGTCTTAAAAATGTACACTGTAAAAATAACTGGAATCTTACAGGGATCCTTGTAAAACTGAACAGTGGACCATCGTGTTAGGATGGCATTGAACCAATGTAGGTTTTATAAGAAGCACCAGGTGGCAGTATGGTTTGCACACAAACGTACAAGGAATTTCTGAAAATAATAACGGATCTCTGGCAACTTTGGGACAAGGATTGGGTCGTTATTTTGACAACATCTTTTTCACAGTGTGGTCAAGAGCAGGTAACACTACAACAAAATTTCACTTTTCAAAAAAGAAACGGAGATGAAACCCACTAATTCCTATGTATTTTGACCTGGGAAATTCAAAAATAAGTGTAGAGCCAAGCCAAAAGGGTCCCACCGATCCTTGTGGGTGTGACTACAAATAGGCTTTTTTGATTTCTCGATTTTGAGTGAAAATAATGTTTCCATGGTAACCAATATCAAGAAAAGCACTGATTTCTGCCCCCAAATGCCCAAAAAAACGTTCTATTTGCATTCCAAATTTGGAAGGTTTTCCTTAAAAATGGAAATTTCCCTTAGGATGATTGTAATCTACATAAAAAAGTAGTATATAACTATTTTTTGGTATATTTCACCCCCTTTTAGGCCATAGTGGTGTCCCCCTGGTGGCCAGAATTGGTACTAATCCTCCTCGGACGGTCCTTTTAACTTGCCTCCTATTATCATCCTTTTTTTTTTGCTGAAGGCTCTCAATTCTGAGATACCCATAATACAATTGCCCATTTTCATCCTCGGTAGCCAAATTGATATTAGTACAAACTGTACAAACACCAGATTTCACATCAAATCTGGTTTATTTATTTCTGAGTACCATTTACAAACCCATATCGAATGAATTATTCATCCTTTGACTCAGTAATATTATGTGTTCGGTGTTAGGCCAAGAAAAATTAAAGGTGTGTTTCCAGTTACATATCTCAAAGAGCTAGGGTTGGTAGGTCAGATTTTTTTTAAATCTTTTTTTACATCGGAAGGGAATACTTGGGGAAATGTTAGGGCACATATCAATGGATGTATCAAATTCTTTGATTTTATTGTAAAATAATTAGGGGGAAATGGCAACTATGAGAGAGGGGAAGAACATGAAAAGGATACAGGAAAAGTCCTCGAAAAAGTGATAAAATTTCTTTAAAATATGAAACATATCCACACCAAATAGGTTCGATTTCATGTACATTGCATTATAACCACTTGCTCCGGGGATATATTGCTTCATTTTGGTACAAGGGCACTCATCTTAAAAGACAGCCAAATTTCCATGTTTACTTCCTTGAAAAATAAATAAACCAGATTTGATGGCATGTCTCTATCTCACAAATTGCCCTCATGTGACATATCTCTGCTATACCGGGAAAACATGAGGGTGGTCCCTATCTGACCTTTTCTACAAGATAGAAACCACAATGCAAATAGCCAACCTTATGCCAAAACCGTTTCACGGTCGTTTCTCACTTAGGGGTCTCACAAAGGTCAGGGTTAGAACCCGTATTCCGGAACTAAATTCGTTTTCTAAATGTGCCTAATAATTATGTTGACTTGATGAGTCAGAAGAAGGGAGTTTAGTTCTGGTGGGCAATCCCTGAAAGGTGAGGGGACGGAAATTTCTAGCTAGGGGGTGTAAAGGGGGATAGGGAGGGATTTCCATTGAAATTATCTTGAGGTGGATGTGGTGAGTATCACAGAGTAAGGCGTTGATTCCACTGTAGTCATTCGGTCGGATTGTTGCTAATCCAATGATTTATGATATATATATATATATATATATATATATATATATATATATGATCGGTTGGATGAGCAAACATTTGCCCGACAGCCGGCAGTAGAACTAGGGCTTTTAAAAGAAGGATAAGGAGAAGAAGATCTATCAATGAATGTACAAAGACTAATCTGGTATTCCTGACAGAACTAGATGGAGATCAATGTATATCGCTGGGTGGTCGGAGACGAACTGTAGTCCTACACTGTAAAAATATTCCGTTGAATAGATGGAGATTCACTGTTTAATTTTACAATAAATCTCCGTAATTTCAAATCCAGTGAAGCTCCGTTGATATTGACCATATGACAAGGAAATTCTGTAAACCAGTACAGAGAAACACCTTTTTCCTGAATACGGTGAAACCGAGTATATATTAAAGCAATTACGGTAATGCACATTTTTGATACTTACAAAGAATCTCCATAATTTCAATTCTTGTGAAACTCTGTAGATATTGATCATATAACAAGGAAATCCTGTAAACCAGTACAGAGAAACACCTTTTTCCTGAATCTGGTGAGACTCAGTATATTTCAAAACATTTACCATGAACCACAGTTTGGCATAACTTGTAATTCTAATCCTGGTGAAACCCTGTAGATATTGAGCATATAACAAGGAAACACAGAAAACATGTTCTGAAAAATACATTTTCCTAAATAGTGTGTAAGCTTGTATGTCCCAAAGCACTTATAATAATGCATAGTATATTTCAGTTTCTTCAATTGAGAGTAGGTGGTGGCATAGAAAAAAATATCCTATACATATAAAAAGGTTTGATTTTTGTATTGTATCAGTCCCTGTGTGTGTGTGTGTGTGTGTGTGTGTGTGTGTGTGTGTGTGTGAATAAAAAATGCTTTTGTGTCTGTAATGTATTTACAGAGGATCACAGTGAAAATTACGGTGAATTAGTGTAGTGATTAATTATCAATATTGAATATCCGTAATCTACCACAGCGAAAAACCGTTTATCAATTTACGGGGAATTTGTGTTTTGATTATTGTTTAGTTTGATCACACCAGGTGGCAGCCTCTTTCATGATGAGATTTCCTGGAGGTGTCTACTGTATAGACACTTCTTAATGTATCAAAAAATGATAATGATTTACAACTTTTGAATTAAATGCACCATCAACATTGATGGCTAATTATGGGGCTGTGATAATATGGTTAATGGTATGGTAATCTACTTTTGTGAGATATTTTGTTGAGACAAACACCTATCCTGTGGTAAAAAGAAATATATATGTCCACCCAGCCATGCATGTTGCTTTGTAGCAATCCTAGGGTGCTGTCTGCCCCTAGATTGTAATTACAAAGTGTGATGAACTATTCTATGATGCTTTCATGGAACTAGGGATTGGAGCACAAGTGAACTGGATTATAGAAATACCATAATCCATCCTTTGATGCCATATCAAAATGATGGTGATTTGAAGTATTCCCTTGAAATAACGGTGATTCTCTGGCACTACTGGGTGAAGGACCTTCTCCGTTATAATAACAGTAATTCCAAGAGAACGGTGACCGTAGTTATTACGGAGAATGGCCGGCACCCAGTGGTGCCAGAGAATCTCCGTTTTTTGGGTAACTGAGAATTACAGTTAATCTAAGAACGGTAAATCAACGTTTTTAGATAACGGAGAAGTACCGGTTAAAAATACAGTGATTTTGGAGAAAATGGTGACCGTAAAAAATACGGAGATTGGCCGGCACCCAGTGGTGCCAGAGAATCTCCGTTTTTTCGACGGAATTTTTTTTACAGTGTAAATATCCATGTTTCTATGGCAAACTGTGTAGTGAGTTGGTATTCAGGAGTCTATCCCCAGTAGTCAGTGAGGACTTGATCCTACTAACTCATGTCTGACCTATCCATAGCCCTAAGCCTGTAGTCAGAGAAGCATGTCTAAATGGCAACAGGCCTAGATGCTAACTGTTTGTGTAACTACATCCATTATACCTGTAGATCTCTCTGATGTTTGTGTATCAAGCTGTCAATATTCTCTCATCTTTTTTCGATTGCCACAGGAGCCAGACAGAATTGTATAGTTCCTCAACAGTTAAGTGAACCACGATAAGGAAAATGCATAACAATACAAAAATTGGTAAAACTACTAATCCCCCACTTAAATATAGAATGCAGGGATGCTTATTAGGGTAAAAAGTCAAGATTAACCATTAATTCAGTTCAACTAAATGTGATTTATAACAATTAGAATTTCTATACCATTCAACACATAGAGATCCTACAGGGAAACAAGAGAATATAAAGGAATGGAAAAATATAAATGATTGAAAAAACATAACCCATCGGTGAACTATTGTGAACATCTCAAAATTATCAGATACATAGCCTGAAAGGACCCTAAGTCAGCAGACCTCGACTATAGCAAAACCCCAATTACCAAGACTTTCTATGCCAACTACAATCAGACATACTGTATCTCAATTCTGACCACTTCTTCAGATCATTTACCATTTTATGGCAAAATAAGAGTATAATCATACATATACCAGTCAGGTGCATGGTGTGTGGTTTTGAATGAAGGCCTTTTCTACTTTAGACTCACTGGCTGAGTTATCAGTACTGCATATACCACCTGGCAACCCCTTAACAGTCATCAGCTTTAAAACTGGGTTTTGACCTTCAGACTCCAGCCTCCAGCATATGGCAACTGCATGGATGGAGGGAACATATTTGTTGAGAGAGAGAGAGAGAGAGAGAGAGAGAGAGAGAGAGAGAGAGAGAGAGAGAGAGAAGGGACTGGGACAGGTCGTTACATGGAGGGAATAGCTCCATTAGCTTTCCTGTAGGAGGTCTGTAGGGGTTGCAGCAAGCTTACCCCAGAGGAAGCAGCCTATCCCTCACAGTTACCCCCCCCCCCCCCACCATGTGTACACGAGATCATTGATGTGCATGGACACTCTGCCCTATGTTCTCTAAGGGAGCTGCATAGTTTCACGCACTGTACATTCAATAAAACTGACTATCTATCATTCTATGAATTGTTATGGCACTAGAACCCCCCCCCTCCCTAAGGGTAGACTTTAGGCTTGCTATCCATACGCAGGCAGCCACAGGCAGCACATGCTGATTAGATTGTTGGTATCAAAGACTTCAGAGCCAAGTTTCCCTCAAAAGTCAGTTCACTGTTAGATTTGCAGGTAGCATTATAGATAAATAAAGCATTTGGACAATTCTAAAGACTACATTCCCTTTATGGTTGACTTCTCTAAGGCATGCCAAGATGCAAATCATGAAAATACCGTTCTCCTGTTGGCTTTTTGAAGTACAAGGACATGCTAAGCAGATGGTTTGTGCCAAGCGCAGTCCGCTTGACCTAACAGGAGAAGCAGTGACGAGGAGAACAATACTTTGTATACTCATCGAAAAATCCTTTCAACCCAGAATTTACTAGGATAGAAAAGGGACAATAATTCAATAGGAAATAAAAGAGGTTCCAATTGCCTTTTAGAGAGAGCCCTGTAGACTAAGAACTTAATTGTAGGAAGCCTCAGTTGTCAATTATTTCGATATATGTAAGAGTAAATCTGAGCTAGATCTATGTGGATGCTGTTTTATCAATCTTTAGCATTGACCTTTAATAGCAGGATCAACCAAAATGTGGTGTACATGTATAAACATGGGGTGTCTAGCCTAACAGCCTACTGATGGAGAAATATTACCAGCAATGAAGAATAGAAATTAACCTTACAGCGCACACCTTGCATAGCAAGTAGCTTATTAATATCGAGTTTATGGTCAAGGCTGCTGAAACTTGAGAATGATTTGGAAATTTGGAAGTTAAAAGGCGACACATGTTATGCGATTAAAGCATAATAATATATAAACCATCAAGAGACGCAAATAGGAGCTGAAAGAAGCCAAAGCCAAGCCATATATGTATATATATATATATATATATATATATATATATATATATATATATATATATATATATATATATGATATGGCTTGGGTGCAGGAGAGCCTGCATGTGTCATTACCATTTTAGTGGATATTTCCTATGAGGTAAGTGATCTTTGTTACTCATTATTCATGAGGGATCTGAAAGTCTTTCCACCAGACTATCCATGTGAGTCGGTCATCTTGCCTAATGTATGATAGATGCCCATTACTGCGAGGGAGTTAGCTATGGGATGAGCTCAAAGAAAGAGGTCCAGAAGCTAAACTGTAAAGCTGAGTTCATGAGAAGAGTGTAATTGTCTGGATGTGTATATGCTGATACTGTACTAATGCTGCTGTGACTTTAACCCTATCTGCCAATGTTATTTAGTGTTATTTAATAAGATGTCAATTACAATTAATTCTAGGATAAAGCTGCTGGATATCCCTTAAATGTGTGCTCATTGACTATCCCACAATATGACACTTTTTGTATGAACTCAAACTCTGCTAAGCTGGAGAAGCTAGGAAACTGATGTTTAGGAAAATAAAAGCTAAGCTATTTTTGTGATGTATTTGAGAGACCAATGTCAATTTAGTGGGCTTGCAATTAAGGAAATTATACTGATGTATGCTGAGTAAGGGAAAGAGAGAGAGAGAGAGAGAGAGAGAGAGAGAGAGAGAGAGGGAGAAAGACAGAGAGACGGAGATGCATAAGACAGAGATAGCAGACAGGGACAGGCAGAATTGATAGGCGGCTAGATAAAAGAAACCGATGCCTAAGAATAAAGTAAAGGGGTAGGCGGAGACGGAAAGATAGAATGCATTCCAACAGCTTTGCAAATATACCTATATACTTTTCTATCATGTAAGGATCATGCATACTTTTCTTATCAAGAACTAAAGAATCTGTCCATTTCTAAATGAATTTAGAGAGCTATTCATCCGTCAAAAGCTTTCAGTTTACTGTGAGTGTTCAAACAATAGATTTATGAACAGTCAGGATATTATACTTACTATCCTATCATGCACACGACAGGAAACTTTGACGCAAGTAACAATAATTATCTGGTAATTAGCTACCAGGCTAGCCAACAGCACTCTATTTGGATAAAGGGAAATAAGGCTTTTACAAATGATGATTTGGCAATTCCTATTTGACAAAACTTAATTGGTTGTTTCATCAACTACGAAGTGCTGGGGCTGAGGCTAGAAAACTACTCAGGGTCTTTTTCTTACCCTATTAGCTTCATGTCACTATAATACCTTGGCTAAGAGCTGGGAAATTCCACTAATGCACACACCAAGGGGTGAGACCGAGGGTTTCTTCTTTTCTGAGAAACTGTGTATGCAAAAGCCCTCTACTAATTTTTTATGTGTGCAAGCAGTTCAAGGGTGGCTGGGGGTCAGGCTTTACATAGGCTACCATAAACAATCCTTAGAACTAAAACGGGTACTTGTCTGATACCGAAGACCAATATATTCCACAAACGTGGCACGAAAACCCAGTACATGTATACATACAACAAAGTAGCCATATCTCCTACCTTATATAACTTCTGTTGCCTCATATGCTATGACCACGTTCACTCACCTGTAACAAGCCAAAAGGAAAAATTAGTAGTGAGTGAGTAATAGATGTTTAACTCCATTTCAACAGTTAAGGTCATATTCATGGTGAGAACTACATTACATAATTTCACAGAGGAATATGTCAGTGCCCGCACATATGTGCACCACACACATCTGAGGGGATAGGAAAGAGGAGATATAGACCCTTCCAAGTGGGCTAGGGAAGCCCAGAAATTAGTAGTAAATGGAAGGCGAATCTATAGACATCTGTATCATAATAATTATGATATAGATGAATATGTATAAACAACTGGTATGGTGTGACAGTATGTATACACAGCAGTTACGAATCACCAAGTACAAATGTGTCTATAGAGAAAGCGAGGCAGACCAACCTAACCTGCACTGTATTAAAAGAACACTCTGGACACTTTTGCTCTGTGCCCACTTTGATCTTCATAATCTGTGACCTATAACCTTTGCCCTCCACTGCATGAATGTAGGGATTTAAGCACATTTCCGATTGCTTAAAGTGACTATTTAAGCAAATTTAAGTTCATTAAATGTCACCTAAATTTGCTTAAATGTCATTATGACATTTAAGCAACTTTAGGTAACTTTTAGTTAGCTTAAAGTTCCTTAAATGGTCACTTTAAGTAATTGGAAATGTGCTTAAATCCCTACATTCATGCAGTGCTCGATACCAAGGCAATGAACTGCTAAGTATATTCTGACAGGTACTATTTTTTTTCTTATTTTCTAGACACTGGGATAAGTACGGCTTCAACCATAGTTGCTGCTAATTGGGGCCATCGACAAATGCCATCATGCTGGAGGGGGGGGGGTCAGGTCGGGCATGATGGAATTGATTTTTCATATACGGTACCTTCAGCATTGCAAAATGGGCAAAAAACATGACGAGGGAGAAGGGGTAAAAAATGGGCAAATTTGGCATAGCGTCTTTTATGGGTGGCCCCTACGTATATATGGCAGTGCCTTCTTGAACTAATTGAAACAGTGGTTCAGCTAGAATCAAGTTAATCATGGCAACTTGCAATTGCTATTTAATCTATCCATCACTTACTGGTAATTATTTATGGGGACATCCCAACTGCAAACAAGAACTGATGGGGGCCTTTTGAAATTCGTGAATGAATCATGATTTAAATGAACCTAGGCAATCTATAATCATGGTAAAGTCATATATATATATATATATATATATATATATATATATATATATATATATATATATATATATACACGTTTACTAATAACATGGTTCTGATAACATCCATTATTCCTGTACCCCAGTCAGAAAACTGCTTATCGTGATCATGCTATGCATGTTACTTCCCAGCAAATTGTCATGAGTCCTCGTCAACCTGTGTGAAGTGGCTCATACATGTCGCTAGATGGAACACGACGTCGTTATAGCACAAGATCACCAGGAATAGCAAATGCTATGCCACGTGAGTCCTACACACAGTGGCGAAAGATGAGTTGTCACTCAAAAAGGAGTCACCATTGATGACCAATCATGGTGACAGATGATGACAATTTGCATGGTTCCCTCTTGGGTTGCCCCATGGTATGAAAGGTTGATGACATGTGAAGCCATATTCATTAAAATCCTGACAGAAAGGTGAGAGTGGGGTGAAATAGGGGTGGGTTGGGGTTAGGGCACAGTATGCAGCAGATAGATCCACCTGTCAAACGGCAATGTGGGAAAACTGATGGGCATCAGGCCCAAACTGCTTATTGCACACTTATGGCCCCCACTACCAAAAGGTTAAACAAAAAATAACTCCACTATCTAAACCCATCTACATGTAAGGGAACTGCCCATTCATCTAGAAATCCCTTTCAATTATCATGTTTAAAAGTCCACTGCGTCAGCTGGGTCTATTTTCTTCTAATCCGACAACTTTTTTTCCATATATTTGCTATAATGCTCAGTCAGATTAGCAGGAAATGGATGCATTGGCCGATGCATTTGCCGATGCATTGGAAGCAGCCCTTGACACAAGAGATCCCTCCAACCATTAACTTGGTTTTCATATAGAATGCAAAATGACAGACCGGTCTGGTTCCGGTAATGGGAGAGTCATATAAGGAAGACACAGCATATATATACAAGATAAATAAAATATGGTATCTCAGAGTCATAAAGCACTGTTGTTATGCCAAGTCTATTCCGCAGGCGAATACTTGAATATTGGAGTTGTTAGGTGTGACAAGAGCCTTAAGTGAATTCTTTCCCTCCATCCCATGCTCCATCATAGGCAACTGGCTGTGGATGTGTGGCCCAATATAACCATAGCAACCCACCTAACACTTAAAACAACCTTCCTTTGTCTAAATAAAGAGGACACTCTCTAACCTCTTTCCCCTGCTCATCATGCTCTGAAGGAATATGATAATAACTTGAATGAAAAGAGAGAAAAAAAACTGGTTCATGTAGATCCTCCATTCAAGTATGCTATCCTATTACTTTCCAATTCTGTAGAGCCCCTGCTAACTCTACACTTTGGGGTAATAATTAATTGACTACCTGTTATGCCCCTACCTCACACTTCGTGGAGGGGGGGGCACGTGCCTACTAATCACACCTATAGCTGCCAAGACCAAGTCTAGCAGTGGACAGAAAAAAAACCCTAAGACCTACCTATTTCTAGAGCTCTAAGCACACTAGACATCTATAGACCCATCGAGGGATAAAGCTAGTCATGCAATCTGGTAATAAAAAAATAGAAAACTGTATGTATGCATGTATTACCTTCAGATATATGTGCTTGAGAAAACATTTTTTGTTATTTCCTTTACTTATTGCTGATCTGCCCTTTCTTTTAATTAATTACAAGGTAAATAAACACACCAGATTTGTAAACATACTGTCTAATCACCAACTGATAACAATTCTACTGCTGCACATATGTACTGCAATGTATTGACAGTATAGACCCAGCTCAGGATTGTCTTATCTGGTAGTCTGGAAGTCACTGGAGGCCCAAACAGCTGATTGGTAGGTGCTTTGGATTACATTATCCTGATGGTGTGTGTTATACCCTGCCCAGGGTTTGTCACTAGCCATTGTATTGACCATCGGGCAGAGCCATCACCCAAATCCCATAGTAGATTGCTGTTGTATACAGAGCCTTATACGGCCGATGATATCCGGACAAGATGCTCGTCCGCATAAGAATCTTATCCTGACAAGATATTCTGAAAAAACAAGACTTTAATCTGGGAAACGAGACCTATTTTACCCGCACACGATTTTCCATGGGATTCTTTTTGTGTACCAGGGACATAAACCTTTTTTTTTTGTTTTTTGACATAATAGTAGTACAAGTTTTCTTCCAACCACAAATCCTGAGCCAATAGTTTTAGCCTAGCCCGATATATTTCCGAGGCCTTTGGCCCAGTGGCATATGGTTAAAAAAGTTACTGTCTACCCCTGTTTAAAAGTACAGTACAACAGGTTATAACTTACCAAAGAAGAAAAAGAAATTTGACAGTTACATATAAAAAAAGAAAAGTTATCTTTTTTGTGTGTATGGTATGAGATGAAGAAAGGGAAAAGTGAAGGGTGAAAAGGGAGACAATAGAATCGCGGAGGGGAATAAAGAAAATGAAGTACATTTTGCAATAACAGACTTTGCACTGGGTGAGTAGTTATAATGAAATTTCCGATGGGTCCAGAGTTGGATATAACAGGGTGGGTCTGTGTCCCTTTTCCACAATACCCTGGAGTAGTCCTGTTGGTGTTATCCTGTTTCCAAAAGATCATTCCCTAATCCTCTGTACAGGAAGTGCCAGAAAATAGAATTTTTTTTAACCATTTGTTTCTGTGTAAAAAAGTACATAAATAACAATTTTTGGCCCATTTGTTCACACTTTTTAGCCTTTTTAGCCCCCTAGTGGTCAAACTCAGTACCAGGGAATCCTGCAGGAAGGGCCCTTTCCCCTTACCTGCCCACATATCCTGTTCTCCAGATAATCTCGTGGTAATAAGAATCTCGCTCACACCAGATGCCAGGTCCCCGTTTCCCAAAATCCTCTTTGTCCCATTTCTCAAATGCTCGCACCAGATGCCAGGTCCCATGCTGTCTACTCTATAGAACAGTACTAAAGTGACCAAAATTTGATTTAGACCCATTTCTCATATTCATGTAGTCCCGTTTCTCATATAAACATAGTTTGTGTCCAAGATTGGAAGTAGTCCCGTTTCTCATATAAATGTAGTCCCGTGTCCAAGATTGGAAGTAGTCCCTTTCTCATAAAATGAAGTCCCGTGTCCAAGATTGGAAGTAGTCCTGTTTCTCATATAAATGTAGTCCCATGTCCAAGATTGGAAGTAGTCCCCTTCCTCCTATAAATGTAGTTCTGTGTCCAAGATTGGAAGTAGTCCCATTCTAATATAAATGTAGTCTCGTGTCTAACATTGGAAAACAGTCCGGCGTATCATGTTATTATCCAAAAAAAGAAAAGGTGAGTCTGTGGCAGACGGCGGTGGGGTTTGAACCCAGAATGTCCAGGTCACAAAGTGGATGCCAGGCTCCCAAGTGGATCACACTTGGGAGCCTGTAGAGATGTAGTTTTAAATTGGAAAAAGAGGTCCCATTGACCAGGAAAATGATTATCTTGTCCTGTTTTTCAGATTCCCGTTTTCCAGATGGGAATAAGAACATGTCCTGTTTCTCAGAATAAGTTCTGTTTCTCAGAATAAGTCCTGTTTCTCAGATTCCTTTTTCTCAGAAAATCTCGTCCGAATAAGCTTCTTATTGGGACGAGCATCTAGTCCGAATAGCCCGTGCCGCCTTATACATACAATGGGGATGTGTACCAAATGAAGGAAAGGATTGGTGCAAGTGTGAAGATCTTGATAGTGTGATCTAGCAAATAACAATCCTTTCTGTGAGGTTGCGATGCAACAGCTCTGAACATAGAAACATTAGAAAACACATACAGTAGCAGATGTACTTATCTGTAGAAGACACAAAAAAGCTCAAAATAACATTAATGTGAGTGGATAGAATCAGGGGAGGTTAGGGAATGGGAGGGGGTGATCAAACATGACTTCCCTTGCCAGTAACCCATAGTTCAGGGTGGCTAGAGGTAGCCTCTGGTTACCACTAAACTGAGCCAAGTCTATCATGTGTTCACCATTTATTCAGTAGGATTCCATAATTAGATGGTTTTAAAGCCTATGCAGCACATTGGCAATTGTTTCTCATATCAGCAATGGATTCAAATTAATTTCCTTACTCAGAATCTCTTAGAATGCTAGTACTTTCTGAAACATGCTATACTTATCCATTACAATTTGATCCTTCTGCTGCTGTTATTTCAATGCTTCAACCATTTCTTTACTCTCTTATTGCATATAATGAGAGTCCCACCCGTAGCCCGAGATCAGATCAAATGGAAGGCAACATTCCTTAGGTTGCATTTGAATATCATGCCAAGTATCTGAGCACTGGATGCTATATATATATATATAATATATATATATATATATATATATATATATATATATATATATATATATATATATATCGTCATTTCAAACCAACTGGTGAGGGTTTGAAGATTAGGGGGAAGAAGGAGTGACTTCAAAATTTAGTAATAAAATGAGAGTTAAAGCAGAGCCCATTGTATCATGGTGAGCAATATCTAACAGCAACTTATTGATTGACTTTAAGATTGATTCTGAATTTACAACATTTGCAGTGTCTTGTAACTGATATGTGACACTAAATTCTAATCTGTGTGATGTTCCTTATGCCCTAGTCGTGTTTTGTATGTATTCACATTTATATACATTGTCTTTGTGACTTCAAATTTCCTGCAGGAAAATGTTTCATTATTTATCTTTGGGTCTGATGCATACAATATTTATCAGACATATTGCATCAGCGAGTAGGCCCACTTACCCGCTGTTTAATTTACAGCGACTTTTTCATGTGCATGTATGCAAAGTTCCAATATGAACCCAACAAAGGAGAAAGCCAATAAAGATATAGCATACAGAAAGTACTGTGTCATCAGGTGACTGCACCAAGCGCTGGTTACCTGCCAACAACACTTAGTAGGACATTTACAGAAGAAATGAGGCTGTAAATTACCAGCTCAGTACCAACTGGATTACATGACCACCCTATGGTGGTCATGTAATCCAGTTGGGGTATTCTATGGGGTATTGCTACCCAAAGTGTACCTTAAGCCCACTTGGGTACTGTGGTCAAGATTGTTGAATTCAGGATGCTGTTGGTATTACACAGTGCTGGGAAATTAGTACACTGACACTCCTTTGCTCTTGGCTAACACTATTTCCCTAGACACCAAAAGGTGTATGGTCATAACTGAGGTCTATTGCAAATTGTTTGATAACATTGAGTCCGCCCCATAGTAAGCATGCATTGACCGAAGGTGATACAGCTCTGAGCAAGTATAGTAGGGGTATCTTGCAACCCTTGATAGATTAGCTAATACCTTATATGATATATAATTCACTTAATTTCGATCAGAGTTATGTGTAATAGACCGATTACTATCACAGGAAAACTACAAGGAACATGTGCACTTTACTGACCACCCGAGCTGTGCTATGGCAGGTTCTTCATTAGCATCTTGACAGGAAAAGGGCAATGGGGGTCGGGTTTGGTTTAGGGTACAGCATGCAGGGGACAAACCTATCTATCATCATAAGCTGCCTATGTCACTGAAAAGAAATAAGGGAGCTCTACCATGCATCCCTATAAAGAGGGGGGACTTTTGAAATAACCCCCAGTGGCCATTCTTTGTTATGCTATACATGTAACAGTTTTCCCAGACTCTATGAAAGATGATTATTACTGACAAGCTCAAATACACAAGTGGACTAGCTTGACCAAAGCTCTGATCTATACTTCCTTCATTATTAATATTATGCCCCAGATGCCAGTTATGGCTAGGCCAGATGGCACAAAATCAATCCTAATCTTGGAACTACTTTCATATGGATGAGAGGCCTCCATAGATATTGTGATCTAGAAGAAGACAGGAGTTAGACTTACTAAATCTTAGATCTATCATGAGTAGAATCTTGAGCATGTTACCCAAAGAGCCAGGGCACAGTGGTCTTTTGCATCTAGGTAATGAATTTGAAAGGGTGCTCAGGGTACTCAGTGAGGTAGATATGATTTATGAGATTCCTGAAGTCTGCCTCAGCATAAGAAGATGACAACTGATTTCATTCGCCCAAATCCTAAATTGCCAACATTTTTTCAACAGGTCATAATCATGCCTTTAATTCTTGTTTGGAGCACAGGCTCCTTATGTGTGACTACTCTGAGAAGGATTAGTCTGACCATTTGGAAAAAAGAAATTCAGTCTGTGTAGCCATATAAAACGTCTTGTAGGATACCACCAACAATCAATGGATGATTAGGCCTATATATACTGATGACTGTCTGTTCGATGTCAATGAATGCACTAGTTTTATTTAGTTTGTTTGCAAATTAAGGAGTGAGTGAGGAACACCATTTCTACAGCTTAAATGCTATCTTCATGGCAGGAGAACTACATTAAACAATTCCACAGGTGAATGTGCTGGGGCTCATGCATGATATATTATGTGCACGACACACAAAGGGGGACAGAATAGACTTAGACCCTTTTAAGTGGGCTAGGGAAGCCCTACAAGGGTTCCCAGGACACATTACCAGACAACTATTGTAAGATTCCCATTTCACTTGGAGAGCATCTCAAGTACTTCCATTTCTTTGAAATCCAATTTTCTGGTTTGTACAGACCTGGTTATACTACATCCTCTCTCATGCTACTGTAGAGTAGGGGCTGTATGCTGCTGTCAGTCACCTAACTACATGGGGTCCATAGGTTGAATGTTCACGTCCCGTAGTGGATGGACGTTTTTAAATCCGTTCATGTCCCAAGAAGTAGTGCTGATATCCACTCCAAACAGTGCTGATATCCACCCCAAATAGTGCTGATATCCAACCAAAGCCTGCTGCTATGCAGGGATATCAGAATGGGAATATCCAGTAAAAGCACTGTGAGTCACCCAAGTCGTGTAATAATGCCATGTACACACACTAGCCTCACACTGCCTCTAACCCTACAAAGCACCTACACCAGAACACAATGTCACTGTGTGCCCCCTTTTTAACCCTTCAGTGGTGGCCCACTGCCTGCCTGCAACTGTTGTACACATACTCATAGGCCTACAACACACAGAAACACAGTAAGTCACCTGTATGCCTCCTGTCCCCTTCAAAACACATCTCAATACCAATATAACTTGTTCTCACCAATGTGATGCAATTACGTTCGGGGAGGTTTCTGACCATTTCTGACCGAGGTTTCTGACCGGCAGTTCTCTGACCTGATTGAGGTTTCTGACCAGGGAGGTTTCTGACTGGCAAGTATAAAAACGTATATTGACCTCTAGTTAGAATTCCATCACAGAAAGATATAGTTTTTTCAGTCAATATAGGATTGATCCTATCCTGACTTTATTTCAGATTGATAAATTTCTTGCCACCCCATATATTTTTGGCACAATTGGCCATATCTTTTTCCCGGTCAGAAACTTCAGTCAGAAATCTCCCCGGTCAGAAACCTCCCCGGTCAGAAACCTCAGTCAGAAACTGGTGAGACAGAGCCATATTATCTCTGTGCTGAGTGACCATAGTGTGTTTTGTTTTATTTATATGAAAAAGGTGATACAAAACCCCCACTGAACCCCACCTGTTACCAGTTACAACTCTGGTTTACCTATTCATTATGATAAGTTTCGCTCATCATTTTGATGAGTCTGGATGCTCATTACTGATAAGTTTGGCTCATTGTGTGCAAGATGAGGCAAAAGTAATCATAAACTAATCACAAACTAATCAATAGCGATGAGATGTCGATGAGTTTTGAGTGTAGAATTCATGGCTACCACACATTCTGAGCAGTTACGCATCCCAGGAGGCCATTTCTTAACATCGTATGACTGCTCACTTTCAAGTCGTACTGGGGCCCCTAAATTTTCAACCAAAATAGTATTGGTCATGTATTGCCAGCAGCATTACGACTGCCCTACCAAATACTATGTAATAGCTACTATCTGGATCCATGCCTTAACATGGTGAGGGATGAGGCAAGGCTAGTTGTGGTACTTGTCACCATCTCCTTCAGACTCTCATTACAGCACTGAATCCCTCCTGAGCTACCCCTGAGCGTCATGTCATAGGAATGGGAAAAACCTGCCCATTCCTGGATGGCTTCTAACTATATACCATTAGGCTAGCATGCCAGATTTAGGAACATGATTTAGATGCCCTACCCACAATGTCATGCAACAGCTGCTTGCCTGCAATGGCCAGAAATTAAAGAGGCTGATGTACTGCTTTTGATTAGCCAAGGGAAAGCTTCAGTATACCACATGAATGTCACTGGGATTTGGCATAAACATACTGAGGGGTTATAGCAAGTCACAGCATTACTCTTATGGTGCTCACACCTCAGACACCTGATAAATTTCCATAATGAGGCTCTATATTGCTCAGACTAGGTGAATTTAAACACTTCAAGCAATGTCCTCTTCCTGTAACTGTGACTCCTTAGCCAAGCATCTAATCTACTGCATCCTACTTTTCCTGAAGTATCAATCGGGGGCAGTTGAGAACTATGATCACTTAATTCTGATGAAGTTGTATACCCCCAACACTGACCCATGGTAGAGAAAAAACATTACTCAACCTTTCCTTCATTGTGGTTCAGACAAAACCTTACTTACTGAGTTTCTTTCAGAGATGTCACAAGAAAGTAGCAAAATGATGCAAGCGATTCCATACTTCATCATCCCCATTATCTGCTTATCTCAAGGAGGAATAATGCATTATGAGTGAAGGCTCAGTGGCACCTTTCCTTAAGTGATAAAGCTATAGCTAATATGGGAACAGTGAATACATTAATCAGGTAATTACCCAGATACAAATATATCCAAGTCTGATGCATACAGACACATTTCTTATTTCAATTGTGACCAAAATAAAAAAGGACTGTCCGAAAGAAACCAATTTACAACAATTCCCAATGTTAATGTCAGAGGCAACTGTAACTTAAATTTACATTAAGCACAGCTTACATTGCCCCTTTCTTGGAATATATGTATACAGATATCTGGTGCCATAAGTAGCTATCTGCAAGATCAACGTTCATCAAATCAACAACAATCAATTATCAAACAAATACTGTAATGTGACCTCTGTGATCTCTATGGCCTATGACCTTTGTCATGACACCAGGCCGACAAGCTGCTCCTCACTCTAGGTTCATTTTGACAGACATCAGTTCTCTTCCTATGCAGAATTTTGTGTGGGACCTTAACTATATTCTCTTAATGCATGTCTGGTGACATTCTCAACATTACATCACTGACCATATTGTTCTAAACATCACGCAAGAGCTATACAAAACTAACATATCAAGGAATTACTCCTTTAACAAATCTATGTAAATACACAACATATCCAATAATGTTATTGGATGGCTGCAATATTGGTCTGTAGGATAACTGTATTTCCAGCTGCATATGGCATGAAAGGTTGATGACATGTGAAGCCGTATTAATTAAAATCCTGACAGAGATGGCAATAGGGGTGGGTTGGGGTTAGGTCACTGTATGGAGGAGTGTGGAAATATTGAAGGGCATAAAGGCACTACTGAACAGGAGTCAATATTGTACTCATATATATATATATATATATATATATATATATATATATATATATATATATATATTGGTTTGATTTGCGCATTCCCATGTGCTCTCATCTTGTATTATTACGCCCTACATATTGCATGTAGAGCGCGCAAAAAAAAAACAACACCCTTAATTGGGACGAAAACTTCTATAAACTATAGCTATAACTAATAAGTGTTCATGGCCCTCTGACTACAAAAAAAATGCACTATATACCTAAAGTTGCAAAGACATGATAGAAAGACAGGTTGCTTAAAGAAGGTCAGCATCTCAAATTATGCATAGGCTAGAAGTATTCCTCATCATTTGTTTTACCCATTATGTTTTGAAAGCCTGTCCATGACTATATAATATATGAGCTTGGGGATGGTTAGGCACATTTTTTCCATACTTGAACATAGATACGTGGCATAGGTTAATCTGGAGCCTTAGGACATTGACCACATAGGACCCAGCAAAAGAACCACGTTTACAGGGTTTCTCTTGAGGTCAATTAAAATAGTGAAGCAGAAAGAAAATCTGGTCATGTATATAATTGCAGCTTAACCTGATTAAGGACCCATATCAATGGTTTGGCTATGACAAAGACCTGAATGTTGTCCAAGGCTCCTGAGGTTATAGTTTGGCATGGGTGTATGGACCAAATGAAGTAGGTTAACCTGATATAATGACTGTGAAGCTTTTAAAGTTCAACTTATTCCATATATGAAGTCTGCCTCCTTTAAGCAATTATACTATGTCTTGTCAATTACCAATTTGTAATGTTCAAATTAAGTAAATACCCATCTCAAATCAAAGGACAGCTAGTACCCTGATGTAAGCCCTGTGTTGTGGCTTGGATCTAAATAGAAGAGGCAATACATTCCTTCTGGTCAATATGAGACCTCTGAAGTGGATCTGTATTGCTGACAGGAAAAACAGGAAAAGGAAAATGACGGATTCTTTTTATCAACGGAAAAATATAAAAAAGGTCATAGTTCACACCATTCCCCGCTAAGACTACATCACAAGATGTAATACCACTTAGCCTCTGGCAACAGTACAGCAAGATTGGGGTGGATGAAAGCAGAGGGAAGAAGGCCTATAGCTTAGTGGGCTATAGATAAAAAGCCTTTATAGACAATGCTGTCTGAAAGGCAACACTAAATAGCAGGTTTATCAGTGGAGGCCAGGCTTTAAAGGAGAGGTACAGTCTGGGAAGGGAGTTGGAAAGGGTCTTTGGAGCAATAATCCAAAGTGCAGTTTTATGTGAAGGAATTAGTAGTTTGATAAGAAGACAGGTATTATACACCCTCTATATCACTCTTGAATCCAAATGCTAGAAGAAATCTGTAAAATAAGTCTAGACAAAAAGGAATAAAGTACTGATCATCCTGCAAACAGCACATTTTGTCTGATGGGAGGCTATAAAAAAAAGGTACTCAAAAGTCCTCTTGGTCCTCATAGTTCCCAGAGAACCTTATTGCAGTATTATCAATTGGCACAAGATACACCTTGCTGCAACTATAGTGTATCCACCTTGGATGCCCATTGCAATACACTAAGTTGCTTTTTTAATCCAAATACAGATCTCCAATTCATATTGAATAATCCAAGTAATTGAGTAATTTCAAAATTCAATTTGACATTTCATTCACCAGAAAGGACCCTTTAGATTGAGTGGTAGCTAAAATACTTGCCTACAGCATGTAAAACAGAGGTCTTTACATCATAACCATAACAGCACTCTAAGAAATAAATGTTAACATTACTAGGCATCCTCCTAAGACTGCACAGTGTACCACCGCAACTGTATTTCAGTGAAGCAGTGCAGTTTCTAAAATGAAGCATCAGATGGCAGTACAAAAATCACTCTGGTATGAGGAAGCTCATAGTGAAAAAGAAGTGGTAAAATACTTGTCCCAAAGTTGCCAGAAATCCATAATTATTTTGACAACATTTTCTATACAGTCTGAGAACTGTCAGTACATGTGATCTTATGACCTGGAAATTTCCAATAGTTTATCACCTAACTTGCACAGAAAAAATAATGATACTCACCGGGAGCCTAATGTTAGCCTCAGGCAAATGTCGCCAAAATGAGTATATTTTGATACTCAGGGTGAGCCTAGGGTGTAGGCATACTCCAGCAATACCTGACACTCTACTCTAGATTGTTTATGGCCTAGCTGTACCCTCTCTACTGCCCTACTTTCACAGTGCAGGAGTCTCTTTAGAGACAGGCTCAGGGTCAACTGGAGTAACATAATAGAAGAGAATAGGACATTGCCTGAGTATCTCTATGAAGAGGGTCAGGCAATGCTGGATCCTACCTGAACAGGCTTCACCATTGCAGGAGTCTTTCTTACCTATAGTGTAATGCACTGCCAGAGTATCCCAATACATGGGATCACACTTTACTGGATTCTATCCTCAGAGTGAGTCCAGCAACACTACCCAGTGGGCACAACCCCACTTAAAGAGTTACTAATCAGCACTGCTTTGTAGGGCTTACAGACAGTCTAAATTGTAATGGTTATGTAGCCCTGCATTTGTAGCCCTTATTGAACTACTAAGCTGTAGGGTGTATTAAGCCCAACACATAATTGGTTTGTTAAACATTATAAAGAAATATAGAAATTAAGGTCACCGTTTGACAAAAGCCCATAATTTCATACACACAAGGATTTCAGATGGTCGAACATTCAACTTCCTAAGGCAGTCTAATTAATCGATGAATAGTTTGCGCATTCCTGGTTTCAGTGTCCTTTTTGCTCCTTGGTGGGATTTGAACCGGGTACCTCCTTATTGTGACTCCTTTGTGCTCCTATATGTGCTAGCGGGTCAGGTGTTGAAAGTGGCACTATCAATATGATATTTCAACCATAGACCTACTACAGTGAGATGTCATTGGTCATATGAGGCCCAGTAGACTAATAGGGAACACAGACTGGAGTGACCATAGTAAGGAAAAATGCCCATAGTAGGGACAAATCTCCACAATGTCCTCAGTAAGTATTGCACAGTCCTACTTATATGCCTATTGCAACCTGGCTCACCAGTTGTAGAGGTGGCACAGCATTAGGATTCTCGCTTTGCATGTGAGGGGTCTCAGGTTCAAGTCTAGGTGGTGCTGAGAAACATTTTTCTTTTTTCAGTTTAATAGGAAACATCTCATCTATTACAGGGTATTTTTCTAAGACCTAACTTTGTAACTAATTGAAATAGATGCTTGCTTGAAAACTGACAGAATCTTCAACGTCTGCCAAGTCAGAAAATAGCAAGAAAATAAATCGATTGCATAACAAAATATTTGGGGTTGAAAACTTGCAACTTTTGAAGAGCATCCCTGGGCTGGAATCGAACTCAGGACCTTCTCATATGAAGGTAAACATGTTACCACTACACCATCTTGACTGTGCTGAAAGATCTCCACTGAAATCTCCTATGATCTGCTCCCTCTGTGTGTTAAAATCTAGTATTCTACTTCTTTCCAAGCCCCAAAACATTAGAAATATGCCTGGGACCATATGTTACTTTTACATTTACTGCAAAGATATGATCATACTCTAAATGTTTTAGTGATTAATTCCTATTATATTCCTAAATAGATAAGATTATATTCTTAGATATCATGGTTCTAAGGACTAGAGGATAATAGAAAGGATATTGAGTATGTGCAAGAATGGGTGAGGGGGGGGGGGCTTAATAGGGAAAAATCTTCTCACAACCCCATTATGAATGCATATTGATGCTCACATTGTAGCAATAAGATTGACTTACCGAGAATGACTTTACAAAAATTCTCAATGGGGCTTGAACTCACCACCTTCAGATGTAGAGTTCAGTGCCATATCAACTGAGCTAATGAGGCACATGGTGTGGTGGGTGCTAGGATATGATATAATCTCAGACATCAGTGTAAGGGCTAGACCCCTGCTTTGTTGGAGTATTCAGTTAGATGCAGACTGAGTATGGCACTATGCCTGAGCCTTGTGCCATACTCATGCTGATCCTTTTTCCCAATGTGTGGCATTGAAGCAGGCTCAGCATGAGTATGGCATGTCAGGGGAGAGCCTCTAGCAGAGGCTCTCTTGATACTCAGACAGCACAAGAGACTAGGTGAAACTCAGGCTGATCCTCTTTTTTCTGTCAGTGTGGATATCTTTTGTATTATAATGTTCTGATGGACTATGAGTCTTTCTAGGACTCTCACTTCCCTGTCCATACCCTTTGGCCCTATAAACTTGTCCTATCGATACAGTCATTATTGGACATTAGCGTCATTAGCATCTTGTCAACATAAGCTGCTTACCACAAAGAAATCTCTATACATGCAATGACCATGACAAACAATAATCAGTCATGGTCCCAGGATGTGTGCCTGATGGGACTGATTGGAGGGACACATGACCTGTTCAGTCAAAAGTGGCAGGAAATACCAAGGGAACTCACTAAACCAGCATTTGGGCTGTGGCAGAAGTCCACCTCTGTATCCAACTAGAATCCAGTGAGGGAAAACATGCCTCCTGGGGGGAAATGGCTTTTTAAGGTTTAAGTCATGGGCTTTAAGATGAGATATCTTGAGCTAAAATATCCCTGGTAGTTTTGCTGTAATTGCTTGTCAAACATAGGTTTGTGTGTACAAATGAAAATAGGAAATAAGCTCTAAATGCATTATATCCTATCATAAACACTAAAAATGCAAAGAAATACAGTTTTGTGGAAAAATAACCAAAGAAATGTGATGTTTTTGTCATAAAATTGGTTCTAGAGGGAATTCTTGAGTTCTGTTTTCGGTTCTGGGTTCCTGAAGGAATTTCAAAGTGAGTTTGTGGCAAAGATTCAAAATTGGAATTGGGGAGTGGTTTCCATGGCAACCAGAATTTGCCTTATCTACCAATTTTCTATGTTTCCATGGCAAACAACGTTCCAAAAATGGAATATTTTCAGTGGAGATGGAACGATTTTAAGCATACCACTGGATTCCTTATAAAAAATTGGTCTAAAGCTTTTTTTAGCATATTTGTCAGTGTTTTACCCATATTCTGCCCCCTGGTGGCCAAAACCAGTACTAAAAATCCCCCCGGAGGCACGTTCTTCCCCGTTGGGCCACAATCTGATGTTGATCTAATTATATATGATTTCTTTTTTCTGTAACAGTTCAGGTCTTTTGGGTCAATTCTATGGGGTGTGAGTGGGTGAAATACAGAAGGGAGGGACAGACAAGAAGGAGAGAGACTAGAGGGTGTCGGGAAGAGAGTAGCAAATAAATAAATGGGCAAAGGAACGAATGAATGGAAAAAACAATTCAATGAAGAAGAGAGTTGAAAAGCAGTTCATTGAATGTAAAAGATGAAAACTTAAGAGTAAAGGGAAAGGTGAGGACAGAGAACATGTTTAAAATGAGGGAGAGAATGGCTGCAAGGACCTGCTCTTATCAAGATGATTGTCATCTTGACACTATAAATCCATTGCATCCACTATCTATCCTTTATGCTCCACTAAGAGTTATGCATGAGGGTTGTAAGGCTACCAGTAATTTCCATTCCCAGCATGGGAGTATTAGAATTATTAATTAATCAAGGGTTATATCATCAACCACAAGACTAATCCCACATAGAGAATCGAGACACTGGTAATTTAAGTTCTAACCACAGGAGTACTCCATAAGCTCTGGTGCTTAAGTACATCCATTCCGTGGTTTTGATTATGATTTTAAAATGCTTAATTTAAGATGGGCCTCAACATCACTAGAAGCACACCCTATAGATATATAGCAGATGGCCAGCACCTTATATAGACAAGATTTTGAATGGGTTTTAGGTTGCAAATGCAAATGCTCATGGGGGGAATAAGTGGGAGCAATCTTAGAAAAGGTCAGGATGGATCTCCCCTCATTATCTGTTGTATAGGTAACAAGTGTTGATGGCTACAGAATGGTGCAAGTCTAAAGGACACTGAGGTGAGTGGGCGGAATGAGGGAAGTTAAAGGATGAAAGAGGGTAACCGTACAAGGCTTTCCTTCCCCGTTCATTGGTAATCTATGGTTCAGTGTGACTGGGAGTGGTATTTGGTGACCACTGGACTGACCATACCTTACATGGGACGTCAGCATTCCAACTGCAGGGGCTATCACCATTTGATATATTGGGCCTAGTGCCCAATGATAGTGAAGCCATTTTATAGGAAATTCCCTTTGAGAGGAGAAAACCTATTCACTATGTCTTGTATCCAATGATGACATATTGTCCAATAAGCTATAATTCCTGCTGCACAGATGTTCCCTTTTTTAAAAGGAGGGGGTGCAGTCAAAAGGGAAGGGGTATACCCCATAAGTTTCAGGCTTGAAAATATGCAATTTTACTCTTAAGTACTGGCAAAAAGGAGGGGGGTGCCCTGAACTGTCTGGTGATAGAGCAAAGTATATCGACACCACCAGGGCCTTATACTATAGTGTAGAACAGGTACAAACAAGATCATATTGTCCACTGGCATGAGAATGTGGTCTTTGTTACCATATACTTCACCTAATAGTATACAAGTGCAGATAGATGGTGATAGGCATCAACACATTATGCAAGACAGCTTTCCACACCATAAAGGTTAAGTCTTTCCAGGCTGAATGCCAACAATGAGCACACATCTAATTATTTTTACTTCACAAATAGCACATCATTCTACTCTTTTCCTATGACAAATCAGTTCTTCCCTGAACCTACAAAGTAGTCCTTTACCATAAACTATTATTTGACAATACCTAGATCCTTTGAAATTCAAGGAAAATCCTAGGACCAGTAAAAATACTTTTCCCGTGTATCAAACCCAGCCAGACTAGTTCTATATGATACTGCGAGAGAGGGATTTCTATCATGGGCCTCCCTTTGACCTGACAGTAAATAACATCATATAAAACAACTCAAACCACTTAGTAAATCCACTCAGTTTCTGTTGAATGTCATTTGCTGCAGTTCAGTAGATGTATATTAACATGTAGAGTTCAACAAATGCCTTCCATCACTTCATTTCACTTCACTTCCCTTGGGCCCTGCCTGCATCCTGATCTTTCACAAAGTATTGAGTTCCTTGCTAGCTCCTTCCAGCCAGCTAGTACATCAATGTACTACCAGGTAAAATATGGCTAGTACATTCATGCAATATTAGGAGGGCATTTATGGCATCTAATAGAATTATTCTCAGCCCAATCAATAATTGTGACCCATCAAGGAAGAACACCCCTCCGCGGGGGATTTTTAATTCCCCATTTGGCCACCAGGGGGCATTGGAGGGCAAAATTACTCTAAAATCATTATAAAAAAAAACAGAATTCAATGGTTTCCTTTAAAATACACCATTTTTGGTAGAAATGACCCATATTTGGATGGTAAAATGAATATTTTTCATTAGAAATCAACCTATATGGCTGTTCCTGGTTGCCATGGCAACCATTCCAATGATCAAAATTTGCAGATTTTTATGCCAGTTTTTGGGGATACTCACCAGAAACCCAAAACTGAAAACAGAAATGGAAAATTCCTTCTAGATCAATATCTGTGATAAAAAGCACCATATTATTATGAAAAAGGCTGATTTATTGGGTTTGTAGACATTATTGTGGTTTATAACGTATTTAGAGCTTAATCATTGATTTCAGATATGAATAACAACCTATGTTCAAGGAGGGGTTCTGACATAACTACTAGGAATATTTAACCCAATGATGTCTCATTTTAAAGATCTTGAGATGAACTTTGATAACAAATTTCCCTGCAGAGGGGTGTTTTGGCTTGACTGGTCACTTCCAGGTATTATATATTGAAAATAATTATTATTTTCAATACATAATACCTGGTATCATGGTATCATATGAAAATAAATTACATGCAGATTACAAATCAGTCATTTTTAAATACATTTCACAAACATTTGTTCTGTCCCCAAGGTCACTCTAACCCCATGTATCCATACATACCTGGGCCTGGGACCTCAATCTGCCGTATTCTATCGAATTTTAACAATGATAGAGCCGGCTGGAAAGAGCTAGGCTGTGTGCTTATTATTCAATCTAGCAGTGGCATTTTGGAGGAAACTAAGGACGTGTTGCAGGGAAAAAGATTTATTTGGGTAGTTTATCAGTGTTTCCCTTAAGGCAGACTTTTACAAACATAACTGCATTTTGCACTCTTCAAATTAACCACATCCATATTAACAGCCGGTATTGATGCTACAAGAAGGGTTAATGGCTGTTCACTGGTTAATAGTGGAGAAATGATATTGAATGACTGATGACATCATTTAACTAGGGGTTGTCTGGTATCAAATGCTATTATTCAGAGCACCACCAATAAACAATTTATACAAAGATGACTGGGTCTCCTGACATCATAGAAGAAAGTTATGTACCGATTGTGAACCATTGAATGACCAGATGGGGAAAACCTGCATCCAGAGGGGAAATGACTCTTTAAAGTTGAAGTCATATGCTTTAACATGAGATATCTTGAGCTAAAATATTCCAGGTAGTTCTTCTTGTCAAACCTAGGTTAGTGTGAGCAATTAAAAAATGTGAATAAGCTCTAAATACATTATATCCTAGCTTAAATAGTGATAATGCAAGAAATATGGTTTTGTGGAAAAATAAACAAAGCAAAAAACAAAAATTGGTTCTAGAGGGAATTTTCTGGGTCCGTTTTCGGTTCTGAGTTCCTTATGTAAATATCCAACACATTCTGGGGCAAAAAATACCATTTAGAATAATGGAGTGGTTTCCATGGTAATCATAAATTGCCATATATGCCAATTATCTATGTTTCCATGGCAACTGATGTCTCTTTTGCATTCCATCAATCGAATGTTTTCAGTAGAAATGGAATAATTCTGCACATACCACTGAGTTCCCTATCAAAAATTGATCTAAGCCATTTTTTGGTATATTTGTCAGTGTTTTACTCATTGACTGCCCCCCTGGATGCACGTTTTCTCCAGATGGGTCACCAAGGATTCTTAACCATCACGAATCCAAATTGTTTCCTCATGAGATAGTGAATAATAGATGTTTAACGCCATTTCAACAGCTAAGACCACGTGTCATATTCATGGTGAGAACTTTATTACACTTCCACAGAGGAATGTGTTGGTGCCCGCGCATATATATGTGCACTACACACAACCGAGGGGATAGGAAAGAGGAGAAATAGACCCTTTTGAGTGGGCTAGGGAAGCCCATTGCTCATGATCTCCATGACGCGATATATTAAACGAGCAGTATCATATTCCAGGCATATGAAGATATCAGAGAGTGAGACAGTACTCATGTGATCAGTCAGGCTACTTGGATACCATTTTGGACCCATGTTAGGAAGCCTACAATGGCGAGTCTGCCATAACCTTCTCCAGCTTCTTATTATGCCATTAAAATCATGGGAGACTGTCCCTCGAATTCCCACGTCCTCCCATGTTCTCATCATTAGGTCATCATACCAGATTTAGGAACCTAATCTAACTGACCAGCCTTTTAGGTCAGGTGACAGCTGGTAGAATGCATAAGCAATGGAGGTTGGAGGGCTATAGTCTTTGGAATAGTCAAGGGAATCACTCGAGGTCCCTTTTAGCTTGGACATGGACATCAGATGATGGTCACTCGGAGTAGATAAATTCCTTAAGATGTAGATCTATATGGAGCTTGTAATAAATATATCCTTATCCAGTACCTGGATACTTAACATAAATAGCTTATCACAGACGAGTTTTCCTCACAAATTACATCTGTGGACCGAGACTTCTTTGTCAGGCTTGATTACCAAAGTGACCAACTAATCCATTTGCTGTCATTTGGAAGTATCATGTTTTCAATTTGCTATATATACATAATCCCTTCAAACTTTACCTGCATGTGTACTGTCACTCAGGTTCAAACATAAAAGGTTGGTAACGGGTCATGAACTATCTTCATTAAAATGAGCCATTCTTGTGAATGGAATGGCTGAATGAGTAGGACCTAATGTAGGTGGGGAATATTGGATATGACCCAGCATCAATTTGGTGCTATACCATTGGGAAGTCTGCCAGAAAAAAAATGACAAAAATGCAGTCCCACAGCATCTTAAAATTCACTGAGACAAGGGATTTACTAGAATCAGGTACACCATGGCATCCGAAAATCTCTATCCATCACTATCTGGTATAAAAATTTACTCATAAGGGAAGATGAAACTGAATAGTATCTCAGCCCCTAACTCATGAGGACCTTCGTAAATGGTCAGAAAATATCCTGAAAACATGCATTTTTGATGAAGAACAATAATTCCTGCACCCCAGTCAGGAAACTGATAAGTGTGATTATACTGCTTGTTACTTGTCTCTTCAGTTGCCTCATGGTATGAGAGGTTGGTGACATGTGAAGCTGTATTCATTAAAATCCTAACAAAAAGGTGAGAGTGGGGTGGGTTGGGGTTAGGGCACAGTATGCAGCAGATAAATCCACCTGTCAAATAGCAATGTGAGAAAGCTGATCTAGGCATTAGGCCAAAACTGCATATTGCAAATATGGGCCTGTCTACTAAAAGAACTGCCCATTCATCTAGTAATAATTGGCAATTATTATGACTAATGCAAGAGATCCCTCCAATCGTCAACTTAGTTTTATATGGAATGCAAAATCAAAGACTATTATGGTAATAATAATATAAGAGCTGTAAGTGTGTTTTATCCCTCCATCTCATGCCCCGTCATAGGCAACAGGTTTCAGGTGAGTGGCCCAATGTAACTCTAGCAATCCACATAAGATTTAAACCACCCTTGATTATCTAAATAAAGAAGACACTCTTACTCCTTTCACTGCACATAATGCTCTAAAGGAATGCAATAATTACTAGAATGAACACAGGTAAAGAACTGGTTCATGCAGCTCCTCCATTCAATTACATATCCTATAAGCTTCCAATTCTGTAGGTGCCCCCTGTTAACTCTACTTTTTTGAGAAAAACTAATTGTGTAGAGGCAAGGAGAAATGGTGCTCCGTGCTAAAAGTCAACTTTAAAATTCAAATCATTAGCTTTACAGTGATACATAGCATGAGAAGATACTCCTGTTAGTTTTGGAGGAATGGCTTGCTAGATATGGGTAGGTGTGACCATTTCAAGAATGTTAATAAGCTCTATGTCTAATTGGTCATGAGATATATAGCTAATTAGCATAATTAATGCTAATTAGCTAAATTCTTATAAATTTTTATTCTTTTGCCCATAACTTTTGATCTAGAAATGGTATTTTCATTCTGTTTTCGCCATAGTAAACCTTGTGGGATGTTCCTTCAAATGGAATCATTGATTTTCCTACTTAGAATGAAAAACATGTTTCCATGGCAACAGAAATCAACAAAAATGCCTATTTTGGCCCAAAAACATTCTTTTTACATGCCAAATTTGGAACCTTTCCACCCAAAATAGAACGTTTTATCAAAAACCATTGAATTCTCCATAAAAAAGTAGCCTATAACAGTTTTAGTCATATTTTTCCTATTCTAGTCCATAGTGGTGCCCCCTGGTGGCTAAATCTGGTACTAAATCCCGCAGTAACTGTCCTTTCTGCTTGCTGGCTCACAATTGACTACCTTCTATGCCTTACCTTACACCTCGTAGGGGGAGGTCACATGCCTACTAATCACACCTATAGCTGGTAAGACAAAGTCTAGCAGTGAAGAGAGAAAAGAAAACACCTAAGACCTACCTATTTCTGGAGTTTCAAGCTCACTTAATAGACCCATGAGAGTCACATAATTTGGTAATTAAAAGTAGAAAATTCTGTACATTACTTTCATATACATTCTGAGATAACAGCTCTTATCATTTACTTTTATCATTCCTGATTTGCCCTTCCTCTGCACATCACATGACATAGGCCTAGCTATTGATACACACAGGCAAGAAGAGAGACTCAAAGCAGATTTGTAAATAACTGTCCACAGACTGTCAATCCACCAACTGATAACATATTACCTGCTTTGCATAATATGTACTTGGATGAACGAAGTTCACCTGCCGACCAAGACCACAAAAGTACTTAGCACTGCAATGATATAGACAGTCTAGACCTAATAGCTCAGGATGGACTGGTCAATCTAGTAGTGTGGAAGTCACTGGAGCCCAACAGCTGATTGGTAGCTGATAGTAGATTGTTATTGTGCACAGCGCCTTACATACATTCTAGGGATGTGTACCACAGGAAGGAAAAGATTGGTCCCATTGCCAAATGGATTTTATAATCCTGATACTTCAATTTTGCAAATTGCAATCCTTTCTGTAAGACCAAACATGTCATCTGGTGACATCCTGATAAACAGTGAGCCGCCCCTCAGTAGGCATGTACACTATAGGAGGGTGATGCAGTTCTAAACAGGTATAGGGCTGTCTTTGAAACCTTGATAGTATTTGGGAACACTTAATAAAATGCACAATTCACTTAATTTACAATCATAATTATGTGTAATAGACCCAATACTATCATGGGAGAAGTACTTAGAATAATGTGCATGGTACTATATATACAGCATTGGTCATAATCTAAAACAACATATAATTATATTATTTGTAATAATATCATATAATCCCAAAGTTGTGGATCTGATTTCATTCATCCTCATGTCTCATATCCTGAATTGCCAACATTTTTACAACAGGCCATAATCATGCCTTTACAGTCCCTGTTTGGATGATAGGCCCCAGTACAAACAGGAACCTTTTCTTTATATGACACTATTATGAGATGGACTAGACTGACGACTGGCAAAAACAGAACTTGGTCTGTGTTACTGAAGAATCCCTCGTGCAGGATTCTACCAACAATTGATGGATGTTTATAAACATGTAAGTAGTATATAGGGGTAAACTCAGCGCATAGCATCATAGCCAATTTTTTTTTCTGCTGCATAGTCATGTGCCGTGTGCGAGTGTGACACCTGATGCAGCTCACCACTATTCACAGTACTCGAACCATGGCGGATCCTGCATCTTGGACGAAACTTAAGGAGCTGATCAAAAATGTCAATTAGGAATGTCCCTAGAGCCCACCGCACACTGATCCCATAATAGTGCACATTATGACGCAATAACGTCCTTTGCAGTTGTTCTGTTTGCTATGTCCTCAGAGCCTTCGTGAAGAGATGCTTATGCCACTAGTCCTATGGTCGCAAGGAACCCATGGATAACACTCCTATGTTCGTCCTTTGGATTCACTCCAGGGAAAAGACCTACAGCTTCCCAGTAGCCGACATGATTTATGGTAAAAACCTCTGACGCGCCTCCATTGTAGCTCCCAAGCTCTCGAAGCCAAGGTTAACCAGGCCTATTGACTGCCACTTGGACGTCCACTGGAAAAATGATGTCAACATGATCATTGCCGGACAACTCAGAACACCTCCCCTGGAGAGACATCCACGATGCCCATGCCATCAACGAGCAAGGTTAATCCCAAGGAACTGGCGTTATTAATCCCCAAGGAGACCCAACCTCCAAAGGATATGTAACTCTTCGACCCCACACTGGCTGAGAGGGCCACAGACACTCTTGGTAAAAAATCATTGGTTTCAATTCATGGGAGGATTGTCCCTAGTCCCGTACCACCTTTCCCTACAAGGCACTACTGGCCACCCCTGCTAGCCCATAAGATAGAATGACCCGAAGGTTAATTTAAATGTCAGTAAGGACTGGACCATACCATCACACCTATGTGGGGATGGCAGCTACCCTAACACAGCAGTGCCGGATAAAGCGCCGGATAGAACGGTGAGATGCTGATGTGTGGATCATCCCCCTCCCTGGACGTCATTCCCCTCAAAACCCCAACCCCCACTGTGACCCCCACTACCCCAACATATCAGTTAGTGCCTGCCACTTAACTCATATAGGCGGGAAAATGGCACACGGCTAGAGGACGTAGGCAAATGGGCTCCGGGGAAAAACTTATCGATCTACCAGTAGTGTTCATTGCTCAGCGACCATTTTCGCACACATTCTATAGGAATATAAGGATTATACATCACCACCCTAAATGAGTGCCTCCAACACCATTTCAACCAGGAAAAATAGTTCAAAAACATTACTCTGTCTCGACGACAAAGGACAACCAAAGATGGCGGACATTCCAAAGGTAAACAAACCGAACGGAGACAAATCCGTACCACTACTACCACCTCTAACATACAATGCCAAACCCAAAGATATCATAGACAAAATAAATGAAATCGACAGTAGATTAAACCTCCAGGCCACCATTAGCCAACGTACACTTGAATTACTTCAAGGATTAGAAAAGCGCATCTACGGTGACGAAGGCGCTGTCAAATCTAAAGTCACTCTCCCACAGCTTGAAACCCGCATTGACTCTATTGACACTACGCTATCCGACCATAGTGACAGCTTAACCAAAAACTCTGAAGATGTCAACAAAGTCAAATCTAGTTGTGATAGCTATGAAGAAAACTTCCTAAAAATGGAGTCTGATCGAAAAAGGAAAATCCTAGTAATAGATGGGATTAGTGAAGAATCACCTGTTACATTAAGGGACAAGCTAGACCAATTGATACAAGACTTGGGATTATCCTTTGACAACACCTGTGCTGAAGCAGTGTACAGACGAGGTAGGAAATTAGATCCAACCCCTCATCAGAGAAAAGACCCTAAATCCAAACCAAGAAATAGGCCGATAATTGTCGTATTCACTGCTACACACTACAAATCCTTAATCTTTGCCAATATTAGCAAGTTGAGAAATAATGTCACTTGGAAAGGGGTACATCTCTCAGACGACATGACTCCTAGAGAAAAGCAAATCCAGAAGGATCTTAGATCCATCCAAGCCCTAGCCAGGAGTAAACAGATTAACTCTAGCGTAAGAGGGAATACCATTACTGTTGATGGTGTAACCTACGGCTATGGGGAATTAAATACACTACCACATGGTCTGTCTCTAGAAAATGCGAAGACAATCGATACTCCTGATGGTGTAGCCTTTCAAGGGCCCCATTCAGTTTTTTCAAATCTATATCCTTGCCAAATTCAGTTCCATGGCCAAATGTTTAACTCAGTTGAAAGGGCTTATTGTGCAGAAATGTGTGTCAAATCTAACCAACCACATATACTCCGCAAAGTTATGGCAGCTAGTACACCTATGGAGGCAATGTATGCAGCCAAGGCATGTAAAAAATCAAATGAATGGTTTGACGAGGAGGAAGCCACTATGTTCAAACTTGTTGAAACCAAATTTAATAATCCTCTCCTCAGGAACAAACTGACGGCCTTAAAAGGCAAATACATGTATGAAGCCACAAGTAACATAACATATGGGTGTGGGTTTCATCTAGGTCAGAAGTCGGACATAATATTAACCAACGTGGCCAGGTCCAACTTTGCTAACAAGTTAGGAGAAATTCTGGTTGAAGTACGCAGGCTACACACCGGTGAAGACCCTCTCAAAACTGTAGAGGAGGTTCGACTTGAAATGGCACGTAATCAAGACCTGAACCTACCCCAAACCTGAATGGAAATTTCTTGACAGCCAAACTGACCCAAGGACTAAGAAACTGTTTCCATTACATATATCAAATAAAATTTAATAATATACCGGTACATCTAATACATTGAGCTTGATCGCCTCTTAACCTGTATGCCTATGTAAAACTTTTCCCTAAGCCCACTATGCCCACCATACCTAGCTTAAGACTCAATACCTACCGGTACCATGGGTGGCATAAAGGCCTATACCCGTGTAATTGTACCCACATTATTTACTACTACACTGTACCAATTATTATATATTGACTTATCTACTGATTATATCCTCAACTATGTACAGAATGGACACGAGGGAGAGCCGAAATACCAGGTTGTACTCCTTGCTCTAACATGTCACAAGACGTAATTGAGCTGGCTGGCACCAAAGGTATTCATATTGTTCACTTAAACGCCAGAAGCCTAAGGGCTAACTACCCTACTATATGTACAGAATTATACAATGATAAGATTGAAATTTTTTCCTTCTCTGAAACATGGTTAAAGTGTGAAGACCCTGAAACCTCATATCAATTTTGCAATTATACTAGATATAGATTGGATAGACAAACCTTGGATGGCAAAGGTAATATTAAAACCGGTGGTGGTTTGTGTTTCTACATAAGACATAATGTACCACATGACTACTCTGCATTCGAGCATTTAAACCTCTCTGAAGAACATATTGAAATTCAAAATATTCTAATCAATAAGGATCATATGAAACCCATAATTGTATTTAATGTATACAGACCTCCGGAGGAGGGTCTTAAACAGATGTTCATTGATTCACTATTGAATATCATTGATAACATTAATAACATTAATAATTATGAAATTGTTATTATGGGTGATTTCAACTTTAACTTAAGGGACGACAATGATATGGTTAACCAATTGTTAAATAAAATGAAAAGTCAAGGCTTCATGCAAGAAATTAAACAATCCACTCGTAAAAATGCTATACTTGACCTGGTCTTCACAAATCTGAGAAGAAACTTCATCCAGACGGGAATACTAGAATCTTATATATCTGACCACCTCCCAATCTACATGGTTAGAAAGAAATGGCATATTACACCTGAAAAGGCTGAGATTACTGGTCGCTCATACTTGAAACTTTCTGATGATACCCTGTTTGCCAAATTCGATAGCTTTGACTGGACTACATTTAATCAGACTAATAGTGTAGATACTGGGATGAATATGAAAAAGCTGTACGTTCAATCCTAGATACTTATTGTCCAGTACATAAATTCACTGTTAATAAATTAAGAGACCCATGGATTACCCCGCAAGTTATAGAACTTATCAGAGATAAAAATTCTAAATTAAGGGCTGCTAGGAAATCCAAAGCTGAAAACGATTGGAAATCTGCTGATAAATTAAGAAATAAATCTAATAAATTGGTCAGTAAAGCACAAAGATTATTTTACAAAGAACAAACAGAGATATACAAAAATGACCATCGTAAATTTTGGAGGGTTATAAATAAATTGATCCCAGGTCATGAAAATAGAGCTGGTGACATAAATTTGGTGGATCATGAAAATCTTAATTCAACCATCCCTAGAAATGAAACTTCTGACTTTATTAATGAGTACTTCTCCAACATTGGACCAAAATTAGCTACTAACATGCACACACCTTGGAAAAGTTATGATCCTCTGACTGATAATTTCATAACAAATTTCCAGACCAATGTTCAAGAAGTTAATAAACTGGTTCACGACATTAATCCACTCAAATCCTCAGCAATTGACCAGATATCATCAAAAATTTTAAAGAAAGTTTTCTCACATGATCCCAAAAAACTAGTTAAAATCTTTAATCTATCCTTTGCAACATCCACTATACCGGCTAAATGGAAAATCTCCCAAGTTACCCCTATCCCGAAATCTGGTAACCTGAAATTAGTAAATAATTATAGACCTATCTCTTTGATTCCCTTACCTTGCAAATTAATTGAAAAAATTGTTCACAACAGATTATATGGGTTCTTAACTGATGAAAATATTTTAACAAAATTTCAAGGTGGTTTTCGCCCTGGCTTCAGCACTGTTGACACCCTTGCTAAATTCACTGATGATATTAAAAGAGACCTTAATGTAGGAAATTCTACTGTTGCTGCCTTTATTGATTTGAGGAAAGCTTTTGATACTGTGGACCACTCTGTTCTTCTTATTAAACTGCATAACTATGGTATAAGATCTGATACATATCACTGGTTCAAGAATTATTTATCTGATAGAAAACAAATTGTTAAGGCTAATGGTACTGCTTCTGAAATGTATAGTGTAATTTGTGGTGTTCCTCAAGGATCAATATTAGGCCCGTTGCTTTTTTTAGTATATGTCAATGATGTAATTAAATGTATAAAAAACTGTAAAATCAGGTTATATGCTGATGATACTGTGATCTATACTTCGCATAAAAATTTTGAAACTGCCAAAATGGGTCTACAGGATGACCTAGAAATGTATAACACTTGGTGTGAACAAAATAAGTTATCGGTTAATATTGCTAAAACCAAAATAATGATTTTCTCATCTTGTACCATGAAACTCAGTACTTTATCAGCCAATATTACCATGAATAATATGCTGTTACAAGTTGTACCTAGTTATAAATATCTTGGAGTCATACTGGATCCCTTACTGAATTATAGTCTACATATTAAAAATCAGGCTAAAACAATTGCCCATAAAACCTACTTATTATGTAATCTAAGGAAATATATTAACACTAAGTTATCACTAAGAATTTTTAAAACCACTATTTTACCATACATGGACTATGCTGATATTATTTTCCATACCACCTATGAAAAGTATCTAGAAATGCTCCAATATGCCCAAAACCGGTGTTTAAAGATTTGTCTCAAAGTACCCCATTTCACTAATACTCGCTATATCCACCATATATCTAACTGTAATTTCCTATCTGATAGAAGACAAACTCACCTATTGAACTATATGTATACAAGATCTAGATGTAATGAATATATAGACCACAGACTGATTAGAACAAGACAGCATTTGGCTCCTACATGTAAGGTATTATTTCCTAATACTGTTTCTTACATGAAAAGTATTGAGTACTTTGGTGCCATAAGTTGGAATGCTCTCCCAATAACCCGTCGTAATACTGAAACTTTATCTATTTTTAAATCTAACAACAAAAAATTATTACATGAACTAGTCCCTAAAATTGAGTGAGCAGCTCAACTTCAACCTTAAACCATTATATTCATTTATTAATCAAATTCGTAGTTGTTTCCCCTCTCTCTCGTCCCTTAAATCATTCAAACAAGAAAACTGTAATAGCACTATATACCATGATTATTTTATATTATATTGGTACATTATTATCTTTTTTTATATTATCTATTCTCTTATGTGTGTCAATCCTATACAAACATAAATAATCAGTATAGGTAGGGCCTGAAATATCAACCCATACACCCTATGTGGTGGGGATAAGGTCCGTCACCTTCTTCAGTCTCAGCTTGGATATCTTTTCTTTATGCTCTATGATTCATAACACTGCATACCTTACTTGTAAATGTTGCTATATCTGAAAACTGAGACAATAAAGAGAACTTAACCTAAAAAAAACCATTTACCCTAACACTAGATTACACCATCAGCTAACCATAACTAACACATTACATCGATCTAGGTCATTGTTTTGTTCAACAGGCGTCCGCCACGGCGTCTAGACGTCCTTTCCTCCCAAACGCTGCACCTGGTCGTCGTCTTGAAATCACTTGCATGGTCGTCACGGTCATTACCATGACAACAATCTGTCACAAACGCCCACACTTAACGTGCACGTCAAAAACAACAACACTTAACCATTTACCCTAACACACTAATGCATTACATTGAGCTAGGTTGTTGCTTTGTTCAACAGGCGTCCGCCACGGCGTCTGGACGTCCTTTCCTCCCAAAGCTGCACCTGGTCGTCGTCTTGAAATCACTTGCACGGACGTCACAGTCGTTACCATGACAATAATCTGTCATGAACGCCCACACTTAACGTGCACGTCAAAAACAACAACATTGACATGTGCTACCTCGGTAGACTTGATTAAAACATCCACCTACCTGATTTAAAAACGGCAGTATAATGGTGAACTGGATCTCCGTAATGCTGAAAAATAAAACGAAATTTCTTTCAAAATCACAAATTAACAATCCATGCCTCAAATTTTGAAATTCAGCCAAAATTTGTGATCAAACACCTACCTCACTGCCACCATGACAACAGTCAAGTGAAGAATTACCCTATTAGGGAAAATCAACTCAAATTCGTACACCTACATGATAACATAACCTTTAACCTCAAAAAACGCTGACAGACGCCTTATATAGTCCACTGAGGTGCGGGAGGCAAGTTCCATAAGGCATCACACCCAAAATTCCTTTCAGATTTTTTTTTGAAAATGCCATTCAAAATTCAAAACACGCTTTAATCACTTACTCCCTTCAGGCATAATCCCTTCAACCATCTTAAAACATCCAAGTGAGTAGGTAGAAGCAAACCTGAGCAAGTATAGTCTAAATAGCAACCATAACTTTCTCGCCATCAGTGGTGCAGCGCCAGCTCGGTGTTGCCACCTGACGTGTTACAAGTGAACCAATTGAACCATCCTGGTTACCAGTCCCGCGTCTCGTCTTGTGAATTAATTGAGCTCTATACCTTGTGTTTATGTGTCAAAGTTTTTGCCCATAATACGTTGCTTAAAAAAACTAAAAAAACTTAAACTACTTACAAGCCTGAACTGGCACTCTCAACTTCTGGAGTTGACAAATTGTCTGTTCCTCTGCTTAATATAACGTATCATGGGGGACAATTGACCTTCCTTTTAAAAAAGATAAATTCATTTGCATCTATGGTAAATAGGTTTACTAACTATGTACAAACTTACTTACACCCATCTTTGTGGTCACAAAGCTAGGGGGTAAAAGCACATGTCAAATTTGCCATAAGAGTGACTCACTACAAAAATAATCACTCTGATCACACTGACCAGTCACATGGGTTTTGTTTACCATGTGACCAAGCCTGCATTTAATCAAAGCGCATCGTTTCCTGGAAGCTCTACACACCGAGCTCTTCTCATTACTGACTCTCCACTCTACAGAGCAAGCTCTCTGACCATCCATATACTGTATCTACTACCTTATACTTAATCCAGGATTTAACATCAAGGATACAACATAGAGAAATTTGGAACTTTATTAGCATCTACTTTTTGTACTACTTCACTGTACATTGGAGGAAATTCTCTACTCTACATAGCACAAGCTCTCTGACCGTCCATATACTATCTACTACTACTACCATGTACAACATACAACACTTTGGAACATTTTAAACTACTTTATCATACATTGGTAAAAATCCCCTTAAAAAATTTAGCAAAAGTTAGCTCCAATTAAACCTGTAGACTTTTACACTGCTCACTCACATTTAGGATTAATTTATAAACCTACTTTACCAGGAACACGGCATAAACATCACAAAAGTGTAATATGACAATGTCACATATAGGACAATGCCACTTTCAATGGTACTAGTGTTCCAGGATTAATGACAGTCATTAAATCTTACCCCTACCTACCCCTAAACGTTTTAAGAAAAAACATGCATACTGTCAAACGGTTTTCAGTAGCTGTTCCTATGAGGTCAGTTTATATCTATATATCCTTACCTACCTACCCACCACCCCTGTTGTTTATACTACAGCACCACGAGAGTACATTGCTACTGTGATGTTGCCATAGCAACCAAACTGATGTAATTATGTAATAACCAACAAAGAAAACTAGGTCATGTTTTGCATAAATTAGCATAAATTATCACTCAGCCAATCAGAGCTCGGGAAAGTAGGTCACATGCCCATATATGGTCACTTCCGATTTTAAAACTAGGTCACATGCGGTTTGTAAGTAGGTCAAATGGATTTCAGTAGCTGTAGCTGTTTCAATTGTAACTTAGAGGTTGCCAGGAAATACAGCCAGGAATTTAATGAAAGAGTATAATTCCACTTGGAGGGCATTTGTCGGTAAAATCCATAAACATTACTGAAAAATGCTTTACAGACTAGTTTCAACAGGACACATAAGGCTGGAGTGGTTCCAAGCCTAACTAAGGCCAACCATTGAAGATGACGAATATTATAAAATATGATTTTAAACCACCAGTACTTCCCTTCATTTGAAAATCATATTTTCTGGTTCACTCTGATGTTTTATACCACAAGTTCCATGGCCGTTTTCCATCAATTACCTTTCAAATCATCAAATCTAGTTGTGACATCTTGAATGAAGTAGAGAACATTGAGTAGGGATAATCATGTCAAAAATCTATCTTCAATCCACTAAAGTTAGGTTCACTCGATTTCTAACAGAAACCATCTTGTTATAGGTCAGCAAGTTCAACCTTACCTTTATAATATTTGGCACCTACAATTCAAATTCACAGAGATTTCATGCTGTATAGCAATCATGTTATCTGGAAGATGGCTTCTCTCTAGGAATTCAACTCCAAAACCTGCTTTCTATCACACTGCAGAAAATGTCTAAGAAACTGCGTGGCTTCCCTGCAATGGCCAGAAGAGGACGATATAAGGCTTTTGATTAGCCAAGGGAAAGCTTCAGCATATCACGTGAATGTCACTGGGATTGGACTAATGTCGAATATTGATTGGTGCTCATTGTGGTGCTCACAGTTCAGACACCTCATAAATTACCATTACAGGGATCTATGTTGCTCAAACTGTGGGTGAATTTAAGCATGACAAGCAATGTCCTCTTCCTGTTGCTATGACTCTTCAGACCATGTCCTATTAGAACTGCTGGATCCCAATCTCCCGACGTATCAATAGGGGCAATTAAGAACTAACATCACTTTGTACTGGTCTCTCAGTTCTAATAAAGTTGTATACCACCATTATAAGTTGTATAACACCATCAATGGATGGTAGAGGGAAAATATTACCCAACATTTCCTTGTCTAGATTTTACATAAATCCTTACTTAGTGAGCTTCCTATAGAGAAAGTAGCCAAATTATGCAAGCAATTTCATACTTAACTTGTGCCAAGGAGGGCTAATGCATTATAAGTGAAGGCTCAGTGCACTTTCCCTTAACTGATAAAGCAGCAGCTAATATAGGGACATTGAATACATTAATCTGGTACTTACCCAGATGCAAATATAAACCAATCTGATGCATACAGACATCCCATTTCAAGATGCTGTTGATCTTTCTGAAAAAGGACCAAGAACCCTTCAGCTCAGACGAGCTAATTTTCTGAAAGATGAGCTCTGCTACGTGCTTCAGTATTTCCAGCTAGCCCTTATTAAAATGCACTATAATTATGTTTCTTGATATGTGACACAACACGGTAAAAGGTAACATTATGGGGATTTAGTGCTATTCACAACCACTAGGTGCAACAACCAAATAATACAAGAGACTAATTTTGCTGAAATATATCAGAATACCTTCTGTAGGTCTTTTTTTATTTTTGACAAACACAGACCCTGAAATATGGACACAGACTTCTTTTACAGCACAAATAAGCATGTTATCATGCCAAACACTGATATTATCTGCAAATATTGACAGAAGCTGTAATATTTCTAGTTCAGGCATATCTATCTGATTTGAGAAATCTGTTGACTAAGATAATATCCAATGAACTCATTAAACCACCTCTTTTTCAATTGACATGAAGAAGACTAATTAAGTCTCAGGGATCATTTTGGTATATGGATCATTAAAATCAGACAAGGGGAGGTGGGAAAAAGTTCCCTGATAATGTATGATGTTAAACCATGTGCAGCACTGTTAGGGCCACCTGGTGGCCATAAATAGCACTAAATCCCTATACCCGGTAATGTTATGTTTTCCCACGTTTTGTCACATATAACGTAAACGTATTGGGCCTGCCACATTAGACTCACATTGTACCAAAGTAATGAATGTTTGCCATGACAGTTTCCCTTTAGGGACTCTCTATGGTTGGTCTGGTTAGTTATTTGGCACCCAAAGTTGGCCACGTGCCATTCATTCTATATAGAAGTAGAAGTACTGTGATCATGCAGTGCCCATTATTACCTGATGGGTGCTGAGCAGCATACCACATCTGAAGATAGTGCAGGATTATAGTGGTTAATTGGCAATGCCACATTCTGTTCAATGTGATGTATACATATGTGACCAGTCAAGCAAAAACACCCCTCTGCAGGGAAAATCATTATCAAAGTTCATCTCAAGATCTTTAAAATGAGACATCATTGGGTTAAATGTGAGCCATCAAGCAGAAAGGACAGTTACTGCGGGATTTAGTACCAGATTTAGCCACCAGGGGGCACCACTATGGACTAGAATAGGAAAAATATGACTAAAACTCTTATAGGCTACTTTTTTATGGAGAATTCAATGGTTTTTGATAAAACGTTCTATTTTGGGTGGAACGGTTCTAAATTTGGCATGTAAAAAGAATGTTTTTGGGCCAAAATAGTCATTTTTGTTGATTTCTGTTGCCATGGAAACATGATTTTCATTCTAAATAGGAAAATCAATGATTCCATTTGAAGGAACATCCCACAAGGTTTACTATGGCGAAAACAGAATGAAAATACCATTTCTAGATCAAAAGTTATGGTCAAAAGAATAAAAATTTATACGAATTTAGCTAATTAGCATAAATTATGCTAATTAGCTCATGACCAATTAGACATAGAGATTATTAACATTCTTGAAATGGTCACACCTACCCATATCTAGCAAGCCATTCCTCCAAAACTAATAGGAGTATCTTCTCATGCTATGTATCACTGTAAAGCTAATGATTTGAATTTTAAAGTTGACTTTTAGCACGGAGCACCCTTTCTCCTTGCCTCTACACAAATATTCCTAGTAGTTATGTCAGAACTTCTCCTTGAACATAGGTCTTTATTCATATCTAAAATCTATGGTTAAGCTCTAAATACATTGTAAACCATGATTATGTCTAAAAACATGATAAATCAGCCTTTTTCATAAAAAAAATCATAATATAATATGGTGATTTTTATCACAAATTTTGATCTAGAAGGAATTTTCCCATTCAGTTTTGGGTTTTTGGTGAGTATCCCCTAAAATTGGCATAAAAATCTGAAAATTTTGATATTTGGAATGGTTCATGGCAACCAGGAACAGGGATATAACTTGATTTCTCATGAAAAAATGTTAATTTTACCATCCAAATATGGGCCATTTCTACCAAAAATGATGTACTCTAAATGAAACCATTAAATTATGCATCAGAAATTAGCTTAGTGTATTTTTATAATGATTTGAGAGTAATTTTGCCCTCCAATGCCCCCTGGTGGTCAAATGGGGAATCAAAAATCCCCCGTGGAGGGGTGTTCCTCCTTGATGGGTCACATATGTATAATATATAAAAATTATTGTTTCTCTGTTGGTATCCACCACAATTTTGTAAGGTCTACAATTATACCTCAAGGACAAAATTTATGGTACATGTAGTTGCAATACCATTGGTTGCAACTGCTCAGGTAAAATTAATGCACATGGCAAAATGATGAAGACAGAGAGCAAAGTATGTAAGTTTTACTTACTGCCTAATAAATTTCACATATACATTTGTTACTGTAAACAATCTATATGTCGGAGCCAAATTGTGACTTGTTTGAGATTTATCTCCCTCTGATGCCGGAATGGGGACACCACGACCACATGGACCCTAGATGGGATTTCTCCAGGCCTGTGGGCTGGCCCAAATGGGTAAATGCTGGTAAATGACAGGGCAGCCAGCTGAGGCCTACATCAGCTAGCCCAGTTCACTATATGATCCGAAGGTTGATGGATCTAGTCCAAGCATGTGATGGCTACTCTTCCCGTCCTCTCATATCATTACCAATGTTCCTAAATATCTCTTTTGATCTCGTTATACTTGAAAAATAAAAGAAATGAAAACACCAAAACATGAAAAATCATTTTGTTTCATTCTTTATAAAGTGGGCTCAACTAATTTCATATTTAAAGTCTGCCTCCGTGCAATTATACTACATCTTATCAATCATTTGAATTGAAATGTTCAAACTAAGTAAAAAGCTTTCTCAAAAAAGGACAGTTAGTACCCTGATACAAGCCCTGTGTTGTGGCTGGGATCTATCTGTATAAATGCTAATACATTCCTACTGGCCAATCAGTATTGCTGATATCCCTCACAGGAAAAAGAAAATGACAAATTTCTTAAATCAGAGGAACACTATGAAAGGAACAATGTAAAAAAGTCTTAACATAAGTTGCTTACCACAAGGAACTCTGAACATGCAATGACCATGGCAAACAATTATCAGTCATGGTCTAAAGACAACCCAGCAAATTGTCGTCATCTGTCGCCATAATTGGTCATCAATGGTGACTCCTGTTTGAGTGATAACTCATTCCCCTTTCGCCACTGTGTGTTATAGACTCACTTGGCATAGCAATTGCTATTCCTGGCGATCTTGTGCTATAAGGATGTCATGTTCCATGTGTGAGCCACTTCACACATGTTGACAAGGACTCAAGACAATTTGCTGGGAATTCATGTGCCTGTACTATAGTGTGGAACAAGTACATGCAAGACCATAATGTCCACTGGCATTTATTAGAATGTGGCCTATATGTAACCATACACTGCACCTGATAGTGTACAAGTGCAGATAGATGGTGACATCAACACTCTTATGCAGCACAGTACAGTGTTGCATGCCAAGCAGGTTAAGTCCTTCCAGGCTGAATGCCAACCATGAGCACACATCTAAATTATTTTTACCTCACAAATAGCACATAGTTCTCTACTCTTTTTCCATGAGAAATCAGTTCATCCCTAAACCTGCAAAGTATTTCTGTACCCAATCTCGCAGGCCATTCGGTCCTACAGACTTTTGCATTAATGCACTACCAGGTAGAATATGGCTAGTGCATTAATGCACAATAATGTGTCCCACCAATAATCATTACAATACATAAGATCAGGTATCATGGTATCATATGAAAGGAAAATACATACAGATTTGAAATCAGTCTGATTGTTTCCCTATGGTCAGTCTAACCCAATAATATCAATAAAACAGTGTCGAGGACCTCAATCTGCCATATTCTAGGGACATTTACCAAAGATATAGCCGGCTGGAAAGAGTTTATAATGGTGAAATTTGCAAGCCGTAAAAAACTAAATGTAGCCCAAGAGCCAAAGTACGGTCAGATATTCTGCCTGCCAGTTTGACCAATCCCGTTGACCTGGCAGTGATTTTGTCGGCAAAAGCCGATGTCTGACGAGTTTTTTGTATTGACTGTGTACCATAGGTTATTATTTGACAATACCTGGATCCTTTGAAACTCATAGAAGAAATACTAGGACCAGTATTTAACTCAGCCAGTTCAGTTCTATACTATTATATATGATAATGTGAGACATAGATTTCTATCTTGTGTCTCCCTTTGACCCTACAGTAAGCAATCAATAGTATTTTACTGTGCTCTAAATCTGCCTAGACCACAGTAGATCCGTTCAATTTCAGTTGGATATCATAGACTGAATCCATCCTGATCTTTCAAAAAGTCGCTAGGCCATGTACTTATTATTCAATCTGGCAGTGGCATCTTGGAGGAAGCTAAGGGTGTGTTGGAGATTTATTGGGACAGTTTATCACTGTTTCCATTAAGGCAAACTTATTTCTAGCATGAATGCATTTTTCTCTCCTTACATAAACCGCAGCCATTTATAGCACCTGATATTGATGCTTTAAGAAAGCTTTATGGCTTACTGGAGAAGTGATATTGACTGGCTGATAGAACATCTAACAAGAGTATCACTGTGCAAGAATTTACCATTTAAGATAAGTCCCAATAGACCCACACTTTAATCAAGTGCCTTTATACAGGTTGTTCAAAGCAGTCGGCACTAGCTGGTAAATATCTCAAAAGTCAATTAGTTCAATGCTTAAACATGCAAAATTGACAGAGGCATGTCTCCAGAATTGTGACCGGCACAACAGCCCAATTTAGGGGGTTTCTCTTGAGGTCATTTAAGATTGTCATTAAATTAAATCTGGGCAAGTATAATTGCAGCTTAACTTGATAAAGGCCCCATATCAAGGATAAAACAGGATGAGGAAAATGTAATCCGGCTTAGCCTAGGGGAACAGTACATCAAGATTGGGCTGGAAGAAAGCAGAGTTCTAAGGAGAACATTAGAACAGAATGCTTATATCTTAGTGGGATATAGATTAAAAGCCTTTATAGACAACTTTGTCTCAAAGGCAACACTCAATTAAGGTTTATCAGTAGAGGCCAGGTTTCAAAGGAGAGGTACAGTCTGTAGGAGGGAAGGGGGTTGGAAATGGTATTTGAAGCCAAAGACAATGATCCAAAGTGTAAGGTTTATGTAAAGGAATTAGTAGTTTGATAAGGAGACAGGTATTATACACCCCCTGTATCGCTCTTAAATCTAAATGCTAGAAGAAATCTGTACAACAAGTTTACACCTAAAGGAATAAAGTACCTATAATCAGTAAATCAGCAGCAATCTTTGCCTGGTAGGAGGATATATACAAAAGTGTATTCAAAGTCGTTGTGATCCTCATAGTTCCCAGAGAAAGAACTTGCAGTATCCAAAATTGGCACATGCTACACATTGATGCACCTATAATATACCAATCTAGGATAAGCATTGCACTTAACAAGTTGATTTTTTAATCCAAATATACATCTCCAATTCATATAGAGTAATCTGGTTAATTGAGTGAATTTGAGGCTCAAGGGACCAGTGAACTGTACATGTTCCTGAGATTATTATTTTATTCATGAGAAACATGCCTTTAGATTGAGCATTAGCCTAGGCAAAAGCCCATCATAGTAGCTCATCATTTTTTCCTACAACAGGTAAGACAGCAGTCTATACAACAATGGTTTATCATAATCTCCTATATCACAATGTCCTGATAGAGGATGGGACTTTGGGTCAAGGGCTCTCACTACACTGAACAAATGACCCTTTGGCTCTGTGCACCATGTGTTCTATCAATACAATTCATTAGCTTTAAATTGGCACATTAGCAATAATCAGCATCTTGTCAAAATAAGGAACTCTCTATGTGCAAAGTCCATGATGAACAATCATCAGTCATGGTCCCAAGAGGTGTGCCTGATGGGACTGATAGGGCAATTTATATATGTCAAGGGACACATGACCTTTTCAGTTAAAAGTGGCAGGAAGTACCAAGGGAACTTATTAGGCTGGCGTTTGGCCTGTGGCATAAGTCCACCTCTGTATCCAACCTGTATCCTGTTTTCTTTTCTCAGATTACTCAAAGTGATCTAGTAAAACAGGGTTTGCAATAAACATTTTCAGCCAATTTTCAAAAACGAATTACATGAAAATGATGTGATTCTGGGTTATATTTATGGGGTGTGAGTGGGTGAAAGACAGGAGGGAGGGACATACATGAAGGAGAGGGATTAGAGATTGTCGGGAAGACAGTAGCTAATGAATGTGAATGTATGAATGAAAGGAAGAACAATTAATCCTCATTGACACATTCAGTGGTCTTTAATAACGTTTTTGATTTGATTAATATTACTGAAGCCTCAACACCACCAAAAAACACACTAACATGCTTCATATGACCTACATCTTTGAAGCAGATTGTCAATATCTAAGATATGGACGAAATATGCACATTCCATGTTAAGTCCATCTTTTGAGTGTCGTTTTTGAAGGTACAAGCCCCACAGTGTGCCATACAAGAGGAAATATGGTGTTGATATTTACAGGTCCATAAGGAGAGTAATGATGAAGATAGCCAGATAATCTATATCACCATCAGTTCTGGCGATACTTCAGCTTTAATTTGGTACCACTACTGTTTTTGTGTGTGATGACTTATTGTATTAATCATTTTAGAGGCATTTATGTGAGAAAAAGTATGATTTAAATGAGATGTAAATAAATGTTCAGAAATGAACGTTCGGAAATGAAAGTTTTTTAAAAAAGCTGAAATTTTTTTATTCAAATGCATCACTTCACCTTTTAATATTTTTTTTTTGTCAGGCAAATATAATTGAAACAAAGATTGACTGAATGATTATATGTGACTTAAATTAACTGTTCGGAAATGAAACCCTAAAAATTCTATATTTTCTTCACAACTTTTTAGAGTCAGGAAATATTGTATGCCTTCTCTAAATGCCATAGCGCATTAGGTAGTATCCCCAATGTATATTTATTCTATTTAAACACAAATTACTATTGATATCAAGATATTATTTTACAGCATTTTTATAATTAATTGTTTGGAAATGAACTGAAATCTGAGGACATTACAAATAAATTCATAAAAAAGAGTCTATCTATCACAGGCTCACAATTTGAAATGTATCAAAAGGTTGAGATGACAACGATTTCACCTATTCAAGCATGTGATATGCTACTCTCAAAGATCATTTTACAATTATGCTTCAAATATGAAAATTTGAGTTGAGGACAGGCACTTTTGACCTCCTGCCCATAGTTTCACATACTTAATTCAGAAAAGATAATATATAAAAGCATCTTAATACACATGACAACATCTCTGAGATTTCAGGATTCATTACAAACCATTCATGTTAAGTGGGAGCAATCTCAGGAAAGGTCACCTAGGATCTCCCCTCAATATTTGTTGTGTAGATAACAAGTGCTGTTGGCTGCAGAGTGGAGCAAGTCCAAAGGGCATTGGGGTGAGTGGGTGGGATGAGGGATGTTAAATGATGGAATGGGGTAACCGTACAAGGCTTTCCCTCCCCCATTTATCGTCAATATAGTTCAGTGTGGCTGGGAGTGGCATTTGCTGACCACTGGACTGACCATAGCCTACATAGCATCTCAGCATTCCAACTGCAGTAGCTACCACCACTTGATCTATTGGGCCTAGCTTCCAAAGAGCCATTTTATAGAAAACTGTCTGTGAAAAAAATTCTATTAATTATTTCTTGTATCCAATGCTAACATATTGTTTAAAAAGTTATAATTCCTGCTGTATAGATGTGCCCTTGTTGGGTGTTGTCAGGGTGATAGAGCAAGGTATATCTATACCAGTACCTACAATACAATAAGGGCCCTATATTACATGTGAAACAGGTACAGATAAGACCATACTGTCCCCTGGCATAAGAATGTGGCCTTTGTAACCATAGACTACACCCAAGAGTATACAAGTACAGATAGATGGTGATAGACATCAACACTCATATGCAGTATAGCACTGTGTTGCATACAAAGACGGTTAAGTCTTTCCCTGCTGAATGGCATCTATGGGCACACATCTGGATTTCCTTTTTTACCTCACAAATGGCACATATTTCTCGTCTTTTTTCCTCTGAGAATTCACTTTCTCCCAACACCTGTAAAGTGATCCTGTAAGATCCTGTAAAATGTTATCTAATAACATCTGGATCATCCTTTGAAACACAAAGAAGAAATACTAGGACCAGTACACAGAAAACCTGTATGTGCAAAAACTAATCAGTACTGATCACTTTAGGGTGCTCAAAATGACACAGACTGGGGAGAGTACCTTTTCATCATTTGGGTAATCATAAGTGATTACTAAATCTAATCATTTCGATTAAATTTTTCCACACATTTAGACAAAACATTGGGTCACACATATGATGATATTTGGTAATCATTTTGATGACTTTACATATTTTGATGTTATGATATCACTCACAAAATGATTTGAGAATGGTATTGACCCCACCCACCCCCCTTCCCTTCATCATTAGGGCTGTATTTGGAGTCACCTCCTTGGAAATAAACCCATACATGCATAGGTTAGATGGACTGTGTTTTACCTGTAATAACATCAATCCTCATACTTCCTGATATCATTTCTGATACTAAAGAGGTGTCCATGCTCCTATCTATATACTCTACCTTTTATCTGACTTTACAGTATTATCTTCTCATCCAGCTTAAATTTTACATTAATTCTTAGTTGTGTAAGTGTGTGATAATGTGTCCCTGCCTATTATCAGTGCAACTATAGTCCAGTACATGTCCTTAAGTATACATGGCATTACATAATTGTATAGTGGGTCCCCCTGTTGGCAGAAATAGTATAATCACAATGATGACCTTTGTTCATAATTTGGGAAAGATGACCTAAACTCATCTGTAATGATTACCTTTTCACTGGCTTAGGTTTTCAGTGTATAAAGACTTTACCCGTGTATCTAACTCAGCCAGACTAGTTCCTTGTAATACTTTGAGACATGGATTTTTATCCCTGCTCTCCCTTTGACTAAACAGTAAATACAGATACAATACTATAAATCAGCCTTGATCACAGTAAATTTATCCATTCAGTTTTGGTTGGATATCATAGTCTTGGCACCAGAGCTCTGTATCCATATCAAAATGTAGTGCTCCACACCTGTAGGCTTTCCATCATTTATCCTCCATTCAGTCTAAACCCAAACTAGAGGTCGGTGGAGTAGGGGGTGGGGTAAGTCTGTTGTTGGCCCAGCCTGCATCTGATATTTTATCACCACTGTGGTTAATCTGGTCATCTTACACCAGGGTTGGACTCTCTCCTTCTGTCTACATTAGGCCATGAGCCACTTTGAAGAAGTACATCATCAACTCTCATTCTGCTTGGAAGTGTTGCATTAGCTTTGTACTGGTTCAGAGAGCCAATGCCCAGTGGGTGCAGAACATCAGATCTGCAGTGACAACTAATTGAAATGTGTGGATAGTATTGTTCAAGCTGTCTTCATCAGATGACATATCAACATTGAAATATATAATCATATTGTTCTGAATTCAATATTGATTTCCACATTGAATCAATGATATCAATTTCAGTGTTGATTCAAAGTTGACATATCAACGTTGACAAGTCAACTAGCTATCAGCGTTGGAACTTGTAAGTTTGTAATGTTGAAACAAGGTCAACATGTCAACTACCTATCAATATTGAAACAATGTTGAAATGACATTGAATCAACATAGAAATACAAACTGTATAAGCACCAGAGAGCTCATTGATTTCAACCTTGCTGTATCCCCCGCCCTTTTTCAAGACTGGCGATTATTCAAAGACCTGGTGCTTATACAGTCCAATACGGTAATGTGCCCAGTGGGTGTGGGAGGAGAAGGATCAAACCACTGAGAGAGTGGGGGATGTGAGATTTTGGAATGACTTGGAATGACTTTCTGGTGACTTGGGAATTACTTTGAATGACTTTCGGATGATTTGGAATGACTCAGAACGGCTTGGAATGACTTTGGGGTGACTTGGGATGACTTGGAGTGACTTGGGGGTGATGTGGGAATGGCTCATGATGATTTGGAGTGACTTGAAATGGCTTGGGTATGACCTGGAATGGCTTGGAAGGGATTACTTGGAATGACTTTTAGGTGATTGGAATAGTTAGGGGATGACTTATAATGACTTAAACGACATTTGGGTGACTTGATGATGACTTGCAATGACTTGCAGATGATTTGGAATGACTTTGGGGTGACTTGATGGTAAATGTATCTCTGTATCCTATTACTATGTGAGCTCACCTGAGAGAAACCAAAGGTTGAAATATGAATGAAGCAGGTATAGACTATTTAGCACTGCCATAAAGCTTCATAAATATTTATCCAATGTAACCTCTGTGATCTCTGTGAACTTTGGAGGGGTGGAAGAGGGTGACCATACAAGGATTTCCATCCCCAATTTAGAAAAGGTACAAACATGACCATCCTGATCAATGGCACGAGAAAATGGCCTTTGAAAGTTCAATAAACTAAACCCAACAATATACAAGTAGATGTATGTACATAATGATTGTGATAGAACTTAAGACTGTTATGCAGCAAAGCATTGTGTTGAGTGCATGGAGGGTTAAGTCTTTCCAGACTGAATCACAACAGTAGGCACAATTCTGAATACTCTACAATTACTTGTCACCCTACTTTCCCACTTTTTACTCTGGGATTTCTTTAACCCTGCATACCTATCCTGTAAGTGTGATTGCAATATGATCCTTTGATATTCTTATATTCTTATTTCTACATCAGTATGATTCCAATTTTACCCTGCACACATTACATTCCACCGTTAAGTCGATCGGTACATATCATCAGTCTAGTACTTGTCATCACCTTCTCCAGGCTATCATATTTCTGACCCCTCCTTCCTGAGCTGCCCCTGAGCATCATACATGAATGTTTCTAAATTCAAAAATTTAGAAACCTATTCTCAATGGCTTTCTCTGATATGATGTGACAGCTGGTTTGCTATAAGTAGCCAGAGAGAAGATAAGCCAAGGGAAAGATTTTGAAGCCGTGAATTGAAGTCTGCATTGGAAAGCATCAACTCAAGAACCGGGCTTACACATATTATACTAAATTATCTCATATATTTTCCAGTAGAAATCTAGGTGTCAATAGGAGGGAAAATCATGAAAAAAAAGAGAGACATTTTTCTGTGCACTCATTATGTGATTACGATTCCAATTTCAAAACATGGGTCAATATATATGTATTTAAGATAATCCAATAAACTGCTGTCGCAGACCATGCACATTATGCTTATTATTTTTACAGTGGTTTCAAAGGTAGCCAAACTATTCATTCTGCAGAAGACCCATCATAGATGTTACCCAATGATAATCATAGTCACAGGAGGCAAGTGACTTCTTTTGCACCACATTTGTCGAAATCTGTGTCTAGGAGGATTAATGGGTTATCACTGACAGTGACTGAGGAAGATAAACACTTTTATTCAGCCGAAAACAACTAACTGCATGGCACGCAAGCCTACCCAGCTCCCCAGGTATTTCCTGCCCCTCGTGTTATAAAGGGTCATCTGCCCCTTGACATCTGTTTACCTCGAGGGATGTCCCATTACACAAACTCTAAGGAGCCATAAGTGAGGATTGTTTGCAAGGGAAGTCTCCATTTAAAACAGATTCCATGGACTCTTGGCCTCCCAATATAGACAAAATACTGTCATACTAGTTATTGGCATGATCAAGTTGTCATATGAGAAATATCATAAGACTAGTGGTATATAGTGTAAATACATTAAGCTCTCATAAAATAGTGTTATTTCCAGTTGTCACTGGTTTATTCAGCTTTAGGCAACATGTAAGAAATATCAATCATACAGTAGTCATTATGTAGGTAATTTGTACATACAGTAAATATACAATAGTTCATAGAGTATAATGTTCAGTTCCACTCCACCTGTGAGGTAACAATAATACAATGTCCAGCATAGTTCTAGGTGGGTTCTCACACCTAGCCCCTGGCCTGCTGCTTAGAGGAATAATGTAATAATGAATAACTTTACCCTCTGGTGGATGTCTTGAGGAAGATAGCCTCTGGCCACTAATGATGGAAACCAATGCCTGTCTAGCATAGTTTCACCATAGTGCAGTGGTATAGCAGGTAGCAGGAGATGACTGGAGATGTTACCTCTGGAGTGGTTCTTGGTGTTCTGTCCTCTAGGAGGTGCAGACAGGCTATTTGTAGCAAATCTTGGAAAAGCACCTCCAGACTGACTGGGGCCAGTAGCATCTGCCTAACTCTGCAATTGTTTGAGGGGAGGCTTTCATGTGTCACTGGGTCCACAAAGGACCCCCATGGGCGCCGCTGTGTCCCCCTTTGTCTTGGTCGGTTCTGTAACTTCAGACCCTCATATCTCGGTCGTTTACGCAGCTACAACCGCCATTTTGCGCATGCGCGGAGTTGAATATGCCAAGTTTATAATGCCCACTGGATAGGCGCGTAACTCGCGCCGGTTTGTCTGTAGTGCACTCGGAGGTTGATTCAGTCTCCATGGCGTAACTTCCTTAATAATGGGAGTTCCGCCTTGATCTTGGGCTCATTTTGACCGTCTAATTATGGGCTTTCCATAAATGCTTTGATATTTGACCTAGCTCACTCAGAAGCGACGCTAGAGCGACCGGACGGTTATGGCGTCGTGCTTATGTAACCCATTGTTCAGTCCTTAGAGTGCTCAGACACTCATGACGGCGTCTGTGGTGCCCAGGCACCCCTAACGGCCGTTTGCATTCACTTACAAGTTATTAGTTTGTGCACTGAACCATGAGGTCGCACACTGAGACCCTCATTTTTATTATATTGTGCAGTGGACCATTAGGTCGGACCCTTTGATGTCACAAACTCTGTCTAACTGACTCTGGCTGGTGTGCAGTGGGGCATGAACGCTCTTATACAAAGTTTGAGCGCTCTTATAGCTCTTAGAACCAACCTATGTATTAATTTCATAGATATTCTTTGATTAATACAAAATATGTTAGAATTTATGGAATAATAAAATGGTATATCATAGAATACTCCCTCTCCCCCGAGAGAATGCGAAACTCCGTCATTTCGCCGAGGGAATGTACAATTTATACAATTTTTACCTTATTTTGGAGTTGTATACTGTTTGTAAGAGGATTTGAAGTAATGGGGAGTGCTTCAAATGCAATTTTTGTGGTAGAGCTTTGTCAGTATAAACAATTTTCTCCTGGGTATAAGTACGTTTCCGAGTTTCTATATCTTACCATACCTGAGCGTGTTTGCTTATGTAACATCAATTTTGGGTACAATTTTCCATTTTCATGTACAACATACAATTTGGCAAATAGTGTGCAATTTTGGCATTCAATGTTCAATTTAGCGTGCAAATTGAACATAAATGACAATTTAGTGTGCAAATTTACAATTTCGTGTGTAATTGCGTTCAATTGACAATTTTAGTATGCAAATATATAATTTTCACGTACATTTGGCAATTTTTATATGCAAATATACAATTTCGCGTTCAATTCACAATTTTAGTATGCCAATATATAATTTCGCGTTCATTTGGCAATTTTAGTATGCCAATATATAATTTTGCGTTCAATTGATAATTTCTGTATGCACATATATAATTTTGCGTACAGCTTGGTTACACATAAAAATGTTGATTTTTGTTAAAAACCTGATTTTAGTGTATGAATTGGGTACAGACATACAGTATAATGTGCAACATACAATTTAAGTGTGCAAATTGGGTACAAACTTACAATCTAGTGTGCAAACATACAATTTTAGTGTGCAAATTGGGTACAAGCGTACAATCTGGTGTGCAACATACAATTTTAGTGTGCAAATTGGGTACAGCGTACGATCTAGTTTACACTATACAATTTTTGGGATTTGAGACAAATTTTTCCGAGGACCGGAAAAACAAAGTACTTCATGTACAGTCGGCTTGTTTGTCTCTGAGTTACTCTTTGATTTTGCTATATGGGTGTATTAATTGGCAATTTCGGCAGTGGGCCGCTGCTTAATTGACTTTTCCCTAGCCTTTTTGAGTATTTGTCCCTGAAAGAGATTATTTGGTGAGTATCTTAAGTAAACATTTTTCATGTCAACAATTTTTTTTTCTCAACATTTTTTTTTTTCAATTCATTTTTCCAACAATTTCTTGGATACCTAAAGTGTGTTACTTTAAGTAAACCTTGGTATAGTATACAAGTGCTAGTGGGTACAAAAACTGTCTTAGTTATCTACCTGCATTCATGTATATTAATGTTAGATTTGTACAATTTACAATTTGTAATTTGCAATTTCGCAATTTTGTGCATATATGCGCGCATTAATCATCGATTTTGTGAGAATACCATAGATTTTCATATTATACATCAACAAGTGGCTGTGTATATTTTCTTTTCTCTAAATCAATTTTTCAATACTTAGATAATTTCCTTGACAGTGGAGGTGTGTGTCATGTGTGAGATGTGTCATCTCAGTGTCTCCTGGTGGTGGACTGGGGGCAGTCTAGGCTGTTTCCACAGTCACCGGGGAGGGTTGGTGGTTTAGAAAATTAGCAATAGTCTGCATGTTTGACCTTGTGGTCTCCTCCTGATGTTCATCAATAATTATATCTGTCGTATTTTCCAGTGCTGTCATGGTCACCGGGCTGGTGCCACAATCATTCTGGAGAAGCATGGAGTAGTACAGTCCTTTGTTTTTAAGGGCTGGTATGGTACTGAACCTAGTGCGCCAAGGTAGGTGTATCACCTGAGGGAGGTGATAAGCAAATTCTCCTCTCTGTGTTGTTATAACTGCTGGTCCATTCCAGGTAAATATAGCCTTAGGTAGTGGGAAGGTTTTAACCACTATATCCTTATAGGTCGGGGCAGCTGCTGATTTAATCTCATCAAATTCATGTGGTATTGGCCTCAGGGGTAGCGCGAAGTTTGAGTCTCCACAATATATTTTAAAATATATTGTGGGATTTGTGCGCTTGGCCACATTCTTTCTTGCCACAGTGTGTCTGTGCAAATTTCTTAAGGTACTTCATTATTCTGTAGGCTGAGTAGATGGTCAGGGTGAATAATATAGCAATTATCAGGGTGTGGGTTTCCTGAATTGTGAGGAAAGGGGTGTGGGTTTCCTCTGTAGGGGTTAATTTGGTAGGATTCTTATCTGGGAGCAATTTGTGTAGGGGCAGCTCGGTGACTAGTCTGAAGGCTTTGGCTGTAGGCAGGTAGGCTACAGTCCCTCCTAGTCTGTACAGTTTGAGTAGTATGTATACTATAAAAATGTGAGCTGATATCCCTAGGATGAGTCCTAAGCTTTGGAAGATTGGATGCTCTGTAACTCGACGTAGGTATGATTCCTCGTAGCGCGTTTCCATTGCCTTGTCAAGGTTGGAGGCATCTTTTAATAATGTTTTGGCAAAGGGCTCTAAATTTAGTTGGGTAATATCATCCATGATTGGATTTTCCTGTAGTTTTTCTAAGGTTCTAGAAAGGTTTACTACTGGGAAATTTGGAAGATTCTCTCTTTCATCTGGTTTGGTTTCAGAAATTTGGTTAAGTGCTGCCATGAATGGTAAATTAATTGTCTTGAGAATGTAATGAAATGATAAGGTTGAGTTACAGGGCAACCTTGTGTTTGGAAGAGAAAATTCTCCTACACTGATTGTGCACCCACAGGGTACACCTATGATTGAGTAGGACTGGGCTTTTCGAGTTTCAGACGTTTTACCATGGCAGTTGATAAAGTAATGGGGTTCATTAGTAGTGACCAGATACTCATCTTCAGAAATGGAAATAGCATGGGTGGTAGGTGCTTGCAGTGGTGAAACTGTAAACTTGCAATGTTCCTTAATCTGTTGAGCCTGGTTAGTAAAAATGGCTACAGGGCATGTAGGCCTGTGTTTATAAATTCTACCATTTACATCTCTGCATACCTTTACTGTAGTACCTTCCCATGCCTGCATATCTGCTGAGTCCTATTCGATGAATAATGATTCGTCGTACGATACTGCTAGAAACTCAGTTGTGGTTTGCAACTTGGTGACTCCTCTGGTGGGGGTCTCCTGTGTGTCTATAGGCATGGGTGATGTAATCATTTGGTACAGTTTGAAGGTTGAGGTGGTAGATTGTATTATAATGTCCAGATGAATATATATATGGTGAGCTGAGTAAGTGTATGAGGTCAGCTTCTGTGAATAATAGAAATCTAAGTCATTAATTGCGACTTGTGCTCCAGGGTGTGTGATCCTAAGTTTGTTATTAATGTCAATTAAGTATCTAGCAAGGTCTGAGGGTGGTACTATATCAGGGGTTAGGATTCCTGATGATAGCATCCTCAGGGCTGCATTTGTCCTTTGCAGTGATTGAACTGCTATGATAATTAATGCATCATTTAATACTTGCATTTTCTCCCTTTGAGTTTTCTCGTGCCTTGAATATGAGTCAAGTGACCTGGACATGTTAGAGGCCCACAGGTTGACGGTGTCACCTATGGTGTTGATTGTGCTGTCCAGTACCTTCTTATCTTGGATGTATGCTTTAACAAACTTATCTTGTCTGTCTGTGATCTTTTCAATGAGATTAGCTCCTTCCTGATCTTGTTTAGCAAATTTTCTTAGTATTTCATCCATGTTCTTGAGCTGTCCCATTACTTGGTTTACATCTTCTACTGTGGCTAGACCTAGCACACCGCGAAACAGGGGTGCTAGAAAACCCAGTATGGCCTCTCTTTTGGCCTTGTCCAATGTGTTTATGGGGTTGGATAGGAACAATTTGATGGAGGCTAATGTTTCATTTATCTCCTTGTCTGCAATTTCCAGCAAGGTGTCAAGCTCCTTGGCTTGTTGGATAATCTGACCAGAGGTATGATCTTGTAGAGTAGGAGTGGTCAAGTGGAGTATTCTATCCCTTATGGATCCTTGGGTAACGGGTGCCCGAGGTATCTTGTAGGGGATAGCTAACAATAGTGTTGTGGTTGTATGTCCATTGACCAATGGTTGAGGGCTAGGTTTGAATACTACTCCTATGTTTTGTCTCACCACAGGTGTATAACCTGCAGTAAGTGGTTCCATAGTATATAATAACAGCATAGTTAGCAGTATGGGTGAAACTCTCAGTCTCCCCATGGTGCTTGTGTAAAGCAAGTTTGCTGTTTAAAGTCTTGTCAAATTTGTAGTGATTTGGTGCTGGTAAAGTCTAAGTGTATGGTGCAACACTTTAAATGAAGTGGTTCAAACTGTACCTTTGCAAGATTGAGCTGTCTTGGCAATATGTCCGGTGAGTCTATAGAGATTGACCAGTAAATGGTAAGGTCAGGTTGAAGGTGAAGTAGGTGTGTTCTTTATCCTAGTGCAGTCTCTCCTAATGGAGAAGTGGGCTGGCTAATTCCCAAGTGGGGTCCTGTAGACTTGAGTTCCAGACTGCAGCTGGATGAAGACTGATGGTGGGCTATGGTCCACAGTGCTTCTTATGTAGCCTACCCTACCCACATCCATTGTGGGCCTGGTATTGTTTCTCTGGAGCAGGTGCACCTAATCTCCAGTGTCTGCTACTGTGGGGCTCTATTGTATACTCTGTGTACTGGTAATTAGCTCCTCCTGTCATCCAGGACAGCCATTCATGACCGTCTAGACAGTTGTCTGAGGGTAGCTTATAAGGTCAATTGATCTCTATAGACTGCTGTGTTGGCATAGCGCGCTCTTTCATGTGGGGATTAGGCTTTAGACACTCCATTGTGTTACCCTTACTCTTCTTAGACTTTATGTCTGCTTTACTTGGGGGGTCTCAGTCTTTGACCATTCAGTGGCAATAACCTACTGATATGTCTACAAATTTGATTGGCTTTATACATATGAGTAATTCATTATCAGTCACACATGCCTATGTGTGGATGAAGAGAATTTGTAATAGATTTTGAAAATCTTATGCTCTTTAGGTATCTCAATATGTTTCTAATTTCTTGAAACTGCACCACACCTAGATGTTTTTCTTAGTATGTGGTGTGCAGGCCTAGGCCTGATAGGGCCTATGCCTGTGGTTTCTCTTGTAAGGGTGATATCATTTTTGTTCCTTACAATTTTGTTGTAGTATTTGGCTTCATGTGGAATAAGCCTGTGTGCAAATTCATTGTTCCTGACAGCCACAACCTTTTTCAGTCTGTCTATGTGCACTGGTCTGGCCACCAATAGATTGGTGTCCAGGTTTTTGAGTTTGGCACTTGTCAAACTAGGTCTATCTACTACAACATATGGTCCCATAAAAAGGGGTTGAAGTTTCTTACACTCTGTGTTGGTCAGGATTCTTGGTATGTTTAGGTACACCATGTCAGTGACCTTGATTTCCTGTGGTGTAAGTTTCTTATCATATCTATCCTTCCTTTCCTTTTGTAGCTTGGCGACCCTTTCTATAGCTTTCCTCCTAGAGGTATCTTGATTTGTTATCATGTTAGCTACATGGTCTGCTACGGTGGATATGTCTTCCTGTATTCCCAGCCCTAAGTCCATTGGAGTGGCTGGGTTTCTTCCATGAAGTAGGAAGAAAGGGGTGAATCCTGTGGTTTGGGATTCAGTGTTGTTTAATGCAAAGGTTATGGGTTCAATAAATGAATCCCAATTGTTTTGGTGCTTTGAGCAGAATGCTCTGAGCGCTGTGCCTATGCTAGCATTGAATCTCTCTACAAGCCCATTTGATTGTGGCCTGTATGGTGAGGAGAATTTATGTTTGATCTTGAGGTGTTTAGTCAGCTTTGTGAACTTTGCACCTGTATAACATGTTCCATTGTCTGTTTGAAGAGTGGCTGGTGTTCCATGATGACAAATTATATTCTTGTAGAACTCTGCTGTTGTTGTTTCAGCTTTTAAGTCAGTAGTAGCCCAAGCTGTTGCATATCTGGTAGCATAATCTATGCAGACTTGTATATGTTTGTTTCCCCTGGCAGTTGTGGGAAGTGGTCCCACCGCGTCGAGGTTTAGGAACTTCATTGGTGAAGCCATGTACTCTCTCACTGTCATTGGTGTTTTGTGTGAGTGTACTTGCCTTTTTGCTGTGAGGCATGTGTGGCAGGTGGAAACATATTTTGTTGTGTCTGCTAGCATAGACTTCCAATATACCCTAGGTCGGAGTGCTGACAGCATCCTACTGGAACCAAGATGGCCGCCGGTAGGTGAGTCATGGAAATACTGTAGTGTACTTGTTACCCATTGCTGTGGTATAACAATTTGAAGTGGTACAGTATTGGTTTTTCTCCAATTTATGGGGCATATATGGACTAATGTACCATTTACCAAGGTGTATGTCTGGCCTTGGTTGATGATTCTATTTCCTTGTGCTTTTGGTGCAGGCAAGGTCCCATCCTCAAGATATTGTATGAGGGGCAATAGTTCCTTGTCCTTCCTTTGTTCCAAGCCAAGGTTTGTACCTGAGATGGATGTGTCGGGAATCTGATCCAGTAATTGATTTATATCTAGCACATGTTGTTTTATTCTGTCTCTTTCTTTTTCTTTTTCATCGACTATTGGCCTATCTTGTGCCTTTTGTTGGGGTGTGTCACTCTTGTTTTGGTGTGTAGGCTCCTTTGGAGGGCCTATTCTCGCCTTGGTGGGAGTGGCAACCTTTTTCTTTAAAGGCACAATTTGCTTTTTGTCATTCCTCTTTGTCTCAGAGTTCTTTGATTTAGTAGATGCAGTGTCTTTTGTGACATTTTTCCTGGCAGGTGGGGTTTTGGTAGGTTTGTTTCCTGTGACCTTTTTCTCATTTAGAATAGTTTGTGATTGTGTGGGGGGTTTTGGTGTGCCCTCCTGAATCATTTCTCTAGTCTTTGAGCGTGTGGTCATAGGACACAAATGGTTTGGTTTTTCCTCTCCCTGCATTGGTTCAAAGAATCTGACTGATTTGGAAGTCGCTTGAGTAATAGCATATATTGTGTCTTCTGAATCTTCATCATCTGAGTCAGGTGGGGTGAAGGGTGGCTCCTTAGGAGTTGCCTTCACTATCTGATTGAGTGATGAGAATTCAATAGGCTCGAAGTCATTATCTGGAAAGAGTTGTGAGTATTCTCTCTCACAGTGGCAAAACACATAGTGTGTAGATTGCTTCAAGATACCCCTAATGGGTGTCTCTGGCCTTTCAATGGTGTTGGGTGGATCATCCCTTTTGAATGGTACTTTCTTTGTTACTTTTGCAAACTTGGTTCTACTGGCTGCTCTAACTCTACTTGGTGGGGGTGGAGGGTTAGTCATGGGTCCAGAGTCTGGGTATTCTCTTCTAGACATAGCATCTGGAGGTATGTTATCATCACCTTTCACATGTTGGATGGTGAATGAAAATTGCTGTATGTCTAGAGCCCATCTGGCCCATCTATGTGTGAGTCCTGTATTGGTTAATAGTGGGATTAGGGCTGCATGGTCTGTGTATAATTGGAAGTGTCTAGTCTCTAGATAGTGTCTGAAGTGTAATACTCCGTACACTACTCCCAGTAGTTCTCTCTCTGTGGTATTGTAATTTCTCTCATGTTTGGAGAGGGTTCTACCTGCAAAGGCTACTGGTCTGAGCACTCCTTCATTATCTCTCTGTGAGAGTACAGCTCCTAAACTTACGTTGGAAGCATCAGTTGCCAAACTGAACTCTTTCTCATAGTTTGGATATCTGAGAAGAGCATTGGTACAGAGGGCATGCTTTAGTGTTTTGAAAGCATTATCTGCCTCTTCTGTCCAGACAAATGCTTTGAGATGTGTCTGTAGATCATACAATGGTCTAGCAATTTGGGCATAACCTTTGATAAACTTTTTGAAGTATTGGCATAGGCCTGTGAAGGATCTGACATTTTTGACTGATTTTGGTGTTGGGAAGGTTTTGATTGATTCCACCTTTGTGGGAGATGGTTGCAGTCCCTTGGGTGTGACTCTCATTCCCAAGAAGTCTATTCTGTCTATGAAGTATTCACATTTTGATTTCTTCAGTTTGAGTTTGCCAACTCTTAGGCTGTTGAACACATCTTCCAGGTCATGGAAGTGTTGTTCGATTGATGGTGATAATACCAATATGTCATCTAGGTATGGTAGGGCACATTTGTATTTGAGTTTGTTCAGAATTAATGTGACTAGATGGCAAAATCCCGCATGTGCGGTCGCTAAACCCATCGGCATCCTTTCGTAGACATATTTTTTGTCATTTGCTATGAATGCGGTTTTATGCTGGTCCTCCTGTCTTATAGGAATTTGAAAAAATCCCTGTTGGGCATCTAGCTTACTGAATACTCTTGGTCTGAGTGACCCTATCATGTCTAGAGTGTCATCGGCCCGGGGTGTAGATAAGGCTTGATTTATCGTGTTCTGGTTCAAATAACGAAAATCTGTGACGAGCCTATGGCCTCCCGATGATTTTTGTACTAAAAAGGATCTGGAAGCCCAGGGGCCCTCAGCACATTCTCTCAGAATGCCCTGTTGTACTAGCCTTTCACACTCTTCCCCTATTGCGGCCTGTTTTTCTGGTGTTTGTCTATATGGTAGGAAATGACATGGTACTGCCTCAGGTTTTACATGTATTGAGTGGGTATACAGGTGTGTGGCACCAATGTCTCCATCTTTTCCTACAAATATATCATCATACTTGGTCAGCAGTGATTCTAATCTATCATGCTGATCTTTGGATGTGAGCACAGATTTTGGTGGAACGTTCTCTTCCAATTCTGGCTCGAGGTCATGTGCCTCACTATGTATAGCAGCTATTTCAGAGAGTCTGATTGAGTTGGGTTCAGGGTCAGCATATGTGGACTCACAGTCTGAGTCTGTGTCACTGAATTGAGTTACATCCTCAGGCCGTATGGCTGAGATGGATTGATCAGTGTGTGGGGTAGTGTCTGACACCTGTTGAGGTTTTTCTAAATCAGATTCCATGACTTCCTGAAATAGAGCTATGATGGCACCCTTTTTGATTTTATGTGGGCGCCTGCTGGTGTTGAGTAACACTAGGGGATGTTTGTTATTTTCCCTGGGGGTTACTGCTGCCCTTTGAACTAGATATGGGGCATTGTTATTTCTTTGGAGGTTATCTACTACTCCAGTTTTGCCTTGCAGTGATTGAGTAGATGTGACCTTACCCAATACTGCAAGTTCAGAGAACGGAGGGATGGTAAAATCCCTCACTGCCCTAATGGGTTTGAGAATTTGTTCAGGATCAACATTAAATTCAATTTGAGATTTTGTAGTGCTTAAGAAATCTGTGCCGAGTACAACGGGCTGTGTGAGGTTGGGTATTACAGCAAATTGGTATTGGAATCTGACACCTTGGATTCTAAAGTTCAGCATAGCTGAATGTCTAACATGACACACCGATCCATCTGCCAAATGGATGTTGATTTTAGATTTCCTCAGTTAGATATGGAATCTCTTTTGGAGATCCATGAGGAATGATTGTCTGACACAGGTGATAGTAGCACCTGTATCAACCAAACATTGTACATCTGAAACATCATATAGATTTGCATTGATACAGCCATTTTGAAGAAGTACAATAGAAAGCTTGGTACTCTCACCTGTATCCTTTGATGATGAATCTGGTGGGGTGATGTGTATCACTGATGGACGTCTCTGTCTGTTAGATGGTAGATTGGCACTAGCAATTGTCTCTGGTTGGATCTTTGTTAATCCTGATTGATTGTTTGTATTTTGGGTGTCACAGTGCACTGGCCCATCGGCACTGTGACATCCTAGTTTTCCTGGTTCTGTGGGGTGGTTGCGATGCTTGCGACCAGGAGCTTGGAGAGTTGATCCATCACTTGAGGTATTGTTTGGGGGTTACTGTGTTGGTTCCCCTGGTAGCCTCTTGTTTTAGGTTTGTGATCCTCCTGATGTGGGTTGAAACCCTGGTTATAATGACCAGAGTTGCTGTATTGTCCAGAGTTATTAGAACCCTGGTTGCTGTAGGATCCGGAGTTGTTGGATCCCTGATTGTTGTAGGCACCGTTGTTGTTGTAGGATCCACTGTTGTAGTGCCTATGTGGACTGTGGCTCCTACTGTTGGATCCTTGATTATAGGATCCAGAGTTGTTTGAACCCTGGCTGTTGTTGTAGGAACCATTGTTGTTGTAGGATCCAGAGTTGTAGTTCCTATGTGGACTATGGCTCCTACTGTTGGATCCCTGATTATTATAGGATCTGCCATTACTTGGGGTTCTGTCTCTCCTATCACTGCATGAAGAGTCACCATTGTTGGAGTTGGAAGAGCTGTTGTCTTTCCTACTGTTGTGACCCCCCCGGCTGTTGCTGTTGCCCCCCCTACCTCTACCTCTATTGGATTGGTAGTTGGGGTCATAGTTATTTCCTCTATATCTACCGGTAGGGTCTTTTGATATAGCCTTAGCTTCTTGTTGCCTTACATGGGCACTAGACATTAGGTTAACATCTTCATTTGAACTAGTGGTGATTTCCTGGACATTTTTCTTAGTAGGCTGTGGGTTAGACTCTGCATCCCTTGTTTTCCTAGATCTTTCTTGGGTCTCAACCTCTAAGGCTAGGTCTAGGGCTTGGTTAAAAGAGTCTATTTTCTTGTTTTCAAGAGCTACAGAGATCCAGGGCCTCATGCCTTGGATGAATGTTTTAAATAAGATGTCGTCCTTTAGGCATTGGGCATTACACGCTTTTCTGAGATACATTGCATAATCAGATAGAGGTTCATCTATCTCTTGTGCACGGAGTGCAGTCCTGGAGATAATATTGTCTTGAGTAGCAAAATACTCTTTTAGTTCATGTACTACATTGGACCATGTCAACTTATCAGGTGTGGCACTCTCCTTGAAGGTTTCAAACCAAGCCAATGCTTGTCCTTCAAGGTACTTGGGTAAATATGTTACCATGGTGTCACTGTCTGTTAATTTGTACCTGTCCTTCAGATACTCTGGGAATTTGTGATCAATAAATAGTGCTGTTGACATGAGTGGTGATGGGTGAGAAAAAGTTTTGGGTTTGGTTACCTCGTGTTGCCTGATCTTCCTGTCGTCGTGTTGTTGTCTGTCTAGGATCCTGGTCATGTTGGACATCATGGAGATCATGACATCCTCCTTGGATCCAGAGGCGGATGGTGTGACAATAGGTGTGGTGGTGGGTGTGGGAGGCTGTGAGGTCTGGGATGATACCATCTTCATGAGATCTGCGATCTGTTGTTGTGCCTGTTCTAGGGCCTTCCGATGGTCATCCAATTGTTGACTGAGGATCCTCTCCCTTTCCTTTGAGGCAAGGGCATGAGCATCTTGTTGGGCTCTGTTTGCTTCTAGGGCAGTAACTGCATCTTGGATGGTCTTCTCATAGGCCCTTATCTTCTCAGCCGCCTGATTGGGTTGAGGACCTTCATCAGCGTCGGCCATGGTGGAAGGTGTGGGATCACTGGTGTGTTGTAGGTATCACTGACATGTTGGAGATCACACTGGTATGTGGGAGATCTCACTGGTATGTGGGAGATCTCACTGATATGTGGGAGATCGCGCTGACGTGTGGGAGACCTCACTGATATGTGGGAGACCTCACTGACGTGTAGGAGACCTCACTGATATGTGGGAGATCTCACTGATCGTGTGGGAGATCTCATTGATGTGTGGGAGATCTCACTGATGTGTGGGAGATCTTACTGTTGTGTGAGAGATCTCATTGATGTGTGGGAGACCTCATTGATGTGTGGGAGATCTCACTGATGTGTGGGAGATCTCATTGATGTGTGGGAGATCTCACTGATGTGTGGGAGATCTCATTGATGTGTGGGAGATCTCACTGGTATGTGGGAGATCTCACTGGTATGTGGGAGATCTCACTGATCATGTGGGAGATCTCATTGATGTGCGGGAGATCTCATTGATGTGTGTGGGATCTCACTGGTGTGTGGGAGATCTCATTGATGTGTGAGAGATCTCATTGATGTGTGGGAGATCTCACTGATGTGTGGGAGATCTCGCTGATGTGTTGGAGATCTCATTGATGTGTGGGAGATCTCACTGATGTGTGGGAGATCTCACTGATGTGTGTTAGATCTCATTGATGTGTGGGGGATCTCATTGATATATGGGAGATCTCACTGATATGTGGGGAGATCACACTGTCGTGTGGGAGATCTCATTGATATGTGGGGAGATCTCACTGATATGTGGGGAGATCTCACTGTCGTGTGGGAGATCTCATTGATATGTGGGAGATCTCGTTGATGTGTGGGAGATCTCACTGATATGTGGGAGATCTCACTGATGTGTGGGAGATCTCACTGATGTGTGGGAGATCTCACTGATGTGTGGGAGACCTCACTGACGTGTGGGAGACCTCACTGACGTGTGGGAGACCTCACTGACGTGTGGGAGACCTCACTGACGTTTGGGAGACCTCACTGACGTTTGGGAGACCTCACTGACGTTTGGGAGACCTCTCTGACGTGTGGGAGACCTCTCTGACGTGTGGGAGACCCCACTGACGTGTGGGAGACCCCACTGACGTGTGGGAGACCCCACTGACGTGTGGGAGACCCCACTGACGTGTGGGAGACCCCACTGACGTGTGGGAGACCCCACTGACGTGTGGGAGACCCCACTGACGTGTGGGAGACCCCACTGACGTGTGGGAGACCCCACTGACGTGTGGGAGACCCCACTGACGTTTGGGAGACCCCACTGACGTTTGGGAGACCTCTCTGACGTGTGGGAGACCTCTCTGACATGTGGGAGACCTCACTGACGTGTGGGAGACCTCACTGACGTGTGGGAGACCTCACTGATGTTTGGGAGACCTCACTGACGTGTGGGAGACCTCACTGACATGTGGGAGACCTCACTGATATGTGGGAGATCTCACTGATCGTGTGGGAGATCTCACTGATCGTGTGGGAGATCTCACTGGTGACCTTGGTGGGCATGGTGTCAAGGTCAAGGTCACTGGGTGGGTGGAGTGGGTTTTACTGTGTGTATGATTGTTCTTAGTTGTGTTACCAGCTTTAATTTTTATGAGCCTGTGAGAGATGGGATCTTAGTAGGATGTTCTCCACCACTTTGTCATACTAGTAATTGGCATGATCAAGTTGTCATATGAAAAATATCATATGGCTAGTGGTGTATGGAGTAAATACATCAGGCTCATAATAAATAGTGTTATTTCCAGTTGTCACTGGTTTATTCAGCTTTAGGCAACATGTAAGAAATATCAATCATACAGTAGTCATTATGTAGGTAATTTGTACATACAGTAAATATACAATAGTTCATAGAGTATAATGTTCAGTTCCACTCCACCTGTGAGGTAACAATAATACAATGTCCAGCATAGTTCTAGGTGGGTTCTTGAGGAAGATAGCCTCTGGCCACTAATGATGGAAACCAATGCCTGTCTAGCATAGTTTCACCATAGTGCAGTGGTATAGCAGGTAGCAGGAGATGACTGGAGATGTTACCTCTGGAGTGGTTCTTGGTGTTCTGTCCTCTAGGAGGTGCAGACAGGCTATTTGTAGCAAATCTTGGAAAAGCACCTCCAGACTGACTGGGGCCAGTAGCATCTGCCTAACTCTGCAATTGTTTGAGGGGAGGCTTTCATGTGTCACTGGGTCCACAAAGGACCCCCATGGGCGCCGCTGTGTCCCCCTTTGTCTTGGTCGGTTCTGTAACTTCAGACCCTCATATCTCGGTCGTTTACGCAGCTACAACCGCCATTTTGCGCATGCGCGGAGTTGAATATGCCAAGTTTATAATGCCCACTGGATAGGCGCGTAACTTGCGCCGGTTTGTCTGTAGTGCACTCGGAGGTTGATTCAGTCTCCATGGCGTAACTTCCTTAATAATGAGAGTTCCGCCTTGATCTTGGGCTCATTTTGACCGTCTAATTATGGGCTTTCCATAAATGCTTTGATATTTGACCTAGCTTGCTCAGGAGCGACGCTAGAGCGACCGGACGGTTATGGCGTTGTGCTTATGTAACCCATTGTTCAGTCCTTAGAGTGCTCAGACACTCATGACGGCGTCTGTGGTGCCCAGGCACCCCTAACGGCCGTTTGCATTCACTTACAAGTTATTAGTTTGTGCACTGAACCATGAGGTCGCACACTGAGACCCTCATTTTTATTATATTGTGCAGTGGACCATTAGGTCGGACCCTTTGATGTCACAAACTCTGTCTAACTGACTCTGGCTGGTGTGCAGTGGGGCATGAACGCTCTTATACAAAGTTTGAGCGCTCTTATAGCTCTTAGAACCAACCTATGTATTAATTTCATAGATATTCTTTGATTAATACAAAATATGTTAGAATTTATGGAATAATAAAATGGTATATCATAATACCAAACATGATAATAGAGCTCATATTCTGATAAAGGTTTTCCCTAGTTTGATGCATCTTTGGACACTGCAGTAATATGGAAATCATAATATTAGTTCTACTGTGTGATCAGAAATTATACAAGAATTTCTTAATCTCTACAGAAGGAGCCTAATGATATTTTCCTCTCCTTCTATGCCATTGCAGCAATGATAGTGGAGGGCCAAAGTAAAACTTTAAATAAAAAAACTAACAAACTAGGTAAATGCCAACATGACACAACTGACAACAGATACAGCCTTTGCCTGCTCTATACATCTCCGAAGAGATTGAAGACAAAAGCAATTTGTCTGAGATTTACTTCCCTTTGATGTAGTATTATGGTACATTAAGAATGTGGTTTAGTCCCAGAGTGCCTGATTACCATACTACAGCCCAAAAGCCGATGTCATACCAACCCTGCACAATGGACCTGCAGTTGAATTTGCTTACATGATGACAAGCAGACCTGTGTATCAAACCAATGTAGCAAACCACTCAAAATATCCTCTATGCAGCCTGGAGGTGGCACTAAGTCACATGGCACTAAGTCTTATGAAAATAAAGCAGAAATGCAACAGAAGAATAGCAATATAGTATAGCAAAAGCATGCATGCAAAAACATACCAAAAATAATTATTAAAGAACTAGATACAATGATAGATATAAAAGTGAGGTACCATCTTGTGACCAAGAGCCAGTGGCATTCTCTAGGAATTTTGCTTAGGTCTGGTCATGTGACAAGTAAAGAGATCATTGGGAGGCATCTCTCAAGATAGTTAGATCCCCTTCAAAGTGTAGTGGGATTCCTCACTCTAATGCCATTAGAGTATACATCTAGTGGGCACTGAAGATTGCATTGGTATGACGCCCCTACCAAACCCTATGTAACCCTTTTCAATCTTTATTATTATTGCAGGTGTGAGGTAGGAGTGTATGAGGTGTGGTAGAAAGACACACGAGTGATAATCCATCTTATGTGTAATGGCCTGCCATCTGTAGATTCAGTAGGGGTAGGCAATCGCAACTTCATTTCTCCTTCGCGAACAAATGAAAAAGTCATCGCGTCTTAATCCCCAGAGGAGCAACCATAAGAATACATTGCCCCCCTGATGCCTCATTCAGCATGCAAATATAGAACTTTCATTGCAGTACTTAAAATCTGGTCAATATGCACTATACTGCATGACAATGCCCAATACAGCTCTAAATTTGTCCCCATCACCTGTAGATCAGTGAAAATCAGTGCAATTTGTTAGCTGCCTGCTTTTCAGGCAGTAAGGTAAAGAACAACTATAGGTATAATATGTACAATACATTCTCTGGCCAGACTGCTGCCTTGGTCTACATCAACCCTAGTCTTCTCTTCCCTCAGGCTATACAGGATTATCCTGTCTGCTAGTGATAAGAGTCTAAGCAAGGGCCAGCGGAGGGGAGGGGATTCTTTTTCTCCTCTACTGTGGGTAGAAGTGAATCCACTTTTTCTATGACGATATTGAACAAACCATATTATGGTTTGGTCTTACTATTGACTGATATCAAGCCATAATATTTATGAGTAAAACAGCTCATAGTGTTTATATCGGAGCTCTGGTGAAGATACTTAGTAAATTATAATTATGCACTTTAGATGTTTTCAGTAATAAGCATCATATATAGTTAAAGATGTCGGGGAAAAGATTCAGCCTAGCATGGTATTGATATGTACAGCCTATAATGTATGGAAAAAACACTTTCTTTGGGTCTTTCCCCCTGTTCATATCTGCTGCTTTTAAGTGTTTTTAGAAAAGGACTTGAGGCAAATAGAGACTGAGAGTGCATCTGAGATTGCGACCAAGCTCTGTGGCAATCAAATACCATCTGGCCTTGGTCTTCCATCAAACCACCAGAAAAGTCACTGAAAGTTGGCAGATATCAAATTATGATCCTCCAGAGAATACGGCACCTCTGCTTCTATGTGCAACTGCAGATATAGGCCTACTAAGAAAGTCCTGACTACAGTTTTGCCATTTTGTATGAAGGCATTTATGAGTTCTTTGAAATATATTTTCTCTAAAATAAAATTATACTTAATTGGTTTGAGGTCCAAAGCATTTATTTTGCTTAGTCCATTGAACTTCCAGGGTACAAAATGCCTTCTGTAGATATAAGCACATTATTCTAGTGCAAAAGGCCATTATACAAATGACAACCTGCCTGCTGGCAGTATTAGAGTAAGTTTACAATGAAACCTCAATAGTCATTATATGAATTCATGGTTTCATATAATTATGAATACATATTTGCATGCCTGTGCACACAGTAACAGAGACACAGATTAAGAAGGGGCAAGTGAACAGGAAAGAAAGACAATTTCAAAATGGGTTTGGGAAACCAACCAAGTCTATGGCACAGACTGTGTACTGCCATCAGGACCCTTGTGTACTTGTGGGTGACCAGGTAAGACTAAGACTGGTACTTGTCAACACCTGCCCCAGGCCCTCATTATGGCATGGACCACTTCCTGAGCCTCCCCTGAACATCGTGTCTTAAGAGGCTACTCCCCCGCAGTCCCTATCCTGTCTCAGTGATGGACAAGTTCTTCATTGCAAGTGAGAACAGGGGCATTTGCGTAATTTAGAGATGGAGAGGACTAAATTGTAAAACAGCTGAAAGAAAAAAAATATATTGAGCCCTAGGGATGAGGAAGGGGTTCTCACATCCATCTATTATGATTATTGTTACCAAACTAGTCATTGGTCCATCTGATGACAGATGGCACAGCACACCCCTTGCTGCAAATTGTTTACAATGGCTGCTGGTTTCTAAGTCCCTTAAATGATGCTGAAGTTTGTATTCAGCAGCAGTATTAAGACATCTTTTTCTGATAGGTGCAGGAGAAGGCTTGGTTAGGCCATTCAATTGTGATTACGGATTTTTCGTGTCAAGAATTTAGCTGGCCAGAGGAATAAAAATAAAAGTACCCAAATTGAGGCCAGAAATGCCATCGGCCAAAGGGGGAAAAACATGTAAAGTCACGATTTTTGGACAACAAATGTACTGCAGGGGCCAGCTCTGACTGTAAGTCAATGGCAGTTAGGTACGCCATCTGCCCCGTTCCGGTTCTGTGGGCCGGTGTGATACAGATATGCTTAAATCAGCCAGACCTACCAGCTGATAAGTCACCTAGGGAGTCAGGAGTGCCTCACACAGCTTGATAAAGCCCAATCGATATGGTTGGGAGGAATTCTTGGGGATAGTTGATGGATGGTTGAAGCTGTTTGGGAGGACTGGAGGGCCAGCTCTGGCTGTAAGTCCATGGCAGCTAGGTAGACCATCTGCCCCGTTCCGGTTGCACTAGCCCTCAGGTGCTGGTCAGCCAGTGTATCATACCAAGCCAGGTGTAGGTGGAAGGTAGGAAACATCAGGTTTCGCCGACCTCAGTACCATTTAGCCGACAAAAGGTACATTTTTGACAATTATCAATTTGTTGGACAATATTGCAAATGCTTGAAATCTTGAAGGACTTTTTTTTAATTTTTATACCCGTAAATGTTGAAAAATCTCGTCGGGCAAACAAAAAAAAAGATTTTGAATTTGCCAAAAATTTTGCCGTCAGATCCCCATGCAAGTTATTATAATTAAATGGCTTTATGAATAAGTAATATGATTGGTACTTATAGGCAAATGTGTGGGGTAGAACTATACTTATTGGTTGAGACAATGCGATTTCTACAGAGGTTGAAAGGATTCATCACCATAAATGACTAGAATGAGACAATGTAGCTAAAATAGTGAAATGGCAGTGAGAAGGAATTGATGATAGGAGGCTAGTCTCATTGGCTGACAAACAGCCAATGGAATGGGGTTTCTCAACCTATTTTAAGTACCTAGATTGTAAGAAGACTAAAAGGCCCACCAAAAAGTAATTGTGTGCAGAAATCTAGGCTATCCGTCAAAACAGGTCTAAGAAAGACCAGGGTGGAAAAACAGTTCAATGGGAGTGCTATTTAGTGACACTTCTCTTTGTGTCAAGGGTTGACAACTTATCATATGTAGCATTGTAAATTTTATGGGTCTATTTCTATTGTAAATGTTTTGATCAATAGAACCTAGGTAGATGTATCATAGATAGAACTAAAGAGTGCACATAAACCCTCTCTATCAATTGGCAATATACACATCCCCTTACAAAACATAATTTCCATGATTAACTCTTGATTTTTATCTTCTGTGTCCCTTGAATTCTAAGTTATTTGGGATCAATGAGGATATCATATTGGAATCCAAAAGGTAAGTCATATGGGAAAATCTGGTTCTTGGCCAAAAAGGACTGGCAGACAATGGCAGGAGATACTCCATCAAGATGTGTTTACCCATAGCACTGCATTGATATATTATGCTTAGGCATAATTGATATCTGCAGAGATTTTCTTGGAAGGGGCTGTTTAGTACTTAGGTGTCTTGTCTCCTTCATAACCATCACTTGCACACTATGAGTTGGTCTCTCCCACTCTCCACTCAGGGTGGTATTGCTAGGTTATATTGAGTCTCTGCCCCAACTTGCATGTTGACCTTCATGCTGATCCAAGGAACTCATGGGCTCAGGCTTATAGGATTGATACCCTCCGAACAATTGACAAGATATACCTATGTGGCAGCAGTGATTTATTCACCAGTCCTGAATGAGTGAACTCTTATGACATACTCTTGAACAGAGTAGTTGGTACAGAGATACAGTAGAGGCAGGACAGTGCTTGGAAGACAGTATGAACTCCCTACAAGCACACCAAACCCATCTGTATTTGTAGTGAGGAGGATTAATCTATTATCGCTACTGCCAAGCATCTTACATCCTTATGAAGTAAGAGGTTCAGTTAATATCAACTTCTAACAGTGAATTTATTATTGTAGTAATTATGCTAATAGATCAGTTTTTTTTTGTTAGCTTATGATCGGCCCTTTCAGTTGGTTTATCACAATAAAAGACAAATGATGGATGTATAGGTTTGCTGCTGATAATCCACACTATGGAAATTGAATGGAAAGGGGTTGGGATGAATATTCCATACAGCACCATGTTACTCTGCTGAGGTCTGTTATTCTGAATAAGAGGTCCTATAAAGGGCTGCTGATTTAAGCACTGGAATGCAATATCTTTGCCAATACATTTGGGTGAATTAAGTTTAACTGGCACTATTTCACAATGATATTTTAGGATGCGTTATCCACAAAATCTATATCATTCATTGGAATTATTAGCATTTTTTTTACATTCAGTCAATCCTTGACTATTTTCAAAGTATAACCTCATTAAAATGCTCCTTATCAAGATCCTTGCTAGGCTATCGGTATGTTTCAAACAAAGCAATACAAAATGCCTATGTATGAACAGCCACTTATTACACACCAAAATGATGTGTTGCACCTCTCTCATCCCATTAACTCACACAATAAATCTTTGAATGCATGCTCCCCCGTGGAAGAGAAAATTAACCAACATAATTATCCCAATACATCGGGGCTCAACCACTAACGTTTTCATCCTGGAAGCAGTTCTTAAAATAGAACTCCTCTGCCACATGGCTATTCCTTTACTGCTATCAATGATAAAGTAATAAAGGGGAAATGGATGCGGAATCGAGATCCAGATAGTTCCGCGCTGGTTGTAACTCACTCAGCCAAACTGACTCCTAATCATCCTTGGTTGGCCAGCCTTGCAGAAAATCGTTACTTGCAGTGGGGGGTTCATAAGGAACACCTATAGGCATTCTGAGGGCCATTGATGTAAGAGTGCATCATGCTCATTGGTCATCAGGATGCACTAATGAAGTGTGTGTGTGAGTCTGCTAACCAGCACTATATTGGAGAATCAAATTTACCCTCTGGATATTGGCATGGTGCATGCATATAGCCTGGGCATGATGCATGAATTTCTCAGCAGCCTTTAAAGGGCTAAGGATAATATACCTCTTGGGCAAATTATGCCCTTATGTCCTTGCATATTATTCATACAGCCAAGACCTGATATGTTACTCCCAGAAAATATACTGTCCAGATATGTAAAACTTTCCTTTTTGTGTCCTGTACTATATTGGAGAATCAAATTTACCCTCTGGATATTGGCATGGTGCATGCATATAGCCTGGGCATGATGCATGAATTTCTCAGCAGCCTTTAAAGGGCTAAGGATAATATACCTCTTGGGCAAATTATGCCCTTATGTCCTTGCATATTATTCATACAGCCAAGACCTGATATGTTACTCCCAGAAAATATACTGTCCAGATATGTAAAACTTTCCTTTTTGTGTCCTGTTCAAAGCAAAACAACTTCTAAATTGCAAACAACCTTCATCTGGTTGCCATCTAGTAGCTTGCTGACCAAGGCAATTCATGTTTACCCTCCCTAACATACATGAACATGCATGTATGTTCTGCTGGGTCTTATCCAAACAATTGATAAAGGCTACAGGTAAACTCCTGTCAGGAGTCCTATAAAGACCTGTGTCTAACTATGACCTTAATGTACCTGACAGTATACCCTAATGGTGCCTACATTGCATGTCAGGTAAAAGTGGAGAAATAGGGTAGAATGTGCACAATCCTTTTTTCTCTTCTAAAGAAAGAATGCAGAGAAACATGAAAGATTATAGACATCCAAAGTTCAATTTTATTTCAATCATATTTAAAAATTGTAGATGGTTTATGTACATGGACACTGTAATGTTTAACTGAATCAAATGGACTAGTACTCACAGCAGGCATCTTGAAACAACATAATAGCATTTTGTTAATCAAGCGAAGAGAATAATATCCTTATTAGCATGAGTAACTAAGTAAAGAAGAGTAGTAGTTGTTACATTCAAATCATTGATAGGTCTGATGAGCTCGAAATCTGGTGCCTTGATGATTGTGCAATTATTGCTGTCAGTTTGACACTGATAATCTTCAGTTTATCTAATCAATTCTCACTAAATCAAATTGCCATGTAAGCAAGCTGTGAAAAGCGATCTAGATGACACAATCATGCCAAGGTGATGTAAACTGGAAAATGCTGTAGCCCTCCTCAAACTATTATTCATCTATAATTCTGCTTAGTACTCCCTGAGTTGGCACCTAATTTTCCAGATCGCTGTGATTATAATCATCATTTTATTTATGCCAACCAGTCAACCCTCACTCCCTTGGCCCTTTAATTAATACCATAGATTACTTGTTACCTCAGAAAAAAAGTGTGATTGCCTCTTTTATGATTGTCTTTTTTTATTATATTTTGACATGGAACCTTGGATAATTTGCTTTCTCAGACATTTTCCCTTGCATTATCTAAATCTGAGGAAGCAAAGCCTTACTGAAAATGAAACGTTGAACATCTCATGATAAAACAACATGAGGTGATATATGCATGTTGTTTCTCTTTGGGAGATACCCCTTAGTCAGACCAACTCCTATGAACCTTTGCCTTTATCCCTAATGCACCACCTCACCTGCTTGATCATGTGACCTGAGCAGTACCACGCTGGTACATTATGGGCCCCGAACAAATCAGCTATGGTTCCCCTGTAAAGGGCCATATTCCTTCTCTTTTTTGGATCTTTTCATATTTAGTTCTAGTTTTCACATTAATTTTTACTTTCTTGGTGTCCTTTGGGGAGCTGGAATATCATATAAGCCAGGGGAAGGTGACCGTTTGGTATAGAGTATACTTTATAGGTCTATTAGGACTTTTTTATTTCTTCCCTTTCAGTAAAGGTGCAGTAGGTGTGGTGGGTAGGAACAGAAATGATGCTAATAGACCCATGTTTAAATATGGTCTGCCATCTATAGACTCAGCAGGGGGCTCCTAAATGGGTAGGCAATTACAACTTCTCTTCTCTACCAATGATAAATGACAGGGGATCAGGCAATCTTATTTTACAGAGGAGAAATGACACAGATACATTGCCATCCAAGATGCCTGATCTACCTTTGAAATGTAGAACTGTAGAACAATTGTAATACATAATCTGGTCAATGCGATACTCTAGACTGTACCACAGTACAATATGTGTCCAAAATACCCTTCCATAATAAAACAGTGAATATCAGGGCAATCTGTTTTTTTTTTCTGCTTTTCAGACATAGGGCTCAGAACAGCAATAGGTCTATTACATGGGAGTGATACATTTTCTGGTCAGACTGCTGTCTTGGTCTACATTCAGCAACCTCTTCTATTCCCCCAGGCTAAAGGGGATTATCCTGCCTGTCAGTGATAGAGTCCTTGCAGGGGCTAGAAGCCGGGGGTTTCTTTTCCTGCTGCTCTATTGCAGAAGTGAATCTGTTTTTCTATAAGGATATCAACCATACTGACATTGTATGGTAGCTAGATTGACCATAACATATACTTCAAGGAACATTTAGATCAGCAGCTTATGATCAAATGAGGGTGGCTCATTGCTAGACATTTTGATAAACTCTGAGGAATATGGATAGACAGTAAATCATATGCTACCAGAAAAGTTAAAAAAACAACTTATCAATAACTTCCTTGTAAAGTCATCCTTTTTTGGCTACATCGATCTATATATGTCTTTCTTCATGGTCCTATTTGATAATGGCAAAGGTGTTTGACTGAAGGCAGACTGGGAGAAAAAGTGCATCTAGGACCTAGCTTTGTGGCAATCAAATGTCATATGACCTTGGTTATCCATCAAACTGCCCAAATAGTCACTGAATGTTGGTGGATATCAAATTATGATTCTATAGAGAAATATCGTGCCTCTGCATCTGTGTATAACTATATATCGGGGCCCACTAGGAACCCCCAGCTTTCCCCCACCAGGCCCTGCTGCACGTATGTGGGGATTAAAAGTAAATTTGTTTTGCCATTTTGTATAAAGTGATTTATGAGTTGTTTGTCTTTTTCCACTAACTGGTTTGCAGTCATATAATTGCTTAGCCCATTTAACTTCCTGTATATCAAACCACTTCTGTATACAGGAGCAAAATTAGGGCAAAGAGCTTCCCGACTGTTACATGACAGCTAACCTGCTGGAAGTATATGAGTAAAAATTGATGTTCATTTATATAAATTCATGATTTCATAGATAAATGTATACATAATGTGCATATCTGTGCATATGGGAAGAGAGACACAGATGAAGAAGGTTCAGCGAAAATGAAATAAAGACCCTTCGGGAAACACAACCAAGCACATGACACCTTGCTATGAGGACCCTTGCCTACTTGTGAAGGGTGACCAAGCAAGGTTATGTCTGGTCCTGTCTCTCTGATGGACATGTTCTTCATTGCCAGTGATTAGGGCCTTTTCAATTTACAGACTAATAGAACTCAATTGAGAGAAGGTAAAAAAAAAATGCCCTTGTGTCATAGAGCCTAGGATGAGGGAGGGGTTTTCACATCTATTGAATCTATAAAATTTATGTTTATTGGGACCCAACTAGGCATAGGTCCATTTCATAGGCCATATCATAATATCCTAATATCATAAATTGCCTAACTAACTCTTGACTAAAGATCTCCGTGTGCCTTACATTGGAAGTGATTTGGAATCAATGGGGATGTTGTATTGTTATATTGATTCTCTGCCTCAACTTGCATTTTGACATGTATGCTAATCCAACAAATTTGTGCAAAGATTTCCATTTAGAATAATGGTGTGGTTTCCATGGCATCCATACATTGTCATATATGCTAATTATCTATGTTTCCATGGCAACAGATGTCCTTTTTGCATTCCATAAATGGAACGTTTTCAGAAGAATTGGAATAATTCTGAGCATACCACTGAATTCCCCATCAAAAATTGATCTAAGCCATTTTTTGGTATATTTTTCAGTATTTTACTCATACACTGCCCCCTGGTGGCGAAATTCAGAACTAAACATCCCCGACCCCGATGCACATTCTCCAGATGGGTCACATAATTATTGGTTTACTATACCTATTTAGCAGCAGTGAAATACTCACCGGTGGTCCTTAAGTGAACTCCAAGCTAGCAAAACTTGTGCAATTTACATCATTCTTACGTGAAAGCTCATGTGATTTATGTAAAAATGACATCATTTGGATGAGTTGTGCTAGCAGGGCTATGATGACCATAGCTGTTGGTACAGAGATTTGTGGGGGTGAGGCACTGCATGGATAACAGTGTCTGTTTTGTTCCAGCACACCAAACCCAACTGTATTTATAATGAGGAGGACTAATGTGTTATCATTCACGTCCCAGTAGCCTTCTTGTTTATGAGATAAGAGGTCCAGCTAATATAACCTGCTGGCACTGAATTTATTATTGTGGTAACTAGGTGCAAATATATGCTAATGTAATCCATATGGATCATCTTCACATTATTGGCCATAACCACTGGTTTATTGCAATAATAGACATATGATGGATGTATAGTTTCCACACAATGGAGATTGAGGTAACCAGGAATCAGATAGATACTCTGTGGCACTCTGATCAGCTTGATATATCATCATGGAATGCAATATCCCTGGTGATAGATTCCAGAACATTAGAATTATCCTGCACTGTTTCACTATGGCATTTTATGTTTAGTTTAGTTCAGGTTTTAATCTGCAGCCACTGTGGAATCAGGCAATACACTGAATAGATTTATTTTTTGACTTCTTCATAAATCATACCACAGGGCCAGCCCCTATAAAACCCCCATTAGTAGTTTACACATCAGTGCCCTACCAATAGCATTTTCCATCCTGAAAGCAGTTCTAATTAAACGATGCTTCACCACATGGCTACTCCTCAACGGGTATCAAGCGAAAAGTAATAAAGGGAAAAGGGATTCAGATAGGTCCCTGTTGGTCACTCAGCCGAACTAATCATCCTTGGTTGGCCAGCCTTGAAAAAAATTGTTACTTGCAGTAAGGGGTCATGACGAACACCTATACACCTTCAGACCATCCATGCTTCATGATGCATGATATTCATGCAACCTAGCCCTGATAAATAACTATCAGAATTAAAATTTCTATCCAGAAATTTAAAACTTTCCTCTTTGTTTCATGTTAAAAGCAAGAACAAATTCTAAAATTTAATTGCAAAACAACCTTTATAATGCCTACCATCATGTAGCTGGCTGACAAAGGTAATTCAGAGAAAGATGGCCGCCGTCGTCGAATAGAACGCGCGAGGTGGAGCTCTGACGAAATTTATTGAATTACTATATTCAGACAGGAGCTACAAGTCTCAAAATGGACAGAAATCTGTATGAACAGACAGAGAATACACTGGAATAGACAGGAATGCCAAAATACCTCCTACAAGTGTGTGTACATCGAGGAAAACAATAGCATAGCGCACGGGAGTCCCACTGTAGCGAAGCCAGCCAAACCACGGAACCTGTGGTTTGGCTGGCAACAGTAGCAAGGTCAATCAAAACTGGCCGCCGTCGTAATGGGGAAACCACGCAGAAGGGCTCGTATTAAAAATCTATCAAACAAAGCCACAGTAAAGGACCTTATTGAAGCTGTAAATAACTTGCAAGAAAGGTTAATAGAACTTGAAGGTGATCAAGATTCAACCTCAGAAAAAACTGTTTTGCTCCAAGATGACTATGAAATTCTTGAAAAACGAGTTGCTGAAAATGAAAAAAATGCTAGAACTACGAGTGATATTCTTAAGGCTCTCGCAGATAGACTAGACATTGCTCAGCCTATGGCCAATGAGGCTATCCAAAAAGTTGACACTATGAAAGAGAGAGTTGATTGTATGTCTACCTCAGTCAATACTGCAAATAGACTTACTAAATCACTTCTGAAAACTACTCAAAAATTCGAGGAAGATGACAGGAAAAAAACTCTACTTATGGAAGGGTTCCCAGAAAATCACAAAGAAGACCTTCGCAAAGTCTGTGACACATTATTTGAAGATTTAGGGTTCAAATATGGCAACGAAAGAGTAGACTCCATATATAGATTGGGGAAGTATGATCCTACACAAACTAGGCCGAGAACTATAGTCTTCAAATTGGCACATCGAGGCATTAAAGCAGATGTATATAGGAAAATCTCAAATTTGAAAGATTTACCTGCTTGGAAAGGTGTGTCATTGATGGACGAGCTCACAAAAACTGAAACAAAACAGTACAATGATCTCAGGGCTCTCTTCTTTCTAGCTAAAAGGAAAGGGATAAATGATGTCAAACTTCGTCAAAGAGTGCTGATTATTGAAAAAAAATCATACTCACACCATGATATCACTGCCCTACCATATGGCTTAAATTTGCTGGAAGCCTACACGATCAAAACTCAAGATGGTATAGCCTTCAAAGGACCCCACCACATCCTGAGTAACTTGTATACATGTGACATCACATATAAGGGTCAAGCATACAGTTCAGTTGAACAGGCAATACAGCATACCAAGGCCCTAAGTGTTGATGACAAAAAAGCAGCTAGTGATATTCTACACACTGATGATCCCTTCGAGATGATGGAAATAGGAAAACAGATCAAGCCAACTACAGAATGGTCTAAGAATGCTACTGGCCTCATTTATGAATGCCTTCAGTCAAAGTTTAAAGTTGACAAATGTAGCAAATATCTTCAAAATACTACAGGGAACCTGTATGAGTGTACCTATCACCCCATCTATGGGGTAGGCAGACACATGGGAAATGTTGCTAGCCTGTGCGAAAATGACGTTCAAGGTGGTAATATATTGGGGAAACTCCTAGCCAAAGTAAGAGCGGAGATACTTGTACCACCTACAAAGCCAACACCAACTCCAGTGCCTACCCCGACACCAGCTTCAACACCAGCCCCGACTTCAGATCCTGGAAAACCTTACGAGAAATACTAGATTACAGCAATATCCTGTATTAAAATATAATATCATAAATACAGCTGCTTACGAGAGATCGATTGAAGTTATGACAGCACAATTATGGAACGAAATGGATATAACTTTAAAAGAAATTGAAATTTTGAAAGATTTCAAATGTAAAAGCAAACTGTTCATGGTCAAAACTATACCAGTAAATGTAAGAAACATATATACTTGAGGGTAGACTTGTGAAGCTGCCCTTGGGGCATATGTTTATGTACTGTCAGATCTTGAAAGATTTCAAATGTAAGAGTAAGCTGTCTATGTTCAAAACTATACCAGTAAATGTTAGAAACCTATATATTTAAGGGTAGACTTGTGAAGCTGCCCTAAAACATATGATTCTATGCTGTTAAATGAATGCTTGATGAAATTTTGAAAGATTTCAAATATAAAAGCAAACTGTTCATGGTCAAAACTATACTGGTAAATGTAAGAAACATATATACTTGAGGGTAGACTTGTGAAGCTGCCCTTGGGGCATATGTTTCTGTACTGTCAGATCTTGAAAGATTTCAAATGTAAGAGTAAGCTGTCTATGTTCAAAACTATACCAGTAAATGTTAGAAACTTTTATACTTAAGGGTAGACTTGTGAAGCTGCCCTTAAAACATATGATTCTATACTGTTAAATGAATGCTTGATGGTATTGATGTGTTATTTCATTGACCAATTTGTAAAAGAAGGTACAAGTAATTCTGAAAAAGTTTCAGGGATTTTCTATATTTGAGGTCCACCCTCTGACTGTACATGTACATTTATTATATAGAGTGCGTACAACTGATAGGAATAGTCTATGATTTCCAAAAATCTTCAAATAGAAATCTCCTCTGTCTCCAAATCACATGTTATCATTTGATTAATTACTAATCAATTTTGATTATATTTTATCTAAAATACTAACTAGGGGGACTCATAACATCAGTTCCACTGAAGTGTCCTCCTAACTTATTTGGCACAGTACAAATGTATAAAACCCTGAGATGTTTGACTTTTCTAATATTGTGATAAAATACATATTTACAGCAATGTACTTACGTAAATACACTTTGTAAAAACTGTGATACACTATTAATTAAATATTTTTTGTAATTGTCATTATAAATGTATGGACCAACCCGACAAAATGTCGAAGAGAATTTATGTAATTTCATCACACCTGAACAAATGCCAAATAAAGTTAAATTGTTCCTTAAAAATGTCTACCTTCCCTAACATGGGTGCATGTTGTGCTGGTCTTATCCAAACAACTGCAAAAGGCTACAGGTAAACGCCTGTCAGGGTAAACTCCTGTCAGGTATACATACATAAATAAGTATGGCATTAATATATCTTACAGTGCACCCTTATAGTACTGTATGCCATGTAAAAATTGAGAAATGGCCTTTTACTCTTCTAAATGATAAAAAGCAGGAAAACATGAAAATAGACACCCAAAGTTTACATCTATTTCAATTAGATTTGAAGCAAATGCCATTGGTTTATGTATATATATGTGGCCAGGTGAGGGAAAACATGCCTCCTGGGGCGAAATGGCTTTTTAAGGTTTACGTCATGGGCTTTAAAATGAGATATCTTGAGCTAAAATATCCCCAGTAGTTTTGCTGTAATTGCTTGTCAAACATAGGTTGGTGTGTACTACTGAAAATGGGAAATAAGCTCTAAATGCATTATATCCTAACATAAACACTAATAATGCAAAAAATACAGTTTTGTGAAAAAATAACCAAAGGAATGTGATGTTTTTGTCATAAAATTGGTTCTAGAGGGAATTTTTTAGCTCTGTTTTCGGTTCTGGGTTCCTGAGGGATTTTCCAAAAAACATGTGGGCAAAAATTCCTAATTGGAATAGGGGAGTGGTTTCCATGGCAACCAGAAATAGCCTTATCTACCAATTTCCTATGTTTCCATGGCAACCAACATTCCAAAAATGGAACATTTTCAGTGGAGATGGAATGATTTTACGCATACCACTGGATTCCTTAAAAGAAATTGGTCTAAAGCTATTTTTAGCATATTTGTCACTGTTTTACCCATATACTACCCCTGGTGGCCAAAACCAGTACTAAAAATCCCCCCTGGAGGCACGTTCTCCCCCGTTGGGCCACACACACATATATATATATATATATATATATATATATATATAGATAAATGTTAGATAAACGCCTTAATCAAGTTATGAGACAGCATTTGTGGGTCTATGGTTCAATATTCCACTCCCCGCTGTGCGGGTCATGGAATATTGAACCATAGACCCACGCGTGCTGTCTCATAACATTGATTAAACGCTACTGATTTGTCTTACCTATAGAAGTAAGCTTGATAACATATCAGTCACCAACCAGTTTTTGCCTTTGTTTTTGTAAATTGTATCAGCATAAGCGTAAATAAGGAGACTAACAGAGATTAACAGGCCATATATCCAGGTGACAGGTGCAAGGAGTAGACATGAATAGACATAAATGACCACTTACACATATCGTTACCACACACACAGCAAAAAAATAAAAGGCCATCAATTCTAATATTAGACAAAAACAAGATGATACACCTGCTGACCTTCAAATTTGTTAATTCTAAACTGGGCTCATAAAAAGGCACTTAGAGAGCTGAGATTTCCCTCTTGATAAGCTGTTAGAAATAGCTACTGAACTTCTAGTTTCAGAAATTTTGTGCACTTGATGAGTAAATAGTGCAGTTATTGCCGTCAGTTCAATACAGATATTTGCAGTTGAGCTTATCAATGGAAATTTCGATCAGAAGTTGTGAAAACTGTCTTGAAAATATATAAGTGCATGGTGGCACCATGGACCTTTGCCCTTAAAATTTTTGAACATCGAAATCAAATGAATTATAGACGCATAGAGCAAGAGTGTTTTATTATTATTCGCTAGTATACCTATCATTCTAACAACTTTTACATGACTATATAAGTAAAAGTATATTTACAGAATAGGGAGAGGGCATGGCTTGGGCATGCGCTAGACTCTATTGAGATGTCAAAGGCATTGTATGAATCTCTCCATATAATGCAAAACCAAACGAGTGATAACAATTATTGATAATTTTGGCTGACATCTAAATGAAAACAGGGAGAAAAATCAGGGCCAAAAAACAAGGGTACAAATCAGGGCCAAAGATCCTAATAGAAATCCACAAAAAAAAGGAAACAAAGTCGGCCAGAAATGTCAACAATGCTCTTTAAAAACATTTACCATTACCGGACTGAAGTAGTTGAAATTCAGGGTTATGAAAAAGCATGTCAACCTCTGTGCATGCTAGATCCCTCTACTGAGATGTACGGCATTCAGGCACTCAGGCTTGCTTTGGATGATTTTTGATTGGTCAATTGGTTCCCTCATGGCCAAAATCATAGGACAGCACTTTAATTTACTGCAGTATCAGTTCAACTAGAACATGTTACAACCGTGATACCACTTATATCCCACAATGCCTAGATGCTGTATTAAGCATTATGATGGTGCCCTCCCCCATGACATAAGTGCAACTTTCCACTCAATTAGATAATAAGATAATCCTCTTGGTTCAACTGAGCCTTGCATCTACCGAGCCAGAGGCCAGGTGGACTATGGGTAAGTTGCACTAGCTCATCTGGTTGATCACGTGATCTGAGCACTACTGTGTATGCTGGTACCTTATGGGGCTCTTACTAATCATTAATTACTCTGGTTTACAGTTATGTACAGGGCCCTTTACCTTCCCTAAAGGTGCTGATAACTACCACATGCAATAAACTAGGGCAATCAGCTGTGATTAATGAAACATATTTTGAATCTTTTCTTATGTATTCTGTGCTTTTCGGGGGCTTACATAATACACTGAGCCGAGCAAAGGTGCGCTCATGGTATACTAGGACGCTGCACACTAAAAACCTAGGCCTATAAGAAGGTCCTCTGTGCATAAGACTAGGTTCTTCTATCAGAATTGAATGATGATTAATGCAATGCAGCACAAGTGACATGATGCAATGCATTGTAAACTTACTTCCTATTTCAATAAGATATATTTCAGTATGCAAACCTTACTGCTTTTGAGTTCAACTTTAGATGCAGTACATTGTCAGATTTGAGATTCTCCCACACATATTGGGAGCTGCAGGCAGGACGTACATCTCGCTAATTCAGTATTTAGAAGAAAATAGTCAATGTAGTTCATTCACTGTCTCCTCTGAGAAATTGCTAAACTCAAAACCAATGGCATTCCTTGCAAAAACATATTCAAAACAATCTACACAACTTCGCCTCAGGAGAAAAAAGATTTAGCTTCTTTATTTTCCCAAACCAATCTCTGCTGAACTTCTCCATTCTGCTGGGTATTCTTTATGATTAACACTGATGCCTGAGACTAATTGGCTTGGTCCTGTGCTTGGTGCAGTTGAGAGGAGTTAGTGTGTTGGGTAACATGTTTAATGCCATTTGGACAGCTACGGTGTGCAGCATGGTGTGCAGCTCAGAGCTAGGATTGCATTACAGGTAGAAATACTAAATGCCTCTTCTCACTTTTCTTAATAGTGCAGGGGCAAGTGTCATGATTTTGGCTGTCGTGGGAAGTGAATGTTAATTTTACCCAACATACATAAATATGTTCCTTGGGTACCTAAACTTCCAGAAATGTATGTTAGGAATTTTTCTTTTCATGTTGGTTACCATAGCAACCGTTTTTCCTTGGCAACACTCAACATCAGCTAAAATGCTCCCTAAAGTGTATGATACTGTGTCAAATTATAATACTAACCACCCCTACTCCCTAATGTCTAACCTATTGTGTCTACTAAACATATTGGGTTGTTTGTAGGGACATTGCTTGCTTAGCAACAACAGCTTTTAAAGATTTCCTTAGCAAATCCATTATCATAGTGTTATTCAGCACGTTTGTACATAAGGGTTCATTCAAGCTTGCTCTATGGATTACTTCAATGCCCTAGATCTATTACAAGCAAAGCAAAGTCATATAGCAACCACCATTTGCTATCTATGGACCTTGGTTGCTCAGCAACAGCAGCTATTTAAAGGATTTCCTTAGAAACGGCATTAACACAAGATTATTCAGACACCTATGAAAAGATCTGTAGATCTCGCAAATGATAGATTTGCCACTCCTATCAACTTGATGCCATTGTCACAGGCTCTGCTATTTAGAACTAATAACCTGTTACTAGTCACATTGGTTCCTTGGCAACCGCAGCTTTTTGCAATCGTTTCCCCCAGTGACAAGTTCAATGCAATGCCATTCTGTATCACTCCCGATGAACATTCCAAGGGTTGACAATGGTTTAACAGGCACCCCAGCCCAATTGAAATTGACCATCCACTTCCCACAAAACTACACTTGCCCCTCTACTATAAAGGGAACTTGGAAGAAAAGCAACAATGCCAGCCAACATATGTCACAGAACCAAACCTGTTAATGTCAATTTCTGCCACCGTAGGATAGTATAGGATAGCAATCTTCTGCAAAAGGGGACTACTCTTGAAAGATGAGATTTATAGTGAATGTAAATAATTAATTTTATACCACGATTTCTGGGTTACACAGTGCTTTTTCGTGGCTATTCCCATACACATATCTGTCGATATTGCACACCCTGTATACTTTAGCATCAATTTTGTAAGGCGTGTGGTTATCCATGTAAGGCGTGCGGTTATCCATGTAAGGCATGCGATTATAAATCCAGGATAACAGCATGCCTGTCATGTCCTCCCATGTCATATGTTACATGTTAAAACCAACAAAATTTTCCAGGCCAGGGTAGGGATCGAACCTGCAGTCTCACATCCCAAATCCTACTCCTTATGCACTGCACCACAAGGACTGACGAGAAATGCTCAGTTCAAACCAAGTGTGGATATGATACAAAGCCGTGTGCGCTGTTGCTGTCCGCTGCCGGGCGACGAGGTGTATTATACACAAACATAACCGCGAGACGCAATGAATGGAAAAGGCACGGTGGTCTAGCGGTTAGCACATTCCGCTTAGCCGTCGGAGGTACATGGATCGCGTCCTGGTCTGGGCGCATCTTTTTTCGCCGTGTGCGCTGTCGCTGTCCGCTGCAGGGAGAGGAGGTGTATTATACACAAACATAACAGCGAGACGCGTCATTTTTCGCCGGGGCTGTCGCTGTCCGCTGCCGGGCACCGAGGTGTATGTACCTGTGTACACACACAATGGCTGGCATCGAGTCCTGGGGAGGGAGAATAATTTTCATTTTCAAATTGAATTTACTGGTATTCTATTGATTATTTATTGGTTTCGTGGTATAAAATAAGTGTGTGTGTTAGCAAAGGCTAATAACACTCAGCCTACGGCCTCTTGTCATTATCCTTCACTAACACACACGCATCATGAGTTATCCATTGATTACTTGTTCAGTATAGGCCTTGTATAGAACATGGCTATAATGGAGCAAGGGGTCTAGCTGTTCAGTGAAAAGGGTGTTCGGTCCTACGGGGAATCAAACCCCTTGCCTCTGAGTTTCAAGGTAAGGATTCTCACCATTACACTGTAGGACCCTGGCTTCCCAGTCCACTTAATAGCTATGTGTCAGTCACGTACTCTGATATACATATTTCCTACATTAGAAATACCTACAATTATCTGACTCATCCCCAATACATACTCAGAGAATACTGGAGAAGTGAACCCCAGGAGAAGCGAATACCTGAGAGAAGTGAACCCAGCAGAGGTCTGAACACCACACAGATGTGAACCCCTGAGAGATCTGAGTACCAGAGAGAAGTGAACCCCTGGGAGATCTGAGTACCAGAGAGAAGTGAACCCCTGGGAGATCTGAGTACCAGAGAGAAGTGAACCCCTGGGAGATCTGAGTACCAGAGAGAAGTGAACCCCTAAAGAAGTGCATGCCTTATCCAGATAAATCCATGGTGATGACTGCCCATAGGCCTGCAGTGTGGAGTGATAATGGAATTTAAAAGATTTGGGGTGAATTAGGAACCAATATAACAAACTCCAAGCTCTAAAAGAACTAGAAAGGCCCCTAAGGATACTGTCCCTGCGCCATCCTTCAGTGATTGAAGTCCATCAATCTGCAGTTTATTTTGATTTTTGGTGGTGTCCGGTGGGTTTTTGTATTGACTGGTACTCGCCTCTCACTGGTACCCAGTTCTCCTATGGGTTCACTTCTCCCTGGTAACCAGTTCTCCTATGGGTTCACTTCTTCCTGGTACCTAGTTCTCCTATGGGTTCACTTCTCCCTGGTACCCAGTTCTCCTATGGGTTCACCTCTCCCTGGTAACCAGTTCTCCTATGCATTCACTTCTCCCTGGTACTCTCTTCTCCAGTTACCGTTTTGAATGTTTACGCTGATAAAGCAGAAATGATAATACCATCACTGTTCTCCAGAACTGCTTGCAAGGTCCTGCTGTTTCTTGGCAATCAAACTGAATATTCTTTATTCATGATTGATATGGTTGTTTTATGGCAACATTTAATGAATGTTACGATTCATTGTTGCAATAGCTAACTACATAAACAATTATGCTAAACATGTTTAGATGTTTAGAGTTGAGACAGTTGAATAATAGGTGTTTATATTTAAACATCAATGTGTTTAGATACTTGAATAAAAGTGTTCATTTCCTAAATGTGTAGTCGATGAGACACCTAACTGACCTATATGTTTAGGTTTTAAACGTGTTTAGACCTAAACATGTTTAAAATCTAAACACCATTTTTGCAGTGTAGGATACGAGTACCTATAGATGGATATAGCACTTAACAGTATTATGCAGCACAGCACTGTGTAACGTTGCTTGCCAGGAGGGTCAAGTCTTTACAGACAGAATCAGCACATTAGGCACACATCTGAATACCTTTACCTTACTTTCCCCTGAGTTCTATAACTCTGCAAGCCTATCCTGTAAGTTTGGTCGTAATAAAATCCTTTGACATTCTTATATAAAGGCAAAGGAATAAAAGTCTTTTCTTTGGGGGGGGACAGGTGGTCATACCATGTCTATACCTACACTGAAGTCGCTGAATAGGATTTGTATGCAAAAAAAATATATCCTATCCCTTTGTAAGGAAATAGAAAGAATAGTTTTAAGATTTAACCCATGATTATGTTCAACTCAGATTACTTCTATGTATAACTGTAATGCATTGCTCTTATCCAAAGCAATGCATTACAGTTATACCCTTCAGACAGAAGATGGGCAATGTCATACATTGCCATGAATAAGCCTACACCACCATAAAGCTTTGATGCCATAGGCATAACAACAGCTCCCTGTAATTATCTCGAATAGTAGTGCTCCACAAAGGCTTTCCATCACTCAGCCTCACTTAAACCAGATCTGTATTCTGATCTTTCATGAAGCACTGTTCCCCTATGTAAAGCCATATTTGAATCTGTCGGTCACATCTTAGAGAACACTGAGGGGTGTAGCAGAGAAAAAATGAGGAATAGCCCCAATTTCGATGAGGCAAACTGTTAGCAGTATATGTACAATTTTACCGTGCACACATGTAGCTCCACTGTTAAGGCCAAGTTGGTAGGTACATATAGTCAGTCAGGCAATTGGATATCCGCCTAGACTCTTACCCAAAGGTGGTAGGAGACCAAGCAGGACTAAGTCTAGTACTTGTCATCACCTCCTCCAGACCATCATTATATCTCCAACCCCTCCTTCCTAAGTTGCCCCTGACCATCATACATGATTATTTCTAAATTCACAAATTTAGAAACCTATTCTCGATAGCTTTCTCTGATATGATGTGACAGCTGGAAGTAGCCAGAGGGGAGATAAGCCAAGGAAAAGATTTTGAAGCAGTGAATTGAGGTCCGTAGTGGAAACCATCAACTACAGGACTGGGCTAACACATATTATACTAAATCATTCCTATCTATTTCCCAGTCCAAATATAGGTGTCAAAAGGAGGGAAAATCATGAAAAAAAAGTAAAAAAACTGACCATGCAGTTCAATTGTTCTGTGCACTAATTACTTGATTACGATTCCAAAACATGTATCAATATTTGTTTTTAAAATACTCAAATAAACTGCTATTATAAGAAATACTGCCAATGAATCTATCACAGACCATGCACATTATGCGTGTTATTTTTACAGTGGTTTCAAAGGTAGCCAAACTATTCATTCTGATGAGCACCAACCATAGATGTTACCCAGGAAGTCACAGGAGGCAAATTACTTTTTCTTACACTATATTGGTCTAAATCTGTGTCTAGGAGGGTTAATGCATCATCACTGAGACAAATACTTTACTTGAGCGGTAAATAATTAACTGTCCTGAAGCCCAGCCTACCCAGCTTCCCAGGTAATTCCTGTTATTAAAGGTCATCTGTCCCTTGACTTATGTAAATCTTCAGGGGTGTCTCATTAAACACACTTTATCAAGGAGTCATGAGCAATGACTGTTTACATTTAAAAGACATTCCATGGACTCTTGGCCTCCAAATCAGACAAAATACCGAATAATGATGATAGAGATCATCGTCAGATAAAATGTTTCCCTAGTTTGATGCATCTTTGGACACTGCAGTAATATCGACATCATAATACTAGTTTTACTGTGTGATCAGAAACTATTTTCTTAATCTGTATTATTCTAAATCTGTAGGGAAGGAGCTTTTCATTTTTTCCTCTGCTCCTATGCAATTGCAGCAATGATAGTGAAGGACGGAAATGAAACATCAAACTAAAAAAAAACTAACAAACTAGGTAAATGCAAACATGATACAAAGGACAACAAGTACAGTCTTTGCCTGTCCTATGCCTCTCCCAAGTGACCAAAGACAAAAGTAATTTGTCTGAAATTTACTTCCCTGTGATGTACTATTATGGTGTATTCAGAATGTGGGTCAACCTCTGAGTGCCTCCTACCATACCACAGCTCATATGCCGATGTCATACCGACCCTGCATAATGGACCAGAAGTTGAATTCGCTTGCATGATAACAAGTTGACCTGTATATCACACTGATGTAGCAAACCACACAAAATGCCCTCTATGCAGACTGGAGGTGGTTCTTATGAAAAAAAGGCAAAAATGCAACAGAAGAATATTAATACCATATAGAAAGAGCATGCCTACAAAAACATACCTGACATGAATACATTTTGTATTAAAGAAGTAGATGCATGGATAAACATAAAAGTGAGGTACTGCCTTGTGTTCAACAGCCAGTGGCACTCTCTAGGAATTTTGCTAATGTCTAGTCATGCGACAAGGGATCAATGGGCATCTTTTTAAGATGGTAAGACCCGCTTCAAACTGTAGTGGGATTCCTCACTCCAATGCCGTTAGAGCATACATCTATTGGTCAGTGTGAATTGCATTGGTGTGATGCCCCTACCAAACCCTTCAACCATTATTACTCATTATTGTAACTCCTGATAGCATTTTCTTTTTGTTTTCATTTGCGCTTCATCTCCTTTAAGATTATATAATTGTCATGATCCAGTCAATTTCCCCTTGCTTTCACTCACAACCATGTCTCAGGAGTGTACTTGGGAGATCTATGACCTATTAGTTGTTCGCTGTCTGGAGGTGTGTCTATATGGGATCTCCTGCAGGTGTAAAGTAGGGGTGCAGGGGGTGTGGTAGAGAGGTACAGCAGTGATGCTTATAATCTTATGATTAATGGCCTGCCGTCTGTAGACTCAGTAGGAAGCTCCTACATGGGTAAGCAAGCACAACTTCATTTCTCCCTTGTAAACCAATGAAAAAGTCATTGAGTCTCAATCCACAGGGGAGAATCCAAAAGGACACATTGCCTTCCTGATGCCTCATCTGGCATGGAAATATAGAACTTCCATTGCAGTACTTAAATATGATTCTAAATTTGTACCCATCACCGATACATCAGTAATCATCAGTGCATTTTGTTAACTGTCAGAGAGTAAGGTCAAGAACAGCTATAGGTATACTATATGGCCTGTGATTTACTTCTCTGCCCAGACTGCTGCCTTGCTCTACATTAACCCCAGTGTTCTCTTTTCTCAGGCTAAACAGGATTATCCTGTCTGTCCCCGTCTCCCTCCTCTAGCAGGGGCAAGAGGAGGGAGAGGGGGAATTCTATTTCTCTTCTACTGTGGGTAGAAGTGATCCACCTTTTCTATGAGGGTATTGACCATATTGATATGGTATGACATATTAGGAAATATAATGAGCATCATGAGCATAATTTGCAAAGGAAAGGATTTTAGCTAGCATCGTATTGATATGTGCAAACTTTATTATATGGGAACAACCCACTTCTTTGTGTCTTTCGTCATGTTCATATCTGCTGCTTTCAACCGTTTTACAAAAGGACTCAAAGCAAATAGGTACAGAAAATGCTTGTGGGATTGGAACCAAGCTTTGTGGCAATCAAATACCATCCCACTTTGTTGTTCCATCAAACTGCCAGAAAAGTCACTGAAAGTTGGTGGATATCAAATTATGCTCCTCCAGAGAAATATGGCACCTGTGCGTATATGTGTGCAACAGCAGATATAGGCCCATGAAGCAAGTCCCCCACAGGCCCTTCTGCATGTATAAGGACTATAGGTAAATTAGTTTTGCCATTTTGCATGAAGGCATTTATGAGTTCTTTGAATTTCTTCTCTAAAACATCTTTCATTGGTTTGGGGTCTAAGGCAATGCATTTATTTTGCTTAGTCCATTGAACTTCTGGGATACATAATGGCTTCTGTATATTATAAAAGCATATTTAGTGTGAACAACATTAGACAAATGTATTTAAGTATGTTTACAATGAAAACTCAATGGTCATTATATGAATTTATAGTTTTATAAATGAATACATAATGTGCATGGCTGTGCACCCTGTGACAGAAACACAGCTTAAGAAGGGGCAAGTAAACAGGAATGAAATACCATTTTAAAATGGGTTTTTGAAACCAGCCAAGTTTATGGCACAGTGTACTGCCATCAGGACCCTTGCGTATGTATGGAGGGTTACAAGGTTAGATTAAGGCTAGTACTTGTCAACACCTGCCCCAGGCCCTCATTATGGCACTGACCACTTCCTGAGCCACCCCAGAGCATCCTGTCCTAAGAGACTGCTACCCACAGAGCCTAGCCAGTCTCTGTGATGGACCTGTTCTTCATTGCCAGTGAGTAGGGGCATTTGGCTATTTCAGACTGAGAGGACTCAATTTGGAAAAGGAAAATAAAAAATAAATTGAGCCATAGGGATGAGGAAGGGGTTCTCACATCTATGGAATTTGATATGTTTGTTTGTACCAAACTAGGGTGAAGCTCATGGAAATGCCACAGACCCCATACCAGAGAATGTCACAAAGGGACATGCCAAACATGAATTTGTAAATTCATTAAGAATTAATGTTAGGTCAATAAAGATTAATAACTACAAGTAAAGTTCATGATTATATTATTTCAACTGAATAATCGAGGAGTTTTTATGGCGTATTCCTGATTTTCATAAAAATAAATGAAATAATCATCGATAACTTTTTATTTACTGAAATTTGTCAAAAATATAAAACAGGGAGTAACATAGATGAACATATAGAACAATAGGAAATTTTCAATAGATATATATATGGGATTAAAAGTATGGGTTTTAAGCAAATCTATTAATGCTTAAAGTCAATGTCACAAAACGACCATGTTAAGAACGTCCGTTATGTGTCAGTTATGCCATATGGGGTCAAATTGGGTCAAATTGGGTCATATGTGGCCATGTGAAATACAGAAAATTTTAATATATGGCAGGCCCTAGCTTCATTAGTATTCATCATATAAAAATTCCAAGGTCACCTACCCCCCCTAAATCGTTACCAAGGAATCCAATGGTGCTATCAATTTTGTTTTATTCCAAATGGTTGCTTAGCAATGGGCCCCTTATTTGGATTTGTACCAAGCTTAATAGCCACTAGAAGTAATGAGGAAAAACTATGATTTTACAAGGTATTTTCATGATTATGATTTTCCAAGAAAGAATCATAGCTATATCATGAAATCTTATGAGCATGGTCCTGAAGACCTATATTTTCCATTGAAATTGATGAATAATCAGGAAAGACAAATTTATTTTTCACGGTTTTTTCACTTCTTTTTGTTGCAAACTCATGAGCTTGACCCACTAGCCATTGGTCCATCTGATGACAGATGGCACAGCATTGAGATGAATTTTCTGGGCGTGAGATGATTCTCCCCTCCATTATGATCGGTATATCTCTAACAAAGGTGGTAGTAGGAAAATGACATTTATATATCTTATTCCTCTATCATATAGTTAGTCAAGCATCATAAAGGGGATTATTAATTATGATGGCCTGGTAACTATATATGCCATTTAATACAGGGCATGAGATGAATCTCCAGGCCTTGAGATGATTCCCCCTCTCATTATATTAGATATTTCTCTGGATAACGTAGTCGTAGGAAGATGCTATTCATAGGTCTTATACCTTTAACATGTAGGTACTTAGGGATGATAATTAGGAGAGTTAGATATAAAAAGCTTAGCAGTCACATGTGCATATATGTACACCTAAGACTACCCCAGTGTGCTTCCATCCATCTGTGCTGGCCTATGTATTAGCCAGGCTCCAAATATTTTTATGCATAATTATACTGGTACAAGTTAAGGATTAATATGCCATATTTCTTTAGTTGATGTTGTATATTTGTATAGGAGCTAAAGCTCAATCTTTGGGTGTGAGACGAATCTCTTCGAAAATTACACAAACAGATTTTTGCACACAACAACATAATAAGTCAGTCTATACAAGTCCAAATGGTATTAGAAAATTCCTGAACTAATGCCAAATATACCTAAAAATATATATCTGGCCTTATAACAATTTCCATCTACTTAATCCCCCTTAATTTGTACACTTTTAAGTTTTATCAATGAAATACAATCATGTTGGGGTGTTTGGAAGCCCGTCACTACTATAATATGCCTCAAACATAGGTAAAACCTGAGTTCCGAATGTAGCTCTAAGCCACAGCAGTCGGAATAGATAATAATAGCACATATGACCAATTCTGAACAATTTATCCACCAGAGAAGTCAAGACAGCCAAATCATGACAAGTGGTGCCCATTGACAATATATGTATCGACCCTGTAGGGTTGGCATGATGCTCCAATGAAGTGCTAGTCTGCTTTGTACATCATGCCAACCAATGGGCCTGATGCATTAATGCATCAGCGGCCCTCAAAGGATTAAATGATGCTTAAGTTAGTATCCAGCATCACCTTTTTTTCTGATTGGTCAGGAGAAGGCTTGGGTATGAAATAGTATCATGGTACTAACCTAGGCACTACTTTAAATACCCAGATTCTAAGAAGACTGCAGGGTCAACCATGAGGAATTGTGTGCTGAAATCTAGGGTATCTGAGGTAGATGTACAATAAATAGAGCCAAAGACTGCAGGTTTACTCTCCCTGTCAAGTGGCAATTTGTATGGCCCCTCAATAATTTACATGATTACTATTCATTTAAAACCTGCTTGTGCCTTGAGATGTAAATGATGTGGGACCAATGAGGATGTCATAGTGGAATCGGAAATGTAAATCATGTGGGAAAGTAGGTGCCTCATTCTTGTTCAAAAAAGATTTGCAGACAATGGCAGGGGATACTCCAACAAGATGTGTTTACCCATAGCACTGCATGGAGATAATGCTTAGTCATAATTGATGGCAACAGGGATTTTCTTGGAAGGGGCTGTTTAGAACTTATGTGTGTTGTCTCCTTCATAACCAACACAAGCATACTATGAGTTGGTCTCTAACACTCTCCACTCAGGGATTTCATTTTCACTTAGAGGTGATATTACTGGGCCATTTTGAGTCTCTGCCCCAACTTGCATTTATACCTTTATGCTAATCGAAGGAATTCATGGGCCCAGGCATATGGGCTTGGGCTTGATACCCTTCGAAACAATTGGTACAATATATACCTGTGTAGCAGCTGTGAATTAATCACCAGTCCTGTATGAGTGAACTGTTATGATATACTCAGAGCTGTTGCTACAGAGATATAGTACAAGCAGGGCATTGCTCGGAGAACAGTGTTAACTCCCTACAAGCACACAAAACCCATCTGTATTTGTAGTGAGGAGGATAAATCTATTACTGCTAATGCCCTGCAGCTTTCCTCCTTATGAAGTAAGAGGTTCAGCTAATATCAACTTCTAACAATGAATTTATTTTTGTAGTAATTATGCTAATAGATCAGTTTAGTTTCTTTTAGCTTATAATAAACCCTTTCACATGGTTTATCAAAATAAAAGATGAATGATGGGATGTATAGGTTTGCTGCTGATAATCCACACTATGGAAATTGAATTGAAATGGGATGGGATGAATATTCCATACAGCACAATGTCACTCTGCTGGGTTCTGATGTTATTCTGAATAAGGAATGCATTAACTTGGGAATGATTCACAAAATCTGTATCATTCATTGGTTTTATTGGCGCTTTTTGACATACAGTCAATCCTTGACTATTTTCAAATTATAACACTCCTTACAAAGATCCTTGAGAGGCTATTGGTATCAACCAAAGGAATGCAAAATGCCTATGTATGTACAGCCAACTATTACAGACCATGTCTCTGCCTTGATTCCTTGTGTTTGGCATAATAATTCTAGAGCAAAGTAAGCAGGAAGTCTGCTGCAGTACACACCGAAATGATGTGTTGCACCTCCCTCATTCCATTAGCTAACACAATAAATGTCTGAATGCATGCTCTCCCATGGACGAGAGAATTGGCCAACATATCCCAATACATTGGGGCTCAACCACTAACGTTTTCATCCTGAAAGCAGTTCTTAAAATAGAAGCTACGCTGCCACATGGCTACTCCTTTACTGCTATCAAGGGTAAAGTACTAAAGGGGAAATGGATGTGGAATCAGGATCCAGATAGTTCCTTACTGGTTGTAACTGACTCAGCCAAACTGACACATAATCATCCTTGGTTGGCCAGCCTTGGAGAAAATTGTTACTTGTAGTGGAGGGTCATAAGAAACACCTTTAGGCCTTCTTAGGGTCATAGATCTAAGACTGCATTGTGCTTATTGGTCATCAAGATGCACCAATGAAGTGTGTGTGTGTGAGTCTGGTAACTAGCAATTTATTGGAGAAACAAATTGACCCTCTGGGTGTTGGCATGATGCATGAGTGTAGCCCTGGTCTGTTATTAACCAGGGCTGCATTTATGCATCGTGACTACCAACGGGCATGTATGCATCAGCAGCCCATAATGGGTTGAGTATGACATAGCATATTATACATGAATCATCCCAGACCTGATAAGTAACTGTCTGAAAATGACCTGTCCCGAAATATAAAACTTTGCTGTTTATTTCCCGATCAAAGCAAAACAAGTTCTAAATTGCAAAGCAGCGTTTATCCGGTTGCCACCTAGTACTACTAGTAGTAGCTTGCTGTCAAAGGCAATTCATCTCTACCCTCCCTAACATACATGAATAGGGATGCATGTTCTGTTGGGGTCTTATTCAAACAACTGATAAAGGCTACAGGTAAACTCCTGTTAGGTATATACAGGCTTGGGAAATCCTGTAAATTCCCCAGTACCGGGTAAAATCTGAGCACTGGATTCTGTGGCAGTGCTGCATCTTTACCCAGCCATGGGAAATAAGTCAGCACTGGCAAAAATGCCGGTACTCCTCCACATCTGCAGTAATCTCTTATCAGTGATCATTATGGCAACCAGGAGATAAGGCCATACAATCAGGGCTCTAGCCTGTGTGTTTCAGGGTGGGGGGAACACTCCCTATACATCCTACAGTAACCATGTACATAGATATAGTAAAAGAAATTAATAACACAATGGTTGAGGAGGAGAAGGAGGAGGCTTTTCTTCTGTTTGTTTTTGCCTCTTGAAGATCTAGATGACACAACAGTGCCAAGGTGATGTGAACTGGAAAATGCCGTAGCCCCCCTCAAACTTTTATTTATCTACAATTTAGCTTCATACTCCCTGAGCTGGGACCTAATTTCCCAGAAAGCTGTGATTATAATCATAATTTTTTTATATCAACTACAGTGAACCCTCACTTCCTCGACCCCTTAATTAATACCTTAGATTACTTGTTACCTTAGAAAAAATGGCGATTGTCTCTTTTATAATTGTTTTTTAATCATATTTTGACATGTATAATATGCTTTCTCAGACATTTGTGCTTGCATTTTCTAAATCGGGGGAAGCAAGGCCTTACTAAAAATGAAATTTTGAACATCTCATACTAAAAACAACATGAAGTGATAATTCTATGCATGTTGTCTCTCTTCAGGAGATACCCCTCAGTCAGACAAATTCTATAAACCTTTGCCTTTGTTCCCAATGCACCAACTCATCTGCTTGATTGTGACGGGAGCAGTACTGTGCTGGTATGTTATGTGCCCCGAAACAATCATTGATTACTCTGTTTCCCCTGTAAAGGGCCATATTCCTTCGCTAGAATTTTCTTGGATCTTCTCTGATTTAGTTCTAGTTTTCACATTTTGCTTTCATGGTGTCCTTTTGTAAGCTTGAATATCATAATATGAGCCAGGGGAAGGTGATTGCTTGGTAGAGTGCATACTTTATATAAGTTGGGACATTTTTGCTTCTTCCCTTTCAGCATCTCCATTCACGAGTCAATTTTTCCTGCTTTCACTCACTTACTCACTGTCCCAAGAAGGTACTTCGTAGATGGTCTATGGCCTATCGGCTGTCTGCTGTCTGGAGGTGTGTCTATAGATAAGATAAGGACCTCCTGAATGATGCTAATAGACACATGATTAATGGTCTGCCATATATAGACTCAGCAGGGGGCTCCAACAGGGGTAGGCAATTACAACTTCTCTTCTCTGCCAATGACACATGACAGGGAATCAGCCCTGGAATCTTATTTTACAAAGTAGAAATGTCATGGTAACATTGCCACCATTGATCCTTGATCTACCTTTGAAATATGCAACTTCAATTGCAATACTAAATCTGGTCAACATGCACTACACTGTACCACAATACACATATATATATATATATATATATATATATATATATATATATATATAAATCAGTGAAAATCAGGGAAATCTGTACTTTTTTTTTTTGCTTTTCAGACATTGAACTCAGAACAGCTATAGGTCTATTACATGGGAGCAATACCTTCTCTGGTTAGACTGCTGCCTTGGTCTTCATTCAGCACCCTGTTCTATTCCCACAGGCTAAAGGGGATCATCCTGCCTGTCAGTAATAGCAGGGGCTAGAAGCAGGGAGTTTTTTTTCTGCTGCTCTATTGCAGAAGTGAATGTGTTTTTCTATAAGGATATCAACCATACTGACATTGTATGGTAGCTATATTGAACATATACTTCAAGGAACATTTGAAGAGTTTGGTTACAAAAGGCAACAAATCCATTCCCTGTATTTTCAGCATACACCCCTGTCTGTAGTTCTCCACATAAGTGAATTTTAGAGCTATCATGATAGAATCTTAATAAATAAATACTTGACAGTAGAAAAAAATATTTTCAAAGAAAATGGTTTCTTTATAACAATTCACCATCTCTAACATGTATGCATTTGAAATAATTGCCTTCTTTTTCAAAATGTGACATGTACGGGGAATAGGGACCTTAATGCACCTTGCACTAAGGCCCCTTTTTGCAGATCCTGTCACAAATGGTGTTTATTGCGTTTTGGAACCAAACTCTTCATTTAGATAAGCAGCTTATGATCAAATGAGGGTTGCTCATTGCTTGACCTTTAATAAACTCTGAGGAAGATGGATAGAAAGTGAATCATATCCAATACCTTCCTTGTTAAGTCACCCTTTTTTGCTGCAGCAATCTATATTCTCCCTTCATGGTCAGATTTGAGAATGGCAAGGGCTTTAGCAATATGGCTGAAGGCAGATAGGGGGAGAAAGAGCATCTGGGATTTGGACCTAGCTTTGTGGCAATCAAATGCCATCTGGTCTTGATTTTCTATCAGACTACCAGAGAGGTCACTGAAAGTGGGTGGAAATCAAATTATGATTCTCATGAGAAATATTGTGCCTCTACTTCTATGTATAACTCTAGATCAGGGCCCACTAGGAATCCCCAGCTTTTGCCATTTTGTATGAGTCATTTGTCTTTTTTTACTAACTGGTTTGCAGTTATACACTTGCTTAGCCCATTTAACCTCCAGTAATGGACCACTTCTGCATACAGGAGTAGAATTAGGGCAAAAAGCTTCCCAACCGTTATATTACAGGTGGCCTGCTGGCAGTATTTGAGTAAATTATTATATTGATGTTCATATAATATGAATTCATTTTTTTACAGATGAATGTAAACATAATGTTCATGTCTGTGCTCATGGGAAAAGAGACAAAGAAGGTTCAGGGAAAATGAAACAAAAACCCTTCGAGAAACACAACCAAGCATGTGAGACATTGCCATCAGGACACTTCCCTACTTGTGAATGGTGGCCAGGCAAGATTATGTCTGGTCCTGCTACAGGTCCTCATTATAGCACTGACCACTTCCTGAGCTGCCCCTAAGCATTATGTCCTGAGAGCATACTCCCCCAGTCCCAAAGTCTTGTCTCTGATGAACATGTTCTTCATTGCCAGTGATTAGGGCCTTTTCAATTTACAGACTAATAGAACTTGATTGAGAGAAGGTCAAAAGAAAATACCTATGTGTCATACAGCCCTGGGATGAAATCTATTTATGTTTATTGGGAACAAACGAGAGACAGGTCCATCTTATGATAGACAGCAGAGCACGTCCCTGAATGAAATCTTTTACCTTGAGCTGCTGGTTTCCAAGCCCCTTATCATTCAGTGGTGCAAATATTAATATCTTGCCCCTATCATCACACTAATCCTTTTCCAATACATGCTTGTGTAAGGTTTGTGTAAGACATGATGTAATATCACAACATGTGAACTTAACTGGGAGTAATTGGTAAATACAAAATGTAAACATGCTTATTGGTCAAAACAATACCTAAAGTGCATGGGTGAATGGGAGTTGGCGACCAGCAATTACTAGCAGAGAGTCGCTACTAAAAAAGTGATATGGGCTTGGAGAGGTTTCTCCTTATCTCACTGGTTGAAAACCAATCACTGGAATGGGGTTTCTCAATTCATTTTCTCAGAAGTCTGCAAGGTGTACCATAAGAAATTATGTGCAAAAATCTAGGATATCCATCAACAGAGGTTACTAAGAAAGTACCTGAGTGGTAAAACCGTTGAGTGGATTTGGTGGAAGTGAACATGGGAGGTTCCTCTTCATGTCAATGTGTGACAATGCTGTTATGTGTAACATCTTAAAGCTGGGTACATTTCTATTCCAAGCATTTTGATTCTCAGAACCGAGGTAGATGTATCATAAGTGGAACCAAAGGGTGAAGATTCACTCTCTTTTTCAAGGGGCATATAATACATACTGTCAAGAAACATAAATTGCATCATTAACTCTTGACTCTTGACTGTTGTGCCTTAAATTGTAAGTTATTTGGAATCAATGAGGATGTTGTATTGAAATCCAAAATGTAAATCACATGAGAAAAAAGGTGTCTTACAGTTGGAATTTCAGCTAATGTAGGCGGTTTTCTGTTCTTATGATGTATGTGTCTATAAAGACATATACCTAAATTCATTTTGAAGCAATCTGATAGCTAGAATTTAGTGAAAACAGACTCATATCGCTCAGATAGAATTAGTGTCCACGGACACTTATTTATCTGGAGGCCATTTCTTAACACACTACGACTGCTGTCCTTCAAATCGTAGTGCTATGCCTTATAATATTGCCATTACAGTATGACACACTAGTAGTCACTAATGCCTGCAACACTACGACTGCCCTAGTAAACCTTATGTAATCTCTGCATAGCTGCTAATCGTACTGAGCAGTCGTATGGCAGTACCTACGATCACCTGACATATTCCTTGCAGTCTCAAATCCTAGTGACAGTGTGTGGTCATAGTATGTTAAGAAATGGCCTCCAGTCCATTTTACACGGGACCTAGACAGGGCACCAATCTACAGGTACTTATTCTCGAGGCGTTCGGAGTACGGCCGAGGGATCAATGCTGGTTTGTAAGGCCACCCCCCATTGGTCTACCCCATGTGGGTCAATGTTGATCCCTGAGTCAACTTACTACCCTCCCAAGCTTAGTTAGGGACTGGTACCTACCCAGACATGGCTGGGGTGGACAGGGGTAGAGGGAACAAGCTAAGGTTGTGTAGTTAGCGTTCGAGGTCACCCCTACCCACAATGCACTGCATATGGTTAGAAAACCGCTGCCCGAACGCCTCGACTAATGATTGGCAGCTAGGCTGCCGCTACACCACAGCATGGTTAGCTGTGGACAAGCATTAGCTACAGGTGCCAACTATCAATGTTGCTTTCAAACACTGTAACCTTCCCTTTATACACAATACAAGTACAATACAAGTACTATTCTTTAATAATAAATCATTACCTATAAGGCACCTGCTGCAAATATATGCTTAAAGATGCAATTTCAACTAAATCGACCACATAGAAATTGAGTAATTGCCCATTATAACTTTTTTGCTTTTACATGACATGTATCATTTTGATATAAGATCTTCCTAAATGTTGAAACAGAAGGGGCTTGATTGTGAAATAGTTCTTCTCTAAGGTGGGAAATGAATCACCAGAGCATGTACACATAATTTATAGCAGACCAAAACAAGACAGGTACAACACAACAGTGGCACAGGGTAATTATGTGTATGGCCTGAAAGTACCATACAGGTGGCTAGTGTAGTAGATGGCTATAAATAGAAGGATCAGCAAATCCTGACCGTGTGTATAGGACTGGACAGTGGTGGCCATTTGTTAAGTCTATTTCAAAAGACTGTAATATTATAGCACCTGAACTACTTGTGGAAGCTGTCATTTGATGATATAAATTGATATAAAAGTCAGTTGCCCTGCTGATGACTGAAGTGAAAAGCTTATTATTGTAGAGATATATTTGGCCACTTGTAATGCTAAATACTACTTGCAGTAGTTCCGATATTAGTGGCTTTTCCTATCACTGTGTTTTGAAATGTGCTCCTGGAGAGATTAGTTCCACTTTTACCCACTAGTTGGCAGCACCTCCCAACTAGTTCTCCATGTCTGTTGATATACAATATCTAATGTATTTGAATGGGGCATGATGATAAGTAATTATTATTTGACAAGATAAAGAAAACTTAGAGACATAGAAAACAACCAATCATGTCTAGAACAAAACAACAACTTAAATTCTGGACCATTTGATTTCCCTTTTATTCGTTTGAGACAAATAGGATCTATGCTAATGCAGTGGCCACAGTACGCTGGTGCCCTGAGGTATAAATCCTCAGGGTACCACCATACAGGAAGCAGCAAAGCATAGTGGTCTTAGAACATAGATAACTCCCACTACATCCAACTTCTAGTCAGAGGAACAGAAATTGAGAAGGATATTATGCTCAGTCCTCAAGGATAGCTTGCAGATCTTTGTCGTAAAAAGCATATTCTGGCAGAGTGACAGATTCAGGGCCATTCTGGTGTTTACCAGTGTCATAGTATTGTGTTAGGACAAGTGTATGGTCATAGCCACCTGGCCAAGTGCCTCTGCTAAGAAGAACCCTTCCCAAATCATAAATGACCACCACTGCCACCTTCCTACCTTCCAACATAATTAGTAGGGTAGGTTGCCACCGACTCGACCAATGGCCGTTTGGTATCTCATATATATGAATACCTCAAAATCTTGTTCTTTGCAACATTTATACCCTTTTCTGGTGAAAAGTTATCCAGATTTTTCAAACATTGACTTCTTGTTACCCCTTACTACAGTCACAACTTACATTCCATGTAATTTCTTTCACAACTAATATGAATTAATTTGCAAGCAATATAAATTACCCTGTTACCAGGTTACATGCTATTTCTATGGATCTATTGTCTGCAGCTATTTGGAGATGCCCCCTATGGACCATAACTGAACCACTAAGTGTGTTTTGCCATTTCTATGGAGAGTTGTATAGTTACATACTCCCCCATGCCTCCTCCTTTTCAATATTCTGGATCCAACACTGACCTCTGAGGTGTGAGAGGTTGCCTGGTATGGCTTTATGTGAAAGATTGCGACCCCACTGGTGTCTCAAATGATATGGAAAGTGTATTAGTGGTGAGCTATTTATTTTTAAAAACGTTTTTTTTTTCAAAATAACGTTTTTTAAAAACGTTTTTTATCCAAACCAAATAAAAACGTTTGCAAACGTTGAAAACACGTTTTTTGCCAAGTGGGTAGTCTCTTCCACGTTCTCAGTGTAGTCCCCTCTAGAAGTATGGACAGGGTGTGAGTCAGCAAAGTCCCCAGTCTCCCCTGTGTGTACACAACCCACCCAATACACATGGCTACTGACAATATGCATTATCCCCAGGTATCCAACATCTGACCATAGCACTCTTACACTGAGCTAGCTGATAGCGCACACTTATGATTGGTTCTCTCTAGGCCACTTCAGGCAAACAATCTAATTAACTACTTTGCCCTCTGGATATGTGTTGGGTAAGGTGACAATATCTCACCCCCTTGCATTTCATATACACATGATAAATAGGCTCATAAGGCCTATTTTCTAGGTTCAATCATATATCTTCCTTATTTTCAGAATAAATTTAGAAAATGTATTAGTATCAGATTTGTATAGCTCTTACAGTGTCCTATTTCGGATATTTTAAATACTCATGGAATTTCTACTCATGGTGTAGCTACCTGACCATACATATGGGGAATGACTGACAATTTACACTCAAGAAGCTAAAAGTCAGCACTGGGGCAATTATAGGACAATTAATGACTCAGACCTATAGACTTCAGCTATATGTACAGTGTGTTTGGATACCTAGGAATAATGCATATGCAAAGTAGCCGTGATTTATAGGAGGAAGATTAATGTGTTATCATTACCGTCCCAATAATAGACACATGATGGATGTATAGCCTCCACACAATGGAAATTGAAGTGACCGGCAATCAGAGAGATACTCCATGGTAAGCTGATCAGTTCAATATGATATGTGACCAGATGGGTGAAAACCTGCATTCAGGGGGGAAAAGGCTTTTTAAAGTTTAAGTCACAGGCTTTAAAATGAGATCTTGCGAGCTGAGATTATCCAGGTAGTTCTTCTGTAATTGCTTGTCAAACCTAGGTTGTTGTGTGCAACTGGAAAATGCAAATAAGCTCTAAATGCATTATATCCTAGCATAAATACTGATCATGCAAAAATACAGTTTGAAATATGATGTTTTTATCATAAAATTGGTTCCAGAGGGAATTTCTTAGGCCTGTTTTCAGTTCTAAGTTCCTTATGTAAATATCCAACACATTAGTGATGAAGATTCCCATTAGAATAATGGAGTGGTTTCCATTACAACCAGAAATTGCCATATATGCCAATTTTCTATTTCCATGGCAACAGATGTCTCTTTTGCATTCCATAAATGGAATGATTTTAGTAGAGATGGGTTAATTATGAGCATACCACAAATTGATCACCATGGCATTTTAGGTTCTGTTAAATTTAGGTTTACAATTTGCATCCACTGAGAATCAGGCAAAACACTGAAAAGATTTATTAAACAAAACTGAACTTGCATTAACCCAAATTACGTTAAAGCCAGAGTTTGGCAAAAGAGGATTGAAAGTTTGTACATAATGTCCTGTATGCCTAAATATGTACCATTTCAAATTTGTGACGAAACAGGGAAATCATAACATTGAGGGAAATACCCACAAATGCTCTAAATACGATATTTAAGATATGACCAAAAGAGTAGAAAAATAAGCAAAAACAAGTATAGAGTAACTTTTTTCTAAAGAATCTGATTATGTTATAGCCAAGACTCTATTTTCCTTTTAAAATGACCTTATTTAGAATAAAAAAAGAATGACATTCTGTTGCCATGGAAACCATAATTTTGTTTTTGTTTTTGAATAAATAGTAACTCTATCTTATTAACATTCAAAATTATGGATGGTTATAATTATTTCAAAGTTTTTTTTTTCAATAATGGCATTTTTAATGTGTTATGCAACAATATTTCAATACGTTAGTGAGTTAAGGGCTATCCTTCAGGAATTTCTGTATATTGCTGACCTCCCATGTTTGAGATCTTATATTTCTGTAGCTATTTTGGAGTATTCTATCATGCAAAGTACCAAAATGTAGCTGAAGACGTGAATTTGAAAAAAAAAGGATTTTCCCCTAATGTTATGATTTCCCAAGTTTTGTCACACATTATGGTGTTCGGATAATAATGTCCAGTGATATAAGATTTTCAATACTGACCTACATGTAGGTTGATAGGAGACTCCACTGTGTGGAACTGTGTAGGCATCACCTTATAGTGAGCTGTGTATACTAAGGGTCAAGCCTTATGACCTTAACCATGAACAAGGTCACTCATATTATATTCTATTATGGGGATCATATAGCATTACCAAATATCAAAATTTGATAATCCTAGGCTAAGCCATAATGGAAATATGAAGTGTTAAAATTCTAATGCATATCTATACAAAATAGTTACCTACGCATAGGAAACCAGACCACCTACCTACATGTAGGTCACTTATGAACAATAGGCCATATCTTAGGAAGTTATGTCTCCATGACAACCAAATATTGCATGCATAAACTTGTATACTAGTTCTCCATATCCACTAACTTGTGAATACCAGACACAAAGTTATCTGATAAAATGAACAGGTTCATTTTTCCAATTTGTCTTTTTGCCTATTTTCAGATTTTTTTTTGTATTTTGGTTGCCATGGCAACCATACAAAAAAATGGTTGGCAACTTGATTTTTGAGTTATATGGAATCTTTAAGGGAGGAAGTTGCAAAACATCCTTTATAATGTTGACAAAGGTAATTCATGTCTACCTTCCCTAACATACATCAACATGCGGGCATGTTGTGCTGGTTTTATCCAAACAACTGCAAAAGGCTACAGGTAAACTCCTGTCAGGTATACATATGTATGGCATTAATATATCTGACAGTGCACCCTAATAGTACTGTATGCCTACTCAGCATGTCAGGTAAAAGCTGACAAATGGGGTTGACATGCATGCTCCTTTACGTCATCTAAAGAATAAAAAGCAGGAAAACACTAAAACCTACAAACATCTTAAAACAGCTCATTTTGTCCATATAAGGAAGCGAATGATTTTTAAATCAGTGTGAAAAACTAAGTAAAGGAAAAACAACAATTCTCATAATTAGATTAATGAGTGTGACTCAGCATGATACGGTAGCTCCAGCTTTCTTGAAGTGGAAGAACATGTATTGAAAATATTCAGCTCATGGTCATAATGATACGCATATCATATCAGGTTCCAATAGAAGTCTTGGTATGTGGCATGCAGATGCTAGATCAATCATTTGGGTTAGAAGTATTCATTATCATATACAAACATGTATGTATTATGTGCAGGAAAGAAGCATACATGTCTTTGGGGCTCAATTGTAGGATTAACAATTTAAAGGGTAATTCGCCTAGCATCAGTGTTGACATCTATTTCATATCATAAATCTTCACCTTGGCATTGAAGGCCTAACACCACAATAACAAGGTTAAGGTCAGGTGAACCTATCAAGATTGATTATCAACACAACATCTGTGATGCAGTGCTAGAATGCTTTACTCCACTGAGTATTATAACCTGTGGAGGCAATAGGCTGCTATATTAACTAAGTAATGTATGGGCTAACAGGCACCGAATTCCTTGCATCATAGGATGTCAAAACGAGTGGGCGTAGCTCACAAGTTTTGATATCCTACGATACAAGGAATGTAAAAAAAAATATAGCCATTATTTACCTCAATCTTGTAGAATTCTGGTAGTGAAGCGAAGCCGGGCAGACCCTGTCAACTCGCCATGACTGAATCTGGGTGGCCCTGTAGTAGAACTCATGAAAAGCATAGGATTCTGAAGAATTGGAACGATGTCAGCTGACATGGTTCAAATCCATACAAGTTAAAATCCCATAGTTAATGACAGTGTCCATATTTAACATCTCCATTGCTCATTTTCAAGGTAAGATTCAATTTTCCTGAGGTAAATACAGCCCGGCTTGCGAAGCCAGCGAGTCACCTTGCTTGGCGTGCCAGGCGCAGAGAGGGGTTATTATTTTTATTGTACATTCAAACATGGCAAGTTGACCTCGGTGTCTCCCTTCGCCTTCCACACAAACATATACATACATTTGACAAGAAATCAATTTTAATATGACTGTTATTCTATCATTATTAAACCTTTACATAGCTTAGTTATGTCCTGTTCACTTAGAATAGATATGTACAGTGAGCCCGGCAAACGACAACAAGTCTATTTTGAAAACAATGCATGCTTCGTTTTCAATTCAATTCAATAGAAATTTATTTGCCTCAATAAAACTTAAAACTAGTACATTTTGTACAGATTATATGATCATAAAAGGTGATATATATACAATTTCATAACTCATATTCTTACTATTAAGTGCATCAAAAGGAGACAAATAGGCTGCCGCTTAATAAATTAATTTTCGTTGGCCACCTAGTATTATATAATTAAATTGATTTAGTTTATTATAAGATTGATTATATGTATATACATTATAAAAGAAATTAAATAACAATACAGGACATCACAGGGAAGATTATCAGTATCAAATTCAAAAAATACGAGTGATAATTATTTTCTAAATATGTAGATCTCAGAACATTCTCATATTAATAATACAGAAGACAATATAATATTGTACATTAATTATTTTAACACAGTCTTATCAGAATATGTGATGTTAAGATACAATCAAATCAAATACACCCCTTAATATGATATATTATATTCTTCAATAAAATCATGTAACATCTTTCTTTGTAGGCAGCATTTCTTTTAGATCTCTTTTCAAGATATTTTTGAACTCAATTATACTATCAATACTTCTATATCTGAGACTAAGGTTATTCCATGCATTGGATACATTATAGTGAACACTTCTTTTGTACATTTCATTTTTTGGAATAACATTATTCAATAACAAACCTTTGTTAAATCTGAGATTGTAATTAGGTTTTCTTAGATTTTCCTTATTTCGTGTTCTTTTATAACCTTCTATACACACATGAGTATGTCTTCTGTCTTTTAAGTAATTAATTCTTGAGTTAGCATGAATTAAATCAGTACTAGTAAATATATTTACCCTCATACAAATTTTAATAGCCCTTTTTTGCATCCCCTGCATCTTATTTAGGTTAGTTATATTTGTTTTATCATAAAGTATGTCACCATAGTCAAAAATTGGCATTATGTAAACCTTATAAATTCTTATCATAATGTCAACACTGAGAAACCTAGAGATTTTTGCCAACTGATATGACCTATAAGCTACAGTTTTCATTTGATTTTTAATGAAAAGATTGTAATTTAGGTTTGGATCTAGTATAATTCCCAAATATTTATAACTTGGAACTTTTTTTATTAACTCATCTTTTATAGATAAATTAGCATTCATGTAACATTTTTTATGACCAAATCCCATGAATTTAGTTTTATTTATATTTACTGTAAGCTTATTTTTGTCACACCAGTTGACAAAATTATTAATATCTTGCTGCATATTTTTGATAACTATATCTTCTATTTTACCACTAGTACATAATACAGTATCATCAGCAAATAGGTATATGCTTGAATTTTTACATACATTCTGCACATCATTTATATAAATAAGAAAAAGAATCGGTCCTAGAATGGAACCTTGGGGGACTCCACAATTTATTGCCTCTATGGCACAGGAAACGTGCAAGCTGGGCTGTATTGGATTTTATGCTGAAAATAAGTAATAGAGAGGTTAAATATGGACACTTATATCATCTATGGGATCCCTACTTCTATGGATATTAACCATGTGAGCTGTCATGGTCCCAAATCTTTAGAATCCTATGCATTTCATGAACATTCATCGAGCTGGGCAAAGTGGCTTCAAGTATTAACCCTGTCTGCACCATCGCCAGTTTGGTCTAGAGGTAAGACTCTCGCTTTTAAATATGACGATCCGGGTTTGATCCCAGGCTGGGGAAGAACGGTTTTAATTGCGAAATTACACATTAAACCATGCTGATATCCACTCCAAACCGTGCTGATATCCACCCCAAACTGTGCTGATATCCACCTTGCATCTGTTCACATTACAGTGCAAAATATGCAGGAATATCAGCATGTGAATATTCAGAAAAAGCACCCAAAATCATGGAAGTCGTGCTCTCTTCTAGAAATGGTCGTCGTCATGCACATAAAGCCAGAGGTATGTTCGACCAAAAGAATTTTCTTAAGAAGGGGGAGAAACTTGAAAGTATTGAGAAATTACTGTTTGTCAATGTAAGGATAATGAAGCAATTGATAGAGGAGGGGGAAGATGTGTTCGCTGTGGTAAATCACATAGAGGTGTTGGTTGAAAAATCTTCAACAAAAATATATACCCTCAAGGCCTTAGTGGCATACGATTTGTCGGTTAAGAATAGGGCAAATTCTGATGGTGTAGAATCATTCAGTGATGTAAGAAGTGAAGATATTCTTAGACATTTATCCTATGATGGGACGGTTCAGGGCCAGAAGGCAGGTGTGGCTAAGCCTAAAAGTTTCAAATCTAAACAATCCAGTCGCACTTGCTACGTGTTTAACAGGGTGGAGGGGTGTAAGGAGGACCCATGTAGATATCGACATACATGTGATGTTTGTGGCATGTCTAACCATGGCAAGGATAGGTGCCAGAAGAATAAGAAGGATTAGGATTTTGTTCTTAGGCAGGGTCCTATGTTAAAGTATGATGTATTGTTGCCTGATTTTAATATAGTAACATATGGTAGATCCTCCTGAGCCCCCCGTTCCTACCATTTCGGGTGATAATAATAAAAATGGTATTTATGAGTCTTGTGTAATTAACAAGAATCTTTTTGTAACCCATAGTGGCCCAGTACAGGGCGAGGTTGAGCCATTGTTTACAGTGGAGTGTGTTAATAGACCTAGCATCAGGGTTTATGATAGTTGTGTCAATGGTATCTGCAAGTGTGAGCATTTTATTTATGGTCGAAAAGCTCAAATTTTACCTTGCAGAGTAGCTAGTTTTCTGAGGCAGTCAGATATTATTTATTCCATATTTATTGTTATATTATTATAATGTTTCATTATTAATTATTACCCGTAAACTCGATAAACATATTAACTTATATATATATATATATATGGGTGGGGCTCCAGAAAATGTCCAATTTTGAGAAAAAATGATCAAATTTTTTAATTACCCTTAGACTTCTATAGTTTTACATGTCTGTGGAGGAGGTGATAAGCCATGAGAATGGTAAATATTGTGAAGTTGGGATTTTTCCATCATTTTCTATTTTTTAGCTCAAAATGCATATATTTTGGGTGAGACCAATCCTGATTGGTCTATGTATTGATACGGTCAGTACCACTACTACTCACCCACCTGCTACTCCTACACACACACACACACACACTGCTACTGCTCCCTGAACATACCTGTGGGCAGTGACCCACTACTCCACCCTGCCAGCCTAAGGGCACACACACATGGGACTCCTCCACTGCTCCAATTTTTTGTTTTTTTTATGCATCATGGTGGTTTGTTTGGTATGCCAGCAGTCATACCATGGCAACAAAAAGCACTGCCCCAATTGTGGGGTTCTAAACCACAAACTCACGGAGGAGACCAGGAGTAATGCAGTTTTTCATGAGGAAGAAGGGGGAGACCAAGGAGCTTCCAATATGGCCACCCCCTTGGGAGAGAGAAGACAGAGTAATACACAACCCCCAAAGTCACCAGAAGCTATTCTCCAGGAGAAGATTGCTATAGCAGAAGAAAAGGCAGGACTACTCAGAAAAAAAGGTGACCTCTTAGCATTAGAAGAAAGGCTAGCCTCAATTGACTTAGAGAATGCAGAACTGGAGGAAGATTACAAAAAATCTCTCAAAGACATACAGCAGAAGCAACAGAGTGCTGCACACAAGAGGAGGGGTGCATTCGTAAATTTTCATGATTTGACTGCACCTAATAGCAGCTATTACCAGGGAGAAGCGTTTACGAACGCATCCAGGAGCAGCAGCAGATACGCCGACGACCGAGCGGAGTACACAACATTTACGAACGCAGCCAGCAGCGCCAAAGCCGAAGACGGCCGGACCTTGCCGAGCGCCTCCGAAGGCATATCCGACCCGAACACGGCCGGACACATATGGAGATACCCGAACGCCGCCGAAAACGGGCTCGGAGAGAGTCGGGGACGATCGGCAGCTGCACGGAGAATACCGAACGCCACTTCGGGTTTCTTCGGCGACGTAAACTCCTACAGCGGATTGAAAAAGAACGGTCAAGGCTTGGATTACGATATGTACCAGAGAGCAAACGCAAGCGGCATATTAACCAACGAGGAGACGCCGAGCGCTGCCGACAGCCTAGGTCGGAAACTTTCGGATTACGTCGGCTCGGGAAAGTTCCGCAATGTTCGTGAAGGCTCGGGAGTGCAAGATGGCGTTCCTTCCGCTTTCGCCGAGGGAGACAATTTACAGCAGGAGTTTATGCAATTTTTGGCTGGAAAACAGCAAAAATTGCTCAATCAGGCCAAGCAGAACCCAGTAGGCAGTGCTCCAGTCCCAACCACAGCAGCACAGGAGGTACCACAGCTGTATTACTTGGATGGGACACCCTACACTGGGTCTTTGCCTGACACACAACATCAACAACACAGGATCACACCACCCAAGCTTCCCCCCTCTGCTACCATCCAGGCTGGATTATCAACTGCAGGCCTGACAGCTGAGAATATGGGCGTGGAGGGGGACCTTGCCGGCTACCTGGATGCAAAGGACCAAGGTGACTTGTTATCCACTTTATTTAAGATAGGTGAAGCTTCTAAGAAAAAGAGGTCACAACACTGGTTAAGGCCAGATTACCACATTCCCACTGACAAAGTCTACTCTGATATGACATACAGAGAGCTAATATATGGTATGACATGTGTTCAGGAGAAGTTAGCTATTGCTAATTTACCACAGTGGTCTGCAAAAAGTTATGGTGACCATATGAGATTCGTAGCTAGGAAGGGCCTCAATGCCACTTATACCTCGAGTGCACTAGCTAAATATGAGCATGATCTCACTACTAGAGTGATTTCAGGGGAGTTACCCGGATTTCAGACAGCTGAGCACGCATCAGTCTCTGATAATTCGGGCTCCGATAACCTACAGGTGGTACAGGATTTGAAGGCTGAATTAGCCAGATTAAAAGCAGGTAACAAACAAGGCACTAAAGGTAAAGGCCCCTCTACTCAAAACAGAATCCATTGCCCTACGGATGTTTGTGCTTTGTTCAATTTCACTAGATGTTGGTATAACCCATGTAACAGGCAACACGTATGCGCGGTGTGCAAGGGCCCCCACCCAGCAAAAGGGGGGTGCAAAAATCAACCAACAACCACAAGCAGTGGAGCAAACAATAATGCGGGAGGGGGGTCAGCCTTTTTCGCACCACCGATCCACTCCCGCGTATCTTGATGTACAAATAATATTGACGGTGCCCATGATATTCCGGATTCCTACGGTCCCGTGGTCAATGTAACAACCGACAATTTACCAGACATTTATTGTGATAGAGACTCGCTTGTGTGTACTTCGGACATATCAGAATTATTGTCAATTTATGTAAGCTATGCTCCATTGTGGGATATTAACTCCACCCATATCCTAAAAGGGGTCAGATCTCAAATGAAACCCGCAGGCTGGTTATCAATGCTTAGTGGAGGCCCTAATTCAGTTTATGGTACAAATGGTTGGGATTATGACGCCGCATTCCTAATGGACGGCATAATGCACGGGTTTAAAGTAGTGGACCCAAACACACATATTAGTGAGTATAGCACTAAGAACTATGTACCCCAAGAAGCAAGGAACTTCATTGATAACCTGCTAAAGACAGAAGTAGACCAAGGCAAATTGTCTATAGTCACAGCAGCGCCTACTTGCATCCACGCCTTAGGTGCGGTTGAGAAAAGAGATGGCGGTTATAGACCGGTAACGGACGCCAGTAGACCAGAAGGTCTATCTATTAATTCACATATGAACGAGACATTCCACCACTTTAGTTACACTAGCATCGATGATGTGACCAAGGTGCTCCGACCCGGTATGTTCATGGCAGTCACAGACATTTCCGCAGCATACCGCTCTATTATGATTAGGCCAAGCGATAGGCAATTCCAGGGCCTACAGTGGACATTCGACTCACAGAAAGTGTATTTAGTGGACAACTTCGTGTCATTCGGCACTAGAATGGCTGCATTCCTCTTTAATAGGATTACTGACAGCATAGCTCGTTATATGAGAGCTAACGGTTATTATTGCTTTAATTTTCTCGATGACTTACTTACTATGGGTAACTCATATGCGGAGTGCCAAAAAGCACAGTTGTTTCTACATAGCACACTCCACTCGTTGGGCTTTTTCTTATCCTATAAGAAGGTCCTTTCACCTGCACAAGTTCAAATTTATCTAGGGATAGAAATTGACTCACTAGAAATGTGTCTCAGACTACCGGAGAGCAAGATCAATAAATTGCACAGTGAGCTACGTTTCTTTGTAGGTCGCCGAAGGGCAACCAAGAAACAGCTGCGCCGTTTATGCGGGATCTTAGCACACTGCTCTACTTTAGTCAGGGGGGGCAGGACATTCTCTCACAGAGTCATAGGCATGTTATCTGCGTTCACGAGCTCTAAAAGGTACATAACCCTCTCTACCGGGTTCTTCAAGGACCTAGACTGGTGGCTAAGATTTGCAAAGTGGTTTAATGGCGAAGCAAAAATTGTCAGTACTCTACCGTCCACAAAAAGTGACTTATACATGGACGCATCAGACAGGGGTTACGGTGTCAGGTACGGCAAGGACTGGATATGTGCAGGTTGGGGATGCAGGATCAGTATGAACATAGACAGTCATGGACACTGCCTCCCGCCACCTAGTCAATTCGTGCCTGAAAACATAAACATCAGGGAGCTATACCCCATCTTAATGGCGATTAATAGGTGGGGACCTTTGTGGCGCAATAGGAAAATTGTCTGTTACACGGATAACACCCATGTAGTAAGCGCACTGAATAAGGGCAAAAGTACAAATACAAGAGTGATGGACTTCCTGAGAGAACTGTTTTGGCTTACAGCTCTTTATAACTGCCATATTGTAGCATTACATATCCCAGGACGACTTAATGTCCTTGCAGATGCTTTGTCAAGAGTGTTATATTACCCGCATAACCTTCCTATGTATCTATGTTGTAGCGGCGGCTAAGCTATGCGAAGATTTGGACATGAAAGCGGCAATAGCGAGAGCGCATGCTTGGAGCGTTTCCACCTGGAAAACTAAATGCAGCCAATGGAAAAGATTTATTGTGTTCTGTACCATCTCTGCCTCTACAGTCGTACCCACTTCGGTTCAGACCATGTGTCGATATTCAGTGTACCTGTCTTCGGACTTGAAGTATAGCACTATAGACAATTACGTGAGTGCAGTGATAAGTTTAAATGCACATTATGGCTACGACGTAGCTTGGATAAGGACAAATTTTATGTTTAAGTGTACTATGTCAGGTCTGCGCAGGATCCTCGGTGACCCTATACCCACTAGAGTCACACTGTCAGTTTCGCAACTCTTGGACATGTCTACAAAGGTGAACCTAGCAGTACCTGACCATTTAGCTATGTGGGCATGCATCGTTACTAGCTTCAGGACCCTTCTCAGGAAGAGCAACCTAGTAGTAGACAACGCAGCAAAAGCATCACCACACTTTCTAAGAAGAAAGTCTGTATCATTCACTAGCTGGGGTATGATTGTCACGGTTTCAAGCTCAAAAACAATCCAATTTGGACAGAGAGTCCACCACATCCCGGTCGTAGGAGTCCCTAACTCACCACTTTGTGCAGTATCTTTACTCAAGAGACACTTTGACAGTACCCCCACGACAGACCCTGAAGCACCCGCCTTCCTAGTGCGCAAAGGGAATTCGCTGGTCCCATTACAATACTCAGCACTACTTAAGTTCCTGAAACACCTACTAAGTACTATTGGGATAGATACAAACAGGGCCGGAATACATTCTCTGAGACGTTCAGGCGCTGCCTTTATGCACCTGTGCGGTATCCCACTAGAGGACATCAGATACACCGGTGACTGGACAAGCTTGTCTGCTCTTTTGTACTTAGCCAAACCACTTGGTACCAGGATAGATATAGACAATATAGTCGCCACGGCACTGAAAGCTACTTTTTAGACATACTAATGTGTAGAGTATCAGGACTATATCATTGTTCTGGTGTTGCCGGGTCATTTGGACTCAGTTTAGCCCAGACCGCAGCTACTCGTCCTTCATTACTGTTCCAGAATCAATGGGTGAGACCAATCCTGATTGGTCTATGTATTGATACGGTCAGTACCACTACTACTCACCCACCTGCTACTCCTACACACACACACACACACACTGCTACTGCTCCCTGAACATACCTGTGGGCAGTGACCCACTACTCCACCCTGCCAGCCTAAGGGCACACACACATGGGACTCCTCCACTGCTCCAATTTTTTTTTTTTTTTATGTAATTTCTCTGTATTAATATGTTATTACTTGTTAATAAATAGGGCCGGGTCATTTGGACTCAGTTTAGCCCAGACCGCAGCTACTCGTCCTTCATTACTGTTCCAGAATCAATAAGCATTAAGAGGGGTGTTACGTTCATCAGATTTGATTAAATGAGATAAAATTGTGGAAAAATGATTTTCAAACAATATACCATGATATATATTCACTGGAACCTGGTAGAGATGTATCTCTTCTATGCACAGAATATCATATAGAAATTTTTCCTTCGTTTCCACATATCTTGTGTCATGCTTAAAATATCAGGTAAATTGAGAAAATGATGGATTTGCTCTAAGTTCATTTAAAAATTCTTGTAAACAACAAAAAAAATATAAAATTGAACAATGTTCCACTAACTGACAATTGGAAATGATTGTATTCACTTTTATTAGCTATACCTAAAGATATTTCTTTGATCTACTTATGCATTATAAAGGATTTTATCTTTGATAAGTCATTAGCCTGAATCCGATGAACGTAACATTTTTGGGGAAAATCATGAAATATCTCCTTAAAGAATATATCTATCTGGAAAATTCATATCCCATGCTGATTAGGTTGATTTTCTCAGGTTTACTGGTTGTTTAAAATTTTCTTCATGGATGATTTATGCCATACATATGCTATCATCAGTTTATCCGATGAACGTAACAGTCTGATGAACGTAACACCAAAAATCTGATGAACGTAACATAAATCCGATGAACGTAACATAAATCTGATGAACGTAACATTTATGATTGCATTCCTATTACAGCAAAACAATAATCTACATTGAAAAAATTCTTACACTAGCTGGTGGAGTTCACTACTTGGGTACCCTATTGATATTTGTTTTAACTATTATTGAAGAATTAGGCAAATTAGAGGTAAATCATCCATGTGAATCCGATGAACGTAACATAAATCTGATGAACGTAACATTTTCAATTTTCTGTCTTTTATCATACTTTGAAGTGGAATTTCCGGAATCAAATGGCAAGATCCTTTCCAGGCCCCCACCACACACAGTGTCAACTGAATTTCATCTTTATATGCCTTATATTTATATAATAAATTATTCCCCAAAGAAAATAGCCTTAAAAGGGTCATTTTTCTACCCCTCTTTGGGCCTCATTTATGGAGAGAAAACAGTAAAATATTCAGATTTTTGCATATCTGCTCCAATATGTGGGTGTCAGACTTCTACATACTGTCAAAAAACTACCTCAAACGCATTCTATTCATATAGATAACACATTTTTTAAATAAAAACATGATTTTATGAGAAAACCTCTATTTTTAAAGATTTTCATCAGATAATGAAAAAATTTGAAAATTTTCTTGAAAATTCACGGTGATGTACAGAAGGGTCTCTAAAATATGTTGTATTAATTGCAAAATGGGTTAATACAATGTGAATAGAGAAAAAAATTGAATGAAAATCATTTTTTCTCAGGGGACATGGATTTTTTGGTATTTTTCAAGCAAAATATGGGTAAATTCAGAAAATAACAGGAAAAATATAATTTATTCCTTAGTTATTACATAAGTACTCATTGAGATCTTTGTAACCATGCTGTTCATATCACCTGAAATGATCTTATTACAGAGTTATTAAAGAAAACATGACAAATTTGCTTAATGGACATTTTCTGGAGCCCCACCCATATATATATATATATATATAAATATAATGGGTGTGGCTCCAGAAAATGTCCAATTTTGAGAAAAAGTGATCAATTTTTGAAACTATACATAGACTTTTATAGTTTTGCATTTCTATGGAGGAGGTGATAAACAATGAGAATACTAAATAATTATTGTGAACTTAGGATATTTCCATAATTTTTTCTATTTATGAGATCAAAATGCATATATTTTAGTGATAAAGAGGGGTGTTACGTTCATCAGATCTGATTAAATGAGATAAAGTTGTGAAAAAATGTTTTTCAAACTATTTACCATGAAATATATTCACTGGATCCTGGTAGAGATGTGTCTCTTCTATCCACATGATATCATATCCGTATTTTCCCTTGGTTTCCACATCTCTTGTGTCATGATTGAAATAGCAGGTAAATGAAGAAAAGGAGGATTCGCTCTAACTACATATAAAAATCCTTGTAAACAACAAAAATTACATAATATTGCACAATGTTCCAATAACTAACCATAGGAAATGGTTTTATTCACTTATATTGACTTTGCCTAAAGATATTTCTTTGATCTACTTATGCATTATAAAGGATTTCCCTCCTCTACAGGTTTAGCCTGAATCGGATGAACGTAACATATTTTGGAAAATGAGAAAATATTATGAAATGTCTCTAAAAAGAATATAACTGTCCAGAAAATTTATATCCATTAATGATTACGATGATTTTCTTAGCCATGATGGTTGTTTAAAATTTTCTTAATGGATGATTTATGCCATATATATGCTATCATCAGTTTATCCGATGAATGTAACAGGCCGATGAACGTAACACAATGAGAAATAAGGAAAAAGGTATCAAATATCTGCCTAAAAACAAGTGGATATAGTCAGGAAGTCAAAGGTTTATCCTGAAATTTATTATCATATTTAGAGTCATTATTGAAATTTTCCCATTTTAAAAATATCTGATGAATGTAACATCACTTGAAATAGGAGACATATAGCTTTGGCCTGAATGTAAAATGTAGAAATTATTCAAATATTCTTACAGACTTTGAGTATAATTGTCATTTTGATGACATACATGTGACCTACTGCTCAAAAATATATACAACTATGAAATATCTAATATTGCACCAAGGCCTAATGCAACTTCAAATGATCTGATGAATGTAACATAAATCTGATGAACGTAACATAAATCTGATGAACGTAACATAAATCTGATGAACGTAACACTTATGATTGCATTCATTTTACAGCAGAACGATAATCTACATTGACAAAATTCTTACACAAGCTGGTGCAGTACACTACTAGGGTATGCAATGGATATTTGTTTTCACTGTTATGGAGGAATTAGGAATATTACAGCTAAATCATCTATGTGAATCTGATGAACGTAATATCAATCTGATGAGCATAACATCACCATTTACTGTAATTTATCACAATTTGAAGTGAAATTTCAGAAATCAAATGACAAGGTGCTGTAGAGCCCCCAACCACACACAATGTCAACTGAATTTCTTCTTTATCTGCCTTATATTTCTATAAAAAATAATTCCCCAAAAGAAATAGCCTTAAGATGGTCACTTTCCTACCCCTCTTTGGGCCTCATTTATGGAGAGAAAACCATAAGATATTCAGGTTTTCGCATACCTGCCCCAATATATGGGTGTCAGACTTCCAGTTACTGTCAAAAGACTAACAGAAAATCATTTTATTCATTTAAATGTTCACTTTTTTAGATAAAAATGTGATTTTGTGAGGAAAAGATTCTCACCTAATAATGAAAAAAAAGAAAATTGTCTTGGAAATCAAAGGTGATGTAGACAAGTATCTCTATGATATGTTGTATGAATTGCAAAATGGCTAATTGCATTGTGAATAGAGAAAGAATTTGAATGAAAATGATTTTTTTCTTAGGGGACATTTAATTTTTTAGTATTTTTCAAGCAAAATGTGGGAATATTCAGCAAAAAACAGGGACAATTGTATTGATCCCTTAATAATTACATAAGTACTCATTGAGATCTATGTAACCATACTGGTTATATCACCTGAAATGATTTTATGAAAGATTTATTCAAGAAAACATGACAAATTTGCTTCATGAACATTTTCTGGAGCCCCACCCATATATATATATATATATATATATATATATATATATATATATATATATATATATATATATCATGGGTGGGGCTCCAGAAAATGTCCATTAAGCAAATTTGTCATGTTTTCTTTAATAACTCTGTAATAAGATCATTTCAGGTGATATGAACAGCATGGTTACAAAGATCTCAATGAGTACTTATGTAATAACTAAGGAATAAATTATATTTTTCCTGTTATTTTCTGAATTTACCCATATCTTGCTTGAAAAATACCAAAAAATCCATGTCCTCTGAGAAAAAATGATTTTCATTCAATTTTTTTCTCTATTCACATTGTATTAACCCATTTTGCAATTAATACAACATATTTAAGAGACACTTCTGTACATCACCGTGAATTTTCAAGAAAATTTTCAAATTTTTTCATTATCTGATGAAAATCTTTAAAAATAGAGTTTTTCTCATAAAATCATGTTTTTTTTTAAAAAATGTGTTATCTATATGAATAGAATGCGTTTGAGGTAGTTTTTTGACAGTATGTAGAAGTCTGACACCCACATATTGGAGCAGATATGCAAAAATCTGAATATTTTACTGTTTTCTCTCCATAAATGAGGCCCAAAGAGGGGTAGAAAATTGTCTTGGAAATCAAAGGTGATGTAGACAAGTATCTCTATGATATGTTGTATGAATTGCAAAATGGCTTATTGCATTGTGAATAGAGAAAGAATTTGAATGAAAATGATTTTTTTCTTAGGGGACATTTAATTTTTTGGTATTTTTCAAGCAAAATGTGGGAATATTCAGCAAAAAACAGGGACAATTGTATTGATCCCTTAATTATTACATAAGTACTCATTGAGATCTATGAAACCATACTGGTTATATTACCTGAAATGATTTTATGAAAGATTTATTCAAGAAAACATGACAAATTTGCTTCATGAACATTTTCTGGAGCCCCACCCATATATATATATATATATATATATATATATATATATATATATATATATATATATAAGTTATCTCGCTACCAGGGAATGATAATACCGGTAATAACGATAATAATAATGTTGAAGTATACCGTGATAAAGATATATGATACAGTTGTATAATAAATGATCATATCACAGACACATGAGTTTGGTGGGTTACTGACCTTGGGGCTATCAGCACCATACATGCCTTTATTAAAACAACTATAATAATTAGTTGACAATAAGCATAGTCAGTAAAATGCATAATATAATAACAATAATACAGTCATAACAATAGTAATAACAATAGTAATAACCATAGTAAAATTTAAAATTCCAGGGAACACCCAGCGTGGTGTTACCTGTACAGGTGAAAACGAGCCAATTGGCCGTTACATTGAAAACTCCCCCTTATATACTGGAGGAGTGTTTACCATGACGTCATGCTATGACATCATAGATACCAATGCGCACAGAAAGTAGTCCCTAACCGTTCGCAGCTAATTATATATATATACACGAGTGTATATAGTTCCATATATATCATGGGTGGGGCTCCAGAAAATGTCCATTGAGCAAATTTGTCATGTTTTCTTTAATAACTCTGTAATAAGATCATTTCAGGTGATATGAACAGCATGGTTACAAAGATCTCAATGAGTACTTATGTAATAACTAAGGAATAAATTATATTTTTCCTGTTATTTTCTGAATTTACCCATATCTTGCTTGAAAAATACCAAAAAATCCATTTCCCCTGAGAAAAAATGATTTTCATTCAATTTTTTTTCTCTATTCACATTGTATTAACCCATTTTGCAATTAATACAACATATTTAAGAGACACTTCTGTACATCACCGTGAATTTTCAAGAAAATTTTCAAATTTTTTCATTATCTGATGAAAATCTTTAAAAATAGAGTTTTTCTCATAAAATCATGTTTTTATTTAAAAAATGTGTTATCTATATGAATAGAATGCGTTTGAGGTAGTTTTTTGACAGTATGTAGAAGTCTGACACCCACATATTGGAGCAGATATGCAAAAATCTGAATATTTTACTGTTTTCTTTCCATAAATGAGGCCCAAAGAGGGGTAGAAAATTGTCTTGGAAATCAAAGGTGATGTAGACAAGTATCTCTACGATATGTTGTATGAATTGCAAAATGGCTAATTGCATTGTGAATAGAGAAAGAATTTGAATGAAAATGATTTTTTTCTTAGGGGACATTTAATTTTTCAGTATTTTTCAAGCAAAATGTGGGAATATTCAGCAAAAAACAGGGACAATTGTATTGATCCCTTAATTATTACATAAGTACTCATTGAGATCTATGTAACCATACTGGTTATATCACCTGAAATGATTTTATGAAAGATTTATTCAAGAAAACATGACAAATTTGCTTCATGAACATTTTCTGGAGCCCCACCCATATATATATGTATGTATGTATATATATATATATATATATATATATATATATATATATATATATATGTATATCATGGGTGGGGCTCCAGAAAATGTCCATTGAGCAAATTTGTCATGTTTTCTTTAATAACTCTGTAATAATATCATTTCAGGTGATATGAACAGCATGGTTACAAAGATCTCAATGAGTAATAATGTAATTACTAAGGAATAAATTATATTTTTCCTGTCATTTTCTGAATTTACCCATATCTTGCTTGAAAAATACAAAAAAATCCATGTCCCCTGAGAAAAAATGATTTTCATTCAATTTTTTTCTCTATTCACATTGTATTAACCCATTTTGCAATTAATACAACATATTTGAGAGACACTTCTGTACATCACCTTGAATTTTCAAGAAAATTTTCAAATTCTTTCATTATCTGATGAAAATCTTTAAAAATAGAGTTTTTCTCATAAAATCATGTTTTTATTTAAAAAATGTGTTATCTATATGAATAGAATGCGTTTGAGGTAGTTTTTTGACAGTATGTAGAAGTCTGACACCCACATATTGGAGCAGATATGCAAAAATCTGAATATTTTACTGTTTTCTCTCCGTTAATGAGGCCCAAAGAGGGGTAGAAAAATGACCCTTTTAAGGCTATTTTCTTTGGGGAACAATTTATTATATAAATATAAGGCATATAAAGATGAAATTCAGTTGACACTGTGTGTGGTGGGGGCCTGGAAAGGATCTTGCCATTTGATTCCGGAAATTCCACTTCAAAGTATGATAAAAGACAGAAAATTGAAAATGTTACGTTCATCAGATTTATGTTACGTTCATCGGATTCACATGGATGATTTACCTCTAATTTGCCTAATTCTTCAATAATAGTTAAAACAAATATCAATAGGGTACCCAAGTAGTGAACTGCACCAGCTAGTGTAAGAATTTTTTCAATGTAGATTATTGTTTTGCTGTAATAGGAATGCAATCATAAATGTTACGTTCATCAGATTTATGTTACGTTCATCGGATTTATGTTACGTTCATCAGATTTTTGGTGTTACGTTCATCAGACTGTTACGTTCATCGGATAAACTGATGATAGCATATGTATGGCATAAATCATCCATGAAGAAAATTTTAAACAACCAGTAAACCTGAGAAAATCAACCTAATCAGCATGGGATATGAATTTTCCAGATAGATATATTCTTTAAGGAGATATTTCATGATTTTCCCCAAAAATGTTACGTTCATCGGGTTCAGGCTAATGACTTATCAAAGATAAAATCCTTTATAAGCTACTTATATGCGCGCATATAAGTGGTGATAAATGGGCAGTAGCAGTTCCCAAATGTATTACCAGATGTCACCACTTCCACTCACCTGTTATGTAACAGGTTCCTTCACTGGTGGCCTTGTAGTCGGCCATATTGCCTAGCCCCAGGAAGGACCACCGGTCTCACATTGGAGATTTTTTTTAGTGGAACATTGTTCAATTTTATATTTTTTTTGTTGTTTACAAGAATTTTTAAATGAACTTAGAGCAAATCCATCATTTTCTCAATTTACCTGATATTTTAAGCATGACACAAGATATGTGGAAATGAAGGAAAAATTTATATTCGATATTCTGTGCATAGAAGAGATACATCTCTACCAGGTTCCAGTGAATATATATCATGGTATATTGTTTGAAAATCATTTTTCCACAATTTTATCTCATTTAATCAAATCTGATGAACGTAACACCCCTCTTAATGCTTAAAATATATGCATTTTGAGCTAAAAAATAGAAAATGATGGAAAAATCCCAACTTCACAATATTTAGCATTCTCATGGCTTATCACCTCCTCCACAGACATGTAAAACTATAGAAGTCTAAGGGTAATTAAAAAATTTGATCATTTTTTCTCAAAATTGGACATTTTCTGGAGCCCCACCCATATATATATATATATATATATATATATATATATATATATATATATATATATATATATATACATATAAGTTAATGTGTTGATCAAGTGTACCGGTAATAATTAATAATGAAACATTATAATAATATAACAATAAATATGGAATAAATAAGAAGACATTGGGTTTGGTGAGAATTGACTTTGTCAATATCAATCCCATACATGCCCTTATTAAATAAGACAATAATTCACAATATACAATATAAATAACAATATAAAATACATATAATCACAATATACTACAGTAACAATTAAAGTTTAAAATTGCCAGCACCACCCAGCATGGTGTATGCTGTCCGAGTATATCAAGCCAATTGACCATTAGTTCAACTGCTGGAGCTTATATACTGGAGGAAATGTTATGTGTGACATCATAGAAAACCATGCGCCCAGGGTAAAGTAGTACCAACATATCACTCATTAATTATGATACCATAAAGACGAGCTACAACAGTTAAAAAATCAGATATTCTATTAAATATATATGGGGCACACTTCAACCCAAAAGTTAAGCGGTTGCTCTTAAAGACTTCTTCTCCATCACCAAAATCCCATCTGAAACCCTGGTAACCTATATGTGGACCATACACATTGATACTTCTATAAGCAGATTTCGAATCTACAATGCTCATATTTATAATCATTCTTGTCCAACTGACATGTTACTGTGTTTATAGAGTTATAAGAGAACCTTTTTGATATAGTATTCATATAGTTATTAATAGAGATCTCTGCTGGCATGCTAAAATCCGTGATAGGTCTTAATTTTCCATTTGACTTTTCTACACCACCTAAAGAGTGAATACACTTAGGTTTATAGGCTGTTTTCGTGACCAAGCCCTGAGACAACTCGTCTTTGATAATATCACACATCTCGCTATAGAATCTACCTTCTACAATAGATTTATAATTTTTACAGTCATATGCTGTATCACAACCAGAGTCAACTATTTTGAACCCCTCAGTAAAACCACACCATAGAAAATCTGAATCTATTTGCTTAATACTAATAATATCTGACTGCCTCAGAAAACTAGCTAGTCTGCAAGGTAAAATTTGAGCTTTTCGACCATAGGTAAAATGCTCACACTTGCAGATACCATTGACACAACTATCATAAACCCTGATGCTGGGTCTATTAACACACTCCACTGTAAACAATGTCTCAACCTCGCCCTGTACTGGGCCACTATGGGTTACAAAAAGATTCTTGTTAATTACACAAGACTCATAAATACCATTTTTATTATTATCACCCAAATGGTAGGAACGGGGGACTCAGGAGGATTTTCCATATGTACTATATTAAAATCAGGCACCAATACATCAAACTTTAACATAGGACCCTGTCTAAGAACAAAATCCTAATCCTTCTTATTCTTCTGGCACCTATCCTTGCCATGGTTAGACATGCCACACACATCACATGTATGTCGATATCTACATGGGTCCTCCTTACATCCCTCCGCCCTGTTAAACGCGTAGCAAGTGCGACTGGATTGTTTAGATTTGAAACTTTTAGGCTTAGCTACACCTGCCTTCTGGGCCTGAACCTTCCCATCATAGGATAAATGTCTAAGAATATCTTCACTTCTTACATCACTGAATGATTCTACACCATCAGAATTTGCCCTATTCTTAACCGACGAATCATATGCCACTAAGGCCTTGAGGGTAAATATTTTTGATTTTTCAACCAACACCTCTATGTGTTTTACCACAGCGAACACATCTTCCCCCTCCTCTACTAGTTGCTTCATCATCCTTACATTGACCACCAATAATTTCTCAATACTATCAAGTTTCTCCCCCTTCTTAAGAAAATTCTTTTGGTCAAACATACCTCTGGCTTTATGTGCATGACAACGACCATTTCTAGAAGAGATTGAATCATTAGATGTTGAGGAACTTGATGAAATACTATGGTAAGACGAAGACCGGCTCGTCCGAGTGGATCCAAGATGGCGCCGCGTTTTTCTGTTACTATGGAGCCCGCGGTAGTATGGTGACGGTTGTTGGCCCCGCCCCCCTTGCTTGGTTACGGCGTCACTAGAAGAATGTTTACAAACATCGCTATGTGCACAATCCATCTTCGATTCACCACCCGCTGTTGTAGTAGTTGCTCTGTTCAGCGCCTGCCCCTCCAATAGGAACTTGATATCTGCCAACTGCTGCTCAATATGGCTAGTACGATCCTCCAAATCCCCAATCGTGTAGTCAACGGTTGAGCCCAATATAACCCCAGTAGTATTCGGGGAAGGTAGCTCCTGGCTAACTCCATTGGATCTCACACCGCTCGAAGTCCTAGAACTGGCTATATTTCTGTCTTTTTTAGGAGATTTCTTGGTTTTAGACCTCGGTCCGCCACCAGAAGTTCCTTTTCTACCCATGTCAGGGTAAATACTGTATTAACTCAACTAAACCGAAAAAACGGTTAAAATTTCCAGCACCACCCAGCGTTGTGTACGCTGTCCGAGTATTATGAAGCCATTTAGAGGAAATGTTATGTGTGACGTCATAGAAAACCATGCGCCAAGGGTAAAGTTGTACCAACGTATCACTCATTAATTATATATATATATATATATATATATATATATATATACCTGGGAGTATATAGTCCCATATATATTTTACTTATTATCAATCATATATATATATATATATATATATATATATATATATATATATATATATATATATATATGATAATAAGTAAAATATCTAATGAAGACAAATTATTTGTCGAAACATTGTGATCATAATAGTGTAACTACTTGTAAAAGTAATAAAACTTCATGAACTGTACTTATGATGTAGTAGTTGTGTCTCCTATGTATTTAATCTTTATAGATTATATTTACAAAAAACATTAAGTATAATAAACTATTAGAAATTGCGATTTAGGTGTGAAAAACATTGTTGATTCAGGATTTTATCAAATGATTCAAATTAAAGTTTTTAAAGTCTACGGGTCTATGCAAATGTAGATCAGGCTAGCGTCCTGGGAGGGCGCTAAATTCCTGGTCCATGCTGAGTGGCGCAAAATGGGGCATGCTGGTAGAAACAACCTGGCCCAAACCTTTGCGGCAACCTTGTGGTGGGCAAGTTGTCGGTAGAGTCTGAGATGGCGCCAGTAGGGCCATTCTAGCTCGGTGACAATGTCGTGGTTCCTGAGGGACCAGGCCAAACACCTGTGGCTCTGATGATACTAACTCTTGTGAATTTTGATTAGATGGCTCAATTTGAAGTTTTTGGTGTATCATATGGGGCTGTCCATAAATAATGTCACACAGGAGGGGATGGGTGGGTATTTTCTGATTGTGACAAAGTGTGACAGGGGGGGTGGGGGTGTCAAGGATGGTGTGACATCACATATTCAAAAAAATATTTCAAGACCTATATGTAAGATATCATATGAAATAAGCTAAATATGTTAGCTAGAAGGGACTATAAAAGGTCAGCATTGTAATGGTAGAGGTGACATTCAAGATTCTATTTTACCCCCAAGTCCCCGTTACTCAGGTACAATTCTAATAAGATTCAGATAAGACATTATTATTGGAAGCTGTGCTGAGTTGATAGTATGGCTGAAGAGGGGGTCGTCTAGCCAAGTGTGACGTAATTTTCGAGGGGGAGGGTTCTGGGTGGATAAAATAGTTAGCTAATTTAGTAGAACTCTGTAAAAATTCATAACTGGTCCTGAATAGGTACTTATTCATATGATATAAAATAAAACATGATTATTGCAGCGATGCTTGTTCATTTTTGGGCTTGTTTGGATTGGGGCTGAACTGAATTTATTCACTGCAAAAAATGCCAATTATGCAGGTGTCTGTACATTTATGGCCAGCATTTCAGATTTCTGTGATCGATGCACAGGTTTTTTTTTATGTCATAAATTGAGGTTGCCCCTAAAGATATACGTGGGATTTTTTGCTCAATACCTCCAGGGCACACTAGTTATGGTATGCGATGCTATTTTAAAATATAGTGAAAAAGTATTTCCATGGCTGAGACCTGCAGCGGAAAGGGTTTTTTGTCTGAAAAAGCCAGGGAGATTGTTGTAAAGGCACTTCTTTTATTGGTTTACATTAGTTATGTAAGATTTAGGATGATTCAGACATCTGTGGTGTGTAATATCACTTAAAAATCTTTAATGCCAAATTTGCCTATTTTCTATATTAGACCCGAATACCCCATAACAATGGAGGTAGGTTCATAGAAAGTGGGGTGCCTACTCCAGAATAAAGCCTCTGGAATTTTCAGACCATAATTAATTTTGCATTGTATTGGCAGGGTTGGGGCTTGTAAAGCACTTCTTGATATGATTTTCTGGGCTGCGGACAGTCCCGCAAGCCTCAGTCCGAGGCCCATTGGGTGTCCATTGGCAGTTCATATCTCAACACACTTCACAAACATATGCATAATTCTTTCATAGAATGGGATAAAAATATGTATCAATAAGAATCAGGTCAGAACCCCTTTGTACGGTAGAAATTGATCACAATTTTTTATGTTTCACACAATGTCATCACAATATCAACATAATCACTATCATGAGAATTTATTTCATACTTGTCACATTGTCAGGGATCTCTTGGGAACACTCCTGTATGATTTGATGGCTCTACTAGCATTTCTTCCTGCATAAATCAATGTTTAACCTTTTTGTGCCCAGAATTATTTGAAGATTTTACATTATTTCACAATTGTATCACATTGTTGATAAGAAAATGTGTTGTTTTGATCTTCTCTTTTGATATGGGCTCTGCATTGCATTTTCTGAACAGTTATAACTCAATAATGACTTTCAGTCAAGGATGTGCCATTTCTGGTCAGGTCTGGTAGCCATAGTTACCAAAACATTCCATTTGTTGTCATTTGTTAGTATTTGGTCTCTATTGGGCTTCATTTTTGTCCATATTCCCTGCAATCATGAGCCTTACAGCACATTCAAAGCTGATTCTCCCTGCATGTGTACTGCACTAAGGAAACATAATGTGTTAGTACCAATTGTTGCATGGCTTGTTTTTATGGTTATAAACAGTTCTGGTAAAATCTAATTAGAGTTTTGAGAATTTGGTGCATAAGATCCAAGATCATTTTGGTATCATGCCAGATATTAGCTCCCTCTATAGAATCACATAACATAACAGCTCATTTTCCTGTGCTGGATATAGTAGAGATAGAGCAAAATGGATGGTTGTATCGTAATTGGGAGGTCAGGACCATTCTGAAGAGGGTCTAACTTTGCAGATAGGATCAGTAGAAGTTTGTGAATGACAATTTCTTTCAATATACATGCATTTAAGCCCAAAACCGCGCTTAAATGCGCGCTTGGGCACCTAAGGGTTAAGTACATAGGTATCAGGTCCTTGGACCGAGGCCTGAAAATGCCACTTGGTCTGCTGGGTGTCCGACCTGTAGAAGCTGGTCTATTAGAAGAAAGAGCTTCTCCAAGGCAATGAAAGTCAATATTCAGATGTGAAACACACTCAAGGACATAAAAAAGTGATTTTTGGAAAACCTCAAAAGCACACTGTCCCTACCAGTGCCAGTCGTGTGTGAGTGACACTGACAGTCACAAAATGTCCCACCAAAATATCTAACACTGTCACTGATTTGTACTGTCATAGTGTTTGCTCACATTTCTTCGGCCAATTTTAACTTACCCCTTACATGCCCAGATTAGCAAAAGTGCACTCTTAAGCATGTTTATGTGTTCAACAGACCACCATGAGGTTAATATTATTCAGATCAAGGTTATTTTTACACCAGAAGACTTGTAATGGCAAGGGCTTTCCATAGACACCAAATAAATGGTCATCGTGCATAAGGCATGTAATTCTATATAGGTCCTGCTGCAGAAAATACTGACTTAAAAATAGGTTTAAAATACATGAAAAGTGTGCGCTCTGGCCATGGGAATAAAGGGAAAACACAGAAAATTCACTAAATTCACAAAAATATTGATAACGATACTAAAAATATTGCTGAAATATTTTCCATGTGATTTTCACTAAGGAATCTAATTACAGTGCATATTTGTTTCTATTTCCATCAATATGGCCTTCCTTTCAGATGACAAAATAATGCTTTATGAATTGAAAATAGCTTATTCCTCAACAAAATGAAAGAAAACAAACAAAAAACATGATAATTATTTTAGACGCTTTCGTCTAAATTAGCCCATTCTTGTGTCATCATCATTCCCTTGATACTGACTCATATAATACTCTAACCTGTGCTTCATATTATATTTTCTGGAAGCTATTCCATTGCCTTCTTTGCTACCATTTGAATTAGTACCATCATCTGAATATGATGTAGGTAATAGACTCTACTATGTCAAGTGTGTTGAATAAATCAGCTTTTTCAAAATTATTCTGGGCATGAAAGGGTTACACTGTGACAATTTAGCTGTGATGCTGACAGTGACGAATAGATAATATTATTAGTACCACCCAAACTATCACTGATTTGTACTTTCACACTGCGTGTCAATGTGAGTTGTATAGGGGTTGAAGACTGTGCCATGTCCTACTTTGAAAAAAGTAGGACATGGTGTACTGTGAGGTTACTCAATTAATTTCATGTTGTTTTAGCCTTATTTCCTTGTTGTATATAGATGTAATGTCTTTTGGGGTTTGAGCTAGCTTCCTTTAAAGGGTAGAGTATGCCACTAAACCAGCCCAGTACACCTATTAAGCTGTGCAGCAGTTCCAATCAAATGAAAAAAAGTGAAAGATACCTTATTGACTGAAAGCTTTTTTGACTTTTCTCCTCAGTTGCCAACATGTCAAGCATCAAAAGAATACAAAGGTCTGCCAAATATCCCAGCATCTCATAAATGAACCACACTCAATCATGTCCTATTATTCACAGAGTCTTATCATGCCAATCTCTATTTCCTCAGACGATGCATTACCGGTTCTCTCCTAATTTCCTTCTGTTATTAAATGTTCCCTATCCTAATGACAACTCTCATAACTTTCATAAGTTCACATAATGTTAAAATAGTAGGCAAGGCAGAAGGCAAGTTCAGTCAGATCTTAACCTCTTATGAAGCAGTGTAGTGCTTTTACCTGGAAAGTTTTAATAGTTATTATAGGATGCCGCCCTCGCGGTGGATCCTAGGTCCACACAGGGATATTTCCTGCATGGAGAGGGAAAAGGCCCTCCCCAGGCCTGGAGTCCGATGGTACTAATCACTACCTCTAATTCCTACCTTCATCTTCCATGAGGTCCCTTGGTTGAGAGCTAGCCATTCCCAGTCAATGCCCTCTAGAGCTACAAATAGATGTGCATGGTCTACTGTCTAAATCTCCCCAGCAGTGAATGGCGATTGTATTTGTTGTTGAGTGTGCATGCAATTACCAAGGTGATAACTCTCCTCTTATATAATCCTAGTGTTTTCTGATGTGTATAGGCTATCCACTCCTTTGATCTAATGGTATGTGACTATTAAATGTTAGCTCAGATATGTGTGCCTGCCTCTGAATGTTTCTTCCATGCTCCCTCTAAACGAACTCTCTGTTTCTATCCCAGAATTCCAAAAATATATTACTTAAGGAGCCTCCTTTCCCATCGTTGTTATCTCAATGCGCCTGCTCCGAGAATTGTTGTCATCTCATGATGTCACTACCTCGTAGTGACATCATGAGATGTCTGAGCTAACAGGTAATAGCCAGATACCATTAGGTGAGAACCGGTAATGCATTGTCTGAGGAAATAGAGATTGACATGATAAGATGGTTCATTTATGAGATGCCTGGATATTTGGCAGACCTTTGTACTCTTTTATAATTGAATAGTACCCTTAATTGTGTTATGAAGAGATAATTATTCAAAGTGTAGTAGGGCACAAGTACATAAAACAAAACCTACTCTGCAGCGTGCTCGTAGAAATAATTGGTTAAATCTTCTGCGACGCGGCTCACTGTGGCTATCGACACCTGTTGGGACTTAAATATCGACCAGAACATCGCCCCCATCACAAGGAATAGGTGATAATTCACAAAGGTAAAGCGAATGGGTTTTATTTTTAGGTAAGCCTTATAGGTAATATTTTTTTTATCCTTCTCTTTATAGCAGCATAAGGCCATTGATAAGGTTAAGCACCCCCCCTTATCTGTCACACACATACAGACATACATATATACATGCCACTCACCAAAACAAAGTTAAGATTTTTGCTAATTGTAATGGAAACAATGTTAAATTAAGGATATCCTTAACTGGTTAAGGAGGTTCTCAAGGACAAAAAGTTATGGAAAGTATAAAGATAATTGATAATTGTAATGGAGATTGTCTTAACCCTGCCTTAAGACTTTTCCAAGCTCTTTATGTCAAGCCCCCCAGCTATGTGGCACGCGGACATGATGCATGTTTACCTCTCACGCCCTCCAGAATCGTGTTGACTGGTTTAACCCTGATACTTGAGGTCCCTCAAACACACCACCCCCCTGTATAAATAATCACTACTCCCTAAGGCCCCCTGATGTGCCCTGATGGTGATAGAGAAATAATAGATAATAATATGTAATCAGCAGTGCTGACAGTAATAAGATATGAATAGGATTTAATAGGGATATGAAGAAAAAGGCAGTAAGGTAAGACAGAGTAATGGATGTTTATTGATAAAGAATTTTGAGAAGAAATGGATTGGTGGTGTGTTCCAGTGGAATTGGTTGTGTAAGCAGTGGTGCTTGAGTCCATAATGAGATTTTGGGTAGAAAGCGTGATTGCTCCAGTTGAGAGATGAAAGGGATAAAAACACCAATAGCCAGGGGGAAGACAGGAGAGACTCCATCTGAAAATAAAAGAGATAATCGGTTTAGGACCAGTAGAATCAGAGGGACTAATGATGAATAATAGGAAGAAGAATATTAGATTAAAAGATAAATACTTTATAAAGTTGAACAGAAGTTGATAATAAATGGGAAATTTCTCCTGTCTTGTGCTTCATAAAGAGAGAACCGAGCACATACTCTTCCTCAGCAGTTAAGTCTATATCAGTTTGAGCGCCAGCATTTCGGACAGCCTTTACCATTTTCTTTGTCTGAACTACAGGCTTCTGCTTCACAGCCTTATGCTTCTTTTTTTGCGGACCACAGCACCCTCAGTTTCTCTTGCTTCCTTGGCTAAGGCTCTGTCTCTTTTTCTTTGCTTCTTCTCAGAAGTATAATATATTATCTTCTGGTTGGGACCTGCAAAAGCAAAGAAGAGAGGGTAGAAAACGTTCTTGTGTTTATTTTCCATGCATTGTTAGGTCTGCTACAATAGAAAGTGATACTTATAGAGAGGATCTACATTTTTAAAACTACCGTTACTCCATGCCTGAGCCCCTTTCCCCCCAGCTTTACATGATATGTGGGACGGACATAGAAAGGTGGACAAGAAAGGTTTATAGCTTAAAATAACCTCACTGTTACTTTCAGAGAATTTTTTCAACAAAAATAATTGGGAAAGACTTTATTTCAAGCAAGAAAAATTGAACTGAAACAAAAAAATAAATTACCTATGACTGTATCCCAGGCCAGCCTTCTGCGCTCAAAGTTTGCTGTTCCCCTGCTCTGAAGGTCTTCACGGAGATCTTTCAGCTGCCAGAACAGGGATACGTTCTCACTTAGGGACCAAAGGTAATCATGTTCACGTTCTTCACCTCTAGCGGTGAGCTTGACTGAGGGAGACTGTGGCAATGTAGAGGGAGTGGAAGAAGGAAGGACGACAGTTTTATCCTTCTTAGAAGGGACTGCTGGTTTAGGAGCCTTCTTCTTGACTGGAGTAGGAACGTGCGCTGCAGGTTTAGAGAAAGGCTCACTTTTAAATACTGTCTTTTTGTGCTGTTTTTTTTTTTCAACCTCTCTTGGGCTTTGGGGTGTGAAGAGGCTGATTTCCTCTCCTCACCACTGCTTTCTGATAAAATGCTACTGTCTGACTCCTGTTGGACCTGAACTTTTGTTGATCAACTGACACGTCGCCCATAGTGGGAGAGATCAGGAAGATCTTTGGAGTCAGAGGAAGAACTCTTACATGAGGGTTGATATTCATTGTCCTCCTCTTCTTCAGAGGATGAGGAGCTGCTGGGGGCATAATCCTGGTCATTCTGGAGAGAAAAAAATAATAATATTTAAATGAAGCCTGAGTACATGCCTAAAGTTAGGATGCAAGTACACAGAAAAGCAAATAAAATTTGCAAAAGAAATGCGAAATGGGTACTTTATAAGCATCACACATGAAGGCAGAGGAAAAAAATGAGGTAAACTAAGCTGTTGTCCCTTTCAAATAGACTGAAAGATCATAAAAGAATGAGAACAGAGAGAATTTACTCTTAAAACATAGTTCGCCAATGTTTTTGCGCTAAATCCCCTATTATCGGCCAACGACATCAAGAAAGGAAGACGGACCAGGAGAATCTGGGGGGTTTACACTTGACATCTAAACATAGGGAGAAGCAGGGTGAATTATTACATAGTTTTTAATTGATTCTGCATGTTTACTTACCACAGAAGCCAAGAGAGACATTTTTCATTGTCGTATCGGAACAATGAGCAGAGTTGTCTGCCAAAGCTGGAAGTGAAGTTCAGGAGGAAACTGGGTCAACTTTCACTGGTTCAGGCATGCTTTTTGACGCTAGGGACAATTGGCGCTGCAGCAACGCAAGTTGGTCGTGATCTAGAGATACTGCAATAGCGTCTGATGCTAATAACATGCGGTCCCTGTTCTGTAATGGGTTTCAGGGTATGTCGCTTTGACTTGCGCATAATTAGCCAATTTGCACTAGTGCAAACATCTTGTTGTTCTGCTGCTGCTGCTGCTACTAATACACTATATGCTGGAACATAATATACAGGTCTGGGCACTGTGATGTGTTGTTATTTGGTACAGTATAAACAAAACAATTTGTCATTAACATTGAGTAAACAGTCTCAGGTCTGTGCACTGTCATCTATCATTATTTGAAATGCCTATACTATAAAAACTAAAACTTTGGTCTTAATGTTGAGACTAGCTTCTTTCATCAGGTCAAAGTCCAAGACTAATTAATTATGCCTTTTACGACGTGGCCGGCCCTTTCCTCGCTGTGCACGAACATGCACAGATTTGTACTCCTCGTTGCTGTTGTTTTCCTTCTCTGCCTCTGTTGTTGCGGCATCCTCTGCCTCGAGTTTTGTGTCGTCAGCTACAGGTTCCTCCTGCTCCTGCTCAGGTTCAGCAGAAGTTTCTTTGGGACAGTTTTCTACCGTCTCTTTTAACACCCTATCACTCGCACAAGCTTCACTCTCAGTAACAGGCACTTCCTCACTTGCGGGATGGCTTGTGGGAAGTGCTTGCCTCTCATCGCCATCTACTTTGGCTGTGGGTTTTGTCTCAACGGCAGGGTTAGACTGCTGGCAGGAACATCCTTGGACAGAGTGGTCCATGGTTTGAACCTCGACCTGAACAACAGTTGGTGGATGCAAGGTCTGAGTCTCTGCAGTGGCTGGCACAATTGCCTGTGTCTGTATGGTTTGTGATGGAGGTCGGTCAGTTTGTGTCTCTTGTGTAGTCGGGACCAGGCAAGCACCATGAAGAGAGCTACACGTTCGGCTAGGGACCACCAAGGTGCCTTCTTGGAGTTCAGGGTGTCGCTTTGATTGTCCTTGCTGGCGACGCTTGTGGATGGTTTAGAGGTGGTGTTTCGCCTTTGGAACTTTTAGGTTTAGGTTTGGCCTTGTGAACTTTCTCAACTTTCTGTACTTTTTCCTCCTTCCTCTTCTGAGGTGTATGATGCTTCTTCTCTACCTTGACCACCTTAAGCGGTTCATCCTCCTCATCAGAAGTACTATCTGAATCAGAATTCTCAGAGGTTGGCTCCTCCGCCTCGGCCTTATCACCATTGTTATCAGGATCATGCTTGCTATCGTCTGTTAGGCCACTCCCCTGACTCTCCTCCTCGATGGAAGAGGACTCTGATTCTGGAAGGGCGACTTTAGTGAACCCACGCTGCATTTTGTGCAGCTAGGGGGAGTGAACAAAGTGTGCAGAGCAAAGGAGAGGATGGTACATTACATGGAGAACAAAAAAAAATTTGATGAAATGTTTTATTCGTCGTGAAATATATAGGAAATAACAAAAAAGAAAAGTTGAGACAAACTTCCTAACTCCTTACCCCCCGTGATACTACTTTTATCGCCCAAAACGAGTTTCGTGATTCATAGATAAAACTTACTCAATGGAAATTCTCCTCATGCAAAGTGGTTACGAATGTTCCTTGGTAACCTTTGGATCATATACATAGGCATACATAACATAGAATGTACAAATCTTACCTTCAGAAGAGTTTGAAGGAATTGCGTCATATGAGTTTACCAAGAAGTTGAGACTAAGTTGAAATGAAAACCCGGGAACCCCCTGACCTATATGACGTAACTTGGAATCTCCCTACCCACAAACTGATGACGTCACACTTTGTCTCAACTTGGAGAAAATTTCCCAACTCTAGGGAAGAATAGGTTGAGACAAACTGAGTTTAGACAAAAATGCTTGGGACAAGCTGGAGACAGATTTATGTAAAGGATGTTTGAGATTGGCCAAACATTTTCCGGCCGCGGGACCAAGTTTTCCCAAAGCTGAGACCATCTTTATGTAAACCCCCCCTAGGAGACCCTACTACACTTGTAGCCTAGTGCTAAGGGGGGAAACCAACATCTGAAACTTTAGTGAAAGGGGAGGAAAGGTGAGTCTATTTTGATTCATTTCAGTTGTACAATTCTGTCATTTAAGGCCTACAATTTAGTTCAGATTCTGTAATTGTAGCAGCATGTGATTATCATAATACAACCCTTTTTGTGATTGCCCTTTCTGTCGAATAAAGGTGTTGATGTACAATCACTGGAACAGGGTAAGAAAGGTTAGACTAAAGATACTTTGTTTTGATTTTGGTTTATCTTTGAGCATTATCTAGGCCCTATACATCTGCATTCACTAGAATAAAAGGAATTCATGTAAAATTTCAGAACAAATTTTAACACAGTAATGTCAAAATCCACCTGTGGCACACAGCACTTTCAGAAGTTCTAAAGGTTAGTTTGGGATGAGAGCATTCCCATTGTTGAACAAGTAATTAATGGATATGTCATGACGCGTGTCTGATATCAAACAATAACATGCAATGAGGAGGCGAAGCGTGTCTGATATCAAACAATAGGATGCAATAAGGAGGCGAAGCCCCTCGAGTTGCATGGTTTGGTAGCTGTGTAATGTATAATGTAGGAAGGGGACATTTACCTTTCCATCGAGCACTTGTGTGTATTTAATAGCCGTAATTCAACGATTAATGAATTTATCAAAAATGACAAAGTCCAATTTGCACTAAAAAATGTTAATACACAACAGATACACCTGCCATTTTACTTACCTCTATATATAATGAAATATGGCGGCAATGTTGGGGTCCAATAAAGCTCAATCTGAATCAGTATGCTTTTTTCATGATAATAGTCCTGCCTTTATTTATAGTGGCATAAAGGGAGGGTTGGTTGTTAATTAGCAGTGGGCATTTTTGGCTCTTGATAGCATCTTTAAGAGGTATCCCCTGCATTACTTTCATCAAGTTGACTGCATGATTAACCTCCCCTCTACTCTTAATGACAAATTAGTTGTGATAGTGACACATTAATACTACTTGACAAAGCCCATGTTTGTGATAACACATACGGTCCAGTTTTAGAAAGGGGAATGTCTGACGAGAGCATGCCCCTCTGCTATGCCAAATCATCCGATCATGAGCTTTTTTTTAAATAAGCCCCTTACACACAGCCCCACAAAAGTGTTTGGAGTGCTACAACTGCTCCACCGAATCCTGTGTACATGGTTACATAGGGACAAGAAGAATAATCTCTGATAAGAGCACAGCTCTCTACTACCCAAGCCATATCTTCAGTGAATATTCAGATTGTCACTTATATTGAAATAACCCCTGCAGACTATTGTCAACGAGTCCGTAAATGATGAATAAGGATGAATACAGACGAATCAGGAATCCAGTTTGATATCCACTTTATTCATTGAAGTCCACGAGGTATAGTTGGTGATACAGTATAAAGATGCCCAACAGTGTCCAAGCCTAGCCCTTGAGCCAAGGGCCTTGGTCTCACGTGAGTGTGTGAGGTATGAAGTATGAAGGTGGAAAGATGAGTGAGCTGCTCCCTCCACAGGTATTTGTAGTAGGAGCTGCTCACCCAGTTCATCCTAAAAATAGTGTCAGGTGAGCTAAATATAGTAACTGGGGAACTCCAGTGCAGGTATGTAGGGGGGATCCCAAACATAGCACTGGGGTTCACAGAGTTCAGTATGGTTCTAAATATAGCTGCTGGGAATTCCCGGTATGCTGTCAGCTGCTCATGATCAATGGGCATGTCCTCCAGCAGGAGGAGTTGGTCTAAACATTGTCTGCTAGGAATTTCCAGCATGCAGCGAGCTGCTTGTGATTGACGGCGTATCCTCCAGTGGGAGGAGGCGGGGTCACTGAGTGCAGTTGACACCGCCAGCCTTTGGTCTTTGGTATGGTTTGGCTTGTGGGTAGACTCGGACACTGGGTTACATAGTAGAGTCAAGGTGAAAAATAAATATGATAAGTACAATACCTATAACGGTCTACTGACAAATCCCCACATTCCTACTCGATTCCACACGAGGTTTTAAGGAGGAAGTTTGTGAGAAAATGTTTACTGACAATATGTTTGATGTGTAGGTATTACATCTTATCATTTAAGTTGAAAATTTACAGTATTAAGGAGATATTTGACATGGTTTTTGGTTTAACATGAATAAATTATAAACAGTACAAAGAAAAACTGTGCCAAGAAGTGTTGTTTGTAATTTTTGGCAAGGGGAAACATGGATAATTCAGGTCGTGGTAGGATACAAGAGCTGGATTATTTATCTAGTTCTAAGGTCCACACAAAAATAAAGGAATAAAAGCTATCCTAAAACATGCAGTTATTGGCTTTAAGGCAGACCTTGAGGTAGACAAGTTAATATTGAAGTCTGCTGCAGTACCGGTAGGCACTTAGTATTTAGGTCTTGAGCCAATATACAATACAACATAATAAATAAAAACAGAGGTAAGGTAATTGACGACTGGTAAAATCAATCAATCAGTCCTTATAATGCTGATAAGGCTTAGGGAGTCTGAAGGCTTTTAGGTAATATGTTTGAGGAATTTTTCTAAAAAAAAAAAATTTTGGATTCTTGGTCTTGGTTGATTTATCCGTAGAAGTATCTGTTAATTGTAAAATGGTTTGTCTTAGTTAAAGGAAAATTTAGCATGTTTAGCCTTCAGTCTACCTGGGGTTATCATTGGTTGAGGGTGACAAGGTTATCACAAAAAATAAAAAGGGTGGCTCTGGCTGATATTTAGATTGGATCTCAGTTGATCCTGCAAAAATACTGGTTGCCAGCGCTTCCTTGTAAAATTTTAGAAAAATATAAACTAGCTAAAACCCATAAATATTTGACATGGTTGGGTTTGAAATGGTACAGTATGAAAGGAAAAGAACTTTATGGCATCTTAAGATCACAAAAACCTGCTGCCTGGCTTGTGGTCTTCATAATATTCTTGAAAAGAAAAATAAATGTAAAAATGCAGCGTGTTTTCATGGTTATGTATCATAGCCTTATACAAACAAGAAAAACTGGCTTTAAAAATCAGTTGACTAGGCTGACTGAGTCAGTGTTCATAGCGTCCATGGGCGGTCGGTGAGTGAAGTGTGTCTCTACACTTTTAGTCCATAATTTTAAGGTTTCAAAAATAAATAAAAATAAATAGAGGATGGTTATTGAAATTATTTTCTTCTTCTATGGCGACCTTGGTTTACAAGACCTTTTGGTGGTGGGTCTTGGTGGTTAAAGACGTTTGGGTTGAGGGAGCGACCTAGTGAGGGTCTTCTCCTGGATTTGGATTTTTTTGGTGTTGGGGACAAAGTCTACAATTTTGCTGAAATGCATTCTGCTAGGCTTGCCTGAGTCAGGCTGCAAGTTTAGATCGGAGCTGTATACAGGGTCCATATTTGTTGGTTCTGCTGAGAGGGAGGTGCTAGAGTCACTATCCTCCCCAGATGAAACTTGGGCTTTTTGGGGTAAGGGTCTCCAGACTTGGGGCAAGCCAATTGTGGTGAAAATTTCTGGTCTATTGTCTTTGTTGATGCTGCATGGGCAGCTGTAGCTGTACATTAGGTGGGGACATCCTGTTCCCAGAGTGGCAAATTTAGTGGGTGGCCCTATTGGAGAGCAGACTCGTGTGCTCCAATGGGGCAGGCCGGTTGGTATGGGCGTGCTTGGTCTGCTGCTGGGAACTCCTGCTGGCCTGTCAATGCGGTCTCCGCCTCCTCGATTAGGTCGTTGGCCTCTGTATTGAAAAATCAGAACAAGAGAAGGGGGATTTTTAGTTGTAGGGTCGATCAAGTGCATGCATTACAAGGCGATCAAACAAAAATACCAAATTGACAGGTAAGGCAGTGAATTAGGCAGTGCATATTGATGTGCAGTGTCACCGGGCCGGTGCAGACTCATGGCCAAATGTGAGCGGGAAACTGGAATATCCAGGGTCCAGGTTAGTTCTGCTGCGCGGCACGGGTAGCGCCACTGTATGGGGATCTGTTCTTATTTAGTTCATGCGACGAACATTGGCTGGCGCCACTGAGCTGGCGTTTGTCCAGCGTTCGTGTAAGGGCATGGTCAAACGGCATGGTCAATGGTGTAGACTTGCCATGGCCTCATTGGGTCATGTGTAAGGGATGTCTCAATTTTGGGTTGGGTGGTTTGGGGTCTAAAGGTGGGTTTGGTTGGCTGAAATTTAGAATTTTGGTGATGCGGTTTTTCAAAGGTAATGGTTCAAAAATTAACTTTATGCTCCCGTTTTGGATCCTGATATAAAAAGGAGCGGAGGCTATTTTGGGATCAGAAAGCGACTTATGATTGACCAAAGAGGACCTGTACGATTTGTGAGAAAGGAGAAAAATCACGAAAGGTGACAATGATTGTCCGCGCCCGGCTGATAGTCATGCCAACAGGGATGGTGTACTTGGCGATCGTGATCGTGGGCCTCTTTGGGTGAGTACTGATGTGAAATGTGTGTTTAAAATTTCGGTGCCGATGAGTAGTCGGGTGTGGTGCCGGTGGTTTGACACTTGTTTATCTGTGTGATTTCAGGGTCGTCCTGTTATGGGTCTGGGTTGGTACAGTGCCCGTCCAGTGCCGCAGCTTCCGCGGGCCACACGATGGCCCTGAAGGAGGGCCAAGCGGGCCTTGCTTGGTGTACTGATGGTTAGGCCGGTGCGTATAAATTGATTAAGTCGGTTGCTAGTATTGATGTGTTTGAAAGTTTTATACATAGATTTGAATCTTGTTTTTGAATTTTGATCTGGAATTGGAATTTGCTAGAATTGTGGGTTCTTACAGTGGGGGTTTTGGATCGTTTTTGCAGAGGTAGACGCTGGAGCGATCCTGTGGGTGTATGTGGGGTGTTTGTGCTGAAGGAATGAAAGGATGAGGACGGCTTAAGGAAAACAGAAAAGAAAAGGACTAGCTTCGGAAGGTGGCAGCCAAATGCGGATACGTGATTAAGAAATGATTCTGTGATGCGAAGACTGTGATAATTAATATGTTGCCAAAGAGCCTGATTCCACTGTAATTCTACACCAATAATACACTTGAAAGTCCACCACCAGTTAGAAGTTATGTTGTTTATTTTGGGCTTCTAAATTGGGATTGGCGGGCCTTCAATTCTCATGCGGGGTGGTATTGTTAACTTGGGTCAAAAACAAGTCTAGTGATATTGCTAACACGTGCTTATGTTATTGTTTTGACGCAGATATTGAGTGCGGGTGTCCTGACTGACGTTAAGTTGTCATGCCAACGTGGGAGAAAGGAAAGAGATCTGACGTTAGGGAGGCCGACGGCAGTGGTGAGACGCAGCGCCGGCGTTCTGACGCAGCGTTTGGCGGGGAACCAGACGCGACGTCAGAAACAAGATGGCGACGTATCATCGTGCAGTGGGCCTTCACAGTGAGTCGAAAATAACTGTGTTTTTGTGGGTCGAAACTGTTCTTTGGTATTGGAGATGTTGTAGAATGGTTTTAATTGAGGGTGGGGTCGGATTTGGAGCTATTGAGGATGGGGATGATCCCCACATGAAGGTGTTAGATGGGGCTATCCGGTGGATTGGGCGACCGGGAGAGTCCATTACTAGGTTATATGGGGGGTGGCCGGCGGCTATTTGATCCCCACATGAGGATCAAAGGAGGTTTCTGAAGAAACTTACCGCGGGTTGATGTTGAGGGTGGTGTGAGCATCATCTCCTGTGGTTTGTACATGTATTTGTCTTTCTTTGGTTGATGCAGGAGTGGGGTGTACTTTGTGAGCTCTGCCGGGGAGTCATGGCGATCAGCCGGCCAGGCCTCACAGGGTAGGTGTATGGCGGAGTCGATATCACTAGAGGCCAGTTGGAAATCGGGTTGTCCTTCTGAGGAGATGACCAATGTCATGTGGTGGGCTCCTTTTAAGATCCTGTATAGTGGTATTCTCCAAAGAAGTGGTACCGGAGGATAGCGCTGTAGCGGGATCTGTCGGACTTGTCCCCCGATTATTGTCCTGATGTCGGACTTCCAATGGAGATCCAGGTGTCTGCCCAGGGGTGCCGTAAGGCGAGCTGGGGAGACCTTAGGGGCCGTGATGGTGGGGGCCCAGAGATTTTATCCGTAGATCATCTTGCCAATGGTGAAGCTAAAGGTTTGACCGTTGGCATGGATCTTGGCCACGATGGAAGGTGTCCTGTGGCTGTCCTGCTTGCAGTAGGGCCAGTGTCGCAGGCACCTTTTGGCGGTGATCCAAGTGATGTATAGCAGGATAGCCAATAGCACCCAAGTGAACATGCTTTGATAGCGGCCAGGTGACTGGATATACTCCAGGTCTGTACTTGGGGTCGTTGGTGAGGTTGGCCAGTCCTTGTTAGCCTGGCGTATCAGGTCTTTTAAAACGGTCCCAGCTTTCAGCATTGGCCATCTTGGGTGTTCGAGTTGCTGAGACTAATGTGATGAAGCGCGCCAATTGATTGACACGAAGATGGTTCTTAAGGGTTAATGCGCAGCAAAGTAGTGCCAGGAGGGGTGATACTAAATGTATCCAGGGTGAGAACTGGAGGTGATATCCTAGATGCATCAGGGAGTTGGTGGATAGGAGGGCGGATTGGTCCTTAAGTCCCTGTGCGGCCTTTTTAAGGGTTAGGGTGTCTTGAAAGAATGGTGCTATTTTTTGATTATGTAGGTGTTTTAATTTTTCAAAATTGGGCAGGTGAAGGGTCTGGGATGTGGTTGCCATGGTGATGCCGGAAACATTGGCTGGAGGTTGACCAAAATGTCGCCACAGTGGTAAATTGAAATAGGCCTTTGATATGGGCTCTAGGGTGAAATTTTGGGTGCAAGATAAATCAGAATTGGTTAAAATCATGCCGGCATTTTTAATGGAGCACAGGCATGGGACTGAGATGACTGAGTATTCACTATTTTTAATTTTGACTTGGCCTGAATCTGTGCATTGGAGCATGGAAGTGGGATGGTCAGTTATTAGCAGGAAAGTACTGTGGGATAGGGGTTGGATAAGATTTTATATGGGTGCTGCCATGTGTGCTTTAAAACTGCAGGTATGGTGCACCGCCTCTGGTAGGTCTAAAAATAGGGATAGAGTGCATGTGGGGTGTGTGGCTGACAACAGAGGTAGTGGTAGGTTACAGCTGATAAGGTGGCCGAGGTCACACATATCCAGGTCAGCTTGTGTAAACTGTATGTAGTGTGAGTGGGTCCTGGACATAGCCAAGTAGCCGGGAAGTGGCTCCACCTGGGTGTGACCTACTGACTTAGTGTCGGAGGTGTCGAAAGGCACGGGGAAGGTTTCTATTCTAAATATAGAAAAGGTGCTTCCCCCTCTGGTTATGGGTACTGGTATGGTTATTAACAGGCTCAAGTTATGGCTCCAGTGCACATGTACCCGGCGCTTATAATAATAACTTATGGGTAGGCCTTCTAAAATAATGCCGTGATGTGCCTCGTGCAGGAGGTTGGATAAATTGTTTAAACCTAAACTGAGGTCGTCGTGTGTGATGATGGATTGGGGTAGGGTGCCCTCAAGTAGATTATTAATGGTTAAGAGCAGATTTTCCAAGTCATTTTGGAGGTCAATTAAAGACTCTATTTGAGAATTTGCTGCTGTGAATAACATGGAATAGAAGGTGTCTTGTCTGGATTGGAGTTCTAGTTTTAATAATATTGATGAGATTCCCGAGGCCTATTGAAGCTTGACTTGGCCGGGGCATTTCTGGCTTGTCTGACGTTTGGAGGTGGAATCAATTTTGACAAGGTTTCTAGTGTTGTTTTTGACTTGGAGAATAGGCTCTGTATCATGTTATCTAGGGCATGGGCTGTGTGCTTAATGTATTGGGGTGCATCAGTGCTGATGAGTGGGCTGAGTAGTTCTGGCTGACTTAGGTTCTGGTCAAAGGTCAGGTTAAGGCTGAAGGTCAATGGATAGTCCATGTAATTGGCTAGTAATGTTTGGGGTAACTTGGTAAACAGTGTGCCATAGTTGGGTCTGAAGATGGTGTTCAGATTGGTGTCTGATGTTGAGGTGCAGCCGAGGAGCAGATGTAAGAATATACAGACTGCTAGGATGGCTGCTGCTCTAGAAAAATGAGAAAAATTGAGAAATTTTGAGGATTTTTGAAATCTGATGGTGGGGTTCACTTAAAAATAGCATTAGTTTAGTCACAATGGGATGTTAGTATGGTCAAGTATTTACAAAGGTCGGGGATTCTGTGGGTGGTAGGGTTGTTGTTACATGATGGGACTTATGCAGATGGACTGGTGCCTGTTGTCACCGTCAGGGGCGGTACACGTGCTTGAGCATGGAATCTGTTTATCTCAAAAACAGCAAACTGGAATACTAGGCTGGCTGTATTCCTTATGGCCAGTTCGCGTCCAATTCTGGAGTATTGGCGGGGTAAGTCCCTGAGAGGCTGTTCTGACGCTAGAAGCGTGCGAGCACATAAGAGTGCTATGTATGATGCAGATCTATGGTTAAACCTGCCCCATGGAGGCCGGCGGGGATTATCCCCAGCTACAGCGACCATGAAGGCTTTTATGGTTGCTGCTATGGAGTGATTGCTCAAGTCCAGCTCCTGTCTTAGCACAGGGCTGCTGAGGTAATGTTTAATATCTTCCTGGGCGAGGAAGGTGATGAGGTGTTGCTGTTCCATGATTATGCTCCTAATTTCAAAAGGATCCATGAGATCACTCCTGATCCAATGTGGTCCAAGGAGGCTGTGTATGGTCCATGTAGCATTTGGGCCTTGCTTATTTGCCGGTTGGTCCAGGCTGTAAGTCATAAAGGAAAAAGGTCTAAGTGGGCTGTGAATGGGGGAGAGGTAAAGGTGGGGAATTTGCTTGGCTGAAGAGGTTTAGTAAATTGGATTATCAATGTTAAAAATTATAGGATAGTGGAGAAGTTCTTCCACATTTTACACACACTTAGGGCTCACACCGCCATTGGTTAATAGGGACACCTGGGCACCATGATAAATAAAATTATCATGTACAATGCTAGAACGACTGTTAAATAAAAATCCTAAATGCTAAAATAGACCCATAAGATAATCCTACCTGGGCTGGTTGCATGATGGGTCTGCCATGGTCCCTTCCCAGACACTTGTTGCCGTGCTTAAGGTGTGGTGGTATTGGTTGTAGGTTATGTTATGATCAGATGTGGGTGGGCAAGCGCTTATAAACCTGAGACTGAGTTTGGCTACTTCCCAGTCCAAGATCTCCCAAGTTGGTATGTCTTGCCCTGAAAGGGGCGTAGGCCAAATATTATTGGTGGATGCAAGGGGGGTTGACGGCCCCTTATGCAAATTAGGGTTATCCTGGCCTGGATTGGTTGGTGGTGAGGTATTGTCTAAAAATAGAATATTGGGAAGCTTGGCGGGGGGTATTTATCCCTAGCCAAGGTGGTATGGTTTCTATGGCGACCCTGTGGTTTTTAAAGACCTTGAGGGCGGCGCGTTATTGATTTGTATATGTGCCACCACGGCACTTAAGGGTTGGCGGGAACAGTGGTGTAAACATGGGGTGTGGGTGTCAGAGATCCATCTTCCTACAATAGGTTTATCATTGGAAATAGTGGTCTTGAAGTGGTAACAAGCCGTCGCATGTGTGTTTTGAAGTTTATACACAAACCGAGGATACAGCGCTGCCTTGGGCGGTCGGTATGTGGCATGGGTAACCTAACCTAATTATTTGATAATCCATTTGCCAGTGTTTGGCGTTCCACTTAGGATGGGTAGGTGGTTGTATATACAGTTAATCAAGGCGATGCATAGGAATTTTTATGGTTGTTAGTATAAATAGGTTGGGCGTTGGGCTGTGACTGTTGCTGTCAGTGTGTTTAAGTGGTTGGTATATTAATGGTTGATTAATTTTGTTGGGGCGCGTGGCGCCTGTGGGGATTAAAGGAGGGTTGTTTATATGGATGCTTGGTGTTTGACACAGCGTCTTGTGATCTATAATGGACGCTAAGGAATTTTTCTTGATTTTCTGGAGGGCATGGGGCTGAAGGAGATTGTTCCCTTTTTGGCTGGCCTTCCTCTCTTTTTCTTTATTTTGGGAGTGGTGAGACTCACATTGGAGGGGTCGTCCTGGTCGGGGTCGTGAAGTGAGCTTGTGGGCCCTGATTGTAGCCTTTTTATGATGGCTTTGGCGCTAGCTCTTGTGATTGGTCTCCTCAGCCTTGATACATGTACTGATTTCTTCAGTATTTTTCCGTCTTGTAGCCTTTTTAGAATAGCTGTAACTGGTGAAGTCATCTTCATTATGATGTAGGGGCCTGAGTATGTGGGTTGCAACTTTTTTGATGTGCATTTGACCAGTAGGGTGGGTATATGTAAATATACCAATTGGCCTGTGTTATATGAGCTGAGTTCTGCTGATGTGTCATGTCTGGCTTTCATCTTTTTGTGAGCAGAGATCATGTTTTCTGCAGCTTTCATTTGAATATCATCCCTAAACTGTAGTAGGCTGGTCATAATTTTCTCCTTGGTGCTTGAGTCTTTTTCAGCTTTAATCAAGGACAAAGCTGCTTCAGTTGGTAGGTGTGTCTGCTTGCCAAAGACTAACAAATTTGGTGAGTAGCCTAAGGCGTTGATTATAGTATTATTAATACTGAAGACTACAGCTTGTAGGAAGGTTGACCAATGCTTCTGTGATTTTGATACAAAAGCTCTGAGGGATGATTCAATGGTTTGATGTTGGCGCTCACAGAGACCTTGAGACCTAGACCAATGTGCACTTCCTGTCACATGTTTAATGCCGAACTTTTCACAAAAATATTTGAATAATTTTGAGACGTATTGCTGGGCATTATCTGTGTTCAGTACTGAGGGAGTGCCATGGATACATATGACTCTTTGGAAGAAACCAAGTGCTACAATTGCAGCAGTATTTTCTTCGCTTGTCCAGGCAGTTATGTGCCTAGTGGCATGGTCGGTCACCACATGTATGTAGTGAGAGCCATCAGTGATGGAGACCCTAGGTGACCTAGATTTGGCGGGCCTGCCTCTGGGGCGAGGACTGCTGCACTTAGGCTTGAGTGGGCGGGTCTTTTTACTGGGCGCTGATTGGCTGGCTGCTGGAGGTGTGTCATCCTGGGACTGGGACTGTGCTCGAGTGAGTACACACAGGTCAGGATTCACACCCTGCTGCCTTTCTGGGGTGCCTTTTCTTGCTCTTTGTTTGTGCTTCCCCAAATTTTGCCTCCTTTTAATATTGATCTAGGAGGTCCCAAACAGATGGGATTATTGGGAATTGGGTCGTCTGATCTGAAAACCTTTGTCATGGATATATCTGAAAATTGCACCTTCTTTGGTGGGAGGATAATTCTTCCTTGTGATCTAATTGGTATTGGATCATCAGAGCCAGGGGGATATTTTCTTCTGGACAGGCAATCTGCCACTAGATTAGCTCTACCTTGTAGGTATTTCACTTCAAAGTCATAGGACATAACAGTATCTACCCATCTTGCCAATCTACCATTGGTGATATTCTCCTTTTTGTTGAAGAGAGAGACTAGGGCTGTATGATCTGAATATACTTTGAAGTGAGTGCCGTCTACATAATGGTGGAACTTTTTGACGGCGAAGATTATCCCAAGTAACTCTTTGTCAGTTATTCCATATCTGGTTTCCTGAGGTGTTAGACCTCTCCCAGAGAATTCAATGGGTCTATAAAAGCCATGTTCATCTACCTGTGTAATAACTGCTCCTAAGCTGAAATTGCTGGAGTCTGTGAAGATGATGAAGGGTTTGTTATAGTCTGGGAATTTTAGGATTGCCTCAGTGCAAATTGATGCTTTGATTTTTTCAAAGGCTGTTTGGCATTGAGTGGTCCATTTGAAGGTACCCTTTGTGGCTTCATATAAGGGCTTCATTATATGGGCAAAGCCTCTAATGAATCTCTTATAAAATTGTGCCATTCCATTGAAACACCTCAGGTCATGGATGTTTTTAGGTGCTGGGAAGGTTTTAACCGGTGAGATTTTGTCTGGGGAAGGTGAGATGCCATGTCGATCTAAGGTAAAACCTAAGAATTCCATTTTGGTGGTGCCAAATTCACATTTTTCGGATTTTAATTTGATGTTTCCTTTGATGAAAAGTTTTAGCACTTCATCTAGGTCCTGCAGGTGTCTTTCCCATGTGGGGCTGTATATGGCCACATCATCCACATAGGCTACTGCATTTCTGTATTTGCACTTCATGAGCAATTGTTCCATTACATTCATGAATGACAAACCAGAAGTTTTTAAACCCATGGGTAATACTTTGGCCATATACCTTGTGCCATTGGCGGAGAAAGTTGTTAAAGGCCTTGATTCTTTAGCTAGAGGAATCTGATGGTAGGCGCTGTATACATCCAACTTGGAAAAATATTTAGCACCTGTTCTGCCAACTTGTTGCATGAGGTCATCTGCTCTGGGGAAGGAGTAGGAAAAAGATTTTAGGTTTTGGTTAACCCATCTATAATCCACGACTATTCTCCATCCTGAGTCTACAGACCTGTCTCCCTGGTGTTTGGGTACTAAGAAGGCTGGGGAGTTCCACTCACAGGGCTTGGTGCATTCTTCAATGACACCTTGCTGTAAGTGTTTATCCAACAGCTCTCTTTGGAAAATCTCTTTCTTGGGTGACATTCTATAGGATGGTCTGTTGCAGGGTTTGAAATCAGGGATTAATTCTAATTTGACTTCATTTTCAACATTTAATCCTATAGCACTCTCGTTTAAAACAAAGGCCTCTCTATTTGATTCAACAATGTTTTTGATTTGTTGTTTTTTGGCCTCAGTGAGCTTGTCACATATTGTGTATATTTTAGAGGGTCGTCCCCTTTGGGTAGCTGATCCAGGGGATCATCTCCACAATTGATGGGGAGCATGTCTTTGTCAGAGATTATGCTGTTGAGGGAGTGTTGGCTGTTCAGTTTTCCAATGGGAATGGCTTTGTTTAGATTGTTAAGTGCAAAAATGCCTAGGTTCATGTGCTTTTTGATGTTGATGGAAAAATCATTTGGGTTGGCCACTGTTACCGGTATGATTTTTCTTGTTGACCTTGGTTCAACAAGTGCGTGTTTGATTAGTACCGGTAATGTCGTGTCAACATTTTCTGTGATACCTGTTTTACCTATCAAGGAATCAGGTCCTATGACGATTGCATTGAATGTGGATTCAGAATTTGGTGGCATGGTTAGACCTTTGGCTGCCCTTATGAAGTGTGGTGAAGGAGACTTGGTCCCAAAGGAAATTTTGGCCCTATATTTGGTCATAAAGTTTACGCCAAGAATTATGGGGTGGTTTAGCTTTGGGACAACATGTAGTCTTGTTTTAAACTCTGTGTTATCGATTAGAAAAGTTATGGTGATGGAATTGTTGACCTGTACTGAGGATTTATCAGCTAGTAGGATAACCATACGAGATCTCCTACCATGTTTGAAATTGGGGGTTGATATAATTTTATCTGCCATTTTCTGGCTGATGAAGGAAAGGGAGGCTCCAGAGTCTACAAGGGCTCTGTAAGAACTGCCATTGATATCAACATTAACTGCGCCTTTAGTCAATTCAGTATTAATGTAAGAGGTCTTACCTTGCTGCCCATACTTACTGGTCTCGACTTTCAATTGGAGGGTGGAAATTCTCTTGTTCTGGTTTTCATAGAGGTCCTCACTGTCTGATGAGGAGTCTTCATCACAATTCACAGGGTGGGGGTCGTGGTTCTGTTGTTCTGCTGAATTTAATTCTGCTCCATCATTCATGTGTGAAATAGGGCATGCGGGGGACGTTCCAATTTTGTTGTCCAAAGTGGGGGCGGGGCCATAAGATGCATGGTGGCCCTCCCCTGGGTCCTATTCAATATTGTCATTGTAGTGTTCTCCTTGTCCAGAATCAGGAGGCTGGTTGTTAGGATGGTTATCTCCTATCTTTTTGTTGTCATTTCTGCCTGGTGTTGGGTCCCTAGATTTCTTTTGTTGCTGGGTCCAGTCATCAGGGATCGGGAACTCTGCTGGGACTAGTAGTTTCTGGAAGGACACCTGGCGGGTGTTGGTGGGGGTGGAGGCAACAGGGATGAAGACAAAGTTATTTCTTGTGTTGCTGGACTTGGACCTGCTTTTGTTGCCTTCCTGAGATCTGCTCCTGCCTGGTGACTGATATCTATTCTTGGAGCCTGATCTGTTGTTTGAGCCGGATCTGGAGTTGTTATAACCTTGCTGATTTTGGTTGTATCCTGACTTAGATTTATCGTCATACTGCTTATTGTTGCCGTTTCCAGGGGGCTTGTTGTTATAACTGTTGTTATTGTACTGGTCCTTCCTGGATCTGTTATTGTTGTTGTTGTTGTTGTTGTTGCCATTGTAGCTGTTGTTCTTTTGTCCATTGTAGTTATTGTAGTTCATGGCGCACAAGTCTGAGGATTGGTTTGAGGCATGGGCTGCTTTGGCTGCTTCTATGACCAATTCTTGTCTTAATGCTGCTGTCTCGGCTTCCCTAATGCTTTTCGGGCTGTCTGAGAGTACAACATTTTTTATTTCATCCTTGAGGCCATTTATAAGATAGTCCACTTGTACAGACTCATCCAGGTTGCTGTTGGATAGCAATAAGGTCATATCCGCTATATATTCCTCTACAGTCTCTTTGGGTTGCTGTTTTCTGTTTCTATATCCTTTGATTATTGTGGCAGGGTCAGGCTGGTTGAACCTGCTGAGAAAGGTGGTATAGACTGCCTCAGTGTCATACATGATTGGTTTGTCAAAAATGTTTGTGAAAAACCATTGTGCTGCTCTGCCCTTTAAAAAGGTATACATACAGGATGCATGCATTGTCGGGCTGTGGGGGTATGCATTTCTTATATAGAATTTGAATTCTGCCAGGAATCTGGCTGCAGACCTGTAGGGCGAGGGCTTGTCAAAGGGTTCTGGTTTGTTGAAACAGCTTAGTTGAGCAGATGTGAGTCGCTCAGGTTCAAAACTCCTATATCCAGTGGGGGCGGAGAAATTGGATTGTCCTAGATTTGGTATCATTGGTGTGGATTGAGCTGCAGGGTGGTGGGCAGCTGCTTGGGCAGGTGGTGTGTTTGTAAACAAACCATACATTGGTATAGGGTTGTTGTAGGGCATGTGTGCCTGGTGGGGTGTGTATACATGGTTGTAAACACTGCCTGAAAATGATGTGGCGGCTACCGGTGATGGACGAGTGGTAGGGGGCGCCATCTGGTGGGTTGTGGCCGAACTACCAAAACCTGCATGTGTCGCGCCTTGTTGGGTGGGCGTGGCACCTGTGGTTCGGGCTGTATTTTGGAAAAGGCTTGGCGGGCTGAGCCTGTACCCTACCGGTAATGATGTCGGCGTCCTGGTAGAGGTGCTCATAACCTGTGAATTGATTGATTGATTTGTGTTTTACAGCACTCTAGCGGCACTAAGTGGCTATCCCGTGCTTCACAGGTTGATAATTTAACAGAGGAATGTGTCAGTGCCCGCACATATGTGCACCACACACATCCTGAGGGGATAGGAAAGAGGAGATATAGACCCTTTTAAGTGCATATGTGCACCACACACATCCGCGGGGATAGAAAAGAGGAGAAATAGACCCCTTTAAGTGGGCTAGGGAAGCCTGTCATAACCTGTGAAGGTTGGCCTGAGGGGGGTAGCCTAGTGTTGGTGGGTGAGAAATGGCTGTTTGGGCCTTGGTTGGTAGGAGTTCTTGTCCTATCAATGGCCCTGAATATTTCAGTTCTCATTCCATCAATGTTTTTGTTGATTCTGTCAGACAGATTGGCTGACGCTATTTCAGACCTTCTCAGGACATCAGCATTGTCCTGAGCTGCTCTTCTCTGTATGTGGCCAATGTCATTTTCCAGGTGTGATTTCCAGGTGTCCATGTCATTCAATCTGTCATTTATCCTTGACAGTTGGCGGGAGGAGTCGTCTCCAATCCTTTTTATTTCAGCAGACAATAAGTTCATTTGTCCTGTTAACAGGTTGGAGAGGGAGTCATTGACTGCCTGGGTGCATTCTCTGACTATGTTCCTCGTCATGTCATCCTGGTTGTACTCTGGGGGTGGGGCTGCAGTGGCCATGTTTCGATGGGCAGATGCTCTGTGCAGGTGGGGGAAGGTTACTTCTGTGTCTTCTTCAGAGGTGGATTCTGTTTGTAAGTGGGCGGGGAAGTGACTGCTTCTGTGTAGGATGGGAGTAGTGGCCACGAGGTCGCCTCTTCTAGCTGCAGAGTCCAAGCTTCTTTGAAGTCTGTAAAATACAGGTGTATTTGGCCTGTGAGGGGAGGATGATTGTACCCTTCTCCTGGGTCTATGGGTGGGGTATGGCCTCTCAAAGGATCTGGCTCTTGGTGGCGTGCTCAGGGATGAATTCGGCACTGGAGGTGTGGCCTTGTCTTCCTCAGATGTAGAGTAGGAGTAATAAGGCCTAGGATTGCCTCCAGGTGGGTTGCTATCAGGCTGTGGGTTTTGGTGCGGCCTTAGCAAATTGGTGAGATTGGGGCTGTCTTGCCACTGCTCTTCTAAAATAGGGTTTATCCTGTCTAGAAAAACAGAGGGGCTCTCACCACACTGGTAGCTTGGTGTAGCGCCGGTTGGTATCTGCTGTGCACGTCCTGTGTTGAGTCTGTTTTCTCTCCACCTGTGGATTGCTGAGTCTAGCCTGCTCCTCCAGTAATTGTCTGCTACTGATGGGTGGGCTTGGATATCTGGTACAGTGAGGTTGTCCCAACTTAGGTCAGGTGTACACTGTGGGTCACTGCTGGATGAGGGTGACCGTCCAGCAGCTTCCAGGGCTTCCTGCAGGCTTTTGGATCTTTCCTCTAGATGGCTATCTAGGTGGAGGTAACCAGGTGATTGATTTTCAGGCGTGCTGTATGTGGTACTTTGAAGACCACCTAATCTTAGGGGTGGTGATTCTGAGGGTGAATAGCCAGGTAGGGTGAGGTTTAAACCTGGTGGTGGGGCTCCTGCTGGTGTACTGGTAGGTGCACCTGTGTTGGTGTCCACTATGGTAGATGAGAAATGTAAGGTGTTTGAACTCACAGGTGTCTGCTTATGTGTGCGTCTATGGGCTGGTAGCACTGGGTCCAGCTGGAGCGCGTCTGGCGAGGAGTCTATTGGGGCGGTGTACTGTGTACTGGTGGCTTCTTGCTGATCTCTGTCTGGAGATGTAGGGATACGTTGTGGGGCTGGCTCCTTTGGTAGGGTCTCACTGTTGTCCATGGCTCATGAGAGGTGGTAACTTGTGGGATGATACGTGAGGGTTTTCCACCATTGTCAACGAGTCCGTAAATGATGAATAAGGATGAATACAGACGAATCAGGAATCCAGTTTGATATCCACTTTATTCATTGAAGTCCACGAGGTATAGTTGGTGATACAGTATAAAGATGCCCAACAGTGTCCAAGCCTAGCCCTTGAGCCAAGGGCCTTGGTCTCACGTGAGTGTGTGAGGTATGAAGTATGAAGGTGGAAAGATGAGTGAGCTGCTCCCTCCACAGGTATTTGTAGTAGGAGCTGCTCACCCAGCTCATCCTAAAAATAGTGTCAGGTGAGCTAAATATAGTAACTGGGGAACTCCAGTGCAGGTATGTAGGGGGGATCCCAAACATAGCACTGGGGTTCACAGAGTTCAGTATGGTTCTAAATATAGCTGCTGGGAATTCCCGGTATGTTGTGAGCTGCTCATGATCAATGGGCATGTCCTCCAGCAGGAGGAGTTGGTCTAAACATTGTCTGCTAGGAATTTCCAGCATGCAGCGAGCTGCTTGTGATTGACGGCATATCCTCCAGTGGGAGGAGGCGGGGTCACTGAGTGCAGTTGACACCGCCAGCCTTTGGTCTTTGGTATGGTTTGGCTTGTGGGTAGACTCGGACACTGGGTTACATAGTAGAGTCAAGGTGAAAAATAAATATGATAAGTACAATACCTATAACGGTCTACTGACACTATAATGGTAAGTAAATATACATGCTATAGAAAACCTCATATATAATAATACACCATTTCAGACCTTTGGTGTGGCAAGTATCTAGGATGTTCCTGATCTTAGGGTGCGGCTTACATGAAGAGATTTTTATATAGAATATAGCAAGGAATGTCAACCGGTTGGCCTCAGGTGCAGCTTAGTGCATTCTGCCAATTCAGGGCCAAGTTGGCTTATATGTGAGTGTGGCTTATATGCAGAGTTTTACAACACTTACTTGTATAAGCAGTACATACTCCACAGGCTAATCTGGCAGATCAACATCTGGCAGGGTAAGAAAAGTGTTCTGTTCATCTTTGTATTGTTCAGTGATTGAGCACCTGATGATAGTGCAACTCTTTGAGCAATAGGTAATGGTTGTAGAGGAGAACGACATTTATGATTATCTTTGCCACAAATTTGAAAGGCATTTTAGCTGATACCGGTATCCTAAATGCAAAGGCAAACTGACTAAGACTCAATAGGGACTCCCCTAGGAGGGGCTAAGATTTGACTGGTGACCCTTTAGAGGTGGTAATTATTTTTTGTCCCATTCACAGATATCAAATGAGAAATCTTTGTCTGAGCAAGCATTGGCTAACAATTGTTCTATTTGGATAGACTGATATGGAGGTATTGTAAAGTAGTCCTGAAAGCTAACTGATCATGACAAATCGTAAATTACAGGTCAAACTAAACATTATCATGTATACCACAGTGTAATATCTAGCTATGGGGTTAATATAGCCAATCTATTAACTTAGTGATAACAATAAGTTGGCGATTAGTGGATAATTGATGATAGCTTTATTGTACAAAGGTACATGCTTGTTCGATGGTAATTCAGTGAGTAGCTAGTTGGTAGTGCTGCCAGGTGGACTCCCACCTGGCTGTATATACAATAGTGACTATCGACTGTACCACCAACAATAACATGCAACGAGGGGGGCTTCGCCCCCCTTGTTGCATGTTATTGTTGGATATTAGTCACAAGTCATGACATATCCATTAACTACTTATTTTATTACACAATTAATCAATGGATATTCAATAGAAAATCAATAAATATAATTTGAAAACAACAATCTTTCCCTCCCTGGTACTCGAAGCCAGCCATAGTGTGTTTACATACTGCAAAAAAAAAGTACACCTGGACCGGGACTCGTCCCGCCTACCTCTAGCAGCTGAGCGCAATGCGCTAACCACTAGACCGTCGGTACACACACCTGGGCACCCTGCTTGGCTTTGTTTGAACGTGTCCAGCAGTCCTCTATAATTATAATGCTATTCTAACCTTGTGCATGTGAGGGTTGTTGTGGGGGGATCACAACCATATCAATGACTTATAGAGACTTGGTTCTAACCAACCATTTCTCGTCAGTCCCTGTGGTGCACTGCATAGGGAGTTGGATTTGGGATCAGGAGACTGCAGGTTCGACACCTACCCTGGCAATGAAAGTTTTGTAGGATTTAACATGTAACATATGACATGCATGTTATCCATGGATAACAGCACTGGGTGCCTGTTATCCTTGGATAACCGCACACCTTACAAAAGTCATGATGCATGCATCATCCCATGCGATATCAACACGGAATATCCAGAAAAATCACTCAGAATCACAGAAATCGTGTAATAATGTCAATATAGTAACAAAGTAAAACAGGTTGGGTTCTCTACTTATCACAATTGTTATCCAAAATAGGTACTTAATGAATGCCTTAGAACTGGATAACTGCACTGCAATGACATCATACTTAAAACACTGCCTCCTGAATAGTAAATATTACATGTGTGTATCTTATCCTTTCAGTGAACAAATGACCATGGAATGTTTACGTAGTACACAGAACAAGGCTCTGATACGTGTGCATATCTGTCTGTTCCTCATATCCTTCACACTACTGGTTATCTATGCATATCGCTTTGGACCATTGATGGCAATGCAGCTCAAGACCCATGGACTTCCAACTCTTGACCAAAGAAACAGCACATCATATTCACGACAAAATAGCAGGGCTTTGAATAAAATACTGCTGAAGGAACTAGAAAAGTATTCTGAACTGATAGAAAAGGTGCAGATTACATCTGACAATGAAAATAGGTGGCCAAATACTATTCTAAAGTATCTTGATGCAGAATCAGACAAATATTTCACAGAACTGAAAAGTGTTCAAAACATTAGAACAGTATTTTTCAACTTGTCAAGGTCTATTACAATGGGTCTTATCAATACCAAGACATATGCAGTTCACAGTAATGACTGCAAAACATTCACAAATAAGGGAGACTTACTTTTTTGGAGTTTGAAGAAGCTTCCCTGCTTAGAAGGGGCAGGTTACATCAGTCATTATCCCAATATAAATGACATCAAGCATTATAATTTTCAGACGGGTTTAATCTCATCAAGAGAATTTGTCTCTGACTCCGAGGAGTATATCACTGTTGGGTTTCTACAAGTAGTAAAGGATGCATATATTTTAGCAAGAGGTGACTATATCACAGCAGGCACCTATAACTCAATCAGCGGATGTCATCGAGACAATAGGAAGAAGCAGAAGAACATAAAGGTTCCAACATATGCAATGGTTTTCAGTATTGCTCATTTCTATGGAACGAACTTTTATCACTTTACAGTTGAGAGCTTGCCAAGGATCGTCCTTTCACTCCCCTTTCTACTGAAACACAAAGACATTAAAGTGCACATCATGGCTAAACGTGCCTTTCAGACCTCATACCTGTCAAGTTTGGGAATTTCCCCAAACCGTATAGTAGCTGGAGATGTTCAGGCTAACACAGCATACATTCCTAATGGAGCAAATTGTGGACATGGACAGGTCATTGCAAACAATATAGAGTCTGTTTTTCTGAGGGCTGGCTCGGGTAGTGAATACACCAGGGATACCATTGTCCTGATAAGGCGCTCAAGTAGGGGCAGGCAGTTTAAGAAGCATGACAGCATACTTAAGATGGTAAAGCAAACTGCAAACACCTTTAAACTCAGAGTGGAAGTCTTTGGAGATAATCCTGTCCCTGAATTTAATGTAACAAAAATCATGTTCAATAGGGCCGCAGCAATAGTGGCCCCACATGGGTCTGGATTGGCCAACATGGTTCTGGCTCAGCCCGGGACCTGTATAATTGAGGGTGTTTGTTATCAAACTGGTCGTTTCGGACCCAAAATTAGTTTCAGTCATTGCTTTGTTTACATAGCACAGCTTTTTGGTCATCGATACCATGGTGTTGTGCCTGCAAAGAAAAGTTGTCTTTATATGGAACCACATGAGCTTGCCCCTCAACTCAACCAATGTCTCAAACATTTATTACAAGTAAATCCTGTCAACTTGACCTAATGCCTGGATATATCTATTTTCCTTTGTGTTGTGATGTCTGGATGCATTGCAAATACCAATGCACCATTTAGCCGGTTAGGTGCTAAGGTAGGATGTGCATTAGCACGATATTATATTTTCTCACTAATGCTCTTTTAACAAACATTTTATACCATGTATGAACATATCTTGGAACATATAGAAATATCTTGGAATTTTTAAGAATAGTACAAGAGAAGAAAAGCTGTCTTCCTAATGAATATACATACCAAGAGAAAGAGGACAGATCATTACAGAAAAAAACAACAAACCATCAAGAACAAGCAGAACAATGGATTAAGAGTGTCAAAGGTATGCATACATGTGTGATATGCTAGTGTAGCTCTGGCTATATAGGATGTTGAACTGCAGTAGAGTGAACGCTTACCTGAGGGGGCCTTTATGCCTGATACCTTTGCAACCATTAAGAAAAAGAAATGGAGATATAGCTTATAGGTAGCATGCAACTATTTGAGATTTTTAATTTTGAAAATAAATGTAGGTTGTTTTGATTTCTGTGATGAAGAAATTGTATTGAACTGATGTACAAAAACATTAAAATCTTCTCTGGGGATTGTGTACCTGGAGGCAACCACACCAGGTGGACCCTGCTCTGCTGCTTCAGGGGTCTAGGTGAAATGACCTATCACATGAAAAGTATCGGTGTCCCTCTTGTAGATAGGGAGATAACTAAATCCCCTGCAAATAAGAAATAGCTTATTCACATATCACCCTGGTAATAACATTGTACTTAGGTCCTAGGGTAGTCATATCATTACATCACAAGGCACCTATGCTTTATATAGCTTACCACCATGCCTTAAATGGGGTAACTCAATCCGAGTTAGGCCATTTTGAGAATAGTCTTCATTATTTTTAGCTTCAGAATCATGAAATAAATGGGAAAAAGAAATTTAGGGATCCGTTTCCAAAGGAAGTGACATAATAATTCAGGAATTCTTCTTGAAATTCTCTTACAAATTGAAAAGTGCTGCAGATTATCTTATGAGATGGTGTAATATGTAGAAACAAGGGTGGGTCTGGCTGAGCACAGACACTAGCAGATCCCATAGGAAAGGGTAAAAACAGTTCTGATGTATGGCTTGTTTGATCTTATGAGGCTGAGTGATCTGAAGGCTCCATATGCCAGGCCCACCAAAAGGCTACTGGAGTGATAAGATATCTCTCTTGGAGCTCCTGCTAGTCTCCCACCTGGCAGCAAGATACCCAGAGTCTCCTGTTAAGTGAGGTAAAAGGGAGAGACAATGAGATGCTATTTACAGACCTTCCAGTCTAAACTGATCAGATTAGTGAATTGGAGCAGTATGTCATCGCAAAAGGGTATAGTAGACGTGTTGGTATAGAGGTACAAAGACCCCCCTTGAAGTGTGATGTGCAGCATAAATCTTTGTGTAATGTAGGATTTGCAATAAAAAATGTATACTAGAAATGCAGTATTCTGTCATTGTACATAACACAAACAGTTTATATCTTTAATTGACAACTAGTGGCTTCGCCACTAGATAGTGAGTCAAACTGCCCCCCCCCCATTAACTGCAATACTCTCCCCCTTCAGTGCAGCCCCCTGGTGTATTACAGAAGAAGTGTGTAAGTTAGCGACCCGTATCTTAGCAACAGTGCGTAACTAAGCAATGTCAAACAACTTTAATACTCTCCATGCAGATTCTCTCGGACTTTTGATTTCAGGGGACTTCTCTGTAACTACACATCAGATCTTCACATATGACCTATCAAATTAAAGGTCTCGGAGAGTAGGATATCTATCTTTAATTGTAAAGCAATGGCGACCATTGCAGCTTGACAAATGAATTTTGTGGTTATAAAATGTGTAACAGGAGTATGAATCAAAGAAATCTTAATTATCAAAATATTAGAAAGAATCAAGTAGGGAAAATATTATTAGTTCTCAAAATATTTTTGTTGATAATATGTGCACATGAAAGATCGAGTTAGCTGGCATTTTCCTCACTGCTTCATAGCCTAAATATTTTGCTTCATCTGGTACCCCAAGGGTACTCAGGCTTGAAGCAGTCAAAAATTCTGAGTTTGTAACCAGCGATCTAGTAACCCATTTTTATATCTAGTGTAATTAATGTGTGATCAAACTTTTAACTAAGTTTGGCTTGGCTTCATTCAGTACACATATATAGTTGCACCTTTAATTGTATGTTGAGTCCCTATTAAATCTCCAATGCTCACAATATGACCATCAATATGTTCTATAAGCAAAACTTTTAGGATATTGTAAGAGATTGGGATATAAAATATAGAGATTAAACTGTCTGCATATCAGGAGTCCAGTAAATGATAGACCTATATTTCATCCAAGTGATATTCAAACCTGTTCAAGTAAATTCTAGAATGGACAAAGAATCGCCATGTTCTACCCAAACATCACACATCCTCCCTCACTCATGTCACACAACCCCAATTTAGATGACCAACCCCAGGTTGATTACAACTCATACTCACTCCCCATGTCTGTGACTGCTCAGTATGGGCAGGCATGCTGACAAGCTGTTCCATGGGGAGTAGTGAAGCTGAAGTACCCTTCATTGACACCTCACTGAACTTAGGGTTGGGACCGTTAGTGGTATTGTAACCTACAGCCGGCATGGCAGTTTTGCGGCTGGCATCACGTGGTGCACATCTTTGAGCTCTGACTGTATACATTTAGAAACAGGTACAATGTTTGTGGTAAGATGTAAGATATACTTACTCTCTGTCATGTGCCTGTAATAGTAGCTGATCAAAGTTAACAGTAGATGTCTTTCACATCAGAAACTATACAGGCTTCATGTGTGATGGGCTTAGGCTTCAGTGAAGTAGAGGTTAAGAAATCAATTGAAAAGAAGCAGTATGTGAGCAGATAATAGTAATAGATATCATAAAAAGAAATTGGATTATAATGTGTACTTTTCTTATCCATTCCAATAACCTACTACAGCATACGAACAATGCTATCCAGAATTACCTCACAATGATACAAAGGGTAAGTAATAGTTGGTCCCCTCATGTATTCCCCTGTCAGTTAGCAGTCTCCAACAACCTGTGCTAAGTTGTAGATATAAATAAGGCGCCATTTATTCCTGTCTATTGCTGTCAGTGAGACAGGGTATATGATCTTATGCCCCCTTAGATACTCAGAAACTTTTGCGATCCATCTTTACTTGAAAAAGCACTTCCTCTAACTGTTTCTGGTAGTTTTTTTTTATCATGCTAGAATTAACCATACATCACCAATTCTGTTTTCAGGCCCATGTCTTTATGCTTCCAGGCATGCTCTTCAATAGTTTTCCATTTGCTATGCATTGTACTCGAGAGGGAACTTTGAGATATGCCATTCGGGCAAATAAAATGATCAAGGCTAACCCTCTAATTGAGCATCATGTTGTTTAATGAATACTTAGTGATAAGACCTTTACAGGCACACAAGGGAAGAAAGGGGAGGGAGGGGAAGCTGCAATGACCAGCTTGGAATTGAATGTTATACAGTACCATCCATATTGATTTTCTCCCTTCATGTGAAACCAACAGCAAACTAACGCATTTCATAAGAATTCAGGGACACTCTCACATCTGCATGATTTAAAACAGAAATATGTCAATATCTGGTTAGCCCTCAATATGATAATCCAGAACATTTTGACAATCATAAAGGAGAAGAATAAAATGATAACCTTCTCTAAAGTGCATTAAAGTCAACGACTATGCCATACATAGCCACATTACGTTGCTGGCATTTTTGATTCTCCTGATAATAAAGCTCAATGCAGCATATCGGCCAAGTATAACTGCGAACCCCCAGGCATAGTGTACACATGTTTTTAAGCTCATAATTTGCCGATGGGTGTTAAACTGTTTTACATTTAAAGTCCATTATTGATTAAACTCTAAAAGCACAATTAGGTCCATTGTTTCAGATGATTATAGACATGATCCATCAACACAAAATAAGCTCTATTCGATTAACCTCACTGGGATGCCCTTATCATCAAGATGTTCCTAGAGAGTTCTTAGTTATATAATAGGAATAGGCCTGATGATTTACAACTGCTGAGTATTAATTGAACTGGGAAGCTTGTAGACTTCAGAATAGTGATTCTGGAAAGAAAACAGTCCCTTGGGGCACAAAGACGTGTCATTATCACATTTATGGCAGAGTAAAAGAGACCCTAATCATGGCCCAGGGCATTGCGGTGCATCACATGAAACGTGGTGTAAAAAGATATTACGAGGATGCGCTTGCTTGAGGATCTAAGATTTTTAATTCATTTAAATTTTAAGGATTTTGTACGATTCATTGAGAATCTAATCATTGAGAACTTTTGAGATAGGTACAGCAGTGCTGTAGTGAATTCTTTATTAGTATTTTAAGATTATAATCCAGTATTTGAAATTATTCTCTGACTATAGAAATAACTAATCAATACATTTCAAATTAGTAAATAAAATAACCAAAAATGTCACTTTTAATTGCTAGTGAATTATTACTAATATTTATTCATTTAAATGCGAGTAAATACTGACATATATTGAGTAATTGCTGGTGAATTCTGAGTAAATACTGACATGACTTGTATTGACTAATTGCTGATAAATAGTGAGTAATTACTGACATATACCGACTAATTACTGACAAAGAGTGAGTAATTACTGATGTATATTGACTGATATATAGTGTCTAAATACTGATATATAGTGACTAAGTAATGGCATATATTGACTGTTGGCTGACAAATAGTGAGAATTACTGACAAATATTGACTAATTGCTGTTATATATTGACTAAGTACTAACATATATATTGATATATTTTGATTAATCACTGGCAAATTAGTCAGAATATCAGTAATTACTCACTATTAGTCAGCAATTAGTCCATATATGTCAGTAATTACTCACTATATATCAGCAATTAGTCAATACATGTCAGTATTTACTCAGAATTCATCAGCAATTAGTCGATATATTTGAGTATTTACTCGCATTTGAATGAATAAATGATAGTAATAACTCACTAGCAACTGGTCAATATATGTTAGTAATTGCTCACTATTTGTCAGCAATTAGTCAATATATGTTAGTACTTAGTCACTATATAACAGCAATTAGTCAATATATGTCAGTAATTACTCACTTTGTCAGCAATTAGTCAATATATGTCAAAAATTACTCACTATTTATCAGAAATTAGTCAATATGTCAATAATTACTCACTCTTTGTCAGCAATTAGTCAATATATGTCAGTATTTACTCACTATTTGTCAGCAGTCAGTCAATATATGCCAGTACTTAGTCATTATAAAACAACACTTAGTCCATATATATGTCAATTATTACTCACAATTTGTCAGATATTAGTCAATAGTGAGCAATTACTAACATATATTGACTAAATACTGATTAAATGTAAGTAACTACTACCAGGTATTGACTAATTGCTGACAAATAGTGAATAATTACTAACATGTATGAACTAATTGCTGACAAATAGTCAATACATACTGACATATTTTGACAAATACCAGTCAAGACTGGATGCACAATTGAATCAATGGCTATTTCTCTGTTATATATTGACTAATTGCTGACAGATTATGAGTAAATACTGACATGTATTGATAATTGCTGATATAGAGTGACTAAGTACTGATGTATATTGACTAATTGCTGACAAATTGTGAGTATTTAAATATATATATATATATATATATATATATATATATATATATATATATATATATATTGACTAATTGCTGACAAATAGTGAGTAATTAATAATATATATTGAATAATTGCTGACAAATAGTGAGCAATTACTAACATACCAATTGCTGACAAATAGTGAGCAATTACTACCATCTATTGACTAATTGCTGACAAATAGTGAATTATTACTAACATATATTAACTAATTGCTGACAAATAGTCCATAGATACTGACATATTTTGACAAATACCAGTCAAGGCAGGATGCACAATTGAATCAGTGGCTATTTCTCTGTTATATAGTGACTTATTGCTAACGGATTGTGAGTAAATACTGACATGTATTGATAATTGCTGATATAGAGTGACTAAGTACTGATGTATATTGACTAATTGCTGACAAATTGTGAGTATTTAAATATATATATATATATATATATATATATATATTGACTAATTGCTGACAAATAGTGAGTAATTAATAATATATATTGAATAATTGCTGACAAATAGTGAGCAATTACTAACATACCAATTGCTGACAAATAGTGAGCAATTACTACCATCTATTGACTAATTGCTGACAAATAGTGAATTATTACTAACATATATTAACTAATTGCTGACAAATAGTCCATAGATACTGACATATTTTGACAAATACCAGTCAAGGCAGGATGCACAATTGAATCAGTGGCTATTTCTCTGTTATATATTGACTTATTGCTAACGGATTGTGAGTAAATACTGACATGTATTGATAATTGCTGATATATAGTGACTAGGTACTGACATATATTGACAAATTGCTGACAAATTGTGAGTAAATACTGATATATATTGACTAATTGCTTACAAATGGTGATTAATTACTAACATATATTGATTAACCGCTGACGAATAGTGAGTAATTACTATCATACCATAGCACTAATACTAACCTGTTATAGCCTTAAACCCAATACATGTACCGTAAAAACACAGATTAAAACACAGATTAAAACACAAATTAAAACACAGAATGGCGTCAACATTTTCAATCAAACACCAGAGAATGGAGAAATGGAAAGACATCCATTCAGCAATGACACACATCTATATATATGGAAAAGTACCAAGATACTGGATTACTGTGCTAATTATGCAAATTATTATGCACGGATATGGAATGTTTGGTATCAATCTGGGGTGTTTCGTCCCCCTAAAGGACATGCCCCCTAAAAAATCGGTTTAAAAAAAGAATAAGCGAAATAATTCTTTTGACTAGGTGTCTTTTCGGCCCAGCCAGTCTACCTGTGCCCTTACCATGGTGTGGAAGCGCACTACCTTCTGCCAAAAGATACCTGTTTTGCACTCAACTGGCAAAAAAAGGTTATGTTTAAGGCAGGAAGAAGTGGAAAAAGGGTTTTTTGAGTGGGGGCTACATGCCAGTGCAGGACTGGCAAAAGGGGGTGCAGCGGGTAGTCAAAAACCTCATATAGGAGTTTTCCCAAAGCGTGACCTATGATTTAAGGGTATTTCGAGCTGGTGATCATCATGGCGATATTTATTTTCAAATCTGCACAATGGGAACAAAGTTATCGATAATTTGAGCAATTTCAGCGATGTTTGGAGGGTATTATTGACACCATAGGCTTAGATATTGATGTTTTAAAGCTATGACATCACAAAAATGGCCATAACTTTCCACCAAATCATTGTAGGAAAAAAATCAAACAGCTATGGACTCCTCTGGAAAATCGTCATCGTCTGGGCATGATGCACCAATTTGACCAATTACACCAACTTAGTTGACATTATGATGTTTTGAGGCTATTAGAACTTTGCCTATACATACTATACTACTCGAATGAGCCAAAAACTCATTAGTACAGTAATGGTTTGCCGATACACACTATACTACCGAGACTGAGGAGCCCTGGTGGGTAACCAGAGTAGCAGGCGGATTTTGCCTGGCTACATTCAATAAACAGAACGACCTGGCACAAAAGCAATTCACTACAGGTACTTGGAGGCACCTAGAACTGGTGTAGAAGCTATCAGCCCGCCCCAGAAAGACCTGGCACAAAAACAATTCACTACAGGTATTTGGAGGCGCCTAAAACTGGTGTAGAAGCTATCAGCCCACCCCAGAACGACCTGGCACAAAAACAATTCACTACAGGTACTTGGAGGCACCTAGAACTGGTGTAGAAGCTATCAGTCCACCCCAGAACGACCTGGGACAAGAACAATTCACCATAGGTACTTGGAGGCCTCTAGAACTAGTGTAGAAGCTATCAGCCCGCCCCAGAACGACCTGGCACTAAAACAATTCACTACAGGTACTTGGAGGCGCCTAGAACTGGTGTAGAAGGGCCTATAGGACTTTTACCAGAGGTACCTGAAGCCGTTCTGAAGTCCCAAACGGCTTCAGGTACTTTAGGTCTTTGGTCAAAAAGCAATTAAGACACTGTAGATAGGCGTATTGAGGATTCTTTCCCAAGGGAAAGAATCTAACAAGCTGTCATGGGACTGTGAGAGAAAGATCTATGTGACAAAGAAAAAAGCAGTTGGTGTAATCATAGCTCATTATATATACCCTTACTCAAGTCTATTCAAATTTCGGGCCCTGATTAAAGCTTAAGGATTAATTTATTCTCCCTTAATCTAAGACTCTCTTAGATTCACTTTCCCTATCCCTTGCTTTTCTCCGTAACCCTTTAAAGAGGGAATTTCGATTGCTAATTATAAAGATCATCACCTAGACACTAAGATATGCAGTTTTACCAGAAAGAGCAGGTGGCCTTTCTGATCTGAACAATGTAAAAATTGACCAAGTTTCAGAGTTGGAGGCAAGGTGATTCTCCACCAGATTTAAGATCGTCTTGATCTGTTTATAGGTGGCCGAAATACAGCCCAGTAAATCCTTCATGATGACTTGCACCTTAATGGATACTTACATACAATTTGAGATGGAGTTATATAAATATAAAAAAAAACTACAATCCTTTACACTTTTGTTCTCCTTTCCTAGAACGGCTCTATTAATTTGGCACTTCTGATATGATTTATCATACAGTTGTGCAGGCCTTAGTTCTTATCAGAACTTAGCAAAAGAACTGTGCTATCCAAGTGACCAGTCTGTTTACTATCCCTCAGGAAGAATCTGCTGCCATACCAATGATAGATAGCTGGCTTTATTGAATGTGCGGTCTTTGAGACTATGCCCTTCCCTAAAAGAACACACTCGCAAGATTATGTCGTCATATTGATGTGGGTACAGTAAGTTATACCTTGTTTTCCCCATGGGTTGGCTCTGGTTATTCCCAAGAGAGCTAAGGAAATTTGACAGGGATGGTTTATGGCACTGATCATTGAAGACTGAATGGTTGGTGGTGGTATATATATGGGTAATCATTTCCAAATGAAAAAAGGATATTTTCTCTCTCTAAATGCTGTAGACATGGATTGGGACATGGATTGAAATATCATATCAGTATTGTTAAATCAGTGTTGACAAGCCTCAAAGAGGTTTGTTTTTATTTGACACTTTAAGGAGTGGGCATCGTACTATTATTCTGTTTAACCAGAGAGAAAGCAGAGTATGAGTATATAGAAAGACCACCCATCCGGGTTCGCTTAGATTTAGGCATACATGGATGACTCCATGCCAGGTACAATGGGTAACGTAGGCATGAGTTTGTAAGATCAGATCCAAACTGTTCACTCATAAATACCTGCTCGCTGCTCAGTGAATCAGAGAAATAACTAGATTTGAGAGTTCCATTCCTCTGAACACCCAACAGTATACATTATCAAGAACATTCTTTGTTAGATATTATTCATTTCACAAGTTAATCAGATTATATTCCTTCCTCTCCTTGCTCTACACAATTCCCACCCAAAACCATCGTTGATTTATTTTCCCCTCGGGCCACTGATTTTTGCTCCTCTTTTGTTGTGATTCTCATTTCTCTGTCCATTTCCCTAACTTTTTTTTCGCCGTTCTCCACATCATTCTGATTATAGTGTCTGCAAATATGTGTGTTCTGTCTTAGATATTTTTTCCTCAGATCCTTTACACATTGATCCTTTTTTTCAATTACCTTTTAATCAAACCATTGGAGATCTGAAGCCACAGACCCATCTTATCCTAGTCATCTTCCACCCCTTGTCCTCATAGTCAGGCCCTTATTAAACATACCCCTGTCACATAGATATGGCATTTATATAACGGGAAACTGTTGCACCATGTAGACATTGGGGTGTAGGATAGCCATATCATTACATCTTAACACACACATATTCTAGATCTAATCCTACTACGTTACCCTAGTATTAAAAGGATGGTTATCATTTTCATTGTGTCCAGGGTAATCTATAGTTTGTTGCATTAGTTTCCATTGTAATATCCCCAGAATCATGACATAACTGAATATAGAAATTGGGGGGGGGGCATACTAAAAGGATGCAGTACAACAATCCAGATAATCTTCTGGACCCTCTCTCATCGAGTGAAAAGTGCTGCAGACAAAACTCCCATGTTATGAGATGGTGTAATATGTAGAAGGTGGGTCTGGCTGAGGCAGAGACACTAGCAAATCCCAAGGAGAATTCTGAAATATGGATTGTTTGATGACGTGAGTGGCGTGAAGGCTCCATACATCAGACCTTCCAAAGGACTACTGGAGCGATAGGATACCACGCTCTCCTGGACCCCCCTTGTTGCTGCCAGACTCCCGCTTGACAGCAAGCTGGGTGTTAAATGATGGGAAAGGTAGAGACAATGAGATTGTATATTTCAGGTATTTTAAGCCCACAAAAGTGATAGGTAAAGTGAGGCAAATTAATAGGTAATGTCGGTTGGGTTAAGTAAAAAGGATTGCCTAAGGACTAGAGCAAAGTGTGATTGAATAAACTGAAGAGGGGATAGCGGATGTATTAGGAACAGCTGGGTTATGTCCAGACCCTGGGAGTCAATATCAGCCCTTTTCTATCGACATATATTAGGATTTATCACATTGGCCTGTAAGAATGGTAATTTGACCAGGCAAGCAAAACCATCCCTCTGCAAAGTTCAGCTCAATATCTTCAAAATAAGATACCATTGCCTACCATTCTGAGCAGTTATGCCAGAACCCCTGCAGGAATCAACATACGTTGCTACTCATATTAGAAAATTAGGATTACCATGCATCGTAAACCATAATAACCACTAAAATTAATCAGCCATGATTGCTATCATAGTAAATTGCATAACATCTTTAAATTTAGATCGATGGAATCGTTACCATGGCAATTAGAAACAGGCCTATGAGCGGGTGCGGTTTGAAAAACGGTCACTTTACCATCCAAATTTGGAATGTGAGCACCCAAAATAAAACATTTGGATTGATTTTTATTTGGGAGGATTATTCATGGGGCCTAGAAAACCTGTGCCACTGATGACAGTGAACGGATGACACTTAGAGAGCCAATGGAAATTATTATCGCAATATGAAATTGTCAGGTGGAGTTCAAGATATATCTTTGATTAGATAAAAATCCGTGCAATGCACAATGAATTACTCGAACTTTCCTGTCCAAATATCACACATCCTTCCTCACTCTGTACACATACCACACAGTCTCAATTTAGATGCCCAAACCCAGATTAATTACAGTTCATTCTCACTTCCCATGTTTTTGACTGGGCTGCTCTATAAGCTGCTCAGTGCACTGCTCAGTATGGACAAACATGCTCACACGCTGCTCCACAGGGAGCACTGAGGTTGAATTAGATCTCATTGACATCTCAGTAAAGCTTGGGTTGGGATGGATAGTGGCATTGTTCAATCACCCACATACTGCATTGCAGTTCTATAGCTGTACATGTTGTATTAGGAGAATCTTTGCAATTATAAACTGTACAAGCTTCATATCAAATAGACAAATCCTGAATACCAAAGGGATGGGTTTTAGTGAAGTAGTTGTGACATTGCAGGTCAATTAAACAGAAGCATAGATCTATTGAGGTGAAAAGGTTCGTGAGCAGAATTATGATAATTGATAATCTTTTGGCAAATTTGTTTTATCATATATTATGCACTTTTCTTTATGTCAAGATAAATGCTGATGCTAGATTGACAATGCACTTAGCCCTTGCATCACATGCTAATGTTGAATAACCTGCACCCATTCCGCACAATGATGTCATGGCTGAGGTCACCTGATCACAACATCAAAATGGCCACATATGAGGCAAATGTTGTGTGGTGAATATGAAATGATTTTGAATGATATTGATCAGATATTGATTGATTATTGACTGAAACACCTTGACAATTCTTTTTGGGAACCAGCGTAGCCTGGTACCAAAACTTTTTCACAAAAATACCTTGACATAAATGTATAGATGAACTCAGCTCATGGAGAAACTGTCAGCGAAAACTAATCATCATTCACCGTTACCATTAGACTGCGATTAATGACAGGTCAATACTTTATCCTCTAATGTATTCTTCTGTCATCGGGCTGTCCCCAATGACTCAGTGAGAGAGGTGGAGGGATCTTATGGTCCCATCCATACTTGCAAACTAATGCCATCCATCTTACCAAAAGACCTTAGGATGTCAGTCAAATAATACCTTTACTTGAGAAAGCACTTCTTCTGGCTGCCCTGGATGGAATGTCTGTTATGCTAGGATGGATTATAGATCAACCGTAATTTTCAACTTTGTTTTTGTGCCTTTGATCTTATACTTCAGGGTATTTTCTCCAAAGGTTTTCCATTTGCTATTCTTGGTATGCAAGACGGAAGTTTTAAATAAGAAGTCATTTTGGTCATTAAAAGAGTAAGAACACCCTCCGATTTAGCATTACATTGTTTCAACAAGAAGGGAAGAAGTGACACTAACCAGCTGGAAAGTGGATGGGTTAATGCACTTCCCACCTCTCCTCCCTTTGGTGAAATTAACAGCTAACTAAGGACATTTCATAAAAGGTTTATTCCTGCTCTCATATCTGAGGGTTGAATTGCCTCAAAACGATTAAGAGTTTTTTTTCTCACAAACCTGATCGTTTCCAAATGAAATGCATACCTTCTTATTCCTTAACTTACGAATCGCCACCCTGGGCAGGGTTGTCTACTTCATGTTTTTGAATACTCTAACATCATTAATTTTAGCTAGACCACGGTGAACACACCTTCTCAAGGGTATTAAACTGTTTTGACATCCCCTGTCCATTCAAAATCTAACTTTAAAGGGGCCCTGGCATGGTAATGCATGCCCGCATTAAAAAGTCACGTAATCACCACTTGACCAATCAGGGCGTCGTGATTTTTCTGCTGGTTCCCGTGATTTTATGATCTTTGTTTGAATCGGTACCCATGTTAATAATTTTGCATGCCAGCCCCCCTTTAAATGCACAATCTGGCTATTGTTTCAGGCGATCGTAGACATGATCTATCACTACTGAATTAGTCCCATGAAATTTGGGGAGCACATTCTGCGAGGCTGATTATCATGGACACTAATTAAACCCTGTGTCGTAAATGTGTTAGAATTATATTGACCTCAGTGAGTGCTTTAAACTAGTGATGGTGTCCCAAAGGTGTTTTCCACTGTTGAACTATGGAAATTAGCGCTGATTTACCGATGTTTAAGGTAATTGATTTTGAAAGCAAATTTGATTGAACAAAGTCGTAGGTTGTATAGCAGGGAATTTGTATTCTATCCTTCCAGTTCTATTACTAGTAATCACTACCACAAAATGGGTACTGTATTTGCTGCCTATTAATTATTGAAATTCTGATCCAATACTTGAAAGCATGCAGACAGAAAGGAGGACCATGAGATTCTGCATAATATAATGCCTTTTGCTTGCCATCTTACTCTGAATGGAGCACTACTTCTGTTCCATGCGAGTACTGCCTCTCCCCAAGGGGACCATGACATATCATTATCACAGTTATGGCAGCCCCATAGAAATACCTTTATCATAGCCCAAAGCATTGCTGTTTGTCACAGGCGATGTGACATAGAAAGTCATTGCCACCTGTGGCCGAGCTGGGAGTGTTAGAAATATGTGAGGAAACGAACAGCAGTTAGTCTTTTTATAGCCTACACGGTGGAAAAGATTTCATAAAAATAACTGTGAAATCCTTGACCCAAAGTTACCAGAGATCCATTGTTATTTTCACGGGGATTCCTTGTACCACGGTACTACCATGGGGGCTTCATTGTAGAAACTACACCACTTCACTGCAAAAAATCACGGTGGTTCACTACAATGTTTTATGAGGATTCCTTGTTAATTCAACCAAATTTTCACAGTGTAAGTGTGGATTGCTGAGTAGGGGCTGGATATGCATGGAATATATATATATGGAACTATATACACCCGTGTATATTTATATAATTAGCCGTGGACGGTTAGGGACTACTTGCAGCTTGTAAGGATACCAATGATGTCATAGTATGACGTCACAGTCAACAACCCACTGGTATAAAAGAGGTGGTTTCAAAGTAACCGTCAATTGGCTCGATTCACCTGTACAGGTAACACCACGCTGGGTGTTCCCTGGAAATTTTAAATTTTAGACGTTGTTTACTCAGAAATGGGTAGAAAGTCTACGAGAAATACCAAGACTAAGGTATCTGCGAAAAAATCGGCTAAATCGGCAAAAACTTCGCATGAATCGGCCAATTCAGGATTAGCGAGCGACTTGGATTTGTCCAACACATCCTTTGATTTGGACAATCCAGTCGTTGACCAGACGAGGAACAGCAGGCTAGAAAAGCTGGAAGGCGAATTGGCGGATGTCAAGTCTTTACTACGAGAGATGGTTAGCGGAGGGGACCGTAAAGATGGGATATCTGGTACTTCAAGCGGTTCGAGCAAACCATGTGCATATGTTGATAAACAAGATGTGATGTCACGTCGCCAGGGACGCGGGCCGGTAGTCAAGGAGACAAGACAACAGTCGCCATGCTATCCGTCAGCGCAAGACGAGGACGAGTGGGTTAAAGTCGCTCGACGGGGTCGTCATCGGTCTAGATCGTCATTTACAGCTCGTCAGTGCAGCCGCAGCTATTCGCGTTCATCGTCAATGGATTCGTCTATGTCTGGTCGTCATCGTCATACCAAAATCGGTGAGTTCGACCAAGAGAATTATGTAGAAAAGAAGGATAAGATAGACTCTATTGAGAAGCTTATTCTAGTCAACCTTAAATTCGCCCTAAAGTACTATAGAAAGGGCGCTGATATTGAAGGGATGCTGAGGCATTTGCAGGTTTTGGTTGAGAAGTCTGGTACTAGGATAGATACTGTACCAGCCCTTACTGCTTATGACAGGTCCGTAAGATCTAACGAGAATGGTATCTATGCTTTCAATGTCATTGAAAATTCGGATATTTTAAGATATTTATCGTATGATGGTACTGTGCAGGCCCAAAGAGCTTATACAGCTAAGCCTAAGAATTCAAGTAGACCAAAAACATCTAACAATCCCTGCTACGCATTCAACAGGGCTGAAGGTTGTAGTAAGGATCCATGCAGATACAGGCACATTTGCAATGTATGCAGTGGTCCTGGTCATAATAAATTGGACTGCTCCAAGGCTAAAAGTGAATAGGAAAATTGTGGTGATTTACGTCCTAGCTCTGTATGTTTCGATATTCTGATGCCAAGGTCAGAGTTAGTAAGTGTGGTAGATGATAAATTACCCTCACCCAAAGTTTCAGATAGGGGTGCTGTAAATATAAATTCTGAAGCGGATAGAAAAAATTTTATCGAACCGAGAGACCATAAGTCTAATCAATTTGACTTGGTTAATGAGATTAATATGAATGTTAATATTAACTCGAAAGTTGTGAATTTTACACATAGTCATCCGGTACAGGATGAAATTGAACCATTATTTACTGTTGCTGTAAAAAATTTACCTAGCATTAGAGTGTATGACAGCTGTATAAATGGTGTGTGCGAGTGTATACATTACATTGGTGGGGAGAGAGCTCAAAATTTTACCATGTAGGGTAGCTTCTTTCCTTCAGCAAGATGGTATCATTAATATTAGTGGTACAGAGGCTGATTTTCTATGGCATGGTATTGTTCAAGGGTTTAAAATTCTGGATCCGGACTGTCAAACTACTTATGATTGTAAAAATTATAAATCAATCCTTGAAGGTAGATTCTATAATGAATATTGTGGTATATTACTAGATGAGTTGGAGGCGGGTCTAGTTTCAAAAAGTGTTAGTAAACCTCGTTGTATCCATGCTCTAGGCGGTGTAGAAAAATCAAACGGCAAGTTAAGACCCATAACTGACTGTAGTATGCCTGATAAAATATCTATTAACAACTTTATGGATACCACTACCTCAGCTTTTTCATATAATAATATTAGCACGGTGACTGCTCAGTTAGAGAAGAACGCGTTCATGAGTGTGGTGGATTTGAAGTCAGCTTATAGGTCTATAAATGTGTATGCACCTCACACTTCCATGCAAGGTTTTAGATGGGATTTTGGTCATGGTGAGGATTATTATGTGAGCAACAGGTTAACTTTTGGTCTGAAATGTGCTCCATATATTTTTAATAGGATCTCTGATTTTATTGTGGAGGTGGCAAAATTCTACGGGGTAGAAAAAATTGTAAATTATCTAGATGATTTTATCATAATTGCTGATACTTATGATGAATGTTTACGTCAAAGGAATATCCTCATAGAATGCATGCAGTATATGGGGTTTGTGGTATCGAAGGAAAAAGTGACGGACCCTTCACAAACCTGTAAATTTCTTGGTATTATTATAGACTCTGTTAATCTGGAATTATCCTTGCCAGAAGACAAAGTAAAGAAAATGAAAAATATTTTAATGGAGAATGTTAGCAAGAAATTTATTTCAAAGAAGAACCTGGAGAGGATAGGTGGCCTTATGTCTTTCTGCTCGCAGGTGGTTAAGGGTGGTAGAACCTTTAGTAGACGAATTTTTGATCTCTGCGCTCGGGCCAGACCCGGAGGTTATATTAGGGTATCGGCTTGCACTCGCCAGGACATGCAGTGGTGGCTGGATTTTTGTAGAGTTTTTAACTGTAAAAGGTTAATTCTAAATGATGTGATTGATACGCCTATGTACTCCGATTCATCTGTCAAGGGCTTTGGAGCATGGATGGGGAAGGATTATTTATATGGTGACTGGACTTCTCATGATAAATTCAACCTAGGTTCAGGCCATTTTTCCCTCCCCCCTATATTGGACAATTTACAAAATCATCATCGGAATATTAATGTATACGAATTATATCCTGTTATGATGGGGTTAAAGCGCTGGATATCTAATTATAAAGATAAAAGAATACATTGTATAACAGATAACATGCAAGTGCTAGCTATGATTAATACGGGCAGGTCTAGGAACAAACTTTGTATGGAGTGGCTGAGAGAAATTTTTTGGCTTTGCTATATCAATAATGTGGAGGTGTACGCAACTTATATTAGGTCAGAAGATAATATCCTGGCCGACCAACTATCTAGACTTGCTTACAAGGGTATTCCGATTAAATGTATAACCTCTCTCCATGAAAATGATATGTGTTGCTTTAATTCCAGAGTGGGAGAGATTACTAAACAGAAAAATGTTACTTTTAGCCCAGAGTGTGTCTGAAAATACGAGGAGGGCAAGGAAACAACAGCTTAACAGGTATAAAAATTTTTGTAATAAATTTAATTTATCTAAATTTCCTTGTTCTCCCTCACAGGCTGCTACATATGCAGTATATTTATCTGAATATATGAAACCTTCTTCTGTAAGGAATTATTTATCGTCCATTTGGTATTTTCAAAAGCTTAGGGGTGGCATAGACCATAGCGGTAATTTCATGCTAAAAAAGGTGTTGGATGGTATTGATAGGAATTTTGCTGTTCCTACTAGGGTTATTCACCCATTGAGTCCAAAGGAAATGTTATGTATTAGATCGTATTTGGATCTCTCCAACAGGGCTGATTTGAAATTTTGGTTAGCTATCCTCTTATGTTATAGAGGTGTCCTCAGGATAGGACATGTTGTATCTTCTCCCCATACACTAAGGGTAGGTGATGTTAAAATATTTAAAAGTTATGCTAGTCTGCGCATTAAAACGTCTAAGACTGACCAGCTTGGTGGCCATTCTTTTAACATATACTTATGTAGGGATGATACCTCACTGTTATGTCCATGTAAAGACTTAAAAAAATTGTGCACAGGTAGGGCTGTGAGTGATTTGTTATTTAAAATTAATGGTGTTCCTCTACAGTACCAATATATTAATTCGAGGTTGAAGTCTTTATCTCTACGTGCTGGTATCAAAGGTTCAGTCTCCACTCACTCACTTAGGCATGGTGGTGCTACCATGTTAAAGGACGCAGGACTTAGTATAGATTCTATTAAAAAGAAGGTAAATTGGAAATCTAATTCTGTTTTTACGTATTTACATGACTATAAAAAAGAACTCTTAGAATTAGATAGACTTTGCCAATCTCAATTGCATTGCTGATTGGTATGTGTTTGTTCACATGTGTTTGGCGTGTTTAGGTGTTTGGCATGTTTGGTGCTGATAGCCCCAAGGTCAGCACCAAACTCATGTGTCTGTGATATGATCATTTATTATACTACTGTATCATATATTATTATTACCGTATATATCAACATTATTATCGTTATTACCGGTATTATTATTCCCTGGTAGCGAGATAACTTATATATATATATATATATATATATATATATATATATATATATATATATATATATATGTGTGATATAAAAATATAGATGTGAAATGAATTATGAAAAAGATTGAGATACATACGCTAGCAACAGGACATAAACATTAAAATTACTGGCAAGCAATATGCCATTCAGCATTATCCTAATGACACATCTTCTCTACAATAATATACTTCCATGATAATCTCCTAAAGGATTATGTAAATATCCAGTTTGAGGGGATGCATTAATCAAATAAAGGCATTTCATGTAACATTGTGGGTATGAAGAACCCGTTTTACCATGCATTTTATGTTCATTTCTTTGCTATTCATGCTTAGCACCATTAAGGACAGAAAAACCTGCACCTCTCTATTCATTATGTTTTCCTTTCTGGAGTAGGAAACCATTAATCACCATTGCATGGCCTCAAAGAAATCGACTGTTTAGGTTGATTACTTGGAATATAAGTGAATGTTATCGTGAATGTTAAATGTCATGAAAGGTGTACAAGAGTACACGGAACAAAATACAGAATTCCAATTATCTAAAGAATGAATTACCAGGGGAAGGACGTAAAATTACTCTTCCGATTCTTCAGTGTGGTTTGTACCAACACTGAACAAAAAGAAACTAAACTGCATGCAAAAAGAATGGCTAAAGCAAGAAACATTAGATTCAATTATATTCTGCCATTACAAAAATAAGAAATAGAGGCTTTCTTACACTTGCCCAGGTAAATATGCTAATATTCTGGGCCTGTATAATACAATGAAAATGTTTAAAACCTTTTAATTCACCATCAACTTTCGCCTTGTGTTCCATCTTCAGAATTTGATCACAGAACACCAGTCAGCAGCCTAAGAGTAATTAGGATTTGGTAGTTCATGTCAAGATCAGCTATCAGTTTGTAAACATTCTGCTGATCCAGGCCTGTTTCTGTTCAGTTATGCCTGTCTGCCTCTGGACCAGAAGGTATAATGTATGGGCTTTACAAGAGATAATGTTTGAGGGGTAGGGATCAAGCTGTTGTATAACCCAAGCACCGAGTTCTGAAGCTGTTGCCAATCACTCAGTTTACACAATAGTGTATATGGGGTCTTGGCACCGTTAAGTTTAACGTAGCCTCCATGCAGGCATACACTGCAAAAACGGTGTTTAGATTTTAAACGTGTTTAGGTCTAAACACGTTTAAAACCTAAACATATGGGTCAGTTAGGTGTCTCATCAACTACACATTTAGGAAATGAACACTTTTATTCTAACTACATATATGCCAAATATGTTTAGATGTTTAGAGTTTAAACAGTTAAATAATAGGTGTTTAGATTTATACATCATTGTGTTATGATGTTGAATCCACACCAGGTAGCAGCACTACCTTTGAATGGACTATCTTTACACAATGATAATCAATTTTTGTGACAAATTTACCCGAACCCCATGTTTATCATAGTTTCTATTCTTTGAATGTCTTGAGAATAGAAAGGGCAATAGAAAGTTGACTAGATTCACCTTACACCACCATCATTAGCATGAAACAATCAATAAGCTCAATGGCTGACACCTATTTCATGTTATTCTGGAATAGACAAAGCAATTTCCTTCCTGCCAAGCTGTTGTACTTTCTCAAGTTTCTCATTCTGATGCAGTGTGTACTAAAATGCACACGTAAATAGGTGAGGCTGATATCTTTGAAGACTTTGACATGTAAATACCCCCCCCCCCCAGAAAATGAGACAACAAACAAAAGACATCTTTTTTTTAATGTGTACATGTCTGCATACCCTAACTCTCCTTCAAAGCATTTAGACATCTAAACACAAAAATTCATAAACATCTAAACACAAAAATTCATAGATATCTAAACACAAAGTTTAAACCTAAACACCTAGATTTCTAAACACTTGAGCTAAGCACATTGTTTGGCTAAACATGTGTAGGAAATTAATGTGATTCCAAAAACGTTGCAAGAATATGTTCAGAATTGTGTTTAGGATCTAAACACCATTTTTGCAGTGTAGCTTATTACAATCTGATATTGTGAGAGACAATGAGGCTCCATGCACCTAAAATACAGTGGTATCTCACACATGCATTGGATTGGGTATTAGCAGCTGAGCCTTTCCGACAGATTGCAACCCTCATGTGTCATTCTGATCCTAACTCTGAAGTCAAACGCATGTATGACGAGAGATGCCTATGGAATTGGTAGGGGGGGTAAAACTGCTGATGAATGTAATTAAGAGTGAATGTCGCCTACAAGAGCTTAACAATGGATGAACTGACAATCCTGCTGGTGATTCAATTCGATCAGACTTACCTTAATTGACATGGTATACTCTAACGAGGGAAATAGAGTACAGAAAGGGGACTTAAGAAGCTATGTGTCACAGGGAAAGGCTTAGTGGTTAGGTTCGTATAACCCCTACACTCTGGTTAGATCAATGAATTGGAATCTAACCATTCATCAGGATCACCCCGAGTGGCCATACCCTGTACGCCAATGCAATATTGAGTCTGATAGAGTGTAAGGTTTCTCTTCTGATCTTGGCCAAATGTCTAAATTGGAAACGGAGCAGTGTTGGCTGGCTGGCTGGAACTAATAAGCAGAACAAAACCAAGAGGAATGGTGCTTTCCCGAACATGACATTGCCACCTTTCTTTCATCTCTGGACATTAAAAGCATCAATGGTTCATACTACTGTAAGCTAGAACAAGGGAAATTGAAAGTCGACTGTGTCATGATTTTTGTTGATGTTTTGTGTGTTATATCTATATCGAAATATGCCAGCACAATTACCTGAATTATTCCATATCTTAGCCTGCATAGTTTCAAAGGTTTTATTATAAAGGCAGAACACTACTGATAAAGCCAAAAAATGGCCAAGTGGATTCAACAAATTCCCTTTCTGGTTACCCCACAGTGATATATGTGTATGGAAGCATCCAGTCCTACCCTAAGAACACAACCCTTCCCCTCTTTTTATACACAGACCACATAGGCTCAATTTAGACACCCTAAACATAGATTGATCACAATCTGTACTCACCCTCACAGTCCATAACTATCCTACTATATGAGCTGCTCAGTGTACTGCTCAGCATGCACAGACATGTGCACACACTCCACAGGGGACAAGGGCTGAATCGGGCCCCCTCCACACAATAACCAAAGTTCTAGAGCTAGAATACAAAGGAATGGTCGATGTATTTTGTAAAGTCAGAACTGCATCCTGCATTCCTTAAGGGATGTGCTCTTACTGTTGGATGTCCTCTTTGTTAGCAATTGTAGGGAAAGTGTAATAAAACTCACTTGATGATGTAGTAGCTTTAAAACTTACCAGAGGTAGAGGAATGAAATGTGTTAAAAGTGTTCACATAATTCTGTTTCAATTCATAGGTAACACCATTATTGAGGAATCTGGTCACACCTTCCTCTGTGGTGGGCAGATGAAGAGGGGGGTGTAAAGTTTGGTTTTAAGTTCTGGCCGCACAATAGACTGATTCTAAATGATCATTGGGGATCTGAAATGTGCCTACAAGGGCTCACTGTCCATGATAAGTGGCTTGCCCATAAAGCTGTAGGTGCCATAGCTCAGACACTGTACTATATCTGTTCCATGTGGTGTCTTAGAACTAGACAGCAATAGACGTTAATCAACTTAAGAATGAATCACCTCTTCCTACAGAAATCTTAGATTAATAAGATGGGTATATTCAAAGTAGACAATGTCGATTATCACCTCTTTCCACTGTGAAAGAATTTATCAACACTGCCTGTAGAACTGTTTTAAGCCTCTTTTGCCACGCTCCCCAAAGAAAGGGAAAGAGAGCTATGGCCAGCTATTGAAGCTACAACTAATGATCAAAAAGAGTATAGATAGTCAAAAGAATTTGCTAAAATAAGTGAGCAACAATATCACCTTATCCTGTCTTTTAAGGTCAATAGCTGACTCTCTATTTTATTATACTGTCAGTGGAGCACTTCCGATGAGCTTTAGATCTGATGAAATATTCATTTTTCCCTGTCTACTGCTATCCCTGTGAGGAAGGATAACTCTTAATCCTCACACATTACCACACATTCCTGCAATTCACCATACAATTAATGATTAAAGTGTGGATGTCAGTCATATGGCAGTGTTACCTGAGAAAGCACCCACTCTGTCTTCAACCAGAGGAGAATGAACTATAGATCAATCAGTCCAGTTATGTTATTCTAGATTTTGGAATTGTTGTTTTAGGTGCAGGTTATTTATGGGCTTTTCCTTGCTATTCATTTTACCTAAAAAACAAATCAATGTCCTATTCCAAGGTAATGTTTGATCATCTGATAACTCCTTAGAAAAAAAGCAGGAGAAAGGGAAAGGGAAATGCAGATGAGGACAATTGGGAGTTAGGAATCAAATATCTTGATAGCTTGTCTAAAATGACCTGCTCCCTTCAAGGGAAATCAACAGGATAGTAAGAACAGGTTTCTTCCCACCATCTATTCTAGGTGATCTCTATGTATTTAACCCTCTAGCTGACCTCCCATGCAATATGTACTTTAAGGAGTAAGAACAAAAGCAACTACCTTCCTTAACCTGCTTGCCACATAGTGAACATTCATGCAGTGATTCACTCCTATCTCAGCTTGTTGAAAGGTATGTAAATGAAATCCATCCATTTATACAGTAGTCTGTATATCTTCATATATCTCATCATTGTAGGAGTCATCAGCCATTGCCAAAGATCTTACCTAATCTGAGAAAATAATTCTGTGACAGATGCAGAGATGACATTCACTTTGGGAGAATTTGATCAAACTAAAATTAATGAAGCTTAACATGCACTATGAAAGTGATCACTACCACTTAATGACTCTGAATTAGATAAAAAAAAAAAAAAAGTCTGTCAAACAAGTTAAAAAACTACGTTCACTATCGTGAGGGTGCTAGATGTATGTCACCTTATTTATAGTTATGGTAGACTATAAAATACCTTTATGATAGCCTAGGGCATCACCCTGTCATGGAAATGTGAGGTGTAAGCCTCTGCCACATGTGGCTTCGCAGGTTGGGCAAGAAATATTCAATGAAAAAAGGCAGTCATCTTGTACATGGGATTTCAAGCACTCTCTTAATATGCATTTATATAATTCTGTAGTAAAGAGTCAATAGACTGAACATGCTGCACCTTTATTTTGAAAAGAAGTAATTGCTTTACTTGAAGGACTCTTGGCAAATAGACATGGTTAACATGGATAGGTATGCCTGAGAAAAAGAAGAAAAGGAAAACCTCCGTGCATCACTTTGCCCATTCATATCCCACTCCTAGTAGTAGAAGTAACAGAATACGTTTCGATAGTATAGTAATTTATTCAGCATCAGTCTTCATATTGCCTACACTGTCTGTAAAATTTGCACTGAGGTTATAAGAAACCTTTCACAGGGGTAAGTGGAATGAGGTTGTGGTATTGGTAGGTCTGGTATCTGTTTGAGAAGGTCCGGTAAATCCAGGTTGATCCGATTCAGACTTGGCTCGTTACCTCCAGACTTGAGGTTATGTATAGGCCTTACTGGAGTTAGATTCAGAGGATGGGGGATCAAGTTGTGGCAGTGCCAAGGGATTGGTTCTTAAAGGGCTCCTTATCACTCAGTTAGATGTAAGGATACAGGAATTTATTTTGCTGTGATTTTCATTTGAACCTAGCTAGCAAACACATGATGTAGCTGGTTAGAAATAACATGATATTTCTTTCCCTACTCTAAGCACATGAGTATCCCTCTAATGCTTGCTCTATGTTATAATTTCAGATCCCCCTTACCTATTACCACCATTTCTACCTGTGGCCAGGACACAAGACTTGCATTGGTCATTGGGTATAATAACAAAGCATTCCCTTGACTAACCAGTGGTCTCATGTCAGCCTCATTATAGCCACAGCAGGTTGCTGGCTGTTGCATGGCATAGGACATAAGTCACTTTCCTAAATCTGCTAAATACGGTACCCTTTGCATTCTAGCCAGAGACAGCTTAGACAACTTAGATGTTGGCTAGTGCTATGCATATGTTGAGGGATCGAAGGACATAGTCATACATAGCAGAACTAAAAAAAAATCTGAGGAAGGGTCCTTATAATAATAAAAAAGAAATACACAGATTTGCCTGACATACGACGTGGCTTTTCCAATTATCAACTTACTTGAATCATTTTCCCCATCATGGGTGCTGTTATCAGAGAACAACAGTAGTGAAAGCCTGAAGAATATAGTCAGAATTTATCCCGAGACTTGACATTCACCTAGAATATTCTCTTTCTATGAGAAGGGGTTGGGTGGCCCAGAGCCTGAATGCAACCAAGGAGACATGTTCTCCACAGGAAACCCTGTCATTAGGTAATGACCCTTGGGAATTCAGAGCTCAATCCTTGCCTTAATGAGCAATTTTAGTCGACAATATCGAGCCTCACTTTGTGGGCCTCTTTAGGGTATTGAAATTTCTACTCATACATGACTCTTTCATGCTTAGTGTGAATGGTCTTTACTGGATGAAGAAACGTCATGACGGTATTAAATTTCGTCATTTCCATGGATACTCGGGTTAACACAATGAAACAAATACATTTATGCTTATGCAGAAGTGCCTAGCCCAACCTGCAGTCACTCACTGTCCCTTATTCTCTATGCATGTCACATATCGTTTTTTAGACCCAAAACATTGATTGATCAGAATCCATTCTCACTTCAAAGGTCCCTGACAAGCTTTGCTCTGTGACCTACTCAGTATCAGTGGCGGATTTAGAGGAGGGCGCAGGTGCATGCCCCCCTTTTTCCCTGTACTTAAGAGTTTAGCTAACTCTTTTTACCCTAGAATTTAGCTAAGATTAGGGGCTAAATGAGGGGCGCCTCCCCCCTTTTCAGAGTGCTGGATCCGACCCTGCGTATGGTCAGGCAGGTGCTCATGGAACTGGTATCAAAGGTTGTTACTACAAATATATATATACATATATATATACACACACACATATATATATATATATATATATATATATATATATATATATATACATATATATATGATATGGTGTAAAGGTAAGAATTATGTCATTATACCTTAAAGAATGCATGGTGGTTTTTACCATACACAAACCTAGAATGATCTTTTCCATGTGCAGCGACAACAAAGCTCTAGACTTCTATTATTGAAGCAAATAAAAATCTAAAAGGAGAGCACAGTGCACAGATGTAGATGAGATGAAATATTATTATGAGTCGAAAATGACTGTGCTCTTTGCACCGGTTTGTATCTGTAAAGCAAATTCAAAATTTAGTGTTTTTGTATGTCCTGCTATGACAGGAGATAATGAATGCTGAGCAGTTGTTCTAGTGTGTTGTTAATGGTATACCTTGTACTTTCCTGTTAGCAGCGCATCGCTGATGACTTTTTGATAAGATAACATGTCCTATTGTCAACAGTTATTGCTCTGTTTGAGACAGGGAATTGTTGTTTATGCTTCATATGTTATCACAAACCCTTACAGTCATCATACTAAATTGCTCTCAACATCAAGTAAATAACACTGTTAACTCAGACAACATTCATTCTGTTTGCACTCTTAAATTGCTGTTTACCCTAAAATGAACCATAGATCTACAGCCTAATTTTGTTATTGTAGACTTGCCAATGTTGCTCTCGCTTTTTGTTTTCCTAAGAGGTTCCTCTTGTAATTGATATTACTGAAAAAGGGTGTCAATGAAAGGGAATGTATCTGGCTTGAATGTAATCAAGAGTGAATGCCACCTACATGAAATGACCCATGATCCCCGTGGTGGTTCAGTCTGTTCAGAATTACCTTAATTAGCATAATATCTAGTGTGGACAACAGAGGAGAGAAAGGGGACTTGATAGTAGATATGTCACAGGGATCAGAGGGAAGGCTTAGTGGTAAGGTTTCCGTAATTCCTACACTCTGTTTAGATCAACCAGCAATCAGACCATCCATCAACATGAAGGGCCATACCCTACAAATCAACGTAATGTTGATTCTGTTAGAGGGTGAGGACTTTCACCTACGCTTAACACAAATGTCTCAATTGGAAATAGAGCATTGCTGGCCTGTTGCCTGGCATTAGCAATAGCAAACTCAAGAGAAATGGTGCTTCGATGAACATGTGCTATAATTCCCTATCACTCTTTCTTCATGTTAGGTCATATGATTGTCTAGTTTCTAAAGCTGGTTTATACCTAGAAAACTAATCATAAAGCCCTGAATTGCTAAGTGGATTTAATCAATTCCCTTTCTGGTTGAGCCACATTGTTGTATAATGCATACAATAATCAAGCTCTACCTTATAACACAGTTCATCCTTTTATTCTATACACATGTCACATAGGCTCAATTTAGACACCCTAAACATTGTTTGATCACAATCCATACTCACTACCACAGTCCATAACTATCTTGCCTTGTGGACTGGTCAGTGTACTGCTCAGTATGGCCAAACATGTGCACTGACTCCACAGGGAACACAGGGGGGCTGAAACGTGCCTGATCCACAGATGCCCGGCATGATATAAATATATATATATATATATATATATATATATATATATATATATATATATACATTCAGCATTGCAAAATTGGCAAAAAGCATGACAAGGAGGGAGGGGGGGGTCAAAAATGGTCAGATTTTTCATGGCGTAATTTATGGATGGCCCCAAAGGGATGGTCAATGCAGTCTGTAAAGCCAGAACTGCATCCCATATTCCTTTAGGGATGTGCTGTTAATAGTGGATGTCGCCTTCCTGAGCAATTGTGGGGAAGGTTATTAAAACTCACTTATTCATTGATGATATATGATAGCTATAATGCTTACCAATCGAAGAAGAATGAAATGTGTGTTCACACGATGAGGTTTAGGTTCATAGGTGAAAAGTGTAGAGTATACATGTAAGTGGTAGCTGCACAGTGTACTGACTCAAACAGCCAGACCCTATGAACTGTGTACTCCTTTCATTCCTTTTCGCTGGTACCAAAAGATACAATGATGAGGAAAAAGTCATCTCATTCTGTTGTTTAAGGTCAATAGCTGATAATTTATTTCTTTATTTCCCTGTCAGTGCAGCAATTCAGAGTACTTATCTTCAGATATGATGAAGGGTATATTTGTCTTCCCTGTCTACTGCTATCCCTGACAAGGGAAGATCCCTATTAATCCTCAAACATTACTACCTTTGCCATCCATCATACAATCAATGCTCAAAGTCTGGATGCCAGTCAAACGGCCGTATAACCTGAGAAGTCACTTACTCTATCTCCAACCAGAGGATGTTCCTGTTATGCTAGAATGAACTATAGATCAATCAGTCCAGTTATGTCATTCTAGATTTTGGAAATGTTGTTTTAGGAAGAAGGAAGTAGGTTATTTATTGGCTTTTCCTTGCTTTTCATCTTAGTGAGAGAGAGAGAGAGAGAGAGAGAGAGAGAGAGAGAGAGAGAGAGAGAGAGAGTGTGGAATGGGCCTTAAAACCAATCATCTGGAGGCTCCGTAGATACAAAGCAGGAAAGAGGAAATGAGGAAAGTAGAAATACAGATGAACACAATAAGCAGTTCAGAATTAAATGTTTTGAGAGGTCATATTGAATGACCTGCTCCTTTCAGTGAGAATTAACAGGATGATGAGAACAGTTTTCTTCCTACTATCTAGGTGATCAGCGGGCCTCTTAACCCTCTGCCTGAGCTCCCATACAAAATAAACTAAATCAACTATCATTGTTAACCTGTTTAACACATGGTGAAAATTCTCTGATAAATGGAAATACCTTTATGGTAGAAATGTGAGGTGTACGTTTCTGCCACCTGTAGCTCGGTAGGGTGGGCAGCCTGCAGGTAATATATTGGCTTTATTATAACTATATTCACAGGATGAGGGATCAAGTTCTAGCACTACCAAGTTCTCATCACTCAGTGAAGTGTAAGGATACAGGGATTTATTTTGCTGTAGCTTTCATTTGAACCAGCCTATCAATCACATAATATAGCTGGTTAGAAATAATATGATATTTCTTTTCCTACTCTAATCACATCATTATCCCTCTAATGCTTGCTCTGTCCTTTGATACCATCCCCCCCCCTTCACTCATTATCACCATTTCCTCCTGTTACCTGTTGCCAGGAGATGAGACTTGAATAGGTCATCGAGTTCAATATGCTAAGGTTTTCCCTTGACTAAGCAGTTCACTCTGACATGGTGAGTGGCTCTCTTCATAATCCAATAACTTGGATCATTGTTTTCTCCAGTAAGGATGTTGACATCGGGGAACAACAGTACTGAAAGCCTGGAGAGCAAGATGGCCACAATGGAATAGAATCAGAATTTAACCTGAGACTTAACAGAGGATTCTGTTTATGTGAGAAGGGGTTGGGTGGCCCAGGCCTGAATGCAATCAAAAAGACATGTTCTCCACAGGAACCCCTTTTATTAGGTAATGATCCTTGGGGGTTCAAGGCTCCATCCTCGCCTTGATTCCGATTGTCAATTCCGATTGACAATTGTAGGTCTCACTTTGTTTAGGGTATTGAAATAGGGATGTAATATATGATGAATAGACTTGAACAAATGCCTTTCAGGGGATGATAGAGGCACGACGTGAAGCGGAGTTCCTCCATCAAGCCCCTAAAAAAAGGCATGAGGTCAAGTCTATTCATCACACATTGCATTTATAAATATCATGGTCTAGTCCATTCACTACACACCAGATGGCGCGACAGGTCTTATAATCCCTCTATCTCACTATAGAAGGGTCCATACTATCCAATTATCCAATCCAAATTCGTTCTGAAACTCGATAACCATGATATAACTCTTTAGTGGTGATGCAGAAGTGCCTACCCAACCTGCAGTCAATTACTGCCCCCTCATTCGGTAGGCATGTCACATAGCCTTTATTTAGACACCCAGAACATTAATAATCAGAATCTATTCTCGCTTCCACAGTCTGCGAAGAGCTTTGCTCTATGAACTCTTTCTATTCTGCTCAGCATGGTCAGGCAGGAGTTCATGGAAATGGAATCAGCAGTCGATACTCCATAATTATATTATATGACATAAATTTAGGAATTCTGTCATTCTGCTTTAAAGAATGCATTGTGGTTCTGTGGTTATTACCATGCAGAGACCTGGGATGATGTTTTCTATGTGCATCAAAAATAAAGCTTTAGGTTTCCACTATTGACGCAAAAAAATGTCTTTTCATAATCTAAAAGAAGAGCACAGGGCACAGATGTAAACGAGAAGAAAGATGATTATCAGCCAAAACAGACTGTGCTTTTTGCACTGGTGTTTTCTTTGCATTTGTAAAGCAAATACTAAACCTGGTGTTTTTCTATGGCCTATTATGACAGGAAATAAGGAATGCTGAGCAGTGTTATTCTTGTGTGTTATTAATGGTAAGTCAATAGGTCATCTTGGACTTCCCTTTTAGCAGCGTGACACTGATGACTTGTAGATAAGATAACGTGTCATGTTGTCAATGGCTATTGCGATCTGTGAGAGAGGGAAAGGGCTCACGTGTTATCACAAACCCTTACATCCATCATATTGAATGGCTCTCATTATCAGGCATATAGTATTGTTAGCTCATAAAGCACTGGTTCTGTTTGCACTCTGAGGGAATTGCTGTTACTCTGGAATGAACCATAGATCTACATCCTACCTTTGTAAGTATAGGTTTGCCAACATTGCTGCCATTCCCAGAACGATTTCCTTTTGTTTTTTTCTAAGGTTTCCCTCTTGTTATTGACAGTACTGAAAAAGGATTTCGGGAAAAGGGAAGATATCTGGCACAATAGGAACAATGCTAATTCGAAGGGAGAGAATGAATTTGAAATACATTTCAAGCTCATTAAAAACCATTGAGTGAAGATGTGAGTCTTAGCTGGCTATAGATATCGTAAATATAAGGTAGATATTAGATATTTTCAATCATTTCTTGTGTGCCTCCTTCTCTTGCCTCCAGTTATAACCACTTCTCCAGCTTATCTTGCTTTACTCAAGACCTTGGGAATGTACTGCGATAGTACAAGGAGTGAAGCATTGAGCGTGGAATGCTAATTCACCTGGAACTGATATGGATTATCTTTTGAAGTTTTCTCTTGGATAAGTTCCTGGACATTGCTCCCTACTAACCATCACATGAAATGAGAGATGGTCACCTTTCCTAAAAAAAACTTCCTAAATCTGCTACCTATTACATCTTTAGCAAAGACATTTCAAAATTGTTTGGTAGTGTCCCATGAAATTATATCCACAACAGCTCTGAAAGGAACACAAGGGGATTCGTGCTATAATGAATGGGCCAACAGGAAGAAAAGGTAGGCAGATGGCCTGACCATACCTGGTCTTGGTTAAGTGGCCGGATGAAAGATGGAAACAGATTTTCCTGACTGAACTAATGATTTTACTGATTGACAAGACCTATTCCAACTTTCTGTGGCATTAGAAGGAAATGATACATGGTAAGCTTGGGGATAATAAATTATTCATTAGGCATATGCTTTATACACAGTAATGCTGTCAAGCACAGTAACTTCTACATAAGTGATAAAGTAAAACTTCAGCTACATGTCTTTGCCATCTGATGGATTGAACCATGAACACGTCAGAGCATGGATAGGATTCCTATCCTGAAGTCTGACGTTGGTTAAATCAATACCCGCTAGGGGACAAGATCTGTGTATGTTATTGCTTGTTTAAGCTTACCTCAGCTAATAAATACAGGTCTGTCATACAGAATCTGTGTTTATTTGAGATATTTAAAGAGGAATTTTGGGTATCAGAGGAACCCTTTGCTAAGACAGGGTCTGTGCTCAATTGAGAATCCTGTGCTTAAACAAGAAATTATGAAACTTCACCTTCGTTTTTGACTGAATAGTAAATGTAATGAATTCTAATGACCTTTCTGAAGAGTGCTGACATCCACAGATCACAAATGCTGTTCATGTATATAATGACGAGCCAAATATATGATAAAAATGACATGCAAGTGCTTTAATCAGTCTAACGGTGATTTTAAAGATTATCTGAAAGAGTACGGAGAGTAAAGCATGTATAATACATTGGCTCATAGTTATACTGGTGCATATAAAATGTACATAATTACACTCAAAATGGAAACTCATGGATGACTCATCACTAGTGATTAGTTTATGATTAGTTTGTCATTATTTTTGCCTCATCTTGCACATGATGAGCCAAACTATTCAGTTAAGAGCATTCAGACTCATTAAACTGATGAGCAAAACTTATCACAATGAATAGGTAAACCAGAGTTGTAACTGGTAACAGGTGGGGGTTCAGTGGGGGTTCCATATCACCTTTTACACATAAACAAAACAAAACACACTACAATCACTCAGCACAAGGATAAAATTGGAATTGAGATGTGTTTTGAAGGGGATAGGAGGCATGCAGGTGACTTTCTGTGTTTATGAGTGTTGTAGGCCTATGACCAGTATGTGTACATAGGTTGCAGGCAGGCAGTAGGCCACCACTGAAGGGTTGGAAAGGGGGCACACAGAGACATTGTGTTCTAGTGTGGGTGCTTTGTAGGGTTAGAGGCAGTGTGAGGCTAGTGTGTGGGATGATCTATACATCTATAGATCTAGTCATGCTATATGTCATAGGCTAGGTGATGTGTTTTTGTCTCACAAATGCCATATTTGATGTTCTATTCTGTGTGATGTGTAATATTAATATATCATGTTACCTTGTCACGCTGTTATTATGTTATTTTGTGTGAAGTATTCTTTGTTTTGTTTCACTACGTTGAAATACATATATACCATGTCATGTTGTTAGATATTGCATACGATATATCATGTTGCATTATGTCATTTCATATTTTGTGATATGCTATATTTGTTGGAGCTTGTGTCATGCCATGGGGTGTGTTACTTTATGTATCATACCATGTTTTGCATTGTGTCATGTTATCTTTTAGTTTGTTGTGCTATGATGTGTTATGTTTGCCCACTTGGGAGATCTCTGAGTAAAATGTGTTTTGTATGTCAATGGATTTGAGGTGATATTTGTAATGTGTCATGCTGTGTTGTGTTTCATGTTGTGTTATGTGTCATCTGATGAGATCTGGTAATTGTATATATGCCATTTGTGTCATGTCATAACATTGTACATATAGAGGGTTTCTTCTTATTTGATGAGTTGCCATATTTTGTCAGGGCTGACTATGCTGATGCATTACTTTTTGCCATGAATATGACTAGAGCAGTCATGTCATGTGAGAGTCTTGTAACATAATAATTTGTTACATCTTGACATATGTGACCAGGCAAGCAAAAACACCCCTCTGCAGGGAAATTCATTATCAAAGTGCATCTCAAGATCTTTAAAATGAGACATCATTGGCTTAAATATTCCTAGTAGCTATGTCAGAACCCCTCCTTGAACATAGGTTGTTATTCATATCTGAAATTGTTGATTAAGCTCTAAATACATTATGAAACATAATAATGTCTAAAAACACAATAATTGACCCTTTTTCATAAAAATGCATAATAATATGGTGATTTTTATCATAGATTCTGATCTAGAAGGAATTTTCAATTTCTGTTGTCAGTTTTGGGTTTTTGGTGAGTATCCCCAAAAATTGGCACAGGCATATCAGTTGATTTCTAATGAAAAATGTTCATTTTACCATTCAAACATCAGCCATTTTTAACGAAAATGGTGCATTTTAAATGAGACGATTGAATTCTGCATAAAAAAGATAGGTTACTGTATTTTTATAATGATTGTTGAGTGATTTTGCCCCTCCAATGCCCCCTGGTGGCCAAATGGGGAATTAAAAATCCCCCGCAGAGGGGTGTTCTGCTTTTATGGGTCACATATATGCCTTGTTGTAAGGTACACTTTATTGGGTTATATGCATTCTTTAAAGATGTTGACACTGCTATGCACAGATTTTCATGAAATCAGCCTAAAAACAGATGTCTTAGTCATTCTGCAACAGTCGTACATGAAGTTATTGATACCTGTTATGTGTATTGAAGCTATGGTCCCAAGTAGATATAAAACAAGGGTCATATGTAGGGTCTTAATCTCTGGAAGAGGGTTGTCTGTTAAAATCCCACAACACTGCAAGCATTGATTTTACCATGCTTCTTACAATGAACCAGTTTAGTAAGGCTATATGAGCCACCTTAACCCTGTAAAGGCCACTAATGCAGGAGTGCATCATGCCCTTAGGGCAGCGTGATGCACCAATAAAAAGCTGTCGAGTATGCTCACCCGCACTTCATTTGACCTTCACGCCGATCCTCTGAGAGTTTGATAAATCTTGTGGAAAGCATACTGCACAAATATAGGCCTCATGAGTTTCTAACTAGGGCTACATTAATGCATATTGATAATGAATAGGCACCAGGCATTTATATTAGCAGCCCTTTAAATGGTAAAAGGAGGGATCAAAAGGGAAAAAAGCAAAACTATTTATGCCCTATGCCACATGATAGAGACATCATTTTGATTAACAAGTCGATCCTAGGCTGATCACTTTAATTAGTCAATGATGCTGTCCTCATCATTCTGATGAGGGGAAACCAATCACCCAGTGTAATTGAAGTGATGAGCTCAGCCTCATCATTTTGATTAGTCTGTGATGAGTCCTCATCATTTTGATGAGGCCAAACTACTGCTGTGGTGCACCATCAAAACGATGAGGCAAAACTCATCACTACTGATTAGTTTTTGATTAGTTTCCGATAAGTTTCCGATTAGTTTCCATTTTCAGTGTATCCAAAGTACTATTCCTAAACATCAATCCACTAAACCGCTGGTTCCTCTGATGCTGGGTGGACAGATTTTCACAAATACGACCCTTTGTTCTATACTTTTGCAATGTCATAAATCCTTGGATCAGTGAAAATCCACCTGACTGACAGCAGTGACCCCAATACTTAACACAGGTGATCTGATTCACATATTATACGATATCAGACCAAAAAGAAACCTAGATAATTGAGATCGATTTCAGATTGAGGACGTAGCCACCTAAACAACCATAGAAGGGTTAGTAGAAATAAAGGTAGAACTTAGGAAGTGATGGATAGTACACTGCAAAAATAGTGTTTAGATTTTAAACATGTTTAGGTCTAAACACGTTTAAAACCTAAACATATAGGTCAGTTAGGTGTCTCATCTACAACACATTTAGGAAATGAACACTTTTATTCTAACTACATAAACATTTATGCTAAACATGTTTAGATGTTTAGAGTTGAGGCAGTTGAATAATAGGTGTTTAGATTTAAACATCAATATGTTTAGATACTTGGATGTTGAATCCACACCAGGTAGCAGCACTACCTTTGACTGGACTATCTGCGCACAGTTATAATCAATTGTTGTGACAAATGTCCCCAAATCCCATGTTTATCATGGTTTCATTTCATAGAATGTCATGTGAATAGAATGGGCAATAGACAATTGACTAGATTCACCTCATGCCACCATCATTTCCATAAAATAATCAATAAACTCCATGACTGACACCTATTTGATGTTACTCTGGAATAGATAAGGCAATTTCCTTCCTGCCAAGCTGTTGTACTTTCTCAAGTCTCTCATTCTGATGCAGTGTGTAATATATGTACACGTATATAGCTGTGGCTGATATCTTTGGAGACTTTGACAAGTAAATACCTGCTGATGTCCCCCCCAGTAAATGAGAAAAAAAAACAAAATATATCTCTGTTTTTTAATGCATACATGTCTGCAAACCTTAAATCTCCATCCAATCATTTAAACATCTAAACACAAAAATTAATAAACACCTAAACACAAAAATTAATATGTCTAAACACAAAAGTTTTACCCTAAACACCTACATTTCTAGACACTTGAGCTAAGCACATTGTTTGGCTAAACATGAATAGGAAATTAATGTGATTACAAAAACGTTGCAAGAATATGTTTAGAATTGTGTTTAGGATCTAAACACCATTTTTGCAGTGTATGCCTAACTCCAACTTTGGATCAAAGTAGTAGAATCTGATTGGTCATTAGGCTCTGGAGATAATCCCTAAACTGGTCAATGAGTGAATCATCTTACTGAAATCGACAGGTTGATGTAAAATTGCTCCTGATAGAGTAGGAGAGCTGGTATCTGTCTCCCTTCCCCAGATAAGTCGATCTTTGAAGAGACATAGAAGGAATAGAGATATTCTCTGAATTACATCTTAAAAAATAGTATTGTTGGCTCTAATAAGACTTAGTGCGCAAGTCTCATTGGTTCATAAAAAAGCTGATTTCAATGCCCATCATGAGAGTAGTCTCTTGTCATGATAGTCTACTTGTCTTAGCTTCTCACTCCCCTCTACATTGTGTGCAGGAAAACCGATTAGATAGGACATGTGCAAAGAAATCTTTAGAAAAAAATATTCACCAATATTTCTGCTTCAAATAACAGTTATTCTACAAAATGTGGCATCAAGCACACCATGCACTCACTTAATACCAGTGTCTCTCTAACTAACACAAAACTATTCTACTCGCCCAGCTTATTTACATTGCCCCCCTACATTGCTCCATATAAACATGGATTCATCAACCTTCCAATACCCAGTGTCTTTGAAGTAGAGGCCCATCAATCTGCCCCTCTGTGGTCAGTCCAAGTCCCACTTCTCAACGACTTAGTGGTGGTTTTCCACTGGCATTGTTCCAAGCCCAACACTCTGAATGTCTGACCTGATTTGGTCAAAACATTTCACGAACAAGTGTGTATTTAAGGTTAACTGTAATTTAAGAAAGGTAGAACATATAGGGTCAGGCAATCAGATACCCAGAAATAAAATGCTTAAAACATCAATGGGAAAACCTCAGCGAATTTAATTTCTATGGATTCCACTGAAGCCGATAGTTGTCCGATTTTGTCATCGGGTTGCATCGGGGACGCATCGGGCAGCATCGGGAACTATCGGCCAGCTATCGGGCACTATCGGACAACTGTCGGGCTCAAATCGGGTTCTGTGGAAGAGCTCTATTTTAAGCATCGGAAACCATCGGAAAGACGTCAGGGATGGTCCCGACAGGTACCCGAATTTTTCTAACTGATTAGAAAAAATCGGGTACCCATCGGCCTCTATGCAAAATCGGCCCGATAATCGTGAACGATTTCATTTTTTCCTTGGTGGAAGAGGTCAAAAGAGTGAGATTTGAGGCTGAAAATTCTCCTATCGGGCTGCCATCGGCCTGACAAAAAATCAGGCCGATAGGGAGCCGATACCCTAAAACGATGCTATCTGCCCACTATCGGCCCGACAAAAACCAGGAAAATCATCGGCTTCAGTGGAATCCTGGTTTATATCAATATGCTACATCATCAACCTTTCTTGTTTGATTAAAGTACTTATTTATTTTCTTTTATACAAAAAAGATTGTAATCTTTTTTTGTCCCCCTCCCCCAAAGGAGTTTGAGTTCTGGTGGCTACATCCCTTCCAGAACTCCTAATCCCCTCCCCCAGACACCTCCACCAGATGCCCATCTGTAGATAAATAGGTCATTAGGACTGTATGTGATAGGCCAGCGGCTATCTGCACTGGGTGTAGGCATTCACTCACCACACTTATACGCTATCTACTCCCATCACCCTGCACTGTTGTGCACACTAGTTCAATGCTTTACAACCACAGTGCTCCAATGCTCAGTTTTACAAGGATCCCTGGCATATTTTACACATATTTTTACAGAATGAGTTATTCAAAGTCCCTATCCAGTGTTCTAGAAGTATTTCTTTTATTTATCTGGACCGTCGTAAAAGGCAGAAACTAGCTCTATAACTGCCCAAATGAATCGGGATGCATGACATCAAATGTCAGGCGTCCCACGATTCTAGAGATTTTCTTTTACTTCAAAATGAAAGGAAAATGTCTAGAATTGGTTCTGTTCTACTAGGTGAGAACGGGTGACCTAAACCACTTTTTTGGCCAGTATTGCAGACAGTGACATCCAACAGATAAGAAACACTCTTTTCTAGTCACAGGCTTCATGCACCGTACTACGGAGCCCCTAAAAGGACATACCAAAAAGTTTTTTATGCAAAAAAGGTATTCCTGCGGATACTGGAACATTCCTGCGGGTACTAGAACATTCCTGCGGATACTGGAACATTCCTGCGGGTACTGGAACATTCCTGCGGATACTGGAACATTCGTGCAGATCAGAAACATTCCTGTGGGTACAGGAGGATTTCTGCGGGTACAGGAGGATTCCTGCGGGTACAGGAAGATTCTTGTGGATACAGGAAGATTTCTCTGCATACAGGAAGATTTCTGCAGGTACAGGATGATTTCTATGGATACAGAATAATTTGTGCACCCACTAGATTGTTTGTGTAACCCTAGCCCTGACTCGATCAGTTTTTCATATTCCATGTTTAGTTAAAAACAAATTACTGTAACAAAAGTCGGTCATTTACCTTTCCTCACTTTTTTGCACGTGTTCTTATTTTTCTTTTTAATAATTGAATGTTGTCGGTTAAAATTAAATATCAAAACAACAAACCAGCAAGAGGGAACAAAATGAAATCTAATTCTCATTTTATACGACCCCTATACCTTTACTAAAGAGACAGGACCTCTACCAATGAAGTGTGAATTTGGAAAAGCATATTCTTAAAAAAATTTAGATTTTTGGTGGTTGACTTAAGGTACAGGGAGGTTGAGTTATGGTACCAATTCTACTTTAACAGGGATGACACTTTACATGGAGATTTTTATTCCCTTGTAGAATATCTAAATTGACATTTGTCTGTATTGAATTTCATCCCCAGGTGTGTATAAAGACATATTTCACTGATAGCTTCTATATAATCTGATGTGTCAAAATAAATTGGTGCTGTAGGGTCTAGGAACGTCAAGTGATCGAGTCAGGGGCAGGTTACCCTACCCACAAGAATGTTTCTGTACCTCCAAAAATCGTTTCTGTATACCAAGAAATAGTATCGGTTCGGTAGGTCTAACCACAAGAATGTTTCTGTCCCATAAGAATTGTTCCTGTGCCTAGAAGAATTGAACAGTACCCGAAAGAAGTGTTCTGTATCTGCAGGAACTGTTCAGTACCCTCATGAATTGTTCAGTATCTGTATTTGTTCAGTATCTGCAAGAATTGTTCTGTATCTATAAGAATTGTTCAGTACCCGCAAGAATTGTTCAGTATCCACAAGAATTGTCCAGTGCCAGCAAGAATTGTTCAGTATCTGCAAGAATTGTTCAGTACCCGCAAAAATGTTCAGTATCCACAAGAATTGTCCAGTACCCACAAGAATTGTCCAGTACCAGCAAGAATTGTCCAGTACCAGCAAGAATTGTTCAGTACCTGCAAGAATTGTTCAGTATCCGCAAGAATTGTTCAGTATCAGCAGAAATTATTCTGTATCCGCAAGAATTTCTCTGTACCTGCAAGAATTATTCAGTATCCGCAGGAGTTAGTCTGTACCCACAAGAATTGTTCTGTATCTGCAGGAATTATTCTTTATCCGCAAGAATTACTCTGTACCTGCAAGACTTGTTCAGTATCTGCAGTAATTATTCCGTATCTGCAAGAATTACTCTGTACCTGCAGGAATTGTTCAGTATCCGCAATAATTGTTCAGTTTCCGCAAGAATAGTTCAGTACCCGCAAGAATTGTCTCTGTACCCGCAGGAATTGTTCAGTACCCGCAAGAATATTTTTTCCAGTGAAAAAACTATTTTTGGTATGTCCTATTAGGGGCTCCGTACTACTTGGTACTTAGCAGCTGGAGCAAGATGTGCTATTTAGAGTGGCTCTGTTGATAAGATTACAACATCCCTAATCTAATTACAAACGATAAATATCAGGTGTATACATAGCTCTAGATAGTATCTGATCCGTAGAGTATACAGAGTGAGCGTGTAAACATGCAAGCCTGCGCACTATAGTCTTATCAACCGAAACCTATTCATCTAGTATTAGAGGCCTCTCCTGTCTAGACATTGAGTTGCCTTCACATTGCTAACTATTCAGTCTTCCAAGGAGAGAAAAATAAGAAACTCATAATACCGACTTAGTGCCATACTACTCTTAAAGGTTTAGAGTAAAATGGCCTTCATGTAGGATAAATCCATTTCATTCATTTGTGCATTATTATTGTAACTTCCATGACAAAACTTTCACACAAAAAGAAAAAAAAACACTATCAGAACCATATCCTTTGACACAAAGGCTGGCACATGTCAGCTTTTGGCTCAGCTCAGAGGCCATCCTAACTAGCTCCCTAGGTATTTCCTCTCACGGCTGGTGTTAAAGGTCGTTTGTCCCTTGACATATGTAAACCTTCAGGTGTGTCCCATTAGGTAGGCGTCACAAGGCCATGAGTGATGACTGAATGTGTTGGAAGTTTCTTTTTAAAAAGAGTCTTTTTGGTCGAGATTTGGCATCCAACGTTGGATAAGATGCTAGTGTTTAGTATCGAAACCATTTGGATGTTATGATTAAGTTAGTTAGACTTGTTTAGTATTACATTTCCTGATCCTGTGTTTTTAGTTGTTGTTTTTTTTTACATCAAAGAATATAATTATGATACAACATGTAATTATCCGTTTATCATCCTTTACAGATTATCAGAATGAAATGCGTAAAGAAAAGGCAGAATGCTCCACAATTGTGTTCAGTTTATACAAAAAGATATATTATAATAATCATACTATGATATCAAAAGCAGTATTTTCATGTTTGGTGTAATAGGGGAACCATATGCTCATGTACAAGTGAACTGTAAACATGATAGAAATTGTGATTTTTTGGTTTCATCCATGGCCTGGGGGCAGTATACAGAGCAGTCAACCTCTAAATGCTAGCCTGCATAGCGCATACCTTTGCTATTCCTGCATGTCCTACATATAAATGGACCTAAGGACAAGCATTTGTGGATGAGTTGCAATGTGTAGGGTGTGGCAGGGATGTTTTCTTTTTCTTAAAATAAAGACAATCCATAGCTAGAACACTGCAGTGCCGATCCGCACACCCCTATGCAGAATGTTGTCGCTTTAAAATCAAATAGACATGAAATAAATACAGAAATAAACTTCCCTCAGGGGCCCATGGGGGGTGGGGGGATCGATCATAATGACATTAGGGTAGAGTGACCTTGAGTCGTCCAGGTACCTTGAGTCGGCCATTTTGCTTGGTTTTGGGCCCAAAGTGAATGTGTTAATGAATAAATTAGTGGATTCTAAGCTATCTACAATGGTGCTATATGGCAAGATATGCTATAAGCTATCTTAGGATCTTTTGGAATATAAGTCTAGGACCTTCCAGGAGCTCTAGATGACACTAGATTTTGTGAATTATTCTTGAAGTCAGATATAGGTTTCCGATGATTTACCAGCAACAAAATGATAGATGAGTGATAATGTGATATTGACCAAGTAACAGAGTTTAACCTAACTAAAATTGGAAAAAATCATTGCATTCATACTCTGTTAAACATCATTTAACTTGAAATTATTCCTTTTATAGTGTTCAGTACAAAAGTCAACAATCTGCTGTATAGAAGTTGACTCGTGGTATGATAAGACTGACCCAAGGTGTCTTCGAGCAATACATGTACCTTGAGTCGGCCACTATACAAGTACCTTGAGTCGGCCACTATGTTTTTTTGGTCCAAAATGAACTTAGTAGTGACCATTTCATTGGGTTTTAAGCTATTTACACTGATAGAATATGTTGAGCTGTAGCACCTGCTATCTTTCCATCTTTGGGAAAGGGAATCTAACACTATCCATTATTTTTCAACAAAATCAACTATATTCTACAAATTAGGTAGAGAGGTCTTCTGATAGATTGACAGCCACTTTGAAATAACAGATAGCTGATAAATGGGGATAAGTTTGCTATAATTTATGTTTACCCAAGGAATGGTATTAATCAGCATTATAATTAGTAAAATCATTCCAGAAACACTCTGACCAAGATCACTCAGCCGGGAATAAATGTTTTCCTTGTTTTGCCTCAAAAGCACACTCTTTACTATGAATTAGTTGAGTCATTTTATGATGTGGCTGACTCAAGGTACCACAGTGGCCGACTCATGGTACTGATGAAAGAAAATTCACATCTATTGAATAATGGGTGCTCAAAGAGCTCCATGACTATGGGTATGAAAGTTGTAACATTGCTGGATTGAAAGAGTAAGACATCTGGGTAATATTTATATCCATTTTTAGATGATCCCCTGCAAGTATTCCTACTATTACAAAGAACCTAGACTAACTAGTAGGTGGTAAGATGACCCAGGTGGACGACTCATGGTCACTTTACCCTAATTGTATCCCACGATCATTCACCCCTGTCTATGTTATTAAGTTTCTGTATATTGGGAGCATTTATGGGCCAAAGTTTTGAAAATGGTACTTGTAGCATTTTACAGTGATTTTTTAGCGAATCGGACCATAATTTTTGTGTCTACAGAGTTGAAAAAAGACCAAAAAGTGTGTAATTTGCTGAGAAAATACAACTTTCACACCCCCCACATGCTGCTTATATATGCTGAATAAAGGCAGCATTATGTTACTCCCTGCTCAAAAATAAACCTCCTCAAAATACCAATGAAATATTCTGTTTCTACCATCAATGCAACACTTAATTTTGAGAGTCATTTGAGGGGTTTATATGTGGACAGATGAGGAGAAAGGGTCCTCCGAGGTAAAATGTAGCATTTAAAATTGAAGTCATCAGCTTTAATATGAGGTATATCACTTGAAGATAGCCCTTCCGGTCCCGGAGATATGGCTTAATGAACATTGAATGACATAACCATATCAATACAGCCAATAAGCTCTGTCATTCATGGTTTTGATTAAATCCTGCATCTAATTAGCATAATGATTTAAATAATCTATTGATAGATGACCAATGCTTTCCATACATTTGGCCATAACATTATATGTAGAAATGGTATCTATGTGCGGTTTTCAGTATTAAAATCCCTGTGAATTGTTCTATGGACCAATGTCATTTTCTTTTTCTATTTGGAATGTTCTCTTGTTGCCATGGCAACACATTTCTATGACAACCCTTATGTAGGCCTTGTTTTGGATTCAAAACGTTCCATTTACCTTCCAAATATAGAGGAAATGAGTGAAAATAGAACATTTTTGAGAAAATTATCTTTTTCTGTGTAAAAAAGTACCTAAGACCAGTTTTTGGCCTATTTCTCACATTTATAGCCTTTGTATCTCCTCTAGTGGCCAAACCCAGTACTAAAAATCCCGCAGGGAGGGACCTTTCTCCTCATCTGCCCACATTTATTATGATATAAAAAGTTTGCGGCCACACCCATTATCTTTTAGTCCTGGCCCTAAAGTGTATTGGCTTACACATTTTGAGCAGGGAGTAACATTTAACATTTTGGTTAATGAATCAAATTCTACTGCTTCCATACAGTAATTTTTTTGCTTTGGATAGTGTATTGGCATCTCCTAATAAATCATGAACAAAAATTGGTCCCATATCGACTCGTTGTGCCGTTTGTAGACCATAAAATATGATCGGGTGTTACTCTCTGCTCAAAATTCTAAGTTCTTTGGCGCTAAACCAGATGACATCTCTGTCATCCCTCGCATGGCACATCCATATGGGTCTTTTTGAATCACAACAAGGACACTTCCAGCTATTGTTTGATGCATTTTTCTTTGTCCAATTTTACCAATAATTGTTATTCCTACAGCAAAAGAAAAAAGGTAAGGGATCATTCAAAATTTCGCCGTAATAAGATGTACAAAAGTCTAGGGCACACGCCGATGTACTTTGTTGCGGTCCAAATGCTTTTATTTTGACTAAAACCGATGTTGTCCATCGGCGAGTGGTGGAATTTTGCCATTATTTCTGAATGACTGGGCATTATGGGGTTGAAGCATGTCGACTGCCCAGGCCCTATGGGTGTTACTCCCTGCTCAAAAATAGATTCTGCCACTAAAACTCACTTTTCTGTCCCTCAGTTATCAAAATGTGTACATATGATATCCTGATGATAGATTATGCACTCCTGCATCTTTCTGGAGTATTGGTTATGATCCCAATACTTTAAGTGTCTGCTAGAGTGTGGAAATTCCAAAAGTCTGCATCGGACCCAAAGATTTATCCCACTTTTTCACATCTCATGTCCCTAATATTATAAAATTACTCTTTTTTTTGGGCTTTTGTGATAGATGCACTTCTCACTTATTCAAAAAAATGTGTTATATGTTACCTACGTGTAGTTATTTTGAGCAGAGAGTACCACCTGATAGGAAAATGTTGTAATGTTTTCGAGGAATTTCCATCAAACTCCACCTACTACTGTTTCATTTGCTTGTTATGGAGTCCCCCTAACCTATCTATGTAGATTTGTGTACATAATTTGCACTTTGTGCTATTTGAGGGGGTGAAATTAATTTTGAGCAGGGAGTGACGCATTACTCCCTGCTCATAAAAGCCAACTTGTGGTCCAACTTGTGACCAGTTCTATCACAAACTACTGCTAAGTCATTTTAATGCATATTTCCATAAGAATTCTTGTTAAATCAACTTTTTCAACATTTATTCAATGTTGGTTTGAGTCCACGAAATGGAGTTAAGCTGAACAATTTTTCAACGTTTTTTCTACTGGGAAATGACGTTAATTCAACGTTGAAATAACCTCATTTTGTTACCTGGGACGTACTACTACTGAATACAGTGCATCATTTGGCCATAATCGATGTATAGATGCATAATGCCTGTAGGGAATCCACAAAGATATAGTACTCGCACTACCCTGCTCCCTATCCTGGTATTGAAGGTGCATGTAACCATATCCTGGTCAATAACTCACCTGCACTCCATTAAATGACGATTTCAAATTTCCAAACAGGGTATTGGCCTATATGAAAAAAACCATAGTGTTGTAGATTTTAATACAATAGTAGAGAATAGTCCTGTGAGACATGGCGCGACAACTTGTAATCTTGTGTCTAGTTTCAGTTGGTGAGACAGATAGGGCATACTATCATCTGGGCTTTTGGTAGTATATAGCACAAATTCAACCTGAACTACCCACTGCAGCTAAGTACTAATAGTCTGTAGACTGTCCATTCTGCATGCACCTCACTCAGCTGCCACAGGGACCTGTCTTATTCAATGTTCAATGCCATGGTCAACAGGTGTGTCATTATGAGTGTACACTGTCTCAGATTGCCAGGAGCCTGCTCTGCCTCCCCCCCCCCTACACACACACACCCAACTGCCAATCACTTGTAATAGTTTGTACCTCGTCACGGGCCAGTGGTCAGCAAACCGGCCAGATCACTCCACCTCTCTGTAGAGGGGGAGCACAGTGTAAGTACCTCAGTGTACATACATGTTTTCAGTGTTCCACAAAATCGTTGGTACAATGAAAGGAGTAATCAAATTAATCTTTCATCACCAATAGTAGATACATATTCTGAGATAGCATTATTTCAATGTAAACTAAAAATTTTACACAGAAAAGAATGTAGCAGTTCCACAAGGTGGCCTTACACTTCAACCTCCTCTGATTTACAAAAATGCACATATGTGGGCAGATGAGGGGAAAGGGCCCTCCCTGCGAGATTTTTAGTACTGTGTTTGGCCACTGGGGGAGCTACAACCACCATAAATGTGAAAAATAGGCCAAAAATTACTATTATGTACTTTTTTCCATAGAAAAAGATGGTTTTCTCAAAAATGTTCTATTTTCTGGCACTTCCTGTCTATTTGGAATGTAAATGGAACGTTTTGAATCCAAAAAGAGGCTAAAATAGGGGTTCTCAGCTAAATGTGTTACAATGACAACCAAAATAAATGTTCCAAATAGAAAAAAAATAATGTCAATTGATAGAATGATTCATCATGATTCATATGCTGAAAAAAGCATATAGATATCATTTCTAGTTCAAAAATTGTGCCCAAAAGTATGAAAAAGGTTTGGTCATTTTTGATTGATTATTTAAATCATTATGCTAATAAGATGTCAAATTCAATGCAAACAATGAATAATACAGCTTATTGCCTATATTGATACAGTTATGTCATTCCATTTTTGTGAAGCAATATCTCCAAGACCAAAAGGGCTATCTGCAAGGGTGATACCTCATTTTAAAGCTGATAACTTCAATTTTAAATGTCACATTTCACCTCGGAGGACCCTTTCCCCTCATCTGTTCACATATGGCAACACACACTTTAGCACTGATTTCTCCATAGAGATCTTTGACAGTGAATACTTTGTTCAAATACAGAAAATATGATCCAATTGTACCATAACCCACTGAGATAAAACCTGTACTACATATATATAGTAGTTTCATAACGAACAATTCTAAAACAAAGGCTACAGGGATGCATTTCTGAATCTTAAAATGCTTTAATGCTAATCTGCCATAGGGCTCCAAATGATGAAATGTCTTATCTGCGAATAAAATCAAAAGTATGAGATATATTCTGAAAATTCCTTCACTGATAAGTAAAGTACACACACTGTTGTTATTACATTAGAATAGTGAGCAGGAATAGTCCATAGCAGAGGAGCCACAAACAAAAATAGATGGCAAGGCCTCCCTATCCCTTACACCGTGGTGACTGTGAACCATACACTAGTCTACTCATCTGACTAGTAGTACTCACTAGTCGCCGCGCTAATTATCAGCTAGTGACCTGTCTAAATATTATACATCATGTATAATATCTAGACAGGTCACTAGCTGATAATTATACTCACAAAGGAGTCACGATCGCGGCATGCATGTAGTCGTGAAAATATCTAAGCACTATGCAGTTCTTGAAAACTTGGGAGGGATTTTGGAATTCATGACCAATCTCATAATCAAACGCGATGCCTGAAGGGTTTATATTGATAACGTCGCATCTTGTTGACCCAATAGATCGTTGATAATGCCAGGATACTCTACGGAGGTGGCCTTCAATGCTGTATCAGTTATTTTCTATTAAGACCTGAGGAGAAACTCATACAGTTGTTGTGATACATGATTAAAGCGCATAAGGCATTTACTCGACCGGAATACATTAACACCAAAACATCAAGAACAGAGAGCATATTACATCAAGAGAGAATCATGGAAAGAGAGCGTCCCTGTAAATTGATCCACTATCCAATATTTAGAGCATCACCTATATGACACTATGGTCAGTATTGGTGAGGTCCCTGATGACCCTAACCCAGGGCTGACACAGGAGGCAATGACAGAGCAGGAGACTAGGTCACATACCCTGTAAGGGAATTGTCACACAGGCTGACACACACACTAATCAGTACAAGCAAATACTATGGTCCGAGAGAAAAGTGCCCATGGTCAGCTATAGCACATAGGAATGGTAATTTTGCTGCCTATAGGTGTTTCTATAGTATCATGATGGTTGGATACTGAGAGATGTCATTCTGAAAAAAGAAAAATATACAAGGAGAACTGATAAGAAATGAATGGGTTAATGTAGAGGCATGGACAATCTTGAAGGGGTGTTACTATAATATTTTGACTATTTTGTTGTGCATTTCTCCTCACCTGAAAACCCTAACTACGAGAAACCTAAGCATTGTAAAAAATAACTTTTGAAACTATCAGGGATCCTCATACAACTAAACAGTGAACCACCAGAATTGTATTGCAGTGAACCAGTGTAGTTTTTAGTAGAAGCCCTGGGTGGCAGTATGAGGGTACAACGATTCTCAGTTAAAATAATGATGGATTTCTGGCAACCTTGGGATTTTGGGATTCTGCAGTCCTCTGTGACTAATTTTTACAGTGTGGCCCAGTTGGCTGCTCACTGCCCATGTTTAAATGCTGCTGGCCATGCTCTGGGGGTATCAGGTGATTGCATTTCTAAGGAGAAGGATCTGCAGAGTCCTTGTCAATCTGTCGAAAGGTTTGTGTAAGTCCTCACTAGTATCTGTTGTCGATGTACTTTCACATTGACGTGTGATCTGCATTGCTGTGGATTTCCTTTTTTCCCTTTGTTTTATAGAGTATTGCACTGCGCTGCTCTTTGTTAACATCTTCCTTCCTGTCTTTGCATGTAACTTGTTCTGTTAATGGTTTGCTCCTCTTGGTTAGTCACAAGAACACAGAGCTGCTCCCAGATAGAGCCTACTTATCTGCCCCATAGATATATATAATTTACAGTTTTAATTTCACATGCACATCCCTCTGTCTCTGTTTCTGTGCCTATCTCTCATACAGTTATAATGAGTTCTTTTATGATGGGCTTCAACTCCTTCCTATTTGCATTTCCTCCGGCCTAATTTCTTATGATACTATAGTGCACACTGAAGATAGTTTGTACAGCCTACCATCTGCCTGCTTGCGTGCTATGGTTAGAAGAGGCATAGTAATACAGAACATAATATTTATCTAAAAGCCTTTTTGTAGAGACGTCTATCAAACCTTCACACTGAAAACCTCTGGGAACCAAAACTAGTCAATATTGATGACTTTAGGTCCTCAGGTTGACGATACCTAAATCTACAGCTTTAGGTCGTCATGGGGTAGTCATAGATGATGACTTTAGGTCATCACTGACGACCTAAAGTCGTCACTATGGCTGCCCTTTAAAGCCAGATCAACCTGAGTAGAAATTATAGATGTTCTAATATTGTCTTTTACAATTTCCCAATTTTCTATTTATATATTGTGCCCTTACCCATAAATCAGTATTTATTGGCAGTGGGGGGTGTCCTAACCCACTATCATAGGTTAAGTTGAACATTATTGTAGAACTGTGTGAGTACACTGTCCTACTGTATGTTAGGCACACTCAATAAATAAGGAGTAAACCCTAGCACTACTCATAAGAGAGGTGTCATTACTCGATTGATCTATCTCCTTTTCTATATTTCTACTAAAACATTCCCATCTTTGTACAAGTATGTTGTATCAAATGATACTTATATTCCCCTTTTTCATTATATAATTTACAAGAAGTACAATGTATATATTTGAGCCTGTACTCAAGGGATCGTCAAATGTGTTACAGAAATGAGTAGTGGGGCCCTCTTCTGGTCTATAGACAGACTAATGGTAAAGCCAGGGTGGTCAGTATGACAACTTAGGGTGGTCATAAAGGCCTGATGACCCTCTGACGATGCTAAACTCGTCATATATGACGACTCTCCAATAGCGGCGTGTTTTCAGTGCAGATTTTTTTTATAATCGTGATGGAAAAAACATTTCTTCTGTCACCCCCTAACTCCAGCCATGCCTATATGGAGGAGTTCATACTCACTTCCCCTCTCTCATATGTATTATGGTACTGTGTATGTCAATAATTACCAGCTAACTCTCAATCTTACCAGGGCACGCACTATGTCATGTATGCTACTGTGTACTCGACCTCCTGACCTCCTCCTGCAGGTGTAAGATATAGATGGTGGGGTAATAGGGTACATGGGGAATGTTCACTAGTATCCCTCTGTTATCTGCACTCTATGCAGAAGTATGCTAATGAGTTCTGAAATGATAGTCCCTCTGGGTAATTGTAGACTTCTTTATATTCCCAACTTAAATATCTAGTGATACCCTTTGATTTATGAATTGCTCATCTTGGTAGAATTATATGTTAATACCATGAGCTGCTTGCCTTCTTTAACCCCAAAATTTGTTCCAAAATATGGTTTTATATGAGGGGCTCCTTTTCAAAATCCTGGATCCACTACTGAATTTCCCTTCTCTATACCAGATCAGGGTTTTCTCAATTTGATGGAGTAATATCAGTATTCAGTTACTATTACTAGATATTATTAGATCTCTAGAGGAGGTATCATAACATTTACAAATTAGGAACTGGTGACTAGGTTGATGTAGAGTTATGGCCAACCTTGTAGGGGTGACCTATCATATTTCATTGTGTATTTATGATAATTCCTGACCTGGAAGTAGCACACCTAACGAGAGATCTACGCATATTGACTAGCCCAGTTAGCTGCTCACTGCCCAGAGTGAAATGCTGCTGACCATGCTCTGAGGGTATCAGGTTATTGCGTGACTAAGGAGAAGGGTCTGCAAAGTCATGTCAATCTGTCTACAAGTCTGTAAGTCTTCACCATTGTCTGTTGTCAATGTACTTTTACATACACATGTGATCTGCATTGCTGTGGATTTCCTTTTTTCTCTCTCTTTTTTGCTTCTATTAGAGGCAATAGCCACCTTCAGCAACATTTACTATCCTGTATTTGCATGCAACTTGTCTTTTCCTCTTGGTGAGTCGCAAAAAGACAGAATATAATTACTCTCAGACAGAGATGAGCCTTTTCATCTGCATGTTTGTCAGCATTGACATATACTTTACAGCTTTCATTATACATATACAGCTCTCTCTCTCTCTCTCTCTCTCTCTCTCTCTCTCTCATCTGTCTTTCGTTGTTGCTGCATCCATGTATCATAAAGCTAAATTAATGAACACTTTCCATGCATGATCATCTTCTTTTCCACTAGGCCTTCCAGCCCTTCCTGAAGTTATTTGCATTCCCCCACCCATCTAGTGATGCCCTTCGATTTATCAATTGCTCATCTTGGTGAAACCATCCTCTGATATTGTGAACTGCTCGCCCAATTTTAATAAGTCTAATGACCATGTATACATAGTCATATCACCTTAGTGAGACAATTAATTGACATTCTATTCTCTAAACCTACAGGATAGATAGCAGACCATATCTACAGGAGATCGGAGATTCTTTCTTTGTTATACTCCACCTGAACCCCATTGTTTCTACTGTAGGTTTATTTCCACATTCTACAGTTTGGAGGGATAGGAGGAGGTTTTATGAATTAGGTCAGTTCTGGCAGGAGGTTTTGTGAATTGGTACATCTCTGGGAGGAGGTTTTGTGAAACAAGTCAAGCATAGCAGGAGGTTTTATGAATAAGGTCATTTTTGAAGATCAGATGAAATTGTTGATAAAATGCTGTCCCATATGGGATTCGTAGCCATGCATCAGACAGTGCTGGGATCCTGAGTCTCATGTGCTAACCATTACACCATGAGTCCTCAGCTGATACTTTGGGTGTTAGAACATCTACTGAATGGTGGTATGCTACTACTTTGACTGAGTAACAGATTGCAGATAAACAGGGCACTTTGACTTTGAAAGTTTGACCAGTCTGTGATTCAAAGTCAACAATGCTAACCATTATACTATTGAGCCTGCTGGTGATTGTAGCCTGGAACACCATATATTTATCCTAGCTTTATATCACAGCCAGTGTAGTAGATTCAAATCCTCTTCTAGGCCTCTACTGTTTATGTCAAATATCCTTATATTTATGGTTTTACTGTTACATAAACTTCAGTGGATGGAGTATAAGTCAGAAAACCTCCTCGGAGGTTTAATGGCAAAACCTCCAGCTCTGCGGAGGTTTTCCATCACATAAATTACACTGTAAAAATAACTGTTGAATCTACTAGGGCTCCTTGTTAAACTGAACAGTGAACCACCATAATTATATAACAGGGTTTCAGTGTATTTTTAAAAGAAACTCCAGGTGGCAGCACAGTGGTACAAGGAATCTCTGTGAAAATATGGACATCTCTGTGAAAATAACGACAGATCTCTGGCAACTTTGGGACAAGGATTCTGTGGCTATTTCGACGACATTTATTTTATAGTGTAATATCAATCATCAGGATTACTAGGCCTCTAGAGGAGGCATCATATCAATTAGATGGATTAAGTCTGTCTTCTCGGTCATACTCATTGTCTCTGGAAACGCTGACGCTACATGTTATTAATGTATCATTGTGCACAGTGATGTAAGGCAACTGGTTGTACCCGCATGACCATTTGGGAACTTATGAAATAAATACACACCAGAGAGCCTTTAATATGGTAAAGCATTATGCTACATTACATGAAATTTATTACACAATGGCAATGCCTAGGGCACCTGGTCACTGGTGAGTGGTGAATATAATGGATGTAGCCCACGGATGGTCAATCCCTGGGCAGTGGATGTGGCCCTAGACAGGGACTACAGGCACAGACTTGGGAATGGGAACAAGGACACTCTACCCCTTGAGATGATTCTATTGTTCTGAGTCCTTATGAATGTCAAGAAGGTGCTCTTCAAAGAAACATCTCCCGTCCAACTTTAGCTTGTAGCACACCTGTATATAAAATGAACTGAGTTACTCTGTCCGACTAGCTCAGTTCTTCGGCCATGAGCAGCTTTCTAGCTCTCCATGTGCTGCTGACCATGCAGTAAGTGATAGAGTATCAGGTGGTGGTGTGACTGAGGACCAGGATCTATATACATACTGCTTATCAATCTGTCTACAAGTCTGTGTATAAGGTGACCCCATGTATAAGGCACATGTAGAGTTTGTGGACTTATTAGAAAAAAATGAAATTCTAAATAGAATTATAGAGCAACTCCATTGAATACTCTCTAGCATAGCAAATTTCCTTTGTCCTTTTCCTACCTCAATAACTTGATGGGATATTCTTCACAGGCATCGCTCCAATAATTTGTACCCCCCCCCCTCTTCTCCCTATACCTTTACCACACAATGCAGGAGTATACTGACACCGGTACTGCCTCTGTAATATGGGATCTACCTGCTTGCATGCCACTGTCAGCTTAACATTCAGGTAATTACAAACAATGAATCATACAAATGCACCTGTTCTTTTCTACCTCTTTTATTTATTTCCTTTGAGAGCACCTTTCCAGCACCATCCTATTGCACAAGCCATATCGAGTGATAAGCTCAACACTGAACCCATTCCCCCTTGTGCCATAATTCTACATGTACCACATTTACATGACAAACCCTCTGGGGTCATTCCAAGCCGTGTGCCCACACTGTAAAGAAATGTTGTAAAAAGAGATCCCCCATAAGAAAGTGCGTTGTTGTACACCTCTCTTGGGCATCTTTGTAAAAATTACACTGCTTCATTGCACTAGAACTTATAGTGATTCGCTGTACAGATGCCTGATCCAAAAGTCATTTCCTAGTCTGACCTCATCCACCTGACCGCCACCCTCCTGTCCATATCGTACTGTGAGCTTGAGGTGTGGCGCATAGGTATGTGACCTCCTCCAGCAGGTGGGAGGTGGGTATTTGGTGGGTGTAGTAGGTGGGGTAGAAGGTACAGGAGGAATGCTAACAGTCTCATAATTAATGTCCAACCATCTGTGCACTCAGCATGGGGTCCTACAGAGTGAGGCAATCATAACTATGGGATCCCTTTCACTGGACACTGTGGCTTCTATCATAAAACTTTACGTTTTAGTCTTTCTGAGGTAACTCCTTGATATCATGATGTAGGGATGGGTGCCAGCAGCTACTGCTGAACGCTGCCTCTCTGTCACTATAGTAAATAGAGCAACTTCAAAACCTGAATTTTGTTACTTCTGTTCCATGGAAAAATACCATCTTTTGGTATGTTATGTAAAAAGACCCATAGAATAGGAATACCATAGGCATTTTCTTGTGGGATGTGTAGTTTTTTTTTATAGATGAAGTTTTCAAATGACAATGTTTGCTCTGACCAGCGTGCCTCTGACCCTGACATCAGTTACTAAATTTGTTGTAATTTCTACAGTTCTTTACCAAATAACATGCTTTTTGGAGCAATTTGAAATTTAAGATATCAAGCTTCCTGGCTAATGTGGAAAAACAGAGTTTTTGAAATTTTCAAATTGGAAAAAAATGCTTCAGATTTTTAACCATTTTTTTAAAATTTCAAAGTATTTGTTCACCTTTAAGAACTACAACCAAAATGTCCGCAATTTTGTCTTCTACAAGAATCTAAAATCTATTCCTATCTATCTGTGTGCTGAAAAGTGCTAGAAGTAAAACAGTAACAGCATATTTTGCTTAAAATTGCACAAAACTGACCTGTGTGATTTTACTCCACCACAGGGAATTTTGAGTTTCCATCAAAATATGATATACTTCTCCATCAAATCATAGAAGAATTTATACCCCCAGAATCACCAAACTGTTTTCTGTCCACTGATGTGACTTGCTTCTATCTAACTTAAACTGTTACAAAATTATAAGCATTTACAAGAGATAATGTCAAAAATGCACCACTCAGTGAGTGTGGTCAGTGAGGCATGATTTGACGTAATTTTCCCTCACTGAGCTGATATTGACCAGGAAAAGGTGACAGAAAACACTCCTAACTTTTTTTATATTCAAAAATGCATTGCTTCTCTTCAAGTTACTGTATTACATTTATTCAAAAAGCATAATGTTGGCAAAGATTTCTTCTTTCTAGGGTATAATTTTCCGATTGGATGGTTAAAAATTTAATTTTGGGTGCCCATCCCTATATAATCATGTATTGTTTTGAAAACAAATTATAGAAGAATTCAGGACCTTCCCACCACCTTATGTTTTTTTTTCTATTCTTTGATTCACCGACTCCCATCCTCTGTCAAATCACTAGAGGTCTAGAATAAGTATTATCTAGATGGACCTCATCTGTATCTCTCTGTTCACCCCCTTGTTTTGGACATTTCCCCTCTAGTGCAATACATGTGCCCCTTCCAAGGAAAGCTATCACGCTCTCTGGCAGAGAGAGGCTGAGACGAGAGGACTATGATAGAGCAACTTCTCTCCAGATGTATAAGTGGTAGGATATCCCTCTTTCTATGAGGGATTTCAGACATAGCTTAGGATTTAGCCCTTTACAAATCATATCACACTGGTTTTGTGCTCAGCACACTGTTAGACTGTGACCGACTTAGGTAGACTTGCTCTAGAACTGCACCTGTATACAACAATGCCAGCCTTGACCACTTCCAAGTGCAGACAAATAGCACCTGATGTCCTTAGTGGCAGAGTACTCAAACAGATTGTTACATAGTCAAGTTGCTGAGAGTTCAGGAGCACCTGTTAAAAATGTGTTGACATATAGACTACAATGACCGAGAGGGATAAGCTGTAGGTTTTTCCAGGTTCCCTATATGGATGGGGCATCAACTAGGACCATTTCAATGAGAATGATGGTTATCAAGTGAGGGGATGTTCGACATGTTTCCTGAGCAATCGATTAGACCCTAGAACATTAGGAATTTAGTATCTATTAGATTAACAGCCTATGAAAACTGTCAACCTGAAAAGGTACACGCTGTAAGATGTACTTTATCTTATATTGGATCACACACTACATCTACAGTAGATCGGGTTTTGCTTCTTTGAGGTAGAATTATCAGTATTCAGTTACTATTGCTTGATATTGCTAGACCTCTAAAGAGGGTATCATAATTATCATCTAAGTCTGTCTTCTCTGTCACACCCATTGACTCTGGGAAATACATTGAAACTTTGGATCCGATATCATTAAGCCCTCTGGCAGAGATGGTTGAGGGTGGGGGAGAGGGGGCTATGGTTAGTCAGCTTTCTACGCACCTATTGTTAGTGGACTATCTAATATTGCATGGTGCCTTGGGGCTTCATGTTATTAATGTACCTTTGCAGTTACACAAGGCGATGCAATGCAACTGGTTGTACCTGCATAGTTTCCACCATTTTGGAACTTATACACAATAGAGAGATTTATGATGGTAAATTATATTGATTCATTATGCAATAGCAATGCCTAAATGCTTAATAAGGTCATCAGGAATGGTGAAATCCCTGAAAACCCTAATCAGGGGCTACATGGGTTACATATGCCACACAGGTAGGGATGGGAACAGGCACAGTTTACCCCTTGGGGCAGCTGTTGTGCAGGTCACCTATAACCCTTGGGTTATTCCAATAGGATTTCCCCTTTGCATACTGCATAAATCTGATTCCAATAAATGACCAAAAGTCCAAGAACGTGCTCTTGAAAGATATCTTGACGGTGGGCAAATACTAAGGGGGGGAATTAGGACTGAAATGCTAAAGGACTAAAAGGTAACCATTTGCAACGGCTCTCGCATTTGTCTTAGGATTACAAGTCTATCATTAAGGAACTTTTATAGCACATGCACTGTGTATGAAGTCAAACCACTGAGAGATGTATCCCCTATCCAACTCAAAGCGTGTAGCCGTATATATACAAAGACCTCAGTTGCTCTGCAAGAGTAGGCCAATTCTTTCACCGTGAGCAGCTCACTCCCCATGTTCTACTGACCATGCAGTAAGTATCAGGTGGTTTGTGACTGAGGACCAGGATCTAAACATACTCCTTGTCTATCTGTCTACAACTTACAAGTCTGTGTAGCTCTTATCCATTGTCTGTTAATGGACTCCTGATAAAGTTGATAGTCCTGTTGGATGATCTACAGTACACAATGGTAGAATGCATATCTAAAACAAATTTCGAATACAACAGAAGTTCCCAGCCTCAATAACTTCACTGCCTCTGTGACCTGGGACCTACCTGCTTGCATGTTGCTGCCAGCTTACCATTCAGGTAATTACAAGCAATGAATAATACACATGCACCTGTTCTTTTCTACCTCTTTTATTTATTTCCTTTGAGAGCACCTTTCCAGCATCACCCTATTGCACCAGCCATACACCGAGTGATATGCTCAATACTGAACCCATTCCCCTTGTGCCATAATTCTACATGTACCTCATTTACTTGACTAATCCTGTGCATCCCCTTCCAGCCCTCTGCCTACACTGCAAAGAAACTGTCTTAAAATGACTGAGATTTGTTCAGAAGATTTTGGACAAAGCTTTCTGTGCTATTTTCACAGAGATCCCTCATAAAACAGTGTAAAATTAGTTGTACTTTTCTCGGGGGCATCTTTGTGAAAACCACACTGCTTCATTACACTAGAAAAAATATGTTGATTCACTATATAGTTTTAAGAGATTCAAGAGTCATTCCCTAGAGTGTACCTCACCACCAACCTCCTTTCCCCTATATTCTACTGTGAGTTGGAGGTGTGGTGTGTCTAGTTACTTGGCCTCCTCCTGCAGGTGTGAGGTGGGAGTGTAGTGGGTGTAGTAGGTGGGGTAGAAGGTACAGGAGGAATGCTAACAGACTCACAATTAACTTCCTACTGTCTGTGCACTCAGAAGAGAGCCCTACAGAGTGAGGCAAGCATAACTATGGGATCCCTTTCAGCCACCTTTGTCAGGGACTTTTAGGTTGAAAGTCATAGAAACAGAGCATATCCCCCCCCTTGAGCTGGGGGGCTGAGACCAAACCTAGGAGTATCTCAAAGAGTTAAATACAAAAACGGTTGCTATGGCAACAACCTAAAGGTATATACCCTAGAAACAGTGTCATGGCGAGTATTAATTGGGGGTAAATACCCCTAATGCCTCCCATATGTGCTTTTATATATCAATAATGGTATTTTATGCTATTATTCTTGTACAACTGGGTCTAAATATTGGGCTCATAGAGTTTTAGCTAGATATTCTGTGATTTTGCTTTGTCAATGGATCATTATGCTCTAGGGCTGATATGGGATTTTAAGTAAATTCCAGAGCATAAAATGTTAATTATCTGCCATTCTTCATAAAAGAGGGACAGAGTTAGTTAGGAATAATTAATTATAAGGTAGTCAATGCTCATGATATTTGCGTTCAGGTGATATATAGGTTTAATGGGGGGAAAACCTGGAAACACCTAGGAATTTCAATCAAACATGGCCTGTCACTCAAAACCACTCGGGAAGACACATTTTCAGGAAGACAAAATTCCACTTTCCAGCTTTGCTGTTCCAAAGGATGAGGAATAACCAAAGTTCTTACAAATTGGGTACATAGGTTTGTGTCAGGGAAAAGTTATTGACATAGTTAGAATAGCTAAATATATTTACTGTACACTTGGAGGGCAGAGTTTTTGATTTTCTTTTTGTTCAGACAAGAAATGTGAACAGAATCACGATAAATGAGTATTAAAAGTATGTGCATTTCATGATAATAAAGACACATCTGATATCAATAAAACCTTAATTTCCATAACCTGCAGGTCAAGATGGTCTAGATCACCAAGTGTCATGATAATCCAATCATAATTTATGTAAGAAATTGAGTCCTGAACATGCTATAATAAGCAAAAATCACTCGTCAAGACACTGATTCTGGAAGACAAAAAGTTTCTTCCTAGCTCTGCTGTTCCATCCGATGAACAATAACCAAATCTTCTATACACTGGATACTTAGGTACATGTTAGGGGAAAATTATTGATATAGTTAGAACAGTTAGATATATCAATTGTAGATAGGAGAGGCAGGAATAATATTTAATTATCCAGACAAGAAATGTGATAATAAGGACACATCTAACATTAATAAAACCTTCATTTCCATATTCTGCAGGTCATAATAGTCCAGATAAGCAGGTTTCATAATAATCCAATCATAATTTATGTAAGAAATTGAGTCCTGAACATGCTATGTTAACCCTTACGTGCCCAGAACTATTAGGAAGGACCCACTTTTTTCTGTGTGATATTACTATTTTTGAAGATGATGCACCAGGTGGATAACTCCACATGGGATATGCTTCATATCATATATCCTTGAAGCTATTGTGGTGGGCTTTGGAATAAAGTGGGTAGCAACATTCTGTTAGTGAACTGTTGTGGTTGCCATGGCAACAGAATCAACAAACATCTCTCTAGGTGAGTTTGAGTGAAGATTTGTTCATGTAAACCTGGCAAATGTCAGTTTGTTTGATTGATTCTTGCCCCTTCTTTGATGCTTCATCAGATAATACCACTACATACCACATGAGTATGGTCAGGGCCTTTGTTGAAATGTTTAGTTTTGGAAAGATATTGGTTACTATGGCAACGGAATCAACAAAATCACAAAGAAAGACACATTTTCCAACATTTTCTCACTTTATTTGTCCAATTCTAACATGTATTCAACAGGAAATGACATCTATTATACATCCTACCTAGATACACCCCTAGATTCCAATGATAGGGTATGTTGCCATGGAAACTCTGACTCTTAATTACTGGAACCCATCATATTATCAACATTGTATGATTTAATAGGTATAATTTTTTATCGAATAGATGTTAGAAACAGGCCACTGATGTGTTAGAATGTGAAAAATGTCTGTTTTTCTGTTGGGTTTGTTGATTCCGTTGCCATGGTAACCACAAGAGTTCACTAATAGAATGTTGCTACCTACTTTATCATAAAGCCCAACACAATAGCTTCAAGGAAATGTCATATGAAGCATAGTCCATTTGGGGTTTTCCACCTGTTATATCATCTTCAAAAAATTACACAAAAACGGGGCTCCTTCCTACTAGTTCTGGATAGTGGCCAATACCTGCCTCCGCCACTAGTTTGCAAAAAATGTCAGATGATTATTTTCATTGCTTGATTCAAATTACTCTGAAATCCCTTCTATTCGCTGAATATAAAATATGAGGACATCGACAAAACGCTCATTCCAATTCACAAACCTTGGTATAGGATAGAGTGTTTTGGACCTAATATTTATATGTCAAATTAATGACCCATTTATGTATGAATAAAAATGACCATTTTCCGCCACTGGGCACCTAGGGGTTAAGCAGAAATCACTCGCCAAGACACTGATTCGGGAAGACAAAAATCTACTTCTCTTTGCTGTGCTGTTGCAAAATTGTGGGCAATAACAAAATTTTCCACATGAAGATTTAGGTAAATCCTGTAGGTAAATAACCCGTATAGTCATAATAGTTAAATATATAAATCCTGTACAGGAGGAGGAAAAATCATTTTATTCTGTCTTCCCGAGAACGTCTTCCCGAGAATGGGTTGTCTTGCCGAGATCAGGTATGGGCCTCTTATTTCCATGTTCATCAATGGATCCCTCCCACTTTTTTTACACACATTAGATATAACCTTACTCTATTCTTTAAAGGCATTTTTGAACCCATTGACTGCTCTGATTTTTAGGGGAGGGGTTTATAAGGCTGAATCACTCGCCAAGACACACACCTTCACTAAACTTCAAATGCTCCCATAATATACAAGAAATGAGGCCAGGTGGGGTATGTTTGGCTCTGATACAATGTCCAACCACCAAATATTCATGTAACATAAATGGAAACACACATATTTGGTGAGATTTCCTGAAAACTTTCTTTTTTATATATTTTTTGGGGATTTTTATGCTCATTTAGTGTCAATTTTGGCCTATTTTGAGGCCCTGGAGACTAAAATATAAATTTCCCACCCCAAAAACCTATATGTAACATCAAGAACTCATTGAGCCCAATGATATTAGCAAACAAGAAAAAATTCAAATATCCAAGTACAGGGGCTGACAGAAGTGCCAAAAATAGGATAATTATGCTCTGTTTCTATGAGCGTTATCCTACTATGAATTCTAAAATATTTTACTAAGATTGCTCTTTGATACCCTGCACTTTTATTATTTGAAAATAAAAGATGGAAGAAGGTTTACAAGACCATCCCTCTACTGGATCATTTTCTCAGTCTTTGATTCAGTGACTCTCATCTTCTGTCACATTGCGAGAGGCCTAGTAGAGGTATTATCTAGATGGGCCACGTCGGTCTCGTTGCTTAAACCAGCTGGCTTTGGACATTTACCTCTAGTGCAATGTGCTGTTCCCAAAGGCTAAGCTCTATTAAGCTCGCTGGCAGGGAGATGGTGAGGAAAGAGGACTTGGATAGAGCTAATTCTCTCCAGATGAATCAGTGGTGAGAAATCCCTCTTTCTTTGAGGGATTTCAAACATAGCTTATACTTTGAATTTAGACCGGTGTGGGATTTCTTTATCGGTTGTTAGGGTAACACATAGATGGCAGTAAGCTACTCGCATGTACTGCATCAATGCAGAGATTTGTACCTTTAGGCATACTATAAAATGCGCTATTGCAAATAATGAGTGATACAAAGGTGGATCATGGCATGAAATGACTGTGTCTCAAAAGGGTTAAACTCCCTGTCCAAAAAGAAGAGTTTTTCTATGCTAGAGCAGAATACGTCAGGCCTACCATAAGTTCTTGAACGGAATGAATTTTTTTTTTCTTGGGGCGGGGGGTCAATGACTGACCTTTACAAGATAAATAATTAAGCTCATAATATGGCTACTGGAACACTATATCAAACATAAAAAAACAAAGGTAAAAGACCAAATCGGGCCTTGCCATAGACCTAGAGGAAATAATTTAACAAATATACTTAAATCAAAACTAAAATTCACGATATTTGCAGATATCACTGAATGCGTTGTAGCAGCTGTACTAGACAGATATGATATTGATGAACAAGATGATATACGATTGCACACCAGCTCTACAACATGGGTCGTGAGCTACGACTAGTTAGTATGATCAGCCCCTATGTAAGGATATAGCATAGGATTTGGTAGACCCGGGTCTTCAATTATTTTTTATATAAAAGTTTAAGGCTAGGGCACAGCCCTAAGTTTTATTGGCTTCTTTGTTTAAAGAGCATAGTCTATACAACATGATCATACTATAGTGACAAAATATATTGAGTAACGATATCTAAGAAGGCACAGCACAGCTGTGATGTCAGTTGGTGTTGATGCTTTAAACCTAAGATTATGTTTTATTTGAACATTGTAGATGTCGGAGGCGCCATGTCGGACAGAAATGTCAACAGCACCAATGGAAACCCCAGGGTCTGATTAAGGCGGGTAGACATGGTCAAATACCTCCTATACCTGTTGCAAGGCAATGTAAACGTCGAACAGAAATGTCAACAGCACCAAAGGAATCCCCAATGTCTGATTAAGGGGGGGGGGTAGGCATGGTCAAATACCTCCTATACCTGTTGCTAGGCAATGTAGACGTCAAACAGAAATGTCAACTGCACCAATAGAATCCCCAGAGTCTAATTAGGGGGAGTAGGCATGGTCAAATACCTCCTAGACTTGTTGCTAGGAAATGTAGATGTCAAACAGAAATGTCAATAGCACCAATGGAATCCACAGGGTCTAATTAGGGGGAGTAGGCATGGTCAAATACCTTCTATACCTGTTGCTAGGCAATGTAGACGTCGAACAGAAAGCAACACAGACGTCAGACAGAAACGTCAACGGCATCAATAGAATCCCCAGGGTCTAATTGTAGGGGGAGGGGGTAACTCCTTGACTTGTCCGTTATCATTCTATAGCTACAGTTTTATAGTTACAGTTCTAAAACAGTTTCCATGGCAGTTGCTGTAAGAATGATAATATGCAAGCAAGATCCTAATATAACATAGCTACCCCTATGGCTTAATGCTATTGTTCTTAGGAATGATTCATATTAAACTACACAAGTTAGGTTTAGTATTCAATTGCACTGAACATTCTGGCTCACTGTACACAATTACTACCTAATTAAGAGGATTATACCTGGTCCATCCAGGTGTTTGTGCATGCACATGGCTATTTCTTTTAAGGCAAAACTCACCTTGAGACAATCTGTGTTTTTTACCTTTACACCCAAATACATGTACAGCTTCTACCTAACAAATGGGAGTTATCTCATTGTTTTGAATAATGATTTTAACACACCCTGGCATTTAAAAAACTCTTGTAACATGAGAAATATTTCTTTTACATTCAAAATATGAAACTGGGTTTTCTCCTTTGAAGCAACCTCAAAGCCTAGATCCAGGTACTTTAGACTTGCTCAAGCTAATGGTCTCAGTCTAATCCTATGTGCATGCTAAGGACTTTTATGTGGGCAAGTCTACCCATTTTGCCACATTCCATTACATCTACTCCCCTTATAGTTATGACTATTTTATTGGCCGAGCCAATAAAATAATAACTGACAACAACATAGTGACTATATCAAGTAAAAGAGGCCCCTGTTGTCGTTTTGAAACAAGCGCTTGCAGTGCAATGTGCAAAGATTAGTGACCGTTATAATGAGTTGCCATTCAGCTGTATTTACAGCATCAAATCGTAGGATGTTATGAATAATATTGTCCCTCTAATCGAGGCTACCAGTCCACCATATTCACCTTGATAACAATGTCATTGGCAGCAGCTGTGTGTGATATTCTACAATGTTCATGTGCAATGTTTGAAATGATTGATTTATTAACTAGGACACTTATAAGAGCATCCATACTGATCATGCCAGATACCATAAGACTTGGGAGGTCCACACAATAATAATACCAACATCAGGCAATCATTCATGTAGCTGTATGTAAATGACGTGCATTGTCCTTTAGGTCATTTATAATAGTCTGGTGACAGCTTAATGATTCGCAGCCGATGAGTTTCATGAGGACACAGTTGGCAAAATGATTCTCAAGGCCTTGGCAGTTGGAGTATCAGCAAAAGAAAGAGGGGATTCTTAGAAATGTCTTCTTTCTCATTTTCTCTTCATCAGAGCGCGGAAATATACATTATAGCTATCCCATAGTGCTGTTGAAAGCCCAAAATGGTTATATTCCATTTTACCTCAATATGGGGAAGAATTAATAAAAGTGTTATAATAATACAGTCAGAACGGCATGTGATGTGTAAGACTGAAACATTTATATTTTCCAATATCATACTTACTCTGTATGAAGGTAGGCCTACTCCATGTAAGTGGCCGATTGAAACTGTCCTAGAACTGTATCTACGGCAACCCAGACGTAATCACTTCAAAGTCCAGACAAATAGCACTAAATACCCTGAGTGGTAGATCACAACTCAAACAGATCGATACATAGTCAAATTGCTGAGAGTGCAGGGACACTTGTTAAACTCATCGTTAACATGTAGTCTACAATGATGTAGTAGGATATATATACGTTTTATAGATTCCCTAGATAATAGAGGGGCAACATCAGATGTTATGAACCTCATGTCCCCTCAGAGGTTTTGGAGAAGGTGTCCTGGCCTGCACATTTGTGTACAAGTCCCTTAAAGCTGGGACAAGATCTGAAATACATAGACTTTCCAATTTCTGTATAACTATCATCACCCCACTTGTGAAAGTGTCCCGCCAAAATCTCAATCCATTCAGTGCATTCTAACAATGTCAAATTCAAGCATATATATGTGTGTAGAAATAAAATGCTTCCAGCATTTTATTCATGTCAACAAGCAGTCTTGATTGTACCAGTACAGTGGCTCCATCTGAACCCATAAAGCAGACTATTCTACAATGATGATTAATTCAATTTGGATGCCTGGCAGCAGAGCAGACACCACTCAGTGCTGTCACCATGAGGCTGTGACTAATTAACCAAGTGACTTCCCTTCCCACCAAAGAGGATAGACCAACTGAAACTAAAGTCCAATGATGTGCACATAATGAGCCATATCATGCCATAATAAGTGTCACCCTACGACTTGGGAAGGGGTATATAATCCTCTGAAATACATATCAGACCACACTATATTAGCTCTTATACCGGCTTTAAGTTCGCCCATGTACAAATTGATTCGCACCAGGTGAAACCACTGCACGAGGGTTTTCTTACAACCACCAAGATGAAGTTTTAAAAATATTTGCTGTCAAACATGATACATTCCTCTGTCAAGTGTCAACATGAACAAGAAAATTGCTGTCAACATGATATCTTCCCCTGCCAACTGTCAAGTTAGAAAAAAAAATCTGCCATCAACTGTCAAAGTGACAGTTGACAGCGAAAAAAATTATGTTGACCCCAAATAAAAAAACATGAATTTTCCACTGTCAACTGTCAAGTTAGTGGAAAAATCTGCCGGCAACTGTCAACTTGACTGTTGACAGGGGAAAATATCATATTGACAGCTGATTTTTTTCTACTTTGACAGTTGACAGGTGAAATTTCAGGGTTGACAGTAGTTTTTTTATGTTCCATTTTATGTTGTTTCCATATTGGAGATAAAATGTTCAAGTTGATTTTTCTCAAAAGTGTGGCCCTCCACAGCTTCCGTAGGTAATAGGTTAGTCACAACCATCAGGTTTCCCTGTAGATGACAGCTCAATATGGACATGCACAGGCAAACTAATTCTCTTGTTTCCCCGAAGAGAAGCCTTTGCTAAGTGAAAACCCTGAAAGACAAAATCTAGTGAGTAATTTGGCCTGATACATCAGGGCACCTGGTTTTGCATAGCGCTGGACATTTGGACTGCACTTTAAAAAATAATTATTGAATCTACCAGGGATCCTCAACTGAACAATGGACATCGTCGTAATTTAATAGCATTTAAACAGTCTAGTTTTTACACGAAGCCCCATGTGGCAGTTTGATGGTACACAAATGTCTGTGAAAATACCAACAGATCTCTGACAAATTTGGAATGAGGACTGTGCTGTCATTTCGAAGACATTTTTTTACAGTGTGCGAAGGTGTATTAGTTATTTTCTAGTATTCTAACTTAGACTTGATGCTAGCGTACACAACAGAGTATTTGTAAAGAGCAGTTTGGCATTATTGACTCGATAATGGCCTGAGTGTTTACTAATTCACCTCAACAACACATGCTGCTAAAGTAAACAATCGACAAAAGCACCATTTTACTACCGTCTCTGTCCATGTACACTGAAAATTGTGTGTAAAATTCAATGGTGGACAATGTCTGGAAATTTACTGCGTCATGACCCCTTGCAGACCACAGGATGTCTTCAGGCACATGTGTCCTGGCCGTTATATAATGCAAAATTGCAGTGTTGATGAGTCTGCCTACCAGCACAGCATGGGTACACACACAGAATGTCAAGTCGGTAGGCTCTTCTAATTGTCAAACTCCAATAGATAAACAAGTCCAACCCTGTTAAATCTAATTTCTTATCCCTGACGAAGATTCCTCATTGTGACAACTTTAGATAGTCCATGCACCTGGCCCTACCTAAGCCCCTAGAGTGACAGGCAATGAAGTTGTCAACCTAGACACTTAGGTTGCCAACATGATGAATCAGTGACAGTTGTGACAAGTTGAATCTGACAGGTTTCGCCTTGTTTATTTCAAGCTGATCATTATGAAGAGCCCATTTTCTTCAGTGTATGTCCTGACAAGACTTCAAGGGATGTCGGTTCAACTTCAATAAGTGTCAGCATAATTTGCTCATCAGTTACTTACTGGGGCTGCATTTATGCAGTAAATTATGATGATCATACGGCACGGTACACCATGTGACACTTAAGGTGTGCTCGCAGCCAGCAACTTAAAGTCCTTAACCCTTTGAGGGCAGAGCAAACATCGTTGTCCTGACCATGGGGACGGCCCCTGAAATAAGTATAGTTCCTAGAGGACGAGCCTATTTTCAATTCCTATACAAATCCTATATAATGGGCATCGACTATAGTCGATGCTAGGCCCACCATGGTGTCGACTATAGTCGATGCTAGGCCTACTATGGTGTCGACTATAGTCGATGCTAGCCCTCAATGGGTTAAGGTATTACCCCTTTAATGAGACTGTGTCTGTACTGAAGGCAATATACGCTGTGCAGTTTCTCACCTGGAGGATGCACATGCATACATGATAAAGGGCAGAGGGTCTTGTACATTATACTGCCCTCAAAGAAATTTTTACAAGTATCCTTCAGGAACTATCCTAGGAGGGAACTTTCAATCTTCCCCATCCAATGTGTTTTAAGACTAAGAGGGACCATGGGTGTCCGGCTTTGATCCAACTATTTTGTTCAGCTGGTATGATTGGAAAATGATAAGGCTCAAGGGTGTTTCTAAATGAGACCCTTGTTACTGTGGACCTGAAGTCCTGCATTCATTTGTTTTCATAGAGTAGGGATGGAAGTACTAAATTCTTCATTTATGGCCATGGAAATCGAATTCTCTGGCCACTAAATAAGCAACGTAGCACCATGATGTTTTTTTACAGCTTGCAACGTCATATTGCCAAACTGAAAAGAAAATTAGATAAAAACACCTCTGTTAGCCAAAGACGGAAATCGGATCATGCCTTCTCAGCTCTGGGCATGATTAAAGGTGTTTCGGATGACAAAGAGAGGGACTTTGGCCTAAGTAGCAAGTATACTTCTGTTTCAAAGAAGAAGTAGAAGTAATGAGAAACCGTGGCATGCGGCTTGTCGGTTTATTTGTGACCATTGAAGACTACCTAAAATATACAAATGATCATAAAACTGTCCAATGGATGGAAAAGTGTTTTATTTGAAGTGCTCGGAGCCAGCACACTTGAGATGTACGTTTTGTTTTTTCTCAAACTTTGTAACTCTATAGCTTTCATAAATGAAACCTTGTTAACCTATAATTACTTTTTTTGTGCTTTCCTGTCATCATTGTTCTAAAGCAATAAGATGTCAAAATGATCATGACTCTGTTGCCAATGATAAAGTTCCCACTTCAATTTAAATGTGGATAATTCAGAATTGATTGATTGGCGCAACATGACATAACTCCTTGAGGGAATAATACCCTTCTTATAAAATGGATAAGAAGAAGACTAGTTCTGATAGATGTGACCCATCAAGGGAGAACACCCCTCCGCAGAGGAATTTTAATTCCCCATTTGGCCACCAGGGGGCATTGGAGGTCAAAATTACTCTAAAATCATTATAAAAATAAGTTAAGCTAATTTTTGGTGCAGAATTCAATGGTCTCATTTAAAATTCACCATTTTCAGTAGAAATGGCCGATATTTGGATGATAAAATGTATATTTTTCATGAGAAATCAACCTATTTGCCTGTTCCTGGTTGCCGTGGCAACCATCCCAATAATCAAAATTTTATGCCAATTTTTGGGGATATTCACCAAAAACCAAAAACTGAAAACAGAAATGAAAAATTCCTTCTAGATAAAAATCTATGAAAAAAATCACCATTATTACTATGGATTTTTTACGAAAAAGGCTGATTTATCATGTTTTTAGACATTAATATGGCTTGTAATGTATTTAGAGCTTAATCATCGATTTCAGATATGATTAACGACCTATGTTCAATGAGGGGTTCTGACATAACCACTAGGAATATGTAACCCAATGATGTCTCATTTTAAAGATCTTGACATGAACTTTGATAAGGAATTTCCATGCAGAGGTGTTTCTTTTCTGTGGCTCCCTATTAATGTTAAGTGAAAAAAAAACTAAATTTATATAAAGTAATTCTAAAAATCCTCCCATGGCACTACATTCAAATTCTTTTTCTTTCTCACGAATCATTGGTGCCTTGCCCGAATATACATATATCATTTCTCTAAGAATATCTCATGCATTTTGATATGCATCTAGAACTATGTCAACCACCATACGATGGTCTTCAGTTAGTGTCAGTTACTTGACACCAGTGACCTTTGGTATCTATTGCTACAGCAATGAGTGATACACAGCCTACCTATCTCTACCTGTACTACAGTGAAGTATCAGCTTTACTCTCAGCTGCTCCCTCACCTGCTCACTGCCTGCTCATTGTACAAGTTCTTCCTGGAAAACCATAATATTATACTCCTCTTTTGTCTTAAGGTATCAAGGCTTAGCCGATTAAGAGTTGCAACATGCTTCAGTACACATTGTTTCTTGCAGTCGTTTTTTCGCCTGTACCAACCAGACATGACGGATATACTCCTAAAGGATTGGCATAATTATAAACTCATCTGCGCTGTATTGATGTATCGTGGTTTATGGGAACACGAATGAGAGTATTAAGAGTGGGATGGCTTTCTACAAGATGTTACTCGTCAGTTTTATAGACAGTTCGGAAGTTGCAATATTATAATTTTATGTAGGCTTTCTCAGGGAAAATTGCAATACAACTCCACCCCAGGGCTTATACCTAAGGTATGCTTCGCGTTTTAGGCCTTTTGACACCCCTTCGTCACACTTTTACCATATAAATGTATAGGAGCCATGAAGACCCCCCAGACCCTTTCCCAAATGGTAGACCCTGTATTGGCTAATTATACGATTTGGTTCAGTGCTGGAAGTGCCTTTACTATTGCCACACTATTGACCAATACATCCTGTGAGACTCGGACCTGATTGCCCTTCTATTCAGTTACACCCGCATCTCACTCTCCAGGGCCACTGTACTCAATACCATTAGTGGTCATACACTTCTTTCCTGACGGACATGGCCAATCTGCTGTAGATTCCTGGTATATAAGCTGGAAACTACAACTGGCCCCAGAGATCAAGCTGTCTGCCGTGAAGAGTTGGGATTACTTCATTGGCTGATGATTAATCCCACTAAGTCGGTAGGCCTGTAGGACGGACACCAACTTTCAAGAGAAGTACAAGCCACAAGGTAGGTGCACCTGGGGCCTGGGGCTAGGTTCTGAGCACTCATGTGCAGTTCTACAGGACTATACTATTATACTCACTTATATCGACCTAACTCCACTTAATAATTACATTTGTAAAGATAAAGGACATAAAGTTGCAGGTATATAAAGACCATGTAAATGTTAATAGGTCATGATAGGTCAGGAGGCCATTTCTTAAGGTACTACGATCACTCACAGCCCTACAACTACAAAATGCCAATGCTATATTCCTATGGGGACTTTGGTACGACTTGAAGGGTGTAGTCGTAGGGTGTTAAGAAATGGCCTCCAGAGATGTTTCCACCATAATATAGGCTTTATAACTATGGGAATAGTACATCATCCCAGTTCCATGTCCATTGTATGCTTATCATTCAACCCTTGGGACATATATATTATGACTCTTGTTTATGAAGTAGTTCCAAGCCCACTCCATCGGCAGGTTCACCTATTAGCTATGATGTACATCGAGTTAGCAGCATTAACCGATTATAGAATGATAAAGAAAAGAGAAGATAACTTAGAATACCATAGGACTTACCTGTTGAATCAGCAATGTCTCCGGTAGTCCCTGAAGAACACCTGTTGGTTCAGACCCCACAACAGGGGCTTTTCTAGTTCACTGTCAATTGCAGGGCCCCCTATTATGAGCTCTGTAGGATCTCTTGTCCTGTGGTGCAATATCTTTCAATACTTATTCCTAGCTTGTATCCATTGCTCCTATTATGCAATATATCTTATTGTAAACTCCATATAGTGTATCCGTATACCATCTGTCGAAAAGCTAGGTCCACTAGAAATAGATATTTGAAAGAAACTGAATGGAAAGGCTTATTTAACCACAAAATTGAACTGCAATTGCATTAGCTCAGTATGCGAATAATCACCATGATACGGCATATGCCACAGAGCCGAAGGTATGTCCAGGCAAATCAATCAATCTCTACTGGTGACATCGCAAAGACCCTAAAAAGAGTCAAGTCTATGTCCAGAGTCGCAGTTTATGAGTTATCAGTGCAGTACCATTGACCAATTAAGTTGACCAAGCATTGTACACTACAAAGCCCTATGCACTACCCATAATATATATATCGGCCCATGTGCTGGAGTACTGACTAGGCTGGTAGAGCTGTGCAGACTCCTCCTGCTCCTCCTGCTCCCTAAGCTTACTGGAGGAGAGTCAGATGAGGACTGATGGGGATGATGAGGCTGAGCTGGCCTGCAGACAGTTGGGCGCGGCAGTAAGCTGCAGCGCCGCACAGTGGCGTGCAATGGTAGTAGAATCCCAGTTGTCTCCAGTGGCTGTGGCTGTTTGCCCACTGGAGCATCTGAGATGGATCTATCAGCTATGGGGATTGTGCAAAGCCCCTGGGATGCGGTGGGTCATTAACCGCCACTGATACCAGTGCCATTGAACCTTATTAATTGTTAATCTATAATATCATTATATAACCCCCTTTGTTCTACTGATTGATCACAGGGGCTGAACGAAACAGTGGCCACTTGACTTGTTGTGCAAGGGACTGCCATCTGCTTATAATATTGTACTATACATCATTATTACAAATGCTATTGTGTTGTCTTTAAAAGACAAATAAATGCGTTTTAGTGATTTTAGATGCGTTTTATTTCAGCATCCTAATCACCTTCCTTCGTATAATTAGAAACGCAATAAGAATGCCATGTCTATGTTGTGTGGGATGTAAAAGAAGCCAGCACTACCAACCTCCTGTAAAGGTGAATGGGGCTAACTGCAGGATCCTCCTTTAGATACAAGGTGTGGGAGGTATATAACTGGACTCCATGTCAAAGCCTGCCTCAAGAGGTTGGTGTCCAGAGCTCTCCTCCCAGCAGCAGGACGTTATTCTATACAGCATCTCTTAGCTACTGGCAATGTTGAGATCTGCCATTGTTACTGTCACAGTCATTATCTAGCCTTTGTCTGTTCTCCTAGTGAGGCTGTGACTGTGTGAATTCCCATATCTAGACCGGTTTCCGCGATATTCCAGACGAGATTGATAAGCACCCCCAAATTGAAATAATATCTATAATAATGGTTTATCCTTGGCGAGTATCTTTAGAGATATAGTCGCCCTGGGTCCCAGTAATGTTTGGTGTAATTAACTGTTATTAAATCAATGAGGACGTATTCAAAATGAATAGAAACGCACTCTGAACCTTCACGTTTCCGTGTTGATGAGATCATTCAGCCTAGCTGTATGTTGCAGCACCATTCTCTCACTTCAGGATATGAAGAAGACATGGGGTAATTCCTTCCCATATTTCTGAGACTGACCAGGCAGGGAAACCTATAGCTGTGGAAAGGGCCGAGTGAAATCACCCATCAATAACACATGCATAGATGACAGTACTGTACCCTGACGGGCCTGAATTACCCCTTAGAGTTAGACTGGCATTTACAGTAGACAAACAGCAATTAACCATTGGCTATTGGCCAATTACCATATTTCATAGTCTTAGGATTCAAGTACAACACCACAGTGGCTCACATGGGGTTTGCGTCTTCAATAGACGGTTTGCACATAGGCACTATAGAATAGCACTTTATCTGGTCTATTTAACCACAGTAGTAGGTAACTAGCAGATGGAATCAGGTTTAGTTTGTGATGATAAGTGTTTGAGTTTTACCTGTTGCAACTTTTTTGGGGAAAACAATGGACTTGATGAGTTTGCAAAAAACAGAACCCACCGTTTTACCTTGTATGGCTAGCTTGTTGAGATGGCCACAGGGGAACTACAACTATTACTAGAAATTACAATTATATTGTTTTGAAGGATGTCAATTCTTATATAACAATATTGTATGGAGTTCAGTTACTGTAGAAGTGCCCACTGCATATTAGCAAAGGGTAGCTGCATATAAAGCAGAGACAATAAAATGATCTCTTTTGCTTTTATATCATTAACTGGCGGCTTTTTGGCATAGCAACGGTGAAGCTAACATTTAAGATCTTCAGATCTTTGATGATGTTAAAAGGCATGCAAAGGTGCAATCCATCCACATAATACAAAACAGAATAGACAAGGTGAGACATAGAAGAGAGATCCACAGGCAACCAGTTGGCTCCAAATCCATACATCCTCAGTTCATGGGAGACCAGTCACGTCCATGGAGGGCACTGAGTGGTCGATTTGAGGAGAAGCCATTCAGATGGGTCTGCTTGGGAGGCATGGTCAATCTATGGAGACTCAATTCTGCCATTGCCATCAGTGCAAGGTTCTATCTGGCTGTATCATCCCAGGTAACAAAATGAGGTTATTTCAACGTTGAATTAATGCCATTTCCGAGTAGAAAAACGTTGAAAGATGGTTCAGCTTAACTCCATTTCGTGGACTCAAAACAACATTGAAGAAATGTTGAAGAAACATTGATTTAACACAAGAATTCTCATGGAAATAGGCATTAAAATGACTTTGGATTAACCCTAAACCAACCTAATATTGATCCCTACCATGCCTGTGTATTAGCATTGGATATTTACTTTATTTTTACTTTTTCTGATATATTTTAAATATCGAAAAGGATTCATTTCCCCTCATCTATTGAGGCGTCAATACTACATGTTTCACATTTTGGCCTGTTCCTGTTCTCGCCTCAATAAAAACTTCAAATATAGTAATATATGTGTTTTTATCATTCATTCTGGTCGGGATGGGATACAAGTCGGGATGAGCTACAAGTGGTATATGGGTTTAGCCTATCTGCAAGTTATATTTAGGGAGCTGGTGGGCTAAAACTGCCGAAAATGAGGGTTTTTTGAAGCAAAAACATTAAAATCTGTACTGCAACTTGCAAAAAATAAAAACAAAAGGTCAATAAGATCCCTATTGTGTTTTAGTGTTTGCCCCATAGCAAAGTGAAAATGGTAGGACCGTATAGGTGTACATAGCCAAATCAATTTTTATGCAGGGGGCAAAAAGGTTGTTGGGCAGTTTTGTATGGGACCTGACGAATACCCTAACATAGCTCCCCTACTATAGTTTAAATGTAGTACAGGAATGAGATAGATGTACCATGCAAAGCCCTAACACATCCCTACATGCATGAAAAAAATTGGAAGTCTAGCTCCAATAACATAGCCTGGGTGCTCCATCCAGTTCATGTGGTACTGTTGGGGTAGTTTTCTGTCTCACCCGACATATACCCTATTCTCATAATTATATAGTCCTACCATCCCTGCATAATATATTCAACTACTATGTTATGTATGATAAATTACCTTGTTATCAAGGTATTTTACCCAATAAGTACCAACTCCATGGTCTATTAAGGGGCAGAGATATGCTGACATCACTGAGTCTTTTTTTTTAAGGTTTTATTGGGTCTAAAGTTAAATACCAGAATTCGGTCTGGCCGTTCTGCCATCTGGGCCCACATTTCAGCCTCCTATGTTGACAATTGGTATGGCGGTGAGTAATGATAATTATTATCTTCAGTGGACCATAAAACAGAGAAAATAGTTTCAGTTCTAACAATCGTGTTCACACATGATAAATCAGACAAATCAGAGAAGTTCAAGACTCCAGGCACTCGCATTATAGTATTGGTGAAACCACTCAATGGCCTTGGGGAAGGGAAGGGGGGTGAGGGATGAAGGGAGATTGAAAATGTGGAAGGAGTAGTATAATGTCATAGTGTGATATTTTAGATCCAGAAGTATAATTCCTGCAGCTTATAGAGACTCCAGTACACTCAGGTTTGGCTCTATCAATGCTAGAAAAGTCCACATACATATGTATATAATTATATTGCCGTTAGCACGATGACATCAACATAGGAACAGAGAAAGAAGGAAGCAAAAGAAAATTACCATGAGGAAGAGATCTAATACTGTTGCTTGAGAATTCAACTTAGTATATGGTATTTTGAAAAATAAGATAAATATAGTGCAAACCCTAAGATGAAAATAGAATGCAATATTAAGGACATAGACATAAATATGGAGAAACAGTAAAACAGTGATAATATCATAGACAATACAGCATGAAAAGACATAGATCATGACACAATGAGCAGTGGTAAATACCAGCTGCTACAGTGGCAAATTATAAGATTATTGTCTAGAAGTGGTAATACCAGCTGCTAGACTTACCTGAACCAGTCTGTATCAATTGGTATAATAAAACAATTTGGAAAATCTTTTTTGGATTGTGTTTTTGAATAATTCTTTCTTGTGAATATTAGTGTATTTTGCACAAAGGTTATTCCAGCAGTTTATCTCTCTAAATTTGGCTTCTCACCAGATGTATACCCTCCCGGCCGACGTATACCCTGGCATTTAAGCTTGTTCCTGTTATCCATTAACTACTGGTAATGATTGGATTAGGATCCACAGCATGCTCAAATATGTACATTTCATATAACACAAAGAATGATTAAGGTATGGTTAAGAATTGTTAAGGTATTACAGCATGTCAGGGTATCACCTTGTCTCCCGAAAGTGATGCAGAACTGAGGGCGAAATCTGACACAGGACTAATTCTTTTTTCTTGGTAGTAGAACATGGATATTTTGCATACCTTCTATATATATGGGGTAGACCTTGTATAGTTCCCTTTTCTTAAGTTGCATGTCAGTTTTTCGCCCTCCATGTCAGTTTTTCGCCCTAAAACACTTTTGATCGAATTAGAGATAGTAAAAGTAATGTTAGGCCTGTAGGAATTCACCATAGGGTAATGCACTAGTGGGCAAAGTAAATGTATAGGTAGCTTAGAATTAAATTTCAGGGGTAGAAAATAGAGGGGCATTTTCTGTCATTGTGTCAGTTTTTTGCCTAGTATGTCAGTTTTTCGCCTAGAGTTTCAGTTTTTCACCCTGGAGTTTCCCAATAACATTTAGAGTAAAAGAATTCATCGCATCAAACAAATATTTAAGAAAATATATTGGGAAGGGGTAAAGGGGCATCATAGCCTGTCAATATCAACATATAGGCTAGAGTTAAATATGTGATAACTTCAAATACAAACGAAACAGCTTTTCATGTCAGTTTTTCACCAATCATGTCAGTTTTTCGCCCTGGACACTTTTTATGGAAGTATGGGTAGTAAAAATAATGTTAGGATGGTAGAAATTCACCATAGGGTAATGCACAAGTGGGCAAAGTAAATATGTAAGTAGTCTAGAATAAAATCTCAAAAGTAGAGAAGAGAGAACCATTTTTCTTATTGTGTCATATTTCGCCTAGCATGTCAGATTTTGCCTAGCATGTCAGATTTCACCTACTAGATAAAATACAAAGTGAAAAAATATTATCAGACAAATCAGACATATAATTAAAAGGAGACATGAGGAAGGGAAAAAATGGAGGGGTAGACTATACATTGAAACATAATGAGTAACAGTTAAATGTTACAGGACTTTCAGATAAAAGAGAATCAACCATTGTGTCAGTTTTTCGCCTCTGTGTCAGTTTTGCACCTATTTTGAATAAATATTGAAATAAAATGTACTTAAGAGTAGTAAACCCATTTTTTCTTAACAGGGGAACTAAGGGTAAATATAATAACATTATTAAGTATGAATATTTTTACATATAAGTATTAACTTATGAAAATGATGGCTAGACTAAATACCATGTAAGTTTTTCACCTAGGGAGCATATCAGATTTCACCATTCAGTTGTGCACCACTTTCTGGAGACAAGGTTGTATACGTCCAGTGAGAAGCGTAGGGTATACGTCTGGTGAGAAGCCTATTTAAGGTAGTCAATCTGGAAACCATATTCCACCTACCAACATAATAGAGCCTAAGCCCTACCACCTCTACTATATTGGCTTCAGTAGAGAAGGGAGATACATACATTAATATCTAACTGCATGGCAGGGTATACGTCAGGTGAGAAACATATTTGAGGTAGTGTCCTTTGCCACACTGCCATGGGTCTAGAATCAATATTTAACTTACCCACATATATGGAGCCTAAGCCCCAATACCTGTACTTAATGTACCCTAAAACCTTTTAGGCTGCTCCAAATTCTTTTTTGGACCCCCCCCCCACACACAGCCTAGATAACGACGATTCATGATTATCTGTCGCTGCTGATGGTAAGCATCACTGATGTCATTCATACACAATGTCTAGCTATGCATCCACTTGAGGCCTCATCAACAAAATCAGCTCTGTGTAGCCATGGGCCTTGACAGAGATGATTAAAGGATAATCAGTCATAGTTGGCACTCAGGTCTCCTTCTTTGAAAAGTGAGGAGGAAATATCATATAGAAGGCATTTCCCTGGTGAAATTTACAATGTACAATCTTTCAGTTTTGATGACTGAAGCCAGAAAGATAATTTGATTATCTTGATACCCCTCAAGTAGAATGACATTATTAAAACTGATTGCCTATGGCTAAACGGGCACTTATTGTAATAATCACCAGAATCATGCATTGGGGCCTACACCATTTGGATGGCTACAGCTATGCATCAAGATTCTTTGCACAATTCAAGGTTGAATCGGAAGGTAGCAGGTAGATTGTTCAAAGAGTTTCATATATTACCTTGAACTGTCTCCGTTATGCTAAAATAGTTGTAGAACGTATATGTGATCTTTGGTTCTAATCAAACCGTAAGGTAATTGGTATCATAATAAATGTTCTATGGACGTAGGGTATAAAGAATATAGCAACATTACATCCTGTTAATTCATTTGCAAGGTATGTTCATAATAGTGACACATATGGGGTTAGTAGGTCCAAACCCATGGATCCTTGGTGCTTTGGAGACAGGTCGGTCATGGCCATAGCAGCCCTGAGTGGTTAATTTGAGAACCCATTTAGATGGCTGTGCTCGTGGGGGATGACCAATCTGTGGAGACAAGATTGTGCCATTGTCGCTAATGTTGGGTCCAATCTGGTTGTAGGGCAGTAAGGTGAGAGTACCCAGCTTGTATCAATGGTGATGCTACTTAGCATTGAAATGGCTATTTGCAGTCAGTAGTGTCCAGTTTGAATGTAAGATGCACTACTTGCTAGGACTGCTAATGTAGACACAATACTATGGTAATTTTGGAATTATTAGGAACCTAGCAGTTTGGGGACTGGAAACGTTTAGGTTTCTGAGGGATAATCATAATTGTAAGGTGTAGGCAGTATCAATATAACATTTAAATAGAAAAGCATTGAATTCTTGTACTTGTTAAACCTCTGGGGCATATTGTTTATTCAATCATTTACAAATTAAGGTTATTCATCCCTATCCTATAAAGATAATTGATCATCATATACCTGCATGGAAGTTGATGTACAATTAGAAATCATCTGACAGTACAGAGGCATTGGAGACGAGGCACAACAACCATCATGATTTTTTTATTAAGCACACCAATGCCTATACATTTAGGGCTTGAAATAAAAAGAGTCTCTGATGACTGTCATGTCAGTTTAGTTTAGACTTGAGTCACAAACATTCACTTTATTCCACTATCATATTGATTTCATATTTTGAGGTTTGGGATGTGTAAGTATTAATTATGAGGTCTTGACAAAAACTGAGAGACCCAGATATATCGAGACACCATCCCATCATTCTTCAGTCAGAAAAGAAGAAGAGTGAATAGGTTCCAATTAGTTCTAGAATAAAGAGTAAAGTAAGTTTTAGAAGCATGTATGTACAATTATGTGAGACTCTTTGCAGATGAAACAATACCGCATTCTCCATTGCTAAACATTCTATTTTCTTCATTCCAAAGAAACAAAATATCAATTGCTTACTACGCTACCTGGTACAGCTTGGTTATCATCATTGCCATGCAATTGTATCACATATAATGGCACCATAATACCTATCAATTCATGCTTTAATCAATGCATACAAATAGAAGGGAAGTACAATTTTGTTGAGTTACTATGATAGGAAACTGCAGGGAAAAAACACATTCTAATCTTTTACTTTTCAAAATTTAATTTTACCTGAAACTTCGGTCCTGTCAGGTGACCTAATATTAGACCCTAGACTGTAACAGAAAAACGGTGCAGTTGACTCTAACATGATATAGCAACATGCATTAGGTCTGCAGGTTTGGACTGCTGAGTATAGTATGCTGCACCTTTGCATGATCAAACTTCAGAGAGACTGCTATTCCCTTTCCACTGCTTGCCTGAGAGTCCCACGATGCAGGAGATGAAAATATTTGGCTTATTCCATCTACCCATTACTAAAGTACAGATCTTTTTTTCAATTCATTGTGTTTCTGAGTCAAAACTCTTGAAGTTCATACATATCTTCTAACACAAAGAGAACTATAATATCCTCCCCTTACTGAGGATCCTCATTCACCAATTTATAGCAACCAAAATATAGGAGATTATATATGTGAAGTAAAAAGAAGGATTGAGATATTGATCAGCCTTGCTAGCTTTGCTAGCTGAAAGCCCACCAGGGACTGCATGTCGTATGTTGTTGATTTAAAGCAAGGCCCTTTTCACCCATCTCTTAAATTCAGATTGATACATCTAGTAAGAAAATTCATGTCACATATTGAATGCTGCTGTGTCGATAAGAATGTTTGCTTAATAGATGCAAGGCACCAACCGGTCGAGAGACAATCTGGTTTAGTAGATTTCACTTCAAGGTGTTTAGCCTAAAACTTGGTTCAAAGTATTAGCTTATCCTCTCCATCACAAGTAAAAGAAGAGGGAAGAAAAACATCAGATGTATTACAAGCAGGGAACTAATGCTATCAAATCCACCCCACTGACCCCAACTGGCTAGTTTAATGGGGTGTGGGATATGTCCACCTCGTCAATAAAAGCAAAAACCTAAATCTAATCCACAAATAAAGGCCTCCGTGTTGAGATAGATTTATGTCCCAGATCCTGAGGTCACATATGGATCAGGGGCTTTGTAGCGTTAGATCATAGGACCTCCATTGGAGGGCGTGGCAATCAGTATGGGTTGATGGGGTCGTTATTTCCCTACACTCTCCAGAACACCCTCCGACCAAAGTCCATATTCACGCATGCCACACTCAGCTAGAATATGTCTTGAGCTGCCATTGATCATGTGTTCATGGGGTGGTGCCCCCTTCCGGCCATTTGTTTAACCTCAGTACCCTATGCTGTATGTGCTCATGGGTGCACTTCCTCTGTGCTTTTACTGGGTCTATACATGATATGATCTAGGCCTAGCTCTAAAAATCCTGTTTTTCAATACAGTGTGTCATAATCAGATAATACCAATGTAGCTAATAGGCCGGGGGCTGATAGGGCCCACCATGCACCCTCCCCCCCACATCCCAACGCGACGGGTATTTTTTCGATCCTTAGGGTCCCCTGAACAAGATTCAAGATGTTAACATTGATTATCTTGGGATGCACTACCGGTTTTGGCTCATTTTCCATGTGCGGGTTCAGACCACTTTTGGGTCAATTTTGGTACCATGTTATTCAAGGGGTATGCTCAATCCCCAAGCTCTAAGACTATCTTACCTTGTCTGGATCCTGAAGCTATTGGTCTTGTTGGAAAGAAGACATAATAAGCTTTTCATTCATTAAGCCCTAATACATGTTTTTAAGTTCAGATTTGAGTGTACCAGACAGTCGGGAAGACGGAAGATTGAAATTACAAAGTTCCTTTTTTTGACTGAAAATCTTAAATGTGCTCCAGATACATGTATAAAACTTGCCCTTATCCCCATCTAACCACAATATCTAATATGATTTATGTAGGCCAAACCTCTCTGAGTAATATAAGACATTCTGCAGAAATCCTTGATGACTATGACACACGTTATTGCCTTGGATGCAAAGACACTACCTTGAGCCAATACAATGCTGTTCCATTTCAATAATCTCTCTCTTTATGTAAATGGATGTTTTTCCAATGCTAAATCTTTATCAATTCTCCTGATTCTTATGCTAAAAAGAGTGCTCATTAAGAATATGCATGTTTCTACTTCATAAAATTTGAATTACATTAATGTGCACTCTGGAAAGTATCTTGTGACTCCTATCCCCTATAAATCAGCTTAGTGGAATACAGTGCTGCTTTTGTTTTGTTGCTAAGTGGTGTGGCTGCCTAGCAATAGCAGCTTTACATAGCAACCAAGCCTGAAAATATGCTTGAATGCTCATATCTGCATGGTTTCCTTTCAGCAACATACTCCCCTGATGTAAACTTGTATATAACTCTTCTGTGACTTCCATCATAGACTAAGAATATAGGTGATAAAAGGTTGCTAGGTTGTGTGGTGGCCTAGCAATAGGAGTTTTGCATAGCAACAATGTCTAGATCCATACCTGTAGGCATATACTATGGCTTGTGCATAGTCTCCCCTCAAGGACATAGTTCACTGATTTCAAATTGCATATAGCTCCCTTGTGCACATCACACAGTATGAACATAGGTAGAAATGATTGCTATGTCATGTGGTTGCCTAGCAACTGCAGCTTTACATAGAACCCCATGTCCAAATCTATGCAGATAGTCACAGATAAGTGTATGGTCTCGCCTCATGAATGTATTGCAATATACAGTTCTTAACAGTAGTGTAGGTTGGGAAAGGGAACCTTGATGGTAAAGGGCATACTCATGATTATGCTAGAGCATTGCTCAAATAGAATAGAGATCTGGATAGGAACTACAGGCTTACTTACCCTGGCTGGTGATGATGAGTGCTAGGATCATTGAACAGACCTGAAATGACAGATAACCTTTTAAAGTAAACCTACAGTATTATGATTCTGAAGTGATCAGTAAGAGTCTGGCTTGGTTAAGAGATTAGATCCATCCCAGAAAATCAGTCTAGTTGTGTGAAATTGGTGGCCACAATAACATAATAGAACAAGGTAGTAAATGTGTGTTTGGATGATGTGAGGGTTGTTGTTATTCATTTATTTATCCCATGCATTCATATTCCCAAGATGGAATGTTTTACTTCATGACAGCTCAAGGTAGAGATGGGGGGGGGTATTTTCCCCCAGATCCTGAATAGTGCTCTTGAACTCAACTAGATGGGAGTTTGAGATATCCAATCACACTTTATATTTTAAATATCCATATAGGAGAGACAGTGAAGCATTTGGGTGATAGGGTGCCCCTTGTGAGTTAGGGGGAAAACAGGGGATGATTGACTGGTAACATCTTGTATCATTTCTCCAATATACAGGCAGGTTGCCAGCCTATTGTCTAATATGGCTAGCTTGATCTTAATAGCTACTTGTCACTTTGTGCCTATATGTCAGATGTCATTGATAGTGGTCACACATGTAATAAACCCCCCATAAGGTATTCTGTCCATTTTCAGTCATTCAATATGTATACAATGCTTTCTTTCTCTCCCATATTAATGATTATTTTTACAAACCTGTGTAATCATGGATGATCTGAGATATATATGTATATACAAAATAACACAGGGTGTGGATGTGGCAAATATTTTATCATTTTATCATTATCTCATCATATGGTCTCTGTCAATTAGATGATTTTAAAAGGTAGATTCACATCAAGCACATGACCCAATGTGTTATATGTGCTTCTATTCTGAGATGTGGACAGGGGAGCTATACATACAAGTTCTTGAGCTGAGACCATACCCTTATCTGTGACTATCTGAATAGATGTGGACATGGGGTTCTATGTAAAGCTGCAGTTGCTAGGCAACCACATGCCATAGCAATCATTTCTACCTATGTTCATACTATGTGATGTGTACAAGGGAGCTATATGCAATTTGAAATCAGTGAACTATGTCCTTGAGGGGAGACTATGCACAAGCCATAGTATGTGCCTACATGTATGAATCTAGACATTGTTGCTATGCGAAACTGCTATTGCTAGGCCACCACACAACCTAGCAACCTTTTATCACCTATATTCCTAGTCTATGATAGAAGTCACAGCAGAGCTATATATACAAGTTTACATCAAGGGAGTATGTTGCTGAAAGAAAACCATGCAGATATGAGCATTCAAGCATATTTTCAGGCTTGGTTGCTATGTATAGCTGCTGTTGCTAGGCAACCACATCACTTAACAACAAAACAAAAGCAGCACTGTATTCTGCTAAGCTGATTTATAGGGGGTAGGACCCACAAGATACTTTCTACACTGCACATTTATGTAATTCAAAGTGACATCTGAATCTATTGTCGGTCATTTTGAATTTCAGCTATACACGCCTCGCCATTAAATTTTATGAAGTAGAAACATGCATATTCTTGATGAGCACTCTTTTTAGCATAAGAATCAGGAGAACTGATAAAGATTTAGCATGGAAAAACATCCATTTACATAAAGGGGGGGGAATTATTGAAATGGAACAGCATCGTATTGGCTCAAGGTAGTGTCTTTGCATCCAAGGCAATAACGTGTGTCATAGTCATCAAGGATTTCTGCAGAATGTCTTATATTACTCAGAGAGGTTTGGCCTACATAAATCATATTAGATATTGTGGTTAGATGGGGATAAGGGCAAGTTTTATACATGTTTCTGGAGCGCATTTAAGATTTTCAGTAAAAAAAAGGAACTTTGTAATTTCAATCTTCCGTCTTCCCGACTGTCTGGTACACTCAAATCTGAACTTAAAAACATGTATTAAGGCTTAATGAAAAGCTTATTATGTCTTCTTTCCAACAAGACCAATAGCTTCAGGATCCAGACAAGGTAAGATAGTCTTAGAGCGTGGGGATTGAGCATACCCCTTGAATAACATATTACCAAAATTGAGCCAAAAGTGGTCTGAACCGCACATGGAAAATGAGCCAAAACCGGTAGTGCATCCCAAGATAATCAATGTTAACATCTTGAGTCTTGTTCAGGGGACCCTAAGGATCGAAAAAATACCCGTTGTGTTGGGATGTGGGGGGTGCATGGTGGGCCCTATCAGCCCCCGGCCTATAAGATAATACCATTGCAACTAGTTCAAATCTAATAGCATAATACTCAATGACCACCATGTATACATTACATTTGTGATTTCCATGTGTCACAATTTGTGCTTTCACATTAAAGTTTTTGATACAGTGTAGGCTTTGAAGAACTAAGCTAAAACGGAATCAGCACTTGTGACCCCCCACAGGACATTGTTCTGTGATTACTGTTCTGACTTGGAGAACATACACTGATCATATATTAATAATTATTAGGGTCTGCCAAAACTAGGCCCATAATGTCTATAGTATATATGTCTAAGTTGAACTTTTGTCATAAAACTCAGACTGAACTGCACTACGATGAAACCAGCTTGGCTTTCATTTGGTACAACTGGGTTCAAGTACACAAACACAAAATGTGTCAATGACACCTGCTTGATAAGAGAATTATACAAAAGAAAGAAACTAAAATTAATGCAGTATCTAGATGGGAGCGGATTGCGTACCGATCCAAAGTAATGCAGTATCTACATCTAACTATATGATTTTCATCCATGTCCCATGGCTATTGACTAAGAACTGTCCATTCAAATGCATTTAGTAACCCATCTACCTATAGTCCCTCCAGTATGCAGTCATTTAGTTCCAAAGTCATGATTGGAGGGAACATAAAGATCAGAGAGGGAAAGAACAAATGTGATTGGTAATCTCTGCTGCCCTTAAATGCTCTTTCCGGTGGCTGTACTAGTTAGAAGGATTAGTTCCATTTGTTAATGGTACATTTTTCTAAGTCCTACCCTGCTACAGTGCAAGGGAAGCCTATTGTTTTCCATAGTATTCAGCCATATAGCAACCGCCATTGAGCATAGTAGTATATGAAAATGAATACAGGCACTGTGTGCCAGATTTGTGCTTCGAGTCTACCTAGCCATATCATTTGTAACCTGATAGATAAGCTCAAGAGCTAAAGCCCACAGAAACAATGGATGTTATCCCAGGTATCCTGATAGATAAATCTCAAGAGCTAAAGCCCACAAAAACAAAGGATGTTATCCCAGGTAACCTGATAGATAAAGCTCAAGAGCTAAAGCCCACAGAAACAATGGATGTTATCCGAGGTAACCTGATAGATAAAGCTCAAGAGCTAAAGCCCACAGAAACAATGGATGTTATCCCAGGTAACCTTATAGATAAAGCTCAAAACCTAAAGCCCACAGAAACAATGGATGTTATCCAAGGTAACCTGATAGATAAGCTCAAGAGCTAAAGCCCACAGAAACAGGGGATGTTATCCCAGGTAACCTGATAGATAAGCTCAAGAGCTAAAGCCCAAAGAAACAAGGGATGTTATCATAGGAAAAAAATTGATTTTAGTCATGATACTTGACTGCTCTGATTCCGGGCTCTAATACCTCATGTAAAAGGTACTCCCAGACGTCATAAATGTGAGACAGAAAAATTAAAATGTCATTACTTCTGTTTAATCAATGGATTTTCAAAATTCAAAGACCATCCCTTTTTACCCCTGGACAGGAATACAGGAGTTTTGGGGAAATTTTAGGAGAAAGAAAACCTCCCCTAAATATTGTACTTCTATAAGGTGCACCAAGGATCCATCGTCACGTATCAGACATGTGAGGTATTATGGTATAACCATTTTAGACAACAATTCTCTAGTGCACTGCAGTGAGCTCATTAACATAGCAAATACAATCAAGACCACTACCATCCTGGAGAAAGGTCATGGTACATAATTCCAGCACCTGCTCCAGTAACATGTGGCATAGGGCCTAAACTATGCTGCACTGACTGCAAATAACTGCAATGAATGACACAGCTGTAGCTCCACATGCTATAGGCTAAGACACCAGATGGATAATGTAAGGTTTTATGACAATAGGTAACTCTTGAACTTTTGGGCATGGCAGGACGTACTTGTAGTTCATGTATTGCACATTTACAGGCAGGTGTTCGCTCTACTCTAAAAGCTATGGCTTACCTGCCATTTTATAATTCCATGTGGCCTGTGCTATGTGAGCTGGCATTCAAACGATGTTATTGCACCAAAATGCTGTAGAATATTATAATAATCATCAGATCTAGATCAGAAGATCTATAGTGTATGGTATAAACGATAGATGGGAGCAGTCCTGTATGGATCCCTTGAGAAAAGACTGTCACTGAACTGGGTATGAATTTATGGGTGTCATATATAACATATGTAGCATATACACTGCAAAAATGGTGTTTAGATTTTAAACATGTTTAGGTCTAAACACGTTTAAAACCTAAACATAAAGGTCAGTTAGGTGTCTCAACAACTACACATTTAGGAAATGTACACTTTTATTCTAACTACATAAACATTTAAGCTAAACATCTTTAGATGTTTAGAGTTGAGACAGTTGAATAATAGGTGTTTAGATTTAAACATCAATATGTTTAGATACTTGGATGTTGAATCTACACCAGGTAGCAGCACTACCTTTGACTGGACTATCTGCACACAGTTATAATCAATTGTTGTGACAAATGTCCCCAAACCCCATGTTTATCATGGTTTCATTTCATAGAATGTCATGTGAAAGGAAAGGGCAATAGAAAATCGGCTATATTCACCTCATGCAACCATCATTACCATAACATAATCAATAAACTCCATGACTGACACCTATTTGATGTTATTCTGGAATAGATAAGGCAATGTCCTTCCTGCCAAGCTGTTGTACTTTCTCAAGTCTCTCATTCTGATGCAGTGTGTACTAACATGCACACATAAATAGGTGAGTAGGTGAGGCTGATATCTTTGAAGACTTTGACATGTAAATACCCCCCCCCCCAGAAAATGAGACAACAAACAAAAGACATCTTTTTTTTAATGTGTACATTTCTGCAAACCCTAACTCTCTTCAAAGCCTTTAGACATCTAAACACAAAAGTTCATAAACATCTAAACACAAAAATTCATAGATATCTAAACACAAAGCTTAAACCTGAACACCTATTTTTCTAAACACTTGAGCTAAGCACATTGTTTGGCTAAACATGTGTAGGAAATTAATGTGATTCCAAAAACGTTGCAAGAATATGTTTAGAATTGTGTTTAGGATCTAAACACCATTTTTGCAGTGTAAGTGAGATAAATGGTGCTGTGAATGACGCCCTGATAGGAATCCTAAGGAAGGTATACATACTAGTGCTAACTTATCATCTAACTACAGGGTAGAATGTCTGCAGAAAGGATTCTCTGTTGAGTAATAAGAAAGCCCTTTATATTTGGCAGACTTGCAAATTTAGTCTGTCATGGGGCTACAGGTTCATTTTGAGGGGAGAATCTCATGTCACACTTTGCAAGGCTGTACAGTATTGTTAATTCTCAGGTAGCTTCCTTATGGTTCCTTGATAATGGTCCTCACATACATCAAATCATCTGCACACCCATCCAATCTTGTTAAGTGCGGTTCCACTGCCATCAGCAAGAAAAACTTTTGTGAATCCAGCGATGTTTTTTCTTATACATGTCATATTTAAGAATTGTTGGATTAGCCAAGATTTGCCAAACTAACTCCAGTGTAACCGGCCCTTAATTGTACATGCTCAACCAAAAATACTGTGCCAACAGTTGTTATAGGATACCTGGTGATATACACAACCCCAGTAGATGCATAAAATCCCAATAACAAGTGAAAAGGGATGTCTATATGCCATAAGAATATTATTCTATCCCCACAGGAATAGTTTGTTTCTGAATGCCCCATGTGCCAGCCTACAGACTAGACAGTGCAGACTGTCAGAACCAGACCAGTGTCTTTGCTGTTTCAATGCCAGAGACATCTTTGTGAGATTGGTTTATCTGCCCCATGTCACATATACAATAAATGTCTATGTATTATCTGTACATGCTCTGTTTATATGGCATGACATGCTTAATCAGTGTTATGGGGTACCTGTATACTGCCAGAAGGGAGGCGGATTTTCCAAACATTCCTTATGTTAAGTTGATTATTATACTCTTTATAAAGGTTTGATGAATGTTGGCCACCCCTTTAAGTTATGTGGCAACTAAATCAAGCAGCACTATAAAACCAATTATTGTCACACATGGGGCAATGTACAATGCAGGCCTACCTACTGTTGGTAGCTCTAGATCACAGGGCACAATTAAGATCCTTGCAGTTAGGGCTTCCTCGGCCAATATTTCAGGTTCATCGCTTGTTGAGAATATGCTGGTGCTACAGCATAAATTTACATCTAAGGAACAACAACACAAAAGAAATAATGAGAGCAATGAATAGCTAATATGAAGACTCACTGTCAGTGAAAAGCCATAATCTGGAGGGAAGGAATCTCTCTTCTGAGCACCGGTTGGTGTTTAATGGTGGCACCTTGGATAACATCCTGATTGTGTGAGAAAAACACTACAAAAAAAATGTCATTTTTCATGTCAAAGACTCTTCAAAAATAATATCATCTTAATGGACAATTTTATTTCTGGCAATTAAAAAAGAACAATTTTATGAGCTTACTGACTCTGGTCGGGTAAAGGGAAGACGAATGCTGTATCTCTTTATGATTTAACGCTGTTATAAATCCCTGCCGAACCTCCCAAGAACAGCAGGGATCAGTACTAAAACCTCTATCTCTCACTCATATCACTGTGATCAGTGATGGAATCTGCTACAATTCTGATTCATCTGAAAACATCCATAGCATCATAATGAATCAGTATAATTGGCTGCCATGTTTTACGTAAGATTGATTTGTCATTGTGGGAGACAAATTGCTCTAATGGGATCATGGGAAGCAGGTGTGGGGTGATGATAAGTGTCTGATATCATAGACCCATGTTAGTAAAGTCATGTGGCCCGTCAAGTAGGTTATGGATGCATTTGCGTAGAAAATATATTTGTGCATTCTTTCTAGCATATGTTAAAGTAACAAATTATAAGTTAATGCTCCCAAAATGGAACTCCCTTTCTGTCAGGTTTGAAATAGTTTCAGTTGGTTAAAGTCTTTGTCATTGAACAGGTCTTCTTCATGAAGGCGATCTAAATAAAAGAGACTAAAAATAAATATCATGTTCTTATCTCCTACTAAGTCTCTTATCATGTGTAAACAGGTGATAAAACCAAATTGATTGTTATTAGTGTTGCGTCAGATGAAATCTGTTTATGAGAAAACAAGCAGTGCTTGTATTTGGCCTACATGTATGTGTAATAGTATCAGATTTCTAACACTGAAAATATATTTCCCTCAAACTGTACATTTACCCCTATCTTTATTCTGAATCAGCATCATGAAGAATGACTAATCATCGTAATGGTTTTATTCATCAATAGTTAAAAGAGATGTCTTTGAATTCTCAAGAGTATTTTGAATTTAAAAGGCTAGGAAATTTGAAGTGACTCTCTGGATCTATTTTATAAATGAATTAGAATTGATCGGAAATCACCATCCAAGTTTCCTGACTAAAAACGATCTTTGATCCTCATTTAATATCTCTAAGTAAGAAACTTATTTGCTATTGAACGATTGAAAGGTTATACAATTGCATGTATAGTATAACATGCATATGAGGACATTGCAACCCCAATGCTGAAGAATACAAAACATGTTGTAGTCACAAACTATAAAAATACATGGTATCAGCTATAGTGTGTTTCCTTTGGGAAGCACTGTCACTGAGTTTAGCATGAATTTATTGGTTCTGTCCAAATACAGTTATGGTATGCCAGTTCTCAATCTAGTGATGACAATGTAACCGAGGGATACTAGCCCATATCAATATTACAATGTGGTATTACCTTCAGTGAAAATATAGCTCATTAGATTAAGATAAGGAAAAACGTCCCTCACATATTGAAGAACAGTTGTACCAACCTAAGCCAAGCTCACTGCTGACTTTTCATCGTAAATCAACGGTACCATAGCGGGAAACCGTCCATATCTGGCCTAGACCACCCCTCCATTAGGGCAATAAGTTGACAGAAGCAAATAATAACTTATTTAGATTTCACATGGAAAATAATTGACCGTAAGACGGGTACATGTTTCTCTTAGGGGAAAATCCTGTCTGGCCTGAATTCCAAAAATAACATTTTTATTTGCATGATGGTCCTAAATCAACTGAAGATTAGGGTCCTAGCTATAGGAATATGTATATACCTCAATGTGGATGAATCTATGTTTGCTGTCTCAAGTATAGAGAAACCTCTTATCACAACCAGAGCTAAACAGCTGAAATATATAGCTGCCCTGTATGACCCCCTAGACTATGCAGACTGCCGGACCAGACCAGTGTTTTTGTTGCATCAATGAATAAGTAAATATACCCATACATCGGTGTGAGATGAGTTCATCTTCCCCACGGTACACATGCGTTTCTGTTATTGTGTCTGTATAACCTACCATGTCCTTTCTGTTGAGAATGCCTAATTAGTGTTGGGACAAGTCATATACCTGTATGTATACTGCTAAATGGGTGACGGGTGGTTTCCCTCCCGGGGTTTCCCTATACCCTCTCCAAAGTACCCATCATTGTATTCATAAAATGCTCCCTCCCCAAAATTAATAGAGACCAACTGTATTATCTACCCAAGCGTCGACCCAGTTTTGGAGCAATAACTGCCCATCCTTCTCTATATGGGGCAACAAATTTATATTGCAATCTTGACACATGCTGTTACTTTTATCTGTAGATCAGTTATAGACTACAGTATATATGATGCCTTTCACTCTAGTCTACAATGGGGCAATTCTGATACCCTCTTATATCACAATACTTCGGCATATTTCAGCTGGCTTAGGGTGCTGAGCACTTACAAGATTCCTGTAATGGTGATTCCCTATAAATGCTTTTAGGGACAATGTAGATTGAACTTATCTGAGTGCATTGATAGCATCCACACCACTGCCAAAAGATGATGCTTGAAAACTCTAAACAGGTAATCTTCAGCTGAAAATAATTAAGGCACACAATTGGTCTTCCCCTATCATGTGCAGCATACAGTTGGGTATTTCACATAGAATCTGTGAATTGTATTGTAGATAAGGGGTAGAGTATCAGAGAGGAGTGGATGGTGTCATAGTACTCAACAGGATCAAATCTGTCTTTTGACAGTGGCTGAAATTATCTTTTGACAATAATCATCTTAGATTTTCAGCTCAAATAAAGCTCACTGATGAGTGTTATTAACATGCCCCTGCAAATGATCGTACATCACAGCATGTCAGCCCTTATGATTCAGATGAGACCTATTTTATTCTGAAAGCAATTCATGGCACGGCTTGCCAGATCAGCTGTGATGAAGACATCTAAAACGTGTCCATCACATCACTGTTACCATTGATAGGATCGGTTACAAGTGGTGTATGTGAAAATTACCACCACTTGATAATCAATCAGCAAAAATGTCCCCCATATGCTTTACTTAAAACTGATTCATTGGAATAACAGGGACTTGTAATGGGACCTTGGGAGGTGGGTGTTTGGTGTTGATAAGGATGTGTACTAGCTGAGCGATGAAGATATTTCATCTCTGTCCTCCTTATGGCAAGATAGATAATTCCCAGAAAGTGTGGCCCTATATATCAGTAAATTATACATGTAGGTCCTTACTGAATGTTTTATGCATGAGCATCTAAGACTTAACACAGTTATCAAAAGTATAAGTCACCTTGAGGTGGCCGTGAGCTTTGGGTGAAAAACATCTTCAATCTTTTCCATGAACACTTAAATCCTGTGTTGACAAACAGTCCTCCATGCTATTTTCCCTCAGGAGCCCATTTGCATGTGAGTCATCTACATTGAAATCGTAGATCAATGTCGGTCAGATTTCAGGCCAGTACATTACCTGCTTTAGGTAATATTAATTCATTCACAAAGGGTGTGTTAAGAAAAGTGACAGACACACAAATGGGGTTAGTAAGTTGGGTACAACCCCGTGTATCCCTTGGGCCTTCGAAGCCAGTCATTCATAGCCAAAGCAGCCCAGAGTGGTCAATTTGAGAGCCTATTTAGATGGCGTTGCTTGGGAGGCATTGCCAATCTGTGGAGACAAGATTGTGCCATTGTTGTGTTGGATTCAGTCTGGTTGTAGGGCATTAGGGTCAGAGCACCCAGCTTGTATCAACAGTGATGCTACATGGCATTGAAATAGCTTATTCCACTTAGTTATGTCCAGTTCTAAAATTAAGATGCATTACTTGGTCTGCTGATGTGGACAAAATGTCCTTGTAAGCATACTTTAAATACAGGATCCAAATAGAATATACCTTTTTAATCATCGGAGGAGATTGTACAAAAAGAATACAAAAATGATTTTTTACTGTGATACAATGTTGGATGTTGCAATAAGACCTGATACAGTTTGGTTATCATCATGGTCATGCAGTTGTACTACCTATGTGTAATAGCATCACAACATATGGTCAATAGGCACCACTTGTCGTGATTTGAGCTGTATAGGACCTAAAAATAAATATAATAGCACAAGTAAAAAAATTCAGGGGTGTATACTACTGTCATTGGACAATAATATCCATATATGGGGGTAGGTTAAATACTAAAACTGAAGGTGCAACACAGCAGCAAAGTGTCAATGGACCATTCTGGGTATTATTATTATTTCTCATATTTACTACAGTCTTCGCCATATAAAGCCTAAGCTCTGCCCATGATCCACACTCAATAATCTCCTGTATTCCTCAATAGGAACCAGGATCCATTACTCATCACAAACACACTTCCTCCATGACACTCTGTGACATAAGGTACAAGGATGTAATAACATTCCAACCTTATCTACACACACACAGTCTAACTGGAGGAAGTGTGATCCACCTGTGGTGCCATATTTGGAATGAGAGGATATTTCACAATCTCCTCTCAATCCTCATTAACATAATCTACCCACAGGTGGCACTCTCTCCTTATGACATGTGTCACTATTCTATTGAGCCACATGTACAGAACATTTCACAACATTGTGACCTGCTCTAGCCCTCAGTATATAAGGTAGCTTGAGCAGCTCCCAGTCATCTATTCCAAGCTATCTATTCTAAGTTCATCTCTCCCAACTTACACCTTACACCTATACCTAGAACCTACGACAGGTTGAGCTATAGGATCGGAGGCAGAGCTTAGATCTTGGCGAGTGTTATCATTGTTACCACCTTTATTAAACACTCATGTCAGCTATGCAATAAAAGGATCAACTGAACTTCCCTGGATTCCGTGTACATTCACTTCACCACATGTAACCGTCCGTTGACACGATGGTGGATGAACCCTCCAAGAATATTCCACTACCAACCTCTCATTAAACATGAGCAATAGTGAGACATCACCTAAGGAGCCAGCTTCAGAACAACGCACCTTTACATCACCTGGGCTAGACGCGCCCAACCATTCCACAAGTGATACTACACACCACCTCCAGAGGCAAACTTCATCACCTGACGCCTTCAAAATGACCCAGCTATACCCACCCGACACCCCAAGGAACACCACCCCTGATAGGAGCTATACAGCGCCACAATCTGACGCCGACAGCGACAGCCCCAGGAACAGTCACAATAATTAGGATTCAGGGAACGGAACTACAGCACCTATAGTCCCCGACCCCGACCCCACAGGACCCAACCACACGACCACCCACCACTACTCCTGCTCCTACTACTGAAGCAGAAGTTAACTCTCAATTGACTCTCACACCTCCAGGACTCTCGCACTGACGATGAAAAACACAGCCAGGATACCTCGATTCTGGGGCCTAAAAGCAAGTCTGATCAATATGGACAGCAAGGTAAGGCCATTTTCGTTGATACAGAATTGACTAAGAGTGCAGTATCTGTTAACATGGACAACCACTTGTATAGAGCTCTCGTTGATTCTGGCGCCTCCTTGTTTTTATTAACCAGAAATGGTTGATAGAATAGCAAGCACACATTTTGAAATATGTTAGGAACCTTAGACTCACAGTGTTACTGGCTGACAAAACCCTTCTCCTCCAAAAGCACCCCCCCTCCACCTCTCCCCAAACCCCCCCCCCTGCCCCCACCCCAGCCCTATACCCCAATCTATTATTTCTAACAATCTCACCCATGGTAACCTTCTTACCACCCTTAAAACAGACATACATAGAACCACTTAGACACTATAGGCATATTTTCTTCGTGTAATAGATGTCCCCTCTCCATTTCCCATATATTATTTCAATGGAGAGTACTCATTAGAACCACCAAATTCACCTTTTTTTCATGTTTTATTTTTCCACAAATTCCATTTATCCCCTCCAAAATATCAAACCTTAGTACCACAACTAAGTGGGTGACATTGCCAAAATTTTTATTTAATTCTCTGAAGGCTCAGGCAGCCGTAAACTGGATGATCTGGTTGGCACGCCACATAAATTACCCACGGTCACAGCGTACGCTGGGTTTGTGTCCCATTAAATTGGGGCATGCATGCACCGGTTTGTTACAAGCTCAGGGCTCCTCTATACCCTAAGGTATTAACAAATGACGGCCTACTGTAGGAGCGCAGTTCTCTTGCATCCTGATCCGTGTTTATACCTCTGTTTACCATTGGTACTGGAATGTTTGGTGAGACACTTAATCAAATAATTCAGCACAGTTCCCTGCTGTGTTATCACAACAGGAACAAGTGCACCCCGGCAGGCTGACTTATCTCAGCACCACAACCATCAACCCCCCTTTCATAACTACAATATTCAGATCATCCAATGATCATCCGCACCCCATAAAGGTCCATTAAATTTGCATATCACGCTGATCAGGTGTATGCAAACCAACCAATAGCTAGGCCCCGTGCCATATATGGGTGAGACATACCTCATCAGGAGGCATGTAATGAGGAATTAGCCAACCTCATGAAGTGCTTATAAGCCTCACCCTACCCCCATCTTTCCCACTTCCCAAACAATATACCAAACTCACCAAACCCAGTCACCATATGGAGCAAGTATCCGGAGACCACAGGGCCAAATGCCGAGGCTGCCATGCAACCAGCCCAGGTAGGTTTTTGTCTTATGTGTCCATTAGTAGCGTCATCAATCGTTCTAGCATGACAATGATAGATTATGCCATCATGTGACCCAGATACCCATTACATGCCAATGGTAGTGTGCGCCCAGAGTGCTTTGTAAAATGTGATAGTTGAATTCGCAGTCCACTTCATGCCTTTCTACGACGACCTGACCACTTTAGATTTTACTTATCAACCTTTTGGCAACACCCCACCCACCCCACCCACCCCACACACAACCCATACTACCTCAAATTACCCATTTTTTTAATACTAATTTTTAAGCCTTAAGGCACCAAAGTCATATGGACTCAACCCAGGGTGGCCCATCCATAGCCTTCTAGGCCCACATGGCAAACAGAAGCAAGGCCATGGATCTGTTTGGCAAGCTGCTCATTGTTATCAAGCCAAACGCCCCCACCACTGTATTGAACCATCTTAGCTCACTAATCACTAAAAACTCTTACAAAAGAGTCAGGGTAAAAATACATCAATTACTAGCCATAGATTAACCTAACAAGCTAGTCTATTTTAGAAATTATGCCTACCAGTGTCCTATTAGCAACTCACCCCAAACAACAGACCCCCCGAAATTTTGTATAAAACCTTTCTTTTTTTCAACCCAAAATTCCCAAAATTCACCGCGCCCCACACCCCACCCTTTTCTCTCACACAAAACCAAGCCCCCTCCCACTCAACCACCCAAGCCCCATTTCCCCCCCAAATCAAAATTCGTATGAGTCACTATTGCAGTAGAGTACATGTGCACTGGCAAAATCAAAACAAACCGTTTTGTCAGTATACCCGTAACCATAACAACGGGGGAATCACCCATTCTATTTATAGAACAGGTGTCCCCACGCTGTAATAGTGAATGCCCGGCAAGTCTAGCCGCGGCATCGTCCCCCGATCCAGGAGAGCATACCAGATAGAAGGCTCGGGCCGAAACGGCGGCAAGTATTTAGGGCTCTGCTAAACCCCAAGAAGCCCAGTGTCCCAACTATCTATATATGTTTAAACTCAACCTGGCTGAGAGGGCCACATACATAGTCTATGGTAGGTAAAATTTCGACTCACCATTCCAACATGGCCAGCTCCGGTTCATGATGGAAACCACCGTCCCACCTCACTAACTACCGGCCACCCCCACAATCATATAACTTAGGACCGTCCCAAGGTTATACCCAAATGTCAGTAGTGTTTGGAAGATACCATCACACTTATGTGGGGATGGCAGGTAGCCCTTACACATACGCCGCAAAGACGCTTATGTGGGGATCGCCCCCCCCCCATCTAACCTACCATTCACCCCCAACCCCCCCACCCCACCATGAACCCCCCGGACACCCAAAACACATCCATACACAGCCATGATCACATATAATGAGCTAAAACAACATCATAGCCACAGCTAAGCCTAACTAATACAATAGACCGGCCTATACTAATGTTCATCAGTATTGGCACCAGCTGCAACGTCTGGTCCGACAACTTTCGCGCCATACGCGGCAGCCCGGCGCCATCTTGGTTTCGTTTTAATTACCGAAACTGACGGACGTCACGGCCGTCACCATGACTACCATCGGTCATGTGACACCCGCATGTGGCACCCCGACAATAACAACAACATTAGCACATGTTCACACTTTAACTTGCTCAGATCAAACTTACCTTAGTATCCATTGATCGCTCCGCCGGGCGAAACGATCACCCACTGGATCTGCGTGATGCTGGAATACAATCCAAAAGCTAATTAGACCAAAATAACCACACGTCTTGACCCTCAAAATTCTCAAAAATTCAGGTATCGCCTATTTGTGAATCAGAATGTACTTACAATCCGCCCGACATGGTAATCGTGAGGTGGAGTCGGGTCCCATTAGGCATAATGAGGTTCACCTCATACACCTCCATAGCGGCGATTATGTAACGTTATGACATCACAGATGGACGAGTCCCCCCTTTTATAGCAGCCCGGATCAAAATTTTGGCGACACAGGAAAGAATTTTTTTTTTTTTCTCGCCCCCCCCCATTTCGGCCCAAAAATTTAAATTTCCCTTCAATCAGCATCAACAGAGTTCCTTTTAGGATATTTGAGACAGGTAGGAGTCGACCTGAGCAGGTCATACCTATATCAATCCCCATAACTTATCTGATTTTTCGCCATTACGGTGCAGCGCCAGCTCGCTACCACCACCTGGTGGAATTTAGATAAACTAACCGTAGCGTCCCTGGATACAGGGCCTGCGCTAAGCCAAACAAATCAATTGAGCTCTGTACTTAGGTTTTGTACGTTAACAAAATGATATTGATCTCACGTCCTTTTTCTGTATTGACCGTGGCCTGTCTGCAACCCATAACAGACAAACTATAGGTCGATGAATTGTCTCCTCTTCCTGCTGTTTCCTCAACAGGCCTACCACCAACAAAGCATCGTTTCCTTCAGTGCCAGAGACCAAACCCAAGGAGAAAGGACCAGTACCATCAAGTCCGGAAACAAGCAACACCAAAACAACATGGCAAATTATAACCAGTAGCTCGCCATGGCACTTTTCAGGCCACAAAATGACAATATCACCATAAGGACACCAAAGCCTACTTCCCAACAGCACCCAAATTGACACTTCAAGAGACACAAATAGACACTTTTACAAAACCAATTTTTGTATAACCATATTTTAGACCCAAATTGCTGAGACACAATTGTGACGTTGATTTATGATTTCTGATGAATTATATGAGAGACACACCAAAAATATCCTTCTGGCTTGCCTCTCTAGGTGCTACAAAATTCATCACCTTTACCACTGTTTTTCAAGCTCAACTATGACATGTATTTATGAGTTTTAGTCAAATTAGTCATCCATAATCAACAGGTTGTATACATCCCATTTTTGTATATTTTCATGAAAATTACCATGTTCCTAGTCAACAGTAACACTGAATACCACCTTGACTTATACCTTATACCCGGCTGTGTAGCAGACGCTACACAACTTCGGTTATGAGTCTTGGTAGTGTGGAGCCAAAAACTCATCACCCTTGTGTTGATTGTTGACCCCACAATACCAAAAATCACCAAACTTGGTTAATTTTCATCTGGATACATTTCATTGCGTATTATTGTATAAAACCAACATGTTATCAAATCAGAAAAATTTTCATTTTCCCAGGATAACATACCGGTACATATATATTTTAAGCATTGTACATATCCCGGCACTTAAAATCTGTATATATACTTTAAGTCACTTGATCCACACAAAAACTTTATTTTTGTAATTCCATAAAGGAACCCTTTTTTTTATACTGCATATAATGTCAAACCCATCAGGTTTTTCACAAAACCCAGTATTTGTATCATAATACCCATAATTGTCAATGGACTTGGCAAAGCCTCATCTTTTCTACTTATTTTTCTCCCTTTACACTCGTGCAGAGACGAGTAGGAATGTGGGGATTTGTCAATGGACCATTCTGGGTATTATTATTATTTCTCATATTTACTACAGTCTTCGTCATATAAAGCCTAAGCTCTGCCCATGATCCACACTCAATAATCTCCTGTATTCCTCAATAGGAACCAGGATCCATTACTCATCACAAACACACTTCCTCCATGACACTCTGTGACATAAGGTACAAGGATGTAATAACATTCCAACCTTATCTACACACACACAGTCTAACTGGAGGAAGTGTGATCCACCTGTGGTGCCATATTTGGAATGAGAGGATATTTCACAATCTCCTCTCAATCCTCATTAACATAATCTACCCACAGGTGGCACTCTCTCCTTATGACATGTGTCACTATTCTATTGAGCCACATGTACAGAACATTTCACAACACTGTGAGCTGCTCTAGCCCTCAGTATATAAGGTAGCTTGAGCAGCTCCCAGTCATCTATTCCAAGCTATCTATTCTAAGCTATCTATTCTAAGTTCATCTCTCCCAACTTACACCTTACACCTATACCTAGAACCTACGACAGGTTGAGCTATAGGATCGGAGGCAGAGCTTAGATCTTGGCGAGTGTTATCATTGTTACCACCTTTATGAAACACTCATGTCAGCTATGCAATAAAAGGATCAACTGAACTTCCCTGGATTCCGTGTACATTCACTTCACCACATGTAACCGTCCATTGACAAAAGACAGGCTATAAAATGGGGGGTGGGAGATTCATCTCACGCCCTAGCTTTGTGCACTATTACAGCCCTATTTATCATGCACATTATTTTTACCTTCAATTTCGTGAATGGTAATTCAAATAGACACTTTACCCTATTTTATGAACTATAGAACACCTACATTATCTCTGATTTCCTTCATGTTCTAGTCTTAGAGAAAATGATTTGCAGTATTGCTAGGGAGTGAGACGAATCTCCTGGGCGTGAGACGAATCTCCTGGGCGTGAGACGATTCTCCCTCTCATTATATAGATGTATCTCTGGATTGTGTGGTAGTACAAAAACGCCATTCACAGGTATTATTCCTTTTATATATAGGTACCTAACCATCATAAAGAAGATAGTTAACCCAGATAGCCCTAAAGTGGCAATTTTTGTCATAGAGTGCTTAAAATTGATAAGTAGACTAATATATGACCAAATATGCCTTGTACAAAATTTGGGACCTTTACCTGCACCATGTCCAGAGATATGAGGGATTGCTTACCATCCTACATGTAGGACAGTAGGACTTAGGACTGCTGTCCTTTGAAATTTGTGTTCTTTTGGTTGCCATGGAAACCACAATTCCTGTACAAGAGTGTCGGAAACTGACAAATAGGCTTATATATGGCCATTTATGCCACACAAGAAATTTAAAAGCTTTAGCTATAGCGGATCCAGAGATCTGCACCGTCCTACATGTAGGACAGTAGGACTTTGGGCGTCTGTCTCCTCTGAAAAGGTCCAAATCTTTACCAGAAGGTAATTTCCTAAGTAGTAGGTGTTTTGGGTCATGTGTATGATGTCATAAAAGAACCTAAGAATACCCATATGGAGCATTTTTGGAAGCCTTGGGCCTAGAACTATAGGATGCAACATTTTACTTCCATATCTGTTAAGTTTACTTGCGGATATAGACCTCTTCCCATGATGTCACTTAGGCGTCCTACATGTAGGACAGTAGGGCGATCTGGGTTAAATATGAAATACCTGGTAGGTATAATGCCTGCAAAAACAGGGCGTGAGACGAATCTCCTGGGCGTGAGACGAATCTCCTTCCCATTATATAGGTATATCTCTGGCCAGGGTGGTAATAGGAAAACGCCATTCCCAGGTCTTATTGCTATTATATATAGGTACTTAGGGATCATAAGAAGGATAGTTAAATATAAAAAGCATAACAGGAATATGTGCATATATGTACATTAAGGGAGTGAGACGAATTCCCCCCTTGCTCTACACCATCTTGTATCAATCCATCTGTACTGCTCTGTATAGGACCCAGGCTCCTATTTTTTTTATGCATATACAGGTGGAAGGTAAGGATGAATACACAGTATCTTACTAGTCCATGAAGTGCATTTATATTATGGTTAGAGCTCCATCTTTGGGCGTGAGACGAATCTCCTTGAAAATTAACCAAACATGTTTTTGCTTACAGCATAATAATAAATTAATCTATATGAGTCCAAATGGCCTTAAAAAATTCCTAAAGTAATGCCTAACATACCTAGGAATGTGTATCTGCCCTCCTACCTTTTATTTTGTTTATATTCCTCTCTATATGTGCACTTTTAAATTTCATTGATAAAAATCGAGTCTTTTGGGGTGCTTTAAGGCTCCTAACTCCATAAATATGCCTCAGATATATGAAAAACAAGGGTTCCCCACGTAGCTCTAACCAAGGGCTATCAGAATAACTGATAATAACACATAAATGCTTCATTTTGAATGAGTTATGCAGCACAGAAGTCAAAAGAGCCAAATCACGACAAGTGGTGCCTATTGACCATATAGATCATTAGATTAATTCATACATTGCTGGATACAGGTAGAAAAAACCAATATATTATGATGAGTTACTATGATAGGAAAGTGCAGAAAACAGGTATGTAACCCAAAACTTTTTTGATGCATCGCTGGGGTAGGAAGTATGTATTCAGTATGTGTGCTTGTACACTATGTAGTTATTTGACATCTGATGGACATGTTTACGTAGCCTGCCTTCTGTGTGTGCAATTGCCCTGTATCTACTGTCTGTATGTTTTGTGTTAACTCAGTCTGTGTCTAGCTAGGATCTCTCACTCCAGATCTCATACAAATACTCAGAAAGATAAAGGGCAACCTTGCTAGAAAATTCCCCATATTAGGTTTTGGCTGATTTGGGTACAGCCCTGTCAAACATCCTGAATCGCTCAAAACGGAAACTCATCGATGCCTCATCACTAGTGATTAGTTTATGATTAGTTTTGCCTCATCTTGCACATGGTGAGTCTAACTAATCAGTAATGAGCATCCCGACTCATCAAACTGATGAGCGAAACTTATCACAATGAATAGGTAAACCAGAATTGTAACTGGTAACAGGTGGGGGTTCAGTGGGGGTCCCATATCACCTTTTTCACATGAACAAAACAAAACACACTACAGTCACTCAGCACAAGGACAAAATTGGCATTGAGATGTGTTTTGATGGGTTGGAAAGGGGGCACACAGAGACATTGTGTTCTGGTGTGGGTGCTTTGTAGGGTTAGAGGCAGTGTGAGGCTAGTGTGTGTACATTGCAATGTACCAGTAAACTGTGCATTTGAGGTGATATTTATGATGGGGGATTTTGTCTGTTGTATAGATCTATACATCTATAGATCTAGTCATGCTATATGTCATAGGCTAGGTGATGTGTTTTTGTCTCACAAATGCCATATTTGTGAGTCAGCAAGCAGAAATGGGGGTTCCTGTGGGATTTAGTACCTGTTTTAGCCACCAGGGGACACCACCATGGGCTAGAATAGGAAGAAATATGCCTAAAACTATTATAGGGTACTTTTATATGGAGAATTCAATGATTTTAGATAAAACGTTCTATTTTGGGTGGAAAGGTTCCAAATTAGGCATGTGAAAAGAATGTTTTTGGGCCTAAATAGGCATTTTTGTTGATGTCTGTTTCCATGGAAACATGATTTTCATTCTAAATAGGAAAATTAAATTTTCCCATTTGAGAGAATCTTGCACTAGGTTTACTATGGTGAAAACAGAATAAAAATACCATTTCTAGATCAAAAGTTATAGGCAAAATAATAAAAATTTATTCTAATTTAGCTAATTAGCATAAATTATGCTAATTATATATGTATCTCATGAATAATTAGGCATATAGCTTATTGCCATTCAGGAAATGGTCACACCTACCTAAGTTTAGCAAGCCATTTCTCTAAAACTAACAGGAGTATCTTCTCTTGCAATATATCACTGAAAAGCCAGTGATCTGAATTTTAAAGTTGACTTTTAGCACGGAGCCCCCTTTCTCCTTGCCTCTACACATTTGATGTTCTATTCTGTGTGATGTGTTATATTAATATGTTATGTTACTTTGCCATGCTGTTATTATGTTATTTTGTGTGAAGTGTTCTTTGTTTTGATTGACTACATTGACATAAATATACCATGTCATGTTGTTGGATGTTACATACCATATCATGTTGCATTATGTCTTATCATATTTTGTGATGTGCTATATTTGTTGGATCTTGTGTCATCCCATGGGATGTGTTATACTTTATGTATCATACCATGTTTTGCATTGTGTCATGTTATATTTTAGTTTCTTGTGCTATGCTGTGTTATGTTTGCCCACTTGGGAGATCTCTGAGTATAATGTGTTTTGTATGTCAATGGATTTGAGGTGATACTTGTAATGTGTCATGCTGTGTTGTGTTTCATGTTGTGTTATGTTCCATCTGATGAGATCTGGAATTTGTATATATGTCATTTGTGTCATGTCATAACATTGTACATGTAGAGGGTTTCTTCTTATGTGATGAGTTGCCATATTTTGTCGGGCTGAATATGCTGATGCATTACTTTTTGCCATGAATATGACTAGAGCTGTCATGTCATGTGAGGGTCTTGTTACATCATAATTTGTTGTATTTTGACATATATATGCCTTGTTGTGAGGCACACTGTATTGTGATATGCATTTCTTAAAGATGTTTGACACTGCTATTCACAGGTTTTCATGAAATCAGCTTAAAAACAGATGTCTTAATCATTCTGCTACAGTGGTACCTGTTCATTAAGGAAATATATTGATACTAAGTTATCCCTGAGAATTCATAAAACCACTATTCTACCTTATATGGACTATGCTGATATTACATTTCATACCACCTATGATAAATACCTAGAAATGCTTCAATATGCACAAAACCGTTGCTTGAAAATCTGTCTCCAAGTGCCACATCTTACTAATACCCGTTATGTTCATAATATATCCAATTGTAATTTCTTATCTGACAGAAGACAAATACACCTACTGAACTACATGTATACAAGATCTAGATGTAATGATTATATTGACCATAGACTGATAAGAACAAGACAGCATCTGGCCCCAACTTGCAAGGTATTATTCCCTAATACTGTATCATATATGAAAAGTATTGAATATTTTGGTGCCTTAAGTTGGAATGCTCTCCCAGCAATAAGACGAAATACCGAGACTTTATCAATTTTTAAATCTAATAATAAAAAATTACTAAAGGAACTTGTTCCTAGAATCGGATGAGCGTCCCAACTATTGAACCTTCCCCCATATCCTGATTTACTACCCAATCAAATCATACTCTGGCTTCTCTCTCTCTATTTCCTCCTACCAATTACTCTAAATTTGAACTGGATTTAATTTTGTTCTATACTGTTATTATTTTTATTATGTTGGTACATTTTCCTCACTTATATCTCTGATACGTGTGTCAACGTTATACATATATATTCACAGTGTAGGCTGGACCAGAATTATCAACCCATACACCCTAGTGGTGGGGATGAGGTCCTTTGCCTTCTTTAGTCTCAATTTCTATTTTCTTCTTACGTCAATCTGTGTGAAGTGGCTCACACATGTCGCTAGATGGAACACGATGTCACTATAGCACAAGATCACCAGGAATAGCAATGGTGGTGATCACATGGCCTCACCTCAGATGGCAAGGATGGTGATCACTCAGACTCACCAGGGATGGCGACACGGGTGATCACTCACCTCGCTAGATGAAACATGCACCTCATCATAGCGCATGTTCACCAGGGATGGCGAGGATCGTGATCACTCATCCTCTCCAGGGATGGCAACATGAGTGATCACTCATCCTCACCAGGGATGGCGACATGAGTGATCACTCACTTTGTTCGATGAGACGCACACCACGTCATAAAGCACATTCACCAAGGACGGCAAGGATCATGATCATGATCACTCACAGGGGATGGTTACTCGGGTGATCACTCACCTCGCTAAATGAAACTCGTACCTCGTGATAGCACAGGTTCACCACAGATGGTGAGGATCTCGATCACCCACACTCACCAGAGATGGCAACACGAGTGATCATTCACCTCGCTAGATGAAACGCACACCATGCCATAGTGCACGTTCACCACGGTTGGTGAGGATCATGATGACTCACACTCCCCAGGGATGGCAAGGCGGTAGATCACTCACGTGGCTAGATGAAATGTGCACCACGTAATAGCGCAGGTTCACCATGGATGGCGAGAGTGTTGATCACTCAGACTCACCAGTGATGGCAATACTGGTGATCACTCACCTTGTAAGATGAAAAGCTCATGATCATTGACATTGGTCATCTTGCAGCCTCACATCTGCCAGATCAAAATATGTTTTGCCAGAGAAGGTATTGCCATATGTATCTCCCCTCTAACCACAGACAAGGTGTTCATGTATATATTTCCCTATGGATTTTTCCTGTAACCAGAGAAAAGGTGTTTATGGATAGTTGCTTTCATTTTAGAGATACCTCTATCTAAATTAAATTGATATTTTCTCTATATAATCTTGTTTTATTCAACTCTGAAGTATTACATGGAAATCAGTGTGAAACAAAGCACACTTCCTAGATAGTCTACATGTTGAACAGTGGTGCTGTCTAAACAACTTTGGCAATGGTGGTGATAAGTTGCCATTCTGAGTGAGCGTGAGTGACGGATGATGCAATCCTCAGAGAGCATTGACTTGGAGTGACACAAATTCATGCATTGAGTGAGACCAATGTTGGCAATGGTGGTGATAAGTCACCAATTTGTGTGAGAGTTGATGACAGTGGCACACACTGACACAGCGAGTGACATCCATGTCAGCGATGGTGGTGTTAAGTCGCCATTTTGAGAGAAGATTAACTAGGAGTTACACAAACTCATGCAGTGAGTGAGAGCCATGTGGCAATGGGGGTGAAAAGTCGCCATTCTGAGTGAGAGTTGACAGACAGTGGCACATATTGACGGAGTAAGTGAGATCCATGTTGGCGATGGTGGTGATAAGCTGCCATTCTGAGTGAGAGTTGACTTTGAGTGGCGCATACTCAAGCAGTGAGTCAGATCCATGTTGGCGATGGTTGTGATAAGCCACCATGCATTCTGAGTGAGATTTGACAGGTAGTGGCACATAGTCACACAGTGAGTTAGATCCATGTTGGCAATGGTGGTGAAAAGTCACCATGCTTTGTGAGGGATGACAAGGGGTGGCACATACTCACGCAGTGAGTGAGATCATGTTGGCGACTGTTGTGATAAATCGCCATGCCATGTGAGACTGACACACAGTGGCGAAAGATGACGCAGTGAGTTATCACTCTAAAAGGAGTCACCATTGATGACCAATCATGGCGACAATTTGCTGGGTAGGGCTACATTTATGCATATTGATAACGAATAGGCACCATGCATTTATATAAGCAGGCCTTTAAATGGTAAAAGGAGGGATTAAAGGGCAAAAAGCCATATGCCACATGATAGAGTCATCATTTTGATGACTCTATCAGCCAGTGTAATTGAAGTGATAAGCTTAGCCTCATCATTTTGATTAGTCTGTGATGAGTCCTCATCATTTTGATGAGGCCAAACTACTGCCGTGGTGCACCATCAAAACGATGAGGCAAAACTCATCACTACTGATTAGTTTTTTATTAGTTTCCGATAAGTTTCGGATTAGTTTCCGTTTTCAGTGATTCATTTCTTTTCAGGATCTCAGGTTTATCTGAAATTTCTGGTAGTATAAAAGCCCAACAGATGAATGTAATGCCCTAAAATGATCAATTAGAAAGTGATTTCAAGTATGATATCTCACATAATTAGGGTGTTTCAGCATAGGGAATTAAACAGTAAGTGTATCATTGTTGCGTACAAGAAGTAAAAGAATGACAAGGACATTAACTAACCTTGCTACCTGATAGCCCACCAGGGCTCCATGTCACATGTTGTCAGTTTAAAACAGGGCATATTCAACCCATCTATTCAATTCAATGGCAATTGGTATGAGTTGATGCGGTCGTTATTTTCCTACACTCTCGGGCTAACCCTTCCTCCAACACCTATATTCATGCATATCACACTCAGCTAGAATCTTTTTGGAGCAGCCTATGTAATTGATCAGGTGCTCATTGGGTGGTGCCCCCTTCCAGCTGTTTAATTAACCTTAGTACCTAATGCCTATCTGCTCATGTGTGTGCACTTGCTGAACGTTGTTACTGGTTCTTAACATGATTTAAAAGTGCTGTTTTTTCAAGACACAACATAATTGCAACTAACAGGTTAAAACCTGATAGTATACTAGTCATGACTAACATGTACACTAACATTTTCTCATGTTTCACAATTTGTTTGATCAGTAAAATTAAAGCTTTCTATACTATATAAGCTTTTAAAAAAATAAGCTAAAAATCATTGTGACATCCACAGGTTGCTAAATCATAACTTTTATTGTTCTGGGATTACTGTTCTAACTTGGAGAACATGTCATAATCATACTAATTTGTGTCTGCCAGATCTACTATGCCTATAAATAGTATATGTAGTTTATCATAAGCATGAATAGGACTGGAGAAATTATGACATGTACCAAAATAGCACCTGGTACCAAAAGAAATATTGGTTTTTCATCTTTGGGTGTAGATCACTGTAATATCGACACTGACAACTGTGAAGGAGAGGGAGGTTCACAAAAAAAGTAATAAGAAAATATAACCAAAAATGCTTAACTCAACTCCAATGCAATAGTACCAACTCAGCCTCACTTGGTATAACTAAATTAAGGTGATAAAAATACAAAATGGGTCAATGATATCCGCTTGATAAGAGCCCATGCTTAAAAGCTATACACCAGAGAGAAGCTAAAGAAATCCTCCACCTATCTACCTATATGATTTCCATCCATGTCCTATGGATCCCTACCTTGACCAAAAACTGTCCATTCAAATGTTTTTAGTAACCAATCTATAATAGTCCCTACATCAAGCAGCCATTTAGCTTCAAAGTCAGGATCGAAGGGAAGATAAAGATCAAATGGGGAAAGACCAAATGTGCACGATAATCTGTCTCTGTTGCCCTAGAGTGCTCCTTCTGATAGTTGTTATTTAAGGGTTCCATGGCTGAATGGTGCATTCTTCTTAGGGTCCTGCAATAACTACAGTATTGTTTTCCATAGCATTGCTAGTGTGGACTTGCAGCCTGTAATTCGAATTACGTACATAGATCCTGTCAACAGGTGAAATTGGTGCATATTTGTTTCATTGAATTGTGTGAGAACCATAGGGAGTTAAAGCCTGTAATTTTGACAGGCTATGAGATTGATATGAGAGAAAATATGTAGCTACCTATATTTGTCTTACATATAACAGTTAATGCATGAATCAGCTTTGTTAAAATGGAGAGTATGCATGTAATTCAGTTGATGGTATGAACATAATTCTGTTCTTGAAATTGTTAACTACTTCCGCAATTCTCTGGAAATGTATGAGCATAATTCTCTGGAAATGTATGAGCGTAATTCAGTAAAATCTCACACAAAGTAACCTATCATTCTTGAATGATATTGTTTTAATTTTTCCATCCAGATCTACCACACTTGTGTGTTACTGCTGTGATACTAGCAGTAACCAACTCTAGGAAATTATAGATCACAGTATAACAAGCCACCTTCAAAAAAACTCCTATTTCATGAGTTGACAGAAAAAAATGTTTTATCAAGCAGTATATTTCCCTGAAGAGAACTCTCACAGATAAGCAGACAAGTCCAGGATGGTTTTAGATATCAAGTTGACTTGACAACGAAGAAGATGAAATAGGTGAAAGAGAGCTGTGCAAAATAAAGGGATGAAATGGTTGCATAATGAAATGAGAAAGATAACACCAACACCATCACTGAATGTACTACAAAAGATGAAATAACTGAAATCTTTCACAGGGTTTTAAGTGTGATAAAGGATATTGGTTGACAAGAAGACTTTATTTCTACTTTCACAGGACTAATAAATGGTGATCTAGACCCCAAAAACATATCGCTTCATCTGCTGTTCGACATTATTAGGGAAATTCTTGTCTGCTCAGACCACCAATGATCTCTGTTACAGCAAAACCACCAAATTAATCAGAGTTAAAGCCACCCACTTCTTCTGAGGTCATATGGCTAACAGTTTCAACTCCAGCAATGATTGTGAACAGATTAGGAACTTTGGGGGTATTATCTAGGATGAAGGTCAAGGTAATGGTTCAGCAGGAAGGGGTACATGCAAATAAGTAATGGCTAGGGGGTTTGTGGCCATACCACTTCAGCCTGGTATACAGGTAACTTAAGTTGACCCTTTGAAAACTACTGATGGGAGAATGCATTATTCTTATTGGCCAGCATTATCATCCAATGAAGTGCTGGGAAGTCTGTTTGCCTGCAATTCATTGTAGCACCATGCTGAGCCCCAGTTAGTATATCTTTTCCTCTGCTATGCATATATCTTAATTGAATTCTAATGAATTATTCTAATCAACAAAATCAAAAGTCAACCACAGCTTCTGGAGACATTGTCTTCCTGACTGTATGAGAATTATGCTCATACTCTATCTGTAAGTGAGAATTACACACATACATCATCACATGTGTCTGTTTTCTTTCCCTGAGGATGGATGGCCTGGATTTGTAGTGGCAGGGGATTTACTATGAATAGTAGGCACCATTCTCACACCTTAGAAAGAGGAATATGCCATTTTAAAGCTAAAACAGTGGAGTTAAACTGATACAATTGTCCAGAATTATGCACATACCTGTCAGGAATTACACACGTACCATCACTTGAGTGCAAACTGAATTACGCTCATACTTCAGAAACTTCTCAGCCCTCTCAGATAAAATCTTGAGGATTTGCCACCTTAAATGATTGACCCACTGATAGGTCTAACCTCTATGTACATGTGGATGTATTGACAACTCCTATAATGCCATCTAAGTATTTAAACTCAGACCTCTTCCCCTAGTAGAGCAATTCAGAATTACATATGTAATTCAAATAACTGTGACTATAGACAACAATTAAAATTTGATACTGAAACTAAATTGAACTGAGATATCTTAAGAATTATTATCGCTAACCTATCTTCTCAATGATATTATTGCAAATGTATGACAAATAATGCCAGCTTCTATAGAAATGAAATTTTGAAGATATCCACGAAGATATCTTCTGTGTTGTCTTCATTTCTGCCTATCTTTAGTGAAGAAATCTCGCTGCCCGTGCAAATGACCACAGATGTCTAATGAAAGGTCTTATGATGATACAAAATATTTGAGCATGGTAGGACATACTCGTAGTTCATGTATTGCTTATTTTAAGGGCAGCTGTTCACTCTACATATCCAATTGATAGCTCACCTGCCATTGAATCAGTTAATTATATATTCTGTGAGCTGGCATACATGCAACATATTGCATCACAATGCTTTAAAGCACAATTACCGTAATCTCTCGTGTATAAGGCGTGTCTTATACGCGAGGTTTTAGTTCTTTCTGGATCCACAAGGGGGACACCAAGAGCTTTCTTTTGATATGTTGATATGTCACACTCCCTTTAAGTCTTAATATGACATAAGGAAGTTCAGGAGGTCCGTGGGTGCTTTAGCTACACATAGCTTTTGAAATTTTCAAAATCCATTCAGTAGAAGAAAAGTTATGAATTTTTTATTTTTTTGACCATTTTCTAAAACTCTAGGTGCGTCTTATACGTGGGGTGTGCCTTATATGCGGGAGATTACGGTAGTTTGTAAATATAGACGTAGACATGAAGGTATCTATATTGTATGGCATAAACGATGGATTGGAACAGCTCCTGTATGGATCCCTGGAGAGAGAACTGTCACTGAACTGGGTATGAAGTTATGGGTGCCATATATAACAGATGTATCATGCCAGTAAGATATACCGCTGTGTGAATGAGGCCATGAGAGGAACCCCAATGGGTGTATACTAGCTCATACCAATATATCATCAAACTCACTCAATTCGACTGTAGATAAGGCTGCGGTATTTCAAATTCATTTAAAGTAATGTTGGAGGGGGCGATTTTTGCCATATTTTGCAAAGATACAGAACCCTTGACATTCAGCTAATTTTCCCTATATACCGGTAGGTAAGGTTCTCTATGTACATTGAATTATAATAATACTCACAGGCTATCTTGTTATATTGCAATTGTACAGTTCAGCCAGAAATAATGTATGTACCAGATTTTTATATCAATGCAGCATACTTAGTTAATTGGTAATATAAGCAACGCAATAGATGCACAAAACGTTTCAGACAAATAGCAAAATGGGGGGATTTCTAAATCTATAGACATGCAGGCTGAATACATCTCTGACATAGCAATGATATTGCTTCATCAACCAGGAATAGCCACTTTATGTGCATTCCCTATGTACCAGCTTACAGACTAGACAGTGCAGACAGTCAGCACTGACCAGTGGTTTTGTTATATCAATGACAGAGCAAATACACCAGACTTCATTGTGAGATGAACATGTGTGTTTGTATAATCTATACCATGCTCTGTTTATATGGCATGGCATGTTCAATTAGTGCCATGGAGTTGCCACATAATATTATACTCTCAGAAGGGGTGGGGGTGCATTTCCTAACCATTCCCTAAGATGATTCTTATACATATGTGACAGGATCTGCTAAAAGGGACCTTATTTCAGGGGGAATGAGGTCCCTTTTCCCAGTTAAGGTCACAATTATAGAGGTTGACCCCTAATGGACTAAGTAACAGTGATGTGACTGACCATGTGGGAAGCCTCTGAGAAAGTACAGTTCCTAGGAGGACAGGACTATTTACAATTTCTATACGATCCCTATATGAGGAGGATCGACTAGGGTAAATTTGGGTAGTATCGTGCATGTTGTTGTATCACGCACATAAATTCAAAGAGGCATATTTTCAAAAGTATAGAAGATTTTGCCGAAATCTTTTTTGCAATGACCTCCCACCATACCTTTCATGTTATGTACATCCCTGGTATGATATGTACAATTTAATGGCTGTCAAACTCACCATTCCTATCATGTATATTAGAAGTAAGTCCCCATAGGGAACAGTAGTAAGTTAAATAAGGTTGATATCGCGCACATCTTGTTGCAATATCGAGCACATGATAAAAGATATGAAATTAAAACTTAAATCATGACTAGGTTCAAGAAAATAAGTCACATGGTAGCTATTGACATAAAGCCACACTGGTAAAAAAATCAGGAGACTAGTCCTTGCCTGGCAGGTGTGTTAGCATTCACCCTGACCCTTGTTGTTTCACACCTAGATCACAGCTAAAGGTGTGATTGCATGTGCGCGATATAAGGCCTATGGGAAGTTACATGACATTTGGGTTATATTGTGCATTGCACGATATAACCCAAAGGGCCAAAGGATACAACCCTAATAATTCTGCAGTCTTTGGTACAGCCCTCTCTCACCAGGTGGCTGTTGCTAAACCCTTGGAAGTTACTTCTGTGGGAGGTGTACTTCCAAAAAGGGAAGGCACTCTTCTTTGGTAGTCTCTTCTCTATTGCATTGCCAAATGGCAGTTCCCAACAGAAGTGGTCCAGAAGTGGTCAAGAAGTGGTTACTAACAACCCCTCAACTGGAAGTTGCTTTCTACACTCGGTCGCATAAGTATGTAGGTGTGGGCAGTCTGGGAGGCACTCAGGTGTGACCACTTTTTGGAACACAGTTTGATATGTGGGAAAGTGACTACTTCTAGAGGGTGTTGCTCCAATAGTAAGAGGAAGAGCTGGCTAAAATGCCCTTGTTTCCAGTCCTTTCTTTTCATGTAGCTATAACTTGTCCCTTTTGTTGCACACACATGGTCATTCAAGTACGGTGCTAAAAAAGGGGGATTTGAGTAGGTACCTAGTTGGAAGAAGTCAATTAGTATAATAAACTATAGAGCGTGTGACATGAGTAGGTACCTGGTAGTGCAGCTCTCTCTATTTTAAAAAAGGCAGGTGACTTTTCAGACTAATGTGGTGAGTACAAGTACTTAGGTGAAGCAGTGCATGACTTGTTTAGAAAAGAGGGCACATACTCACAGCTCTTTTCACAATAGGAGCAACACCCTCCTGGACTACAGTGTTGGAAGTGATACTGATTGGTTAAGTAGTGGAGGGACATGGGAAGTGAGATACCTACCCTGGAAAGCAACAACTCAATCTTTTCACAACAGCCTCCAGGGGTCAATAGAACCCACGGATGGTGAGCGCGGCCCAGGTCCATACATGTACATGTCATAACTGCCTCTCTCGGCAGAGCCAGTTTTAACTGGAGGTGTCTTTCATACCTGCTTGATACAACTCAATTTTTCCCTATATAGTTGATATTAGGCCTACCATGGTCTCAATCAGTCTATACAAAAACTTTTCACCCTCACAGGTCCCGCAGAGTTTATCATTCTGCAAGCCTGTATTGATTTTGGCAGGACTGAACACCTCGAGATCATTATTGTTAGAAAAGAACACAAGAATTAATTGATCATTTTAATCATTCTTAGCAAACAATAATTCCATTTAATTTAGGCTGTAAAACCCCTAATAATGGTGCAATTTGCAAGCTGCAATAACGAAAATATAGTCTCCAATAGCACTGCAGGACATCTGGTCCTGCAGTTTAGCGATTTCTGAAGATCCAGTAGCGATTTTGCCAGCAAAGGCCTGTGTCCTGCGAGTTTTCGTATTGACTGCTCAATGGGTCAATGAATACTAGCTTCCCCACAAGTTGTGAGGCAACTACATCAAGTAGCACAAGAGAAACCAATGCTATCCCACATGCGCTAATAGATCCAAAATGATGTTTCATATTCTAGGTTCTAAGGCAACTAGAACCTTAACAATCAAACAATCCTTTAAGGTCATTGCTTGGTAATCCTAGTGCATTAGCACCAGTTTATGTCACTTCCAAAAGATAATAAATTATTGAAAGTAAATCTACAATGTCAGTGATATATACCTAACAGGAAGACTCATTTCAGTTATATTTGTAGTGAAGTGATCTCTCATGAAAGCATCAAAGGGCACAGGTGTTTGATTGTGTCACCTTAATAAATTGTCACATGTACAGGGAGAAGGGGCCTTAAAAAACTTGCATTTAGCCCCCTTTTCGCAGACCATGTCACTTATATTGAATATCACCATGTGGGATTATCTATATGAGCCAATTACCTATACTTTTTATGTAAAAGATAGTCTGGACACTTTAAATACCGCCTCGATGGACATAAGTTGTTCTGTCAACATTATTTTATCAGCTCCTTCGACGACTTGGGTAGGGTAAGCTGAAGATGCTGTTGGTCGTTATGACCTAACGGTGATCCTAGAAAGAAAAGCATGGGTAAGACATTCATGACCAACCTGTCAGGATGAGCAACGATCAGTGCTAAATCCTCAATTCCTCCATCACATAACTTTGATTACCGTTAGGATCTGCTACAAGTGATTCATGTGGAAAAAAGCATTGTTTCATAATGAATCATTATAATTGACCACCATGTATTACTTAAGGCTGATTTTTCATTATGGGAGACAAATTGCTCTAATGGGATCATAGAAGGCAGGTGTGGGATGAAGATAAGGGTCTCTGACAGGGGGGGATGACTTATTGGTAGCATATCATATCCCCGATACCTTCTACCATAGGCCCATGTGTAAACTCATGGAGCTCTTTGAGAAGGTAATGGATGTATTTGCTGTAGCAAAATATCAATGCCTTCTAACTAATTTTGTCACTATTACCCACATGGGGTTCCCTTTTTGTCAGGTTTGATCAGTTTCAATTGGTTAAAGATTGCAAACGAAACTTTGTCTATGAATCTGTCATTGTAGTGATAATCTTCATGTAGGTGATCTAAATCAACGAGCCATGAAATAAACGTAATGTTATTATCTGATAGTACTTCTCTTATTATGTGTGCACAGAAAAAGAACACTGATCGCTTTGACACATACTGCATAGGTCACAATTTGTCTCCCACATGACATGTATGAAGGGATGTCAGATGAGGTTGACGCCCTCCACTTGACATGCGTAATGAAGACACGTCACATATTCCTATTCCTCATATTTTAAGGCATGTTGAATCATATGAGGATTACAGTTGTCATGGTGACATGTGTGCATATGTCCCAATGACGTGTGCTCTCTGTGTCTAATCAGGTTGACATGGGTATACATGTCACTTTGTCAGGAATGCTTTTTTCAGTGTGAACAAGCAGTCAGTGAAATTGATTTTCATTAGTGTTATGTCAGAAGAAATCTGGTCATGAGAAAACAGTGAGTGTTTGTAATTGGCCCATATTTAATTTTCTATAGCCCTTTTTATGCCATGTACTCTGTAATTAATAGGTCAACCCCGCCTCCACATTGCATTCTTTCGGCTTATTATTGTTGTTTGAATTTTTAACATTGATAAGCTATTTCAAACTGTAATTTTACCCCTGTCTTTTTTCTGAGTCAGTTTCATAGGGAATATCTAAGTGACCAACAGTTATGATAAGGATTTTGTCTCGCGATGTCTTTGAATATATTTGACTGTCTCGATCCAGCTTTTAAATTAATTGAAATTGACCGAACCTCACTATGATGACCATGCTAACTATAACTTGGTATTGCTTAACCATGAACCAGATAGACACATAGTCAAATGGTAATGGTTATGATGCAACTTGGCCATCATATTTTCAGGACAATAATAGGGATCCAGAAGTTAGACATAAGGCTTTATAACAATATAGAATTAGTTTGCACGTATAGAAGTACTAGCTTGAATATCTTTGATCAGCACTATATTTTCGGTCTCTCTATTAAAGTAACAAATTTGTTTGCAATTGAAGGGTATGGTGGCCCAAGAGTGAAACATGAAACATGGTAAATCACAAACACGAAACACAAAGTGTAAATGGTTAAAACAGACAAACAGTGAAACATGAAAAGACCAAACATACAAACATGAAAGACAAAGTGCAAAATGTCAAAACAGACAAACATGAAAAGGTAAAATGTCCAAACATATAAGAGGGAAACACTGAAACATGAAACACAAAAACATGAAAAGACCAAACATGAAACATGTAAACTCACAAACATAAAGTGCGGAATGTCAAAACAGACAAACATGAAAAGACAAAACATCCAAAGATGAAACATGGAAACACACAAACACGAAACACAAAGTGTGAAAGGTCAAAATAGACAAACAGTGAAACATGAAAAGATCAAACGTACAAACACAAAACACAAATGAGGGAAATGACAAAACAGACAGACATGAAAAGACGAAACATTCAAACATGGAAACATGGAACACAGAGTGTGTAAGGTCAAAATAAACAAACAGTGAAACATCAAAAGATGAAACATCCAAAAACACAAACTACGAAATGTCAAAACAGAAAAACATGAAAAGACAAAACATCCAAACATGAAACAACCATACACTGAAATGCGAAACACAAAAATATAAAAAGATCAACACACAAACAGGAAACAGAAAGTGCGAAACATCAAAACAGACAAACAGGAAAACATGAAAAGACCAAACATCCAAACATGAAACATGGAAACCACAAACACGAAACACAAAATGTCAAAACAGAGAAACATGAAAAGATGAAATATCCAAACATGAAACAACCAAACACTGAAAAACGAAACACAAAAATGCGAAAAGACTAAACATAAAACATGCAAACACACAAACGTGCAAACACATAAACACGAAACACAACGTCACCTCTTGGGCCACCGTAGTATGGTTATACAATTGCATATAGCCCTAGTGTCATGGTATAATGACATGCATACAAGGACATACCATCCCCAATGCTGAAGAATACAAAACAGGTTGTAGACATAAACAATAGATGGTATCAGCTAGAGTAAGTATCCCTTGGGAGGCACTGTCACTAAACTTTGCGCGGATTTATGGGTATTGTCCAAATACAGTTGTAGTATGTCAGAGAGATATGGAGCATGATAATAACCCATGTCAATATTTCAATGTGGTATAAGTCAAGTATTAGACTAGACCACTGTAGACTTTCTCTTCTAAATTTGAATGCCTAAACCTGGAATGACAGTACAAAAAAGAGAAAGTGAAAAACATTGTTGTTATTTAGGGAATACCAAATAACATTCTTTCTGCTTCAACATAATGTAGTGATCCTGTTTGGCTGGAATTCCAAGATGAATGAAATCACATGAGGTTCCTGAATCAAATGTGACATGTACTGGGAATAGGGACCTTAATACACCCTGCACCAAGGGCCCTTTTCACAGATCCTGTCACAATGAAGATGAATATTGACTCGTCTCTAACAATGAGCTATTCTATACATCACAATGTATTGTCCCTCATGATTGAGAAAAGAGCTGTTTCATTCTGTAAGCAATTCATGGGAAACCTTGCCAGATCAGCTGTGATCAGTGCAAACATGATAAAACCTGAACCTCTCCATCACATCACTGTAGACAGTGATAGGATCTGTTACAAGTGATTTATGCGAAAACAACTACCATTTTAGATAATCAATCATCAAAAATATTCCCCACGTTTTACTTAAAACTGATTTGTAGTAGCAAATAAGAAGTAGCTGAAATGGGTTCATGGGCGGCAAATATTGGGTGTTGAGTGGGTACCTCAGGATGGATGAAAATCTTGGATACCCTACTTGTGGATCCCTATGAATCCCTATGGTAAGATACATGAAAGGTGATGCAATATTATATCAATAATTATTACACGACCTCTGTGATTTTGGGTGCTTTTTCTGGATATTCCCGTTCTGATACCTGTCGATATTGCACACCATGATGCATGCATCATGACTTTTGTAAGGTGTGCTGATATCCATGGATAACAGGCACACCTTACATGTCATATGTTACATGTTAAAACCCACGAAATTTTCATGGCCACGGTAGGGATCGAACCTGCAGTCTCACATCCCAAATCCAACTCCCTATGCACTGCGCCACAGGGACTGACGAGAGGTAGTTGGCTAGAACTAAACCAAACAAAGGAATCCTAGCCCAGCGCCGAGGCGTGTGTACCGATCGTGTATACATAACCAAGGGACGCATTCAAATCAATCCAAGCCGAGACTACAGCAGGAGAAGGAGACGCGGTGGCCTAGCAGTTAGCGCCTTGCGCTCAGCAGTCAGAGGTATATGGAACGAGCCCCGGTCCGGGGCTGTCCGCTGCCGGGCGCAGAGGTGTATTATACACAAACATAACAGCGAGACGCGTCTTTTTTCGCCGTGTGCACGGCCACTCGTTATGATATCCTACGATACACTGAATTCGGTGCCCTTTAGCCCATTCATTGCTCTCTTAGTACATGCAGCTCCTTACAGAATAGCTCATGCATGATAAACTATAAATAACAACGGTTATCAAGTATTCGTGTTGTAAAATCACATTCGCAACAGTCCTTCATGTTTCTTAATCTTACCTTCTAGAGCCCACATGTGAGAAGTATTAGTAAATACATGTTACTTTGTTATAGAGACTCTCTGATCACAAAAGTGCAGGTAGTAGATTCAGGTTAGGTAATTTGGCCGCCATTAGCTGTACATCAGATGAAAGCTATTTATCTGGGCATTTGGATGACATGATTATTCCCCTGGGCCATTCACTGCACCATCATTAAGGCACTCCCAGGGCCTATAAACATCAGACTCCAATAATGCTCATCAACTTCCTCTGGTCTTTCTTCAATCTTTGGTCAATGAAATGGCTAAAAGTTGGTCTTGATTAGCTTCAATTCGTCTTTACTCTTCTGGTATATGTATGGAGCAAATATGGTTTCAGATTTATGATTTAGCTTTTGTTTCCGAGTAAGGTCAAGCTGTCAAAGGTGCTTACATAATAACATGGCTTCTTATAATTCAAAGATTCTTTTTCTCTCATTTGATTGCCTAAACCCGAAATAATAGTAGAAAAAGGAAATGAAAGTCCTTTTTATTCCTTGAGGGAATTCCAGATTCCTTTCCATTTCAAAATAAGGTAGAAATCCTGTATGGCCTCAATTAGAAAATTAATGATTATTTCACATGATGATCCTAATTTAACTAAAGATAAACACTAAACAATTTTGGTCCTAGCTATTATAGATATATACTTATTGTTGATACATCTATTTTTTGCTTTGCCATGAGGATAGAGAGACATTTTCATCAAAACCAGACGTAAATAACTGAAATAGCTGCCCTGTATAACTGACTAGACTATGCAGACAGTCAGGACAAGAAGTGCGTTTTTGTTGCATCAATGACACAGTATATACATCCCTAAATCAGTGTGAGAATAGATGAGTTCATCTACCCCACAGCACACACACACATCTGTTTTATTGTGTCTGTATAACATACTGGGGTCCTATTTCTGTTTGGCATTCTTAATCAGTGTTGGGAGAAGTTATAATGCTGCCAGTTGGGAAAGGGATGATTTTCCTATACTCTTTTCAATGTGTCTATCATTAAAACCCTGAAATGGTGCCTCCTCCAGTAGAAACTATCCCATCATGGACCCAGTTTTAGACCTATAGCTACAAACTCTTCACTTCATGAGGCAACAAATTTATATTGCAAATCGATGATAGACTGTAAGTGTTATGTTGCCTGTCACTCTATAATAATCCAAAAATGATATTCTCTTATGTCATATTACTTCTGCAAATTTGAGTGGCCTTTATTGCCACTAGGCCTCCTGTAATTGGTGATTCACTGCTCGTGCTTTTAAGGTCACTGCATGTTGAACTTATCTGAATGCAATCATAGCATCCACACCACTACCATACGATGATGTTTGAAAACTGTTTTCACAGTAAAAGAAAGCAATTGAGGCGCACAGTTTTCTCCATATGGATGGTCACTTCACACAGAATATGAATTGTATGGTAATAGCTTTCTGGTAACTGAGGCATCAGGGAGGAGTGGATACCCACTGAACAAGATCTTGAGAAGATCTCAGGAATTTCGTAAATCCCAATTTGTGAATACTACAAGAACTGAGAATGATCATCTCCTGAGAGAGTGGACACTGCATAACATCTTCAAGAAAGTTCTAAAGTCAAGATCCTAACATGATCACAAGATTATCAGCGTATCTCCTAGGTCTGCCTCTCAAGGTTTTTATAAGATATTTCTAGAGTTTGATTCTCAAGTTATGCCTGTATCCTCTACAAGACATTGCACTGAAAGAAAAAACCTGAGAGGGTCTTGGGAGTTTCTTGAGTCTTAACTTGTGGTCATCTTGTAAATCCCATTTCACCCTTTACATAACTCTGTTTCCTTAGTAAATTCCTGTAATTCACATTAGCCATTCCCATCCTACCTGTTTGCATATAAGCCATGGTATTGATGTCTCTAATTGGGAGCCTGACTGTAAGTGAATCACAATTATATGCATTAATCACATTAACGGGACTCAAGATTTACTCAAGTGGTGGTCATGTTCCGTGATTTGCCAGCAAGAGTCCTGTACAGTGGGTGGCCTCTTAGTACTCAACAGGATCAAGTCTGTGACATATTAAAACTAGCACTAAAAAATCTTTTACCGCAAATGACTTGGTTGTACCAAATGAGCTTTGACTTAGGTATTTTTCCTGACAGCTGGAAGTTAGCATAAGTAAGTCTGATCCCGAAACCTGGCAATCAAAGATTAGTTAGGAATTGGAGACCTATATCATTGTTATCGGTACCCTCAATGATAGCGGAGAAAATAATGCACTCACATTTATATGACATTATGGAGAAAGCTGATTTTTTGGATTGTAATCAGTTTGGTTATCGTCGTGATCGAGGAACTGGTGATGCCATCTTTAGGTCACAAATCATAGAAAGTGTGCATATGGGGCCTTACATGTCATTTGCCCAGACATGTGCCCAGAAAAAGAATTCTTATAAGTATGCTTCTTTTACAATAGCAAGGACACATCTGACATAAATGATAATGTGATTTTCTTAATGTACAGGTCAAAATAGTCAGGACCTGAGATTTTCATGGAGGTATGAAGATTGTTTCTGTAGGAAATTAAGCCCTCAACATGGCTTGTAACTCAAATGTCATTCTCCCAGACACAATTTCGCCCAGACAATTTTGGTCATTTTGGGCACATTTTACCCCCCTGGAGCCCAAAATATGCATATGGGACCATCAAAACCCATATGTAACATGAAGATCTCATCCAGCCTGACACTTTGAGCCAAAGAAATAGAGGGGGAAACTAAAATTCGAAGAGTAGGGGCTGGAATACCTCCAAATTTGTCATATGCAAACCTTCTATGATTTTTGACCTTTAGATTTGTTAATGATTTATATGATGATGTTGATATGTCTCATGTAACTGCGACATGCTTTTTGGATCTGAGGAAAGCATTTGATAGTGTTCCTCATAATCTCCTAATACACACTCTAACTCGTTTAAAAATTCACCACAGCACCTTAAGTTGGATTGCCAGCTATTTAAAGAATTGTGTTCAATACACAAGAATTGGGGAGTTTAAATCATCTATTCAGTCAGTTCAGTATGGAGTGCCTCAGGGCTCTGTTCTAGGGCCGTTGTTATTTATTTTATATGTCAATGACATTGGGTCCGTGATCACTGATTGTAAATATATTATGTACGTGGACGATCTAGTATTTTATACTTCCAGTAACAAATCAACCCTAGCCCATAACCATCTGCAATCTGATATTGATAATGTTTACAAATGGTGTTTAGAAAAGCGTCTTACAGTAAATGTTGAGAAAACAAAAACACTATGGTTTGGTTCTAGAAGGAAGTTACCTGAAGTTGTGTTGGGTACTTTCAAAATGGCAGAGACTGATTTGGAAACTGTACATGACTATACTTACCTAGGTCTACACTTGGATAATTACCTAACCATGGAATTGGCAATGAAAAATGTTTTCCAAAGGGTTAATAACAGGTTGTTCAGATTAGCTAAATTGCGTCATTTACTGACACTTAAAGTTGCAATATTGGTGTATAAAACGACTATACTAAGTTTGTTTGATTACTGCAGCTTTGTTTATGCAGGTTGTAGTAATGAAGATAATCTTGTCAAGGCGCAAAGACTTCAGAATCAGGGTCTAAGAACGTGTTATAGGTATAACAGGGAATATCTCTCTGTTGAGGAACTCCATACAAGGAGCAAGGTTCCATATTTGGATAGAAGACGTGATAAAATGTTATTAGTATTGATGTATAAGTACTCCAGATGTAATGATATGTTAGATCATCATAGAGGTGATAGGGTCACTAGGTCAGATAAAAAAAAATAAAATTTTGGTTAAACAACCTAGGCTAAGTACATATAAAAGGTCACCCCTATACCACGGTGCTGAACTGTGGTCGCTATTAGGAACCTGGTATCAACATACTGAAACAAAACTGAAGTTTAAGCAGAGAGTCAGACGTATTGAAAATCTGGGAGTACCAAATGATGGTCCTGGCGATGATAGTGACGAGGATGATGAGGATGACAACTCCATTGATGAAGTCGGGAGCTTGATATTGACCAGTGACGATGGTTTGGACTCTGATTCTGATCCTGAAATAGGCTCGGCAAGCATTTAAGCATTTATTGATTTATTATTTATTTATTTTTTATTGTTGTTACATCTGAGTATCTTGTACTATTTGGCCTTGCATTGGTTGTAGTGGTGCTCTGATTGGTTAAAACAGTATACGCCTAATGACCCCATGGAGTTCTAAATTGCATTCAATGACCTGAATGATCTTTATCTTGATCACTGGTATTATCACTGGTATTACTACTGGTATTATTACTATTATTATTATTATTATTATTATTATTATTATTATCAGAAATAACAGCCAATATCAGTATTAGTATTGTTACTATTATTATTATGCCTCGTGTAAGTGTGAATGTTAGTGTGCTGTTTTCCTTTCTTACATTATCCTTACATGATCCTACTAGTTTGAGCATAATATATTTGTGTCTAGAAATTTTGTACAATGGTAACCCTCCTTTATAGAAGCTTATGTGCTTGGTGTATGTTGTGAGTCGCAATTTCAACAATCCTGTATATTTCTGCCTTAGCCTGTGTTACTTTTGTTCTTGTTTGTCTGGGCCTGTTTTGTCTATCATTATTTATCATTATTACATAGATTTCTCATGATTCATTGTTGTGTCTATAATTGTATGTATTTTTATAAAATTAATATGGTGTACAATTTGATATGGTATCTAATTTACCGTATGAATATGATTTGTAGCTTTTTTTCTTGATTGTATGATTGTGTTTGACTTACTGATAGATGTTTGACTATAATTCCAGTTGTGCTTCATTTACCACGATTCTGTAAATTGTGAGAGGCTCAATAAACTTTGATTTCAATTAAAAAAATTTGACATTGGCTGCAATTATCTATGGATATACTCTGACCAAAAAGAATAAATAAAAGTTTAACCATCTTATAGTTTCAGCTCAATTAAAGCTCACTAATCAATGCCATTGACATGAATTATCTCTTAAAAAAAAACAGCTATACGATGCATCACACTGTATCGCCCCGTATCATTAAGAAAAGAGCTTTTACATTCTGTAAGGAATTCATGGCAGATCTTGCCAGATCTGCTGTGATGTGAGATATATATCACTCAAGTATATGTAGCTCCTTGCAGAAAAAGTCATGGAGACATTATGGATATATGCCGGTATTATTAGCTTAGTGTTTTAAAATCCCACTTGAGGCAGTCTTGAGCAGCCCTAAGATGAAAAGCCTCTTCAATTTATTCCATGGATGCTTTGCTCCTGTGTTGCTTCTTACCTTCTAGAACCCATGTGTGTGTGTGTGTGTGTGTGTTTTCCACATGGGAAAAGCATGACATAAATACATGTTACTTCATGATAGAAAATCCCTTATCACGGAGGTGCAAGCAGTAGATTCTTGTTAGGCAATTTGGTGGCCATTAGCGTTACATCAAAAGAAAGCTTTTTATTCGGGCATAGGGATGACATGGTTATTACTCATAGCCCTTCACCCTACCTTTATCTAGACACTTCACTGCTACTTCTAAGGCCGTTAGACATCCAATAATCCTAGTGGAGGCTATCTAATCACATCATTGCTCCTTCAACCTTAGTGTTGATTCTATTATAGAAATCGAGTAATTAGTCATACCTCCCCACTGTAGGTAAATGCCGACAATTAGTTAAACAAGGTTTATAGGCCGGGGGCTGATATAGCCCACCATGCACACATCCGAATGTGACGGGTATTTTTTTTATCCATAGGGTCCCCTGAACAATATCCAAGATGTTAACATTGATTATCTTGGGATGCACTACCGTTTTTGCTCACTATCCGTGTGCAGGGTCAGACCATTTTTGGGTCAATTTTGGTACCATGTTATTCAAGGGGTATGCTCAATCCCTCAGCTCTAATACTAGCTTACCTTGTCTTGATCCTGAAGCAGGTGGTCCTGTTGGAAAGAGGACATAATAAGCTTTTCATTAAGCCCTAATATCTGTTTTTAAGTTCAGTTTTGAGTGTACCAGACAGTCGAGAAGACGGAAGATTGAAATCATAAGGTTAATTTTTTTAACTGAAAATTTTAAATGCACTCCAGATACATGTATAAAACATCACCTTATCTCCCATCTAACCACAATATCTAATATGGTTTCTATAGGCCAAACCTTTCTGAGTAGTATGAGACATTTTGTAGCATTTCTTGATGATTATGACCCATGTTATTGCCTTGGATGTGAAGACACTACCTTGAGCCAATACGATGCTGTATGCTGGGCCCTATCAGCCCCCGGCCTATTAGCATCCATGGACTTCTTTGTAGGTGTCAAAGCTATACTCAGCCTTACTCCTCTTCATACGATTCTAGGAACAAGAGATAGTGTTTATCTGTCACACCTGCTGTACATTCCAGTAAAATGTACACCCTCCTCTCATAGTACTACCCACTCTCTGTTCTACCCGTAATATCTCGTGTAGAAGGCTGACCCTGCCTAGAAGGTGCGCCTGGCACACCTGGTGTTCAATTCAAACAAGCAATTTAGTGATGCTTTATTATATGATGTCCTCGCCTGTAAGGCACACCCTGACAACAGGCAGATTACTTTAGATGCAGCAAGGCACTATTATCATATAAGCTGTGACTTATACGTGAGGTATTACAATGGGGCCGTTTAGATATTATGTAACACAAATATGGCAACACTGAGAAAATATTCTTACTCACTTGAGTCGGTATCCAGACTCAGACAATGTCGCCAAAATGAGTATGATTTGAGACTCAGCCTGACCCTGTGGATGATACTCAGGCAGAGTCAGAGTATCACCCCAGGCTCAGCTTGGATCAGCCTCAGGATCTGCCTGAGTATCAACCCAGGCTCAGGCTGAATCTCAAATCATACTCATTTTGGCGACATTGCCTGAGTCTGGATACAGACTCAAGTGAGTAAGAATATTTTCTGAGTCCACTTGTTGACCCCCACCTCCCCCTTGTAACACTTTGTAACAAAATGACCGACCCCCTCCCTTATTATGTAACACCGATTAGACCCCCCATGCATGGATAAAGATCCACATCACTTTGCATTCAAATCGCCAATATATATAGGCTTTTCTGATAAAAAAAAAGCCTACTTGTAAATATACATGGCCCTCCCCCTCTTAATTTGACAGGAAACCATCCTTCCAATAGTTGTAAATAGTCCACTTTTTCATTTCAATGTATTTATCATTTTTGTTATGTAACACTTGGGCAGACCCCCCCCCCTCCCCCTGTCACAAAGTGTAACAAACTTTATGACCCCCCCATGATGTTACGTAATATGTGAACGGGCCCCATGTATTCTATTCACATTTCATTTCTTTGCACAGCCACTCCTTCTTGTTTCCTGTATAGGCTATGTTTCTTATGGGCGAGCCAACAAAAAATGTTAGTGCAAAAGAGTTCCTCATAACATGGCAAGGCATGTTATTGTTTCTCAAACCGTGAGGATTACGTGCAGATGCCTGGGCTGAAAATAATCACTCCTCTCTATATTCATACTTTTAATGATTAAAATCTTACTTTAAAGCTGTCAAGAACCTCAAAGCTCTTATTGCACTGGTGAATGGCACAAATACATCTGAAAAAAAAGATTTCGACTGATCTCTATTCATGGTGTTGTCATACTAGTAATTGTGCATGATCAAGTTGTCATATGAGAAATATCATATGACTAGTGGTATATAGTGTAAATACATCAAGCTCTCATAAATAGTGTTATTTCCAGTTATCACTGGTTTATTCAGCTTTAGGCAACATGTAAGAAATATCAATCATACAGTAGTTAGTATGTAGGTAATTTGTACATACAGTAAATATACAGTAATTTATAAAGTATAATGTTCTGTTCCACTCCACCTGTGAGGTAATAATAATACAATGTCCAGCATAGTTCTAGGTGGGTTCCCACACCTAGCTCCTGACCTGCTGCTTAGAGGAATAATGTAATAATGAATAACTTTACCCTCTGGTGGATGTCTTGAGGAAGATAGCCTCTGGCCACTAATGATGGAAACCAATGCCTGTCTAGCATAGTTTCACCATAGTGCAGTGGTATAGCAGGTAGCAGGAGATGACTGGAGATGTTACCTCTGGAGTGGTTCTTGGTGTTCTGCCTTCCTGGAGGTGCAGACAGGCTATTTGTAGCAAATCTTGGAAAAGCACCTCCAGACTGACTGGAGCCAGCAGCATCTGCCTAACTCTACAATTGTTTGAGGGGAGTCTTTCATGTGTCACAGGGGGACAAAGGACCCCCATGGACGCCGCTGTGTCCCCCTTTGTCTTGGTCGGTTCTGCATCTTCAGACCCTCATAACTCGGTCGTTTATGCGTTTATAACCGCCATTTTGCGCATGCGCGGAGTTGAATATGCCAAGTTTATAATGCCCGCTGGATAGGCGCGTAACTTCCGCCGGTTTGTCTGTAGGGAACTCGGAGCTCCTTTCAGTCTCCATGGCATAACTTCCTTAATAATGGGAGTTCCGCCTTGATCTTGGGCTCATTTTGACCGTCTAATTATGGGCTTTCCATAAATGCTAGAGCGACCGAACAGTTATGGCATCGTGCTTATGTAACCCATTGTTCAGTTATTAGAGTGCTCAGACACTCATGACGGCGTCAGCGGTGCTCAGGCACCCGTGACGGCCGGTTGCATTCACTTACAAGTTATTAATTTGTGCATTGGACCATGAGGTCGCACACTGAGACCCTTATTCTTATTATATTGTGCAGTGAACCATTAGGTCGGAGCCTTTGATGTCATAAACTCTGTCTAACTGACTGTGGCTGGTGTGCAGTGGGGCATGAACGCTCTTATACAAAGTTTGAGCGCTCTTATAGCTCTTAGAACCAACCTATGTATTAATTTCATAGATATTCTTTGATTAATACAATAATATGTTAGAATTTATGGAATAATAAAATGGTATATCATAGTGTCATTCAGTACACAGCACCTTGTTAGCAACTTCTCTCCTAGTTTGTCACTATTTGAGCCTTCCTACAGTTGTAATGATCATTCTATGATAAATAACCTTTATTCAATGTCCTGGAGACTTGCAGATCCTTTTGGCAAGGTCGTATATACTGCAATATTATGAATCTATCTAGAGGGTGAGAATGTTCTTGAAAAATCCCCCTCCTCATAATGTAAAATATAAAAAGGCTAGCTACTGTAGGGTGAAGCTCATGAGAATGCCACAGAGTATGACTGATGTAGTGGGTTTGGTGAAAAGGTGCTATTTCAAAAGGTATTTTCATTGTATTGATATCATGAGAAATAACCACAGCTGTATCATAAAATTTCATGCCCTAAATGCCTTTTCTAAGATAGGATCATGAAAGAAAAGTTTGTTTCCCCCCCTCTATCTGTTGCTTCACCCTTTATGGATAAACACTAACAAAGTGGTGGGGTGGTGTTCTGAACTAAAACCAGTACTGGACAGTACGACAAATTGCCTTCCTTTCTAAGGCAAGTTCCTTCATTTCTAATCTATCCTACTCATCTCTGCATGTAATCTATCTATTTGAGAAATAAACAAGCAGTAATTTCACAGCCCAAAAAGGGCATAGGTGTAGATCTTCATGTTGTTGGTAGGCTCTGACAGAGCTTAATACATCTCACCTACCCTGCATCGATATGATAACCTCTGATTACATGCTCCTGTACATACAATGTTCAGTTTCACAGGAGACAGTTACAAGCAGAGTAAACACATCAGTATAGGTGAGCCACACCCACAGGCACACCCATTGTAATATAAATAATAGTTGTTGTTTTTTTATATGTGAGTATTAACCTGACTCAGATTCCTCTTCCACCCTGACTGTCTGACTTCTCTGTCTGTCTGTCTGTCTATCACACCATCTTCTGAAACACCGCTTATCTCCTACCTGCTGCTTATTTTCACTGCTCCTGTGAATATAGTCATTGCCAAACTGAAGGTTACAAGCAGAATAAACATACCCACAGATACCTATATGCAACAATTGCCTACTCCCTCCCCACTGGTTGAGTATGGGATAACAGCACATACACACACACGCTGCACTCACATCCCCTCCTTGGGCAAATTAACTCCTATACCTGTTTTCACCTACCTTTCTCACTCCGGCACCCTCATTCCTAACCCTATGTATTTATGATAAAGGTTCTAGGGGCACTTTGACTACAACCAAGTGTTAGTGCCATGTGATGCACCTTCTATCACCCCCTGTAGACTGGATAAAGGGCCTCCAGTGGTGCCTTGTTTTCCTATATTAGCATCAATGTTGCAGGGTTAAAAAGAGTGACCTTCCGAGGCTTCTGTGAGTGCTCCAGGTACATGTAAATATGCACAAGTACCAGATGATAGGCTTACAGCTGCCAGAGTATACAGGCAAGATTGTAAGTATCCTGAGATATCACCGTGCCCTGCATAACCTCCCTAGTATATTGTAGAGCTGCACACATGCATTTGCTTCGAGATGCTCACTTTGGTTCAGCCTGGATCCCTTTAAGAGTGCGAACACACACCCCATTAGCTTGAAAGTAGATTGTAGTAAGGGGATCAAATCTATAACGTATGGGAGTAGCTTACAGGGTGGGATTCTCTGAGACTGAGTGTCTAATCTCATAGATCTTTGTGTTCAAGTACATTAGATCAAAAGAGATTTACATATAAAAGAATCAATAAGCTTATAGATGAACTCAGATACATATCAAGTAACAGTTAGGTAGTGCATGAGTGCTATGTAGAACATAATATTAATAGTCAGTTCAAGTGCAGCTCAGAGAAACAATATTCAGTTAGGATATGTTAGCCATATTCTGATATTGAAACATAACAAAGCCTGGGGGAGGAGCTGTCAGAGGTCATCCCCTATTTACTCTACCTGGAGTCTGAGAAAGGTATAAGACGCAGCCACCCTGGAAGGCTGTATTGTTTTCCAAGTAGTAAAAGTAATACTCCCACGTCCAATTAAAATTAACATTTACCTACCATTTCTACCATGGCCTTTAAGGCAGTCCTGGACTACACAGACAACAAATCAGTATTAGTATTGAATTTCAATATTGGTAATTGGTATTGCATTCTAATCAGGATCAGATTGTTTCCTGGGAGATTCAGCAACAGATAATATGAAATAATAATACCTAGGTTTTCACTTAGGCAGTCTTCGTAAGTATTTATATTACATGCTGATCAGGATGAAATGCCTTATATTGATAACCAGGGTCTGAGTGATTCAGTTTCATCAGTTCAGCAGTACCATACAAAAAATGTGTAGGAGCTGTGACCTCAACATTCATAATGCTAAAGGTATTTTGTGCTTTATCAAAATTTAAACAAGTTATGTTACTCTGAACCCTGCAAACCTGATTACCCCGTCCATCCATTGCTTTCCACTTGTTTATATTATGAATATGCTGATAACTCAATAAATCCCACTCCCTCTATCATTATGTACCCAAACTTTCTGCTACCTTCCTCTGTCCATCATCCTGAATTTGTCTGTTCACTTTCCTTTATGTCTTTTTGATTCACGCACTTGGTATGGTGAACTGTTTATAATCTTGCAAACTGTTTATTATCTTGTAAACAACAGCTCTGGACCTATTACCAGCCTTGCCTTAAGTAGCTAAAGTGTGCATTAATTCATGATGAACCTATATATTCCTCAATAGTAACCATTACACTTAAAACATCTATCCTCTGTATCATGAAGATTGATGGACACATAGGGCCCATTTATTATCATACTAAATTCTGATAATTAGCCTTGATGCATATTTTATTAGCAATTAGAGAGACACATTATCCAGGATGAATAGAGCTCAGCTAGGATCTATTGCGAGTTGTTCATTTTGATGTTGGCATATCCAGGCTATGAAAATCCGGGTCTAGTACCAATCACTATTCTCAGGTACATTAAGTGAAGATACGTTTGTGATGTATTTAAACATATTTATAAACCTGACTGAAACCCACTGTGGCCATGTCTTACAGACTTTATCACTTGATATAGACCAAATCACTGCTTATGAGGTATTGAAAACTATAGATATATGTGCAGCATCCCTTACATCTATGGTATCACATTTAAATGTGTCCATAAAAATGGTTCCATTAGAAGTATGTTGGAACAGGTACACTAATTATTTAAAAATCTTATGGACACAAAATAAGTACTAAGAATGATGGTGCACAGAGAACCTCAAAGGGCTATTTTGGTCTTATAGATTGTTCCTTAGGTCAAACGTTCAGCAGACGTTGTGGGGTCATATCAGCCACCCAGGCTTTGTGCCTCAAATCCTATCCATTTACCCATAGATCGACCCCGAGCCTCTTCAATCCCCAACTGAACTGCTCCCAACTTCCACCTTGGCTGCTCCACCCCTATCTCTCAGACTTTGCCTCACAGCTCTGGATAGCTCATACAGAGCCTGCATTAGTTCATTTTGATGCTAAAGGATGGCCTGACATAGGTCTCATCCATTGCAATTTTTGCCTTTTGAAAAGTCAGCCAATTTGTATAAGATGTAAAAGCTTTAATGCAGAAGCAGTTATGCAAGTGGGATATAACATGCACAAACAACCTGAGTCTGCTACTGGTGATTGTCCTGTCTAGTAGAATTAAAGTTGCAGTAGGCCAGGCTTGATACCAGGCTTGATACTAGAAGTAAGACTCAGCAGTAGGCATTTTGGAGTCCAGCAATAGTGCTTACCACTAGATAAGCAGGTTTGGGACCCGCTATGTTTGAGGTTCTGCCTTTATTGAGTTGTTCTCTCAGGTAGCACTGTCAATCATGGTTTAGGTCACCTCTGGTCTCTACTCTCTGTACTGATAGACAGGAGCATAGTGTCACCTCCCCCAATATCTAGGATAAAATCCAAACTGGGGACATAATTTATGCAGCTATTGGACCCCCGTCACACTGCAGGTATTGTTTCGTGTGTAGGATGGTTGAATATATGGGGGGCTCTGCCCCTGAACCCCCTTGTTTCTTTTACTTTTCTTTTCTTTATCCTCTTTGGAAAAGTATATCCGATTGCACAACTAACCCTTTTGCCTGTATACTTCTTGTAGATATGTGTTTGAACTTTAGGGGTCTGATCTATGCAAAGTACCCCCAAACAATGTAAACGTAATGATACTAGGTCTGAATAGAAGTTTGGTATAACTGAAACTGGAGGGAAAATTCATCTGTTACAATTTTCAAAATGAAGAAAAAAAACCTCGGGTCATTCAAATATGGCATTATACAAATTTTGCAATATCTGTAGGCTACCTCTACCCCTCCTGTAACACAGCATATGCAACTGAACTAGCATTGACACTTGTGCCTATGAATTAAACTAATTTTCTTCTCCAAGTTCCCATATAGTAGGGCAGTGGTAAGTGGTAATTACAATTAGTAAGTAAATTGAGACACTGATTGCAAAAGAGTCTTTTATAGCATATTAATACACAATGGCAAGATGTGCCTCTGCACCCACTTTCTAGCGTGCTACTTATATTCATTCTGCAGTGGCCTAACAATGTCTGAAAGGATTTTTAATATTATGCATTGTAAGAAAAATCACTTCTTAGGGGAAATAACAAAAGGGATTTTAGTTGGTTGAGTTCCTTTGGTAGAATGAATTTTATGTGCATTGCAGGTAGAATGAATTTTATGTGCATTGCAGTAGTGATGGCAAAACAAACTGGGGAAGAAAAACAGTCAAGATTGCCACCAGTCCTATATTCAAATAGTAGCATTATCAAGCATTTACAAGGTACCTGTGATCTTGCTTCCAGCCAACAGACATGATCCCTTTCACCGGAAGCTGAGGCATGTGGCTGTGGACGGGATACCTCCGGTAGATCCTACCTGCTGTATCTAAAATGTCACATGATTATATGGTAGTGACATAATGTGCATAAGTACCACCCATTTCCAGGGAAATGAGGTAGAATATGTTTTTTCTGCTGACAGAATGCACCAATCGTCTTTGATAAGTCATTGCATTGATCTATATCAAACCTGTTTATTTGTATTCTTTTAACTTTCCCCTCAGAGGTATTGTTGGACTTGCAAAAGGTATGATTTGAAGTTTAAGTCGTTCCAGTCCGAATGCAACCTATGATATGAGGAATGTAATATCATCAATACATGAAGGTTTCTATCCTCCAAGAATTTTCCAATTCTATTCTTAGGTTACCGGTGGTTCAGCATCCTGGTAGGCTATCAAAAGAATTTGATTCACAGTCCTCTCTTTGCACTGCCACTCTTCTTATTTCCTGCATACACTCTCAGTCCGGATTGTAAATATGCAGTACATTGCCCTGTTCCGGGTACGGGACAATCTATTGTAGAGTCATTAGATTCATACTAACAGCAGGTCTCACTGTTTTCTAAAAATGAAAACAATGTCCTGTAAATAGCTTGGCGCAGTATGAATCTGAATGAGCAGATAGTGCAAACATAACATGTTAGGGCATTATTGTTTTTCAAACTGTGAGGATCATGTGCAGATACCTGGGCTGAAAATAATCATTCATCTCTATATTCGTGCTCTTCATGACTATTGATTAAATCTTATTTTGATGTTGTCAGGAAGCTCAAATCCTTGTCAATGTGGCAGGTTTAAAAGCTCTTAGAGCACTGGTGAATGGCACAAAAACATCTGAGAGAAAATCAGTCTTTCAGTGCATGGCACCTTGTCAGCAGCTCCTCTACTAGTTTTAGGCTATTTGAGCTTCTCTATGGTTGTTATGGTTATCCTATGATGAATAACCTTTACATGATGTCCTGAAGACCTGCAGTTCCTTTCAGCAAGGTTATTTGATATACTGTAATATTATAAATATGTAATATGATATATCAAAAGGCAAGCTACTGTACAGATAAGCACCATCAAAATGGGGGGAGATGTTCTAAATTTAAGACAGTACTAGACATTATGGAATGATGTAGTTGGGTTGCTTCCTTTCCATCTGTTAACCTTCAGTTATTCCCTCTTTTCTAATCTATCATACTCCTCCGTTTCACTCGGTTCTCCTCTCTGCTGATTATCTATATATTTGATCAAAAAATAAATAAAAAATACCGTTGCAGCCCAAAAAACAGGTTCCAGCAAAGCTGAAATAACCTACTAGTGTGGAAAACCAGAAAGGCACCAAATCACACGTCACACCAGCCTGTGATTTGGGGATGGTGTGCGATTTGGCATCGCTGCCAAAATAATCATTTCAAAGATGATATTGACCAATCAAATTCATATTCTAATGGATATAAATCATGGTAATTCTTGAAACAAATATTCCCTGTTGTACTTTTTCAAGTTTTACCCTTAGAATTAGTTTATAACAGAGAAAAGTCGATTTTCCCTCTGAATTATGTCCCATATTTATCACAACCCATTTTGTATCTAAGTTGCTAATTCTTTATGCTTTTTGCTAAAAAATGTAATGTGTATCAATAATTAAAGCAATATCCCAGTAAGCTACTCACAAAAAAAACAAAGTGATTTAATTAGTCATACACACCTGACAATATAAGACAGTGCAGCATAGCAGATTTTCCTACTGGTGCCTTTTTTTGCACTGTCCCGGAAAAACACATCAACACCTTGAGAGAGTGGTGTGTAAAACAGCAACGGGGTGTGATTTCCTACTGTGGTGTAATTAAGGTAGTTGCTCAGACCTGACAAGGGCATATTATCTAGTTATAAGTTATCTCGCTACCAGGGAATAATTAACCGGTAATAAATGGATAGGATAATAATAGATACTAGGGTGTACCGGTAATAAAAGGTATTAATATAATATACAAGTAATAAATGATCTATCACAGAAACACATGAGTTTGGTTGGTTACTGACCTTGGGGCTATCAGCACCATACATGCCAAAAACACACAAAAACACGCCAAACACATGTGAAAAACACATATCAATCAGCATTGCAAATGAGATTGACACACTCTATCCAACTCCAATAATTCATCTTTGTAATTATGTAAGTATTTAAAAACAGAGTTGGATTTCCAATTGACCCTCTTTTTGATAGACTCTATACTGAGTCCAGCATCTTTTAATAACGTAGCACCACCGTGCCTTAAGGAATGGGTAGAAACAAGGCCTTCGATACTAGAATGAATTGATAAAGACTTTAACCTAGAGATGACATACTGATACTGTAACGGACTACCATTTGATTTAAACAAGTGGTCTCTACTATTCCTACCCATGCACAACTCTTTCAAACCTCGATAAGGACATAGTGGAGAATTAACATCCTTTGATAAATAGATATTAAAAGGGTTTTTACCAAGTTGATCAGTCTTAGATGTCCTGATACATATAGACAAATAATCCTGATGAAATTTAATATCACCAACTTTTAAGGAATGTGGAGACTTAACTACATGTCCCACTCGTAGTACACCCCTATAGCATGTCAAAATTGCCATCCAAAACTTCCAGTCTGCCCTGTTGGTTAGATCCAAATTCGATCTTAACCTCAACATGTCTTTTGGAGTTAAAGAATAAATTTCTTTAGTAGAACAGATGGAAAACCTGTCAATGCCCTCTAGGGTCTTTTTAAACATGAAATTACTACTATAATCAGGATAGCCCTTAAGTTTTTGAAAATACCAAACCGCAGACAGGTAATTCCTTACAGACGATGGCTTCATAAAATCCGATAAATACACAGCATAAATGGAACCTTGAGAGGGAGAACAAGGAAAAGTTTGTAAACAAAATTTTTTACAAAATTTTTTATACCTTCTAAGCTGTTGGTTCCTTGTCCTCCTCGTATTTTCTGACCCACCCTGGGCTAAAAGTAACCTTTTTCTGTTTAGTAATCTCTCCCACTCTGGAATTAAAGCAACACATATTATTATCATGGAGAGAGGCTATACATTTGCTCAGCATACCCTTATAGGCAAGTCTAGATAGTTGGTCGGCCAGGATATTGTCCTCCGACTTAATATAGGTTGCGTATATTTCCACATTGTTAATGAAACACAGCCAAAAAATTTCCCTTAACCACTCCATACATAACTTGTTTCTGGATCTACCCGTATTTATCATTGCTAGCACTTGCATATTATCTGTTATACAATGTATTCTTCTGTTTTTACAACCAGAAATCCAGCGTTTTAAGCCCATCATAACAGGGTATAATTCATATACATTGATATTACGATGATGGTTTTTTAGATTGTCCAAAATTGGAGGAACAGTAAAATGGTCTACACCAAGATCAAATTTATCCAGAGATGTCCAGTCACCATATAGAAAATCCTTACCCATCCATGCTCCAAAACCCTTAATAGAGGAGTCAGAGTACATTGGAGTATTAACCAGATCGTTAAGGTCCAACCACCACTGAATGTCTCGTTTGGTACATTCAGAAATTTTTATATAGCCCCTAGGCTTAGCTCGTGCACACAAATCAAAGACTCTCCTGCTGAAAGTTCTACCACCCTTTACCACCTGTGAGCAAAAGGACATGAGACCTTCAATCCTCTCCAGGTTCTTCTTGGAAATAAATTTCCTATCGACATTGTCTAATAAAATGCCTTTCATTTTGTCTATTTTATCCTTAGGTAGAGTTAACTGTAGTTCAACAGAATTAATCAGAATACCTAAAAATTTGCACTCCTGTGCTGGATCGGTTACCTTCTCTTTGGAGATGACAAAACCCATGTATTCCATACATTCTGTTAGTAAATTTCTCTGTCTGAGGAACTCTTCATAAGAATTAGCTATTATTATAAAATCATCTAGATAATTTACAATTCTTTCTACACCGTAGAATTTTGCTACCTCCACAATAAAATCAGAGATCCTATTAAAAATATACGGAGCAAATTTCAGACCAAAAGTTAACCTGTTGCTCACATAATAGTGTAGAGGCAAGGAGAAAGGGTGCTCCGTGCTAAAAGTCAACTTTAAAATTCAAATCATTAGCTTTACAGTGATACATAGCATGAGAAGATACTCCTGTTAGTTTTGGAGGAATGGCTTGCTAGATATGGGTAGGTGTGACCTTTTTAAGAATGTTAATAAGCTCTATGTCTAATTGGTCATGAGATATATAGCTAATTAGCATAATTTATGCTAATTAGCTAAATTCGTATAAATTTTTATTCTTTTGACCATAACTTTTGATCTAGAAATGGTATTTTCATTCTGTTTTCACCATAGTAAACCTTGTGGGATGTTCCTTCAAATGGAATCATTGATTTTCCTAGAATGAAAATCATGTTTCCATGGCAACAGAAATCAACAAAAATGACTATTTTGCCCCAAAAACATTCTTTTTACATGCCAAATTTAGAACCTTTCCACCCAAAATAGAACATTTTATCAAAAACCATTGAATTCTCCATAAAAAAGTAGCCTATAAGAGTTTTAGTCATATTTTTCCTATTCTAGTCCATAGTGGTGCCCCCTGGTGGCTAAATCTGGTACTAAATCCCGCAGTAACTGTCCTTTCTGCTTGCTGGCTCACAATTATAATCCTCACCATGCCCAAAATCCCATCTGAAACCTTGCATGGTCGTGTGAGGTGCATACACATTTATAGACCTATACGCTGACTTTAAATCTACCACACTCATGAAATCGTTCTTATTCAACTGAGCAGTCACCGTGCTAATATTATTATAAGAAAAAGTTGAGCTAGTGGTATCCATAAAATTGTTAATAGATATTTTATCAGGCATACTGCAGTCAGTTATGGGTCTTAACTTGCCATTTGATTTTTCTACACCACCTAGAGCATGGATACAACGAGGTTTACTATCACTCTTTGAGACTAGACCCGCTTCCAACTCGTCTAATAATATACCACAATATTCATTATAGAATCTCCCCTCGAGGATTGATTTATAATTTTTAAAATCATAAGTAGTCTGACAGTCCGGATCCACAATTTTAAACCCTTGAACAATACCATGCCATAGAAAATCAGCCTCTGTACCACTAATATCAATGAGACCTTTTTGTTGAAGGAAAGCAGCTACTCTACATGGTAAAATTTGAGCTCTCTCACCACCAATGTAATGAACACACGTACATACACCTTTTATACAATCGTCATATACCCTGATGCTGGGCAAATCTCTGACACTAACAGTAAAAAGGTGTTCATTACCAACCTGTATTAGACTATTACAAGTAACATCTATATCATTTCCTAAAGAATTAAATTCTTGGAAAATATTTTGTTCCACTACGGACTCAGTCGAAAGAATACAATCCTTAACCATCTCCGTATCATTCACCTCCTGTACTGGAGTTTGTGAAGGCAAGTCGACATCTACCACACCTACCATAACTTGGTCAGGCATCAAACAAAAATCATTACCAGCTATGGGACATCGACCACCTGCAGTTTCCTATTCATTCCTGGATTTTTGGCATTCAGTTTTACCATGTCCAGAGGAACTGCAACCACTGCAAACATGTTTATACTTACAGGGGTCCCTTACACAACCTTCTGCTCTATTAAAAGCATAGCAAGAGTTATTTGAGATTTTTTGTTTGGTACCATTCCTAGTCTTGGTGGCGTATGCCTTCTGTGCCTGAACAGTACCATCATAGGATAGGTGTCTAAGAATGTCAGAGTTGTCTATAACCATCCTTATTTGCCCTGGTCCTGACCGATTTATCGTAAGCCAATAGGGCTGCTACTGTATACATTCTTGTCCCAGCTTTTTCAACCAGAACTTGGAGATGTTTTAACATGCCTTCTACATCACTGTTATCTTTGTAATAATCCTAGACAAAATTCAAGTTGACTAGCATCAATTTCTCAACGGTGTCGATCTTTTCCCGTTTTTTTACATATATTTCATGGTCAAACTCACCACATTTGGTATTGGTGTGAAGCTTGGATGCAGAGGAATCCATTGACGACCCTCTTGACGACGACCGAGGTCTGTGACGAGCGGAAAACGATCTTCTGCGACGACCACGATGCCCGACATCGTCCCACTTAGAACCGTCGCTAAGGACGCTGGGAGACTGCTGCCTGGATACGCGGCTGCGCCCTCAGTGATATGACGTCACTGGTCGTTGACAAACATTCACACGTGCATGCTGCCACGCCCCCTTGGTAGATTTCGTCTCGTCTTTCTTGTCCTTTCCAGCCACCAGCTCCTGCAGCAAGCCTTTGATACCGCACAATTCGTCTTCCAACGACTCCAGTCTCTCCGTCTGGTCAATGAGCTGTTCCCCTCCTAAACCCTTAGCGTGGTTGGGTGAGATGGATCTCCGATCCACCCCAGAAGAATCTAGCTCACTCGCAAATCCTGAATTGACCAATTCCACTGTTTTCTTTGCCGATTTAGCCGATTTTTTAGAAGCAATAGCCGCTTTGGCACCTCTAGTTGATTTTCTCCCCATCTTGATTCAAAAAATCAAATATCAACCAAGAAAACCGTTAAAAATCAAGGAAACACCCAGCATGGTGTTACCTGTACAGGTGAATCGAGCCAATTGATGCTTACATTGAAAACTCCTCCTTATATACTGGAGGAGTGTTTACCATGACGTCATGCTATGACATCATAGATACCAATGCGCGCTGCAAATAGTCCCTAACCGTCCGCGGCTAATTATATAAATATACATGAGTGTATATAGTTCCATTCAGATTGTCTCTAGGTTCTGACAGCTGCTAAGTTGCATCGCACTTGCACTGATATGCTAACTCCTGAATCCTTGCACTGAGTACTCCTGTATAAACAAAGTTTGGTTACATGGGAGACAGTTACAACCAGAGTTAAGACAGCAGAAAGGGTGAGCCACACCCACAGCCACGCCTATTGTGATATAAAGAACAGCGATTCGTTTTATTTTCAGCTATCCACCTATATTCCTCACTTAGATTTCTCCAACATAAAGTGCCATTCTCCCTTTCCGTTGGGTTAATCTGTTCTTCCTGACTTCTGTTTGTCTCTCTGTCTCTGCCTCTTCCCAAGCCTCTCTATCTATCTATCTATCTATCTATCTATATATATATATATATATATATATATATATAGACAAAGGTGCACGAGAATTGGTCAGCACTGAGGGTTATCACACGAGGCGAAGCCGAGTGTGATAACCCTCAGTGCTGACCAATTCGAGTGCTCCTTTGTATTTATCTCAAGTTAATTTAGTCAGATATGTACAAAATTCGATTTATTTGGCATTAGAAATGATTTTATCATCAGTTATTTGACCGTTTTGGATGTTTTCCTAGGGAGTGTGATACGGGGAAGGGTTATCACACTGTGGGGTGTGATACGGAGTTTCTTGGTTAAGCCTATGGGGCTCTCGTATTTAACTTGAGATAAATATATATATATCTCCCTTATTATGATGTTTTAACTTAATTTACCTTGCCACACACCCTTTCATTATTTATCTTCCCCTCAGCAACCTTTGTTTTGTTCCTTAATATCATAATACTCTCTCTGCACCCTCCTACCCTATGGTCTGCCCATTACCTTTAATAATTACCACTCTATATTTGGTGAAGGTACTATCACAGTATCTTCTGAAACACCCATTAGATCCTCTCTTTCCATTGCTTGTTTTGACTGCCCCAGTCATTAAATTCAGTGATTGCCAAAGTGGAGGTCACAATCAGAATAAACATACTCAAAGATACCTATGCAACCAGTTGGTTATGGGATAAGAGTAAATACACACACTAAAGCTGCTGTGACCTTCTGGGGCTGCTGGGAGTGCTCCAGGTACATGTAGATATACACTAAGGTATCAGATGGTAGGCTTAGAGCCAATATAGGATACAGGCAAGATTACAATCATCCTGGGATGTCACATGCAAAAGATAAAATACATAGTAGACTGGCATTGCGCACATGCATTTGCTTTTGGATGCTCACCTTGGTTCAGCCTGGAGTGAAAGTGCAGTGTCCATGAGATTGTGATTAGACAGCAGTAATTGGATTAACTTGATCCATAAAGTATGGGAGTAGCTCACAGGGATGGATCCTCTGAAACTAAGTGCCTCCCCTCATAGATTTTTTAGTTCAAATAGATTAGATCAAAGGGGATTAACACAGAGATGAATCAGACAATTAATAAGCTTAGACAAATGAACTGAGATACCTATTAAGTAACAGTTTCATGGTGCAGAAGTGTAATGCAGAATAATTATATCAATCAGTTCAGGTGCAGCTCAGAGAACCAATACTCAATTAAGATATATTATAAGCCATATCCTGATATTCTAAAATTACAAAAAAAATACTCAATTCATACGGGTTCTAAAGTACATTACCAAGTTTTGGGAGGAGCTGTTAGAGGTAATCCCCAATCTTTTCCCCCTGCTGTCTGATAAAAGTGTAATACATGGCTACCCTGGAAGGCTTTACTATTTTCCTAATAGTAAAAGTAATACTCCCTTATCCATTTAAAAATAAACATCCGCCTCTCATTTCTACATTGGCCTTTAATTCCAATATCTGTATTTGGATGTTTTATTTTATTGCAGATTACAGAAAACATGAGGAAAACAGTCCTAACCGCATTTATGCCTACCAATAAAATCCTCCACCCTAAAAATAAACACCCCTTAAAGCTAAACATCATGTGCCTAAATGCCTCCTAAAGCTAAACACCATGTATCTAAACACCTCCCAAAGCTAAACACCATGTATCTAAATGCCTCCTAAAACTAAACACCATGTAGCAAAACACTTGCTAGTGCTACACACATAATGTTCAAACATCTCCTGAATCTAAACACTTCCAAAGGCTAAACTCCTCTTACCTTAACATGTTTAAAGTTAAACATGTGTAGCCAAAAAATGTGTTTAGAAAAGTGGGACAAGAATGCGTTAGCTATGTGCTCAGATCCTAAACACTGGTGTTTGGTTCCTAAACACCAAATTAACAGTGTACAGATCTGGACCTATAAACAGCCTCTCCTTAAATAGCTTAAGTGTGCATAAATACATGATAAATGGATACATACCTTAATAGGCTGAAGCCCATGAGTTTGCAACAAATAAAAGTGAAAAAATCGTAAAAAATAAATATTTCTTTTCTAATGATTTCTCAATTATAATTGAAAATATAGGTCTTCAGGAACATGCACAAGAAATTTTATGATATAGCTATGATTCTTTCTTGGGAAATTATTATCTTGAAAATACCTTGTAAAATCATAGTTTTCATCATTGCCCCTAAAATTACACCATTGGATTCCTTGGCATCAATTTAGGGGGGGAGGTAACCTTAAATTCTTCGCATGATGACTTTTTGCCAAAGATAGGGCCTGCCATATTTTGCACTTTGCACTACTTCATATGGCCCCATATGACCCCATTTGACCCCATTTGGCATAACGGACACGTAACAGACATTCTTAACATGGTCATTTTGTGACATTGAGGTAAAAACATTGTAAATATGCAGAAAATGTATAATTTCAATTTCTAAAAATGTCCATTTACATCTATGGAAAATTTCCAATCGCCTCATGGCATTTCCAAGCACCCGTCAACCCGATTTGAATTTTTAAAAGATTTTCATAGAAAAAAAGTAACAGATTATTATTTTATTTGTATTTGTAAGGGATTTTTCTGGAAAAGACAGAAAATTAGAAAAATATCATAGAAACCCATTGATCAAATCATGGGAATGGCAATGTTACCAACTCTGTCAGGGTTAGGAATCTGATTTGTAACAACATCGTTTTCTCTTTGTATTTTCCAAATAAAATTTTGATAGGGCTTTTGTGACATCCTCATGTATGGGTTCTGTGGCATTTTTCCTGAGCTTCACCCAATAGTAACCATTACACTTAAAACATATATCCTCTGTATTATTAAGTTAGTGGCTTGCCAATAGCTTACTTACATCTATAAATACCATATGGAAAAGGGCTGAAAGTAGCCCCGTGAAATATACTCCTTGTATAGGCTTAGTCTGTAACTCAACCATGTTAAGTCAATACACAACCAAAAGGTAGGAGAGTGAACTGGTGGGGATTAGCTGTGGTCAATTCTGCTTTGTTCTATAGTAATCAGAGGCTTTCTACTAAACTCATCCCATGTTCTAATTTGGTGTGTTTGGGATTGGAGAGTTACAGGTGTCCTCACGGTTTGTGAATATGCCATACACCTCTCACTCCACCATAGGGTTGGTTAGAATACCTTATCTATTTTCCAATTAGGAGTGTTAGTGCTTGGAGACTATGATATTGATGGATTAGTTGAAGGAACCACTAATCCTTTTAATAGGTAGTCAACAAGTCTAATATCAAAACTAGCTTGTTTAATATGAATCATTCATAAGAGGTATAACATTTAGACATTTAGGGGTAGCTTTAGTATGCAATATTAGGACCTTGCTTGCATTTTATAATTCTTACAGCACCCGCCATCGAGGGTCCCCTTATCTGCACCAAGTGGTGCAGATAAGGGGACTATGATCTAAAGGACAAGTAACTTAAAGGGCTTCATCTTCTTGGAGCAATTTAATTGTATTACTTTGTAGCGCAAAGGTCTAATTTTGTGTAACCAAATTTACACTTTGTGGTTTGAATTTTAGATTTACCTTTATGATCAACTTTACTACTAGGTCTAAGTCTTCTACCTCTCATTGTTTTGATTGGTATTATCAATCTTTCAGTAATTGATGATACCTTATTTGTTATTTTCGATCTTTCTTTATGCTGCAGTTGCTAATGAAACAACTGGCTTTTGTTATTTGGCAGATCTCTCCAATCCTTTTGTGGATTTTGGAGATTTGGATAGATCTCTGAAGGACACAGTAGGGTCTATTTGTTGTAGGACTTAAGCTCTAGTAATAGCCTCTTGGGTAGGTCTTTTACCGGTTTTGGATCTTTTGGTATTAGCATCTTTCCCTGTTAGTGGTCACAAAGCAAGTACTTAGAATGATGGTACACACAGAACATCAAAGCCTCTTTTGGTCTTTCCAATTCCAGAGGGATACAATGTAGATTGTTCCTTAGGTCAAATGCTCAGCTGAAGTCTTATCAGTCATATCAGCACCAAGTATTTGTGCCTCAAATCCTATCCATTTGCCCATAGAGCCGTTCCTTGTCCCCAACTGAGCTGCTCCTGCCCCCCGCCTTAGATGATCCTCCCCTATCTCTCAGCCTTGCTTTACAGCTCTGGATAGCTCACTCAGAGCCTGTATTAGTTCTCATTGATGCTAAATGATGGCCCGACATAAGTTTCATCCAGTGCAATTGTTGCCATTAAATGAAAAGTCAGTAAATTTCCATGAGATGTAAAAACTTGAATGTCTAAACTGATTTCCCAACAGCATTGAAATGCAGAAGCAGTGATGCAAATGAGATATAACATGAGCAAACAACCCAAGTCTGCTTCTGGTGATTGTCCTGTCTAGTAAAATTAAAGGTAAACCAGAATTGGCCTGCTAGTGCTGTGAAAACGAAATAAGACTGAGCAGCACCAGGCATTTTGCAGACCAGCAATGGGGCTTACCACCAAATAAGCAGGTCTGGGACCTGCTACCCTTGAGGTGCTGCCTTTATTGAGTTATTCCCTCAGGTAGCAAAGTCAATCCTGGTTTAAGTCACAGCTTGTTGTACTGATAGACACTGGCACCAGAAGTGTCACCTCTCCAAATGCCTAGGTTAAAATCCAAACTGTTGAAGTAAACTCAATGATACCAGATTTGAATACAAGTTTAGAACGTTTGAAACTGAGGGTTACTGGACCAGATCCCTAATTTCAGTGGAATATGGAAAAACAAACTTCTCTACTTTATCTATCAGTAGCGAGTTCAGCAGTATTTCCAATATCATAGAATAATTATTGTTTTAATGAAATAACGTACCGGTGTGGAAAACCGGTATGGCACCAAATCACACATCACACCCACCTGTGATTTGGGGACGGTGTGTGAGTAGTATAGTGTCTATAGGAAAGGGACTATAACTAACTACAGGATATTACTCACTCGACATGCAGCCAATGAGAGGGCTCCCTTTTGGCGGCAAATTCAAATAGGGTCACGTAACCTAGACCCCCCTTAGTGTGGCGCCAAAATGGACCAATCAGAGCCCTTCCTTTTGGCAGGAAATTTAAAATGGTCATGTGACCCTTACCCCCTGTGGTTTGCTGCCAAAATGGTGCCCTCTGATTGGCTGGCTGTTTAGGTCATGTGACCTCTATTATGCAAATAAGGTCACGTGACCCTAATTTGAATGGACCAATCAGAGGTTAGCATTCTGGTGGGAAATTTGAAATTTGGTCACGTGACCTTATTACCATAAAGAGGCATGTTTTTTTATGTAGATGAGAGTGTAACTTATAGTGAGATATTTTTTTATAAATAAAAAAAGGCAAGCTGATGGCTTGCCCAAAAAAAAAAATAATGGGAAAAAATATTGGGGGGTAATTGGGGGGGCCCTAATAGTATGGGGAAGGGGGCCCTTTGGGATATTTTTTGGGGTATAAAAAAAACAGGGGCGGGTCTATTGGAAAAAAACAAACAAAAAAACTTACATAATAAGGTAATGAGGTAATAAGGTAATGAGGCCACGTGAAGTCGTTGAAAGTGCTGAGTCTCTTGGATAAATCGGTGAAAAATGCGTACTTGGGCACACAAGGTAGGTAGGTAGGTAGGTAGGTGACGACTGTGTGATTTAGCATCCCTGCCAAAATGACCATTTCAAAGATGATTTTGACCAATCTAATTTATATTCTAATGGGTATAAACCATGCTAATTCTTGAAACAAAATTTAATATTCTCTGTTGTACCTTTTCAAGTTTTACCCTTAAAATTAGTTTATAACAGAGAACCATTGTTTTTCACCCTGCATTCTGTCCCAAATTCATCAAAACACATTTTGCATCTAATTTGCTAATACTTTATGCCTTTGGCCTAACAATGTAATGTCCCAGCAAATTGTCATCATCTCTCACCATCATTGGTCATCAATCCTTTCTTAAATGATAACTCATTCCGTCATCTTTTGCCACTGTGTGTTAGATTCACGTGGCATAGCAATTGCTATTCCTGGTGATCTTGTGCTTTAACGACGTCGTGTTCCATCTAGCGACATGTGTGAGCCACTTCACACAGGTTGAGGAGGACTCATGACACTTTGCTGGGGTGTATCTATAGTTAAAGCAACCCAGTAAGCTACTCACAAAAGAACTAAGTGATTTAATATCACTCCATCCATTCTGCAGTGGTCTGTCAATGTCGGAAGGGATTTGACGATTATACAGAATTAGTCACTTCTATACAAGAAAATTTGAGGATCTTTAAAGGACTTGCAATAGCTATAGCAATATCCTACACATAGCTATTGAATGCATTACTGTAGTGTGTGATGTGATGTCATAATGTGATTTATTGGCAAAGACTGAAATTCAATAACCTCCTTCGGCAGAGTGAAACTAATGTACATAGCAGAAGTGATAATGACAAAGCAAACTTGAGAGGTAAAAATTGTACAATGATTCTGCAGGACATTCCTTAGTTCCATTGAAAATCAAAATGGCCACAGTAACCGTCAGTCCTATACATAAATTAACAGCATCACCAAACATTTTGCATGTGATCATGTTCCCAATAGACATGCTACCTCTCACAGGAGGCTGAGGCATGTGGCTGTGGGTCGGATACTTCCGGGAGGTCCGTGCTCTGATAGCTAGAAATGTCACGTGATTGTATGGTGGTGTGGTGACATGCTGTGCTTTGAACTCCACCTGGTGAGTAGAGGAAGTGCCACACATTTACAGGAAAATTAGTCAATAGTTCCAATAGTGATACAAGTTAGTTGAATTGGCAGAGTTATAACCTATCCATACAGTCGATAAAAAGAAAACTGATATCTCAAGTCTAAAGGGGGATGTCGGGGAATTAAGGGTCCTGTATTAAAGAAATGTGAACAGGTGAGGGGAAAGGGTCCTCCAAGGTTAAATATGAACTATACAATTGATGTTATCAGCTTTAAAATGAGATACAACACATGTAGATAGCACATCTAGTCGTGGAGATATTGCTTCACAAAGATTGAATGACATGACTGTATCAAAACAGCCAATAAGCTCTATCATTCAGTGTTTTAATTATATCAGGCATCTAAATAGAGTAATGATTTAAATAATCAATTAAAAATAACCATCTTTTTCCATAAATCTGGCCATAACTTTGGATCTAGAAATTGTATCTTTATGCTTTTTTCACCATATGAATCTCCATAAATCATTTTACTAGTTGACATTATTTTTTTTTTATTTGGAATATAATTTTGGTTGCCATGGCAACACATTTCTCTGAAAACCCTTATTTAGGCCTTGTTTTGTATTCAAAACATTCCATTTACATTCCAAATATAGAGGAATTGCCAAGAGATAGAACGTTTTTCTGTGTAAAAAAAAGTACATAAAATCTTTGGTCTCTTTTTCACATTTTTTGTCTTTCTAGCTCCCCTAGAGACCAAATCCAGTACTAAATATCCCGCAGGGAGGGCCTTTTCCCCTCATCTGCCCACAAATACTGAGAGATGAAAAGTGAGGGGGTGTCAGCTGATATAACAGGAAAGGGAGAGGAGAGGGAAATAGACAGAAAGACCGGATAGAGAAGAGATACACAAGAATATATATCTCATAGGTAGAAAATGATAAGACTACAAGTATCAGATATACCAGCAAAGCAATGCTATCCTCTGCTATGGTCCAGATTAGGGATCAACCTATATCCCAAGTGGTAGTAGATCAATATACACAAGAAGAACTATAGACTCAGAGTCTGCTCCAGTATGATAACCTACTGATAGACAGCCTCAGCAAGGAACCATACCCAATGGTGTCTCTTTACGATCTCTGCATCAACCTACTGATAAGTTATGTTTGTAAAATACAGACACTTTGATATTGTGGATTTCTCAATTATTGACTGGTACCCAAGTGATAGTTTACCGAAGCATTTTATGGTGTATGGTTAAGTCATTATTTTATCGCATATAGGTAGAAAATATACGACTAAGGACAGGGTTGGTAGATTTAGGGGAGATTAAAAGTTGAGTCATTTTTAACAAGTCTTTGAATAACAAGTATGTTCATTGCTTTACATTATCTTCAATCTCTTTTGGAAGAGGGCGGGAAGAAAAAAAATAGATTGCACACATGACACAAGTCTTAATGATTTCTCCTCTCTTTTATAGTGTAATAAACTGAGAAAATACAAACACAATAAGGCTATAGTCTATATAAGTAATATTGCTATGTCTGTCTCAGGTCTGATTATGTTTCAATCACTTTAATAGGAGAACTACCATGCAACTGGCAACTTCCAGGGACAACTTTAATATGTGGCAATATAAGTAGAGGGGTTAGCAAGGAACTATTGCTTTGAATTACAATTTTTTCTAAAAATGTTATTATGTATGAATTCATGAAGTGCAATAATAGGATTATATTGAATTGTTTTCACACTTTTCCCTATTGCATTTTAGGATTGGAGCATGGTTACCACTTCTCTCATAAGGTTATATATGTGATAATGTGATAACATTGACAAAATTCTGAGACTTTTGTCTATAAAGAATAGGGACCCGGTGGTTGGAGTCAATTGCGGATCCAGGATTTTGAAAAGGAGGGGGTGCGGCCCAAAAGGAGAGGGCGCATTCCCTGATTTTAAGCAAATTATGGGGTTGAAAATATGTAAATAAAATCTTAAGTACTGCCAAAAGGGGGGGGGGCGCCACTGGGAGCAGCATTGGTCTACACTAGGCTTTACATTGATAGCCTCATTCAGTAACATACTTAAAGCAGGATCTTAAAGGGAGCAGATCCTAGGCATCTGTATCAGGTTGGCCTGATTGCTGGTTACCATAAAACCGTTTCTTTTTGAGTCAGTCATGGTTCTGTTTCATAACAACAGAACCTATAAAATCAGCTTTAATGTGTTCTGTTAGAGTTGGGTCATCTCTGATCAGAACTGTTTGGTGTGAGGAATCATTTTACATAAGATAGCCTTTCTGTATGTTGGCTTTTTCTCATGGCTGCTTACTTGGGGGCAATAATGGTTTAACACTGATGTTGCATTTCTGGTTTGATATTCTTGACTATTGGAAAGGGTAGTGGTAATACAGAGGCTAAGTCATGGGGCTGGAGCAGCTCAGGTGTAGGTTGGAAGCAGCTCAATTGGAGACAAGGGCAGATCAGGGTACCGTAATGGCCTCTTTAAGTGCCGGGGTCTTGCATAAGTGTCGGTCTAGCATAAGCGCCAGGGGTAGGAGAGTATTGAAATAAGTTTTAAGCACTAAAATCAGTATTCAAAGAAGCACCTGTCTACTATAAGCACCGGGGTACAGTGGGAATAGAATCTATGAGCGCCTGGGCGCTCATACGGGCCACTATGGTAGATCTAGCACTAAATGGATAGGATTTAAGAGAACCTGACCTCTGCTATTAAGCCAACTACAGCACCGTCGTAGACCTACATGTCCTATACTCTATGTCAATGGCTTTGTACACCTTTTTGTGTGAGATGAGAACTTTACACTCACCTTCTCTCATATCTTATAGGTGGCAGAGAAAATAATCATGCCTTAGCTCAGCTGCGGTGTGATAGATAATGTGCAGTATATCTGGTAAAGAACATGAGGTGAAAGTACCAAATGACAGCTCATATGACTTATTTGACACCCTACTGGATATCTTCTTGATATATATAAGAAACCTCAAGAAGCATTGATATGAACTATTGAACTTTGACCCAAGATTGACCTAATTATGGACATGTGACCCTAATTGTAACCATGCCAACGCCTACTCTTTTTCCTAACTCAGTAGCCCAAAAGTGTTCATATGCATCATCTGATAAAGGCCCATATGGCCGAAACGTTGTGATCAAATGCATACTACAAACAGTATGGTGAAATAAAACATCGAAACCTGAATTTTTGTTGTTCTAGTTGTCTCTATTATAAAAATAATATTCACAATTACTCTAGGCACTGTATCTTGATTCAGATCCTAGGACAACAAAACCAAAACACTATATGTGTCAGTTAGATTGCTTAACTTAATATAGCAACAAACCGGAAATCTCAATCTAGCATCCTTGATTCGGATCCTGACACTCTGAGTCCCAGTGGGAACTACTTGTAAAATAACTACTTATGGACCAAACGACTATCAACACCACCAACTTAAATATACCAATCGCAACTGTCCTAGAGACACCAACAGCTCCAAGCAGCTCCTTATTGTCAAGTTGCTAGGATACTAGCAGACAACTTGAATAAAAGCAACCATCACATCACATAATACCAAAAAAGCAAGAATTGAATCTGCCGATCAATGGAAATCCATGAGCTCAAAAGGCATTGATATGAACTATTGAACTTTGACCCAAGATTGACCTAATTATGGACATGTGACCCTAATTGTAACCATGCCAACACCTACTCTTTTTCCTAACTCAGTAGCCCAAAAGTGTTCATATGCATCATCTGATAAAGGCCCATATGGCCGAAACGTTGTGATCAAATGCATACTACAAACAGTATGGTGAAATAAAACATCGAAACCTGAATTTTTGTTGTTCTAGTTGTCTCTATTATAAAAATAATATTCACAATTACTCTAGGCACTGTATCTTGATTCAGATCCTAGGACAACAAAACCAAAGCACTACGTGTCAGTTAGATCCTGACACTCTGAGTCCCAGTGGGAACTACTTGTAAAATAACTACTAATGGACCAAATGACTATCAACACCACCAACTTAAATATACCAATCGTAACTGTCCTAGAGACACCAACAGCTCCAAGCAGCTCCTTATTGTCAAGTTGCTAGGATACTAGCAGACAACTTGAATAAAAGCAACCATCACCTCACATAATACCAAAAAAGCAAGAATTGAATCTGCCAATCAATGGAAATCCATGAGCTCAAGAAGCATTGATATGAACTATTGAACTTTGACCCAAGATTGACCTAATTATGGACATGTGACCCTAATTGTAACCATGCCAACGCCTACTCTTTTTCCTACCTCAGTATCCCAAAAGTGGTGAAATAAAACATCAAAACCTGAATTTTTGTTGTTCTAGTTGTGTCTATTATACAAATAATATATAAGAAAGATTTGATACTTTTTCTCAGAATTTTATTTCTTAACTATCAATGAGAACCCCCATCTTCCATGTCTCTTCACAAAGGGAGACTACTAAATTTGTAGATTGCGAAATAGGATTTGAAGATAACCACTAAGCTACTTGGCAATTTGTTTCCCACTTTGTATAAATCATATCTATCCCTTTGTTGTGAATAAAGGTTCAGTTGTGTTGCTAGGTATAGTATAATTCATAGAATAACTGTTCACCTCACAGATTGTAGATGGCTTGATTTGGAAGACCAGCATGGTATAGGTGGCCACCAAATGAAAAAATAAACAACATAGGCCTATTTTCCTAAACAAGTCCATACAATGTCATAGTACCATGTTATTTTATGTTGGAAACAAAAACAGCAAAATTCAACTAACCTTTCTAGAATTCCATGAATCTGTTCTTCACTGTCAACATTGTAAGGCTTTTATGAATAATGCCTGATGGTTTTCATTATCTATAATAGGATTGGTCAAATATCAACATCTTGGATATATTCTCCAAAAAAGTAGATTTTTTTTTTACTTGCTGTTAGGAGGAAGGAGGAGTCGACAACTACAAGACAAGACCAGCAGCTGTGAGCCCTAACTGAGGTCCATTGAGGCAACTGAGGAATAATTGTACCTGAATAGTGATAATGCATAAGCACATAATCTATAATCAATATTCTACATATAAAAGAGTACTAGAATTAAACCCAGGTATTACCAACTATTTGTAGATTAAAGAGATGGTATGAATCTTACCATTCGCCTGCATTTATCATCTATTGCACTTAAGTTGATTTGATAAAGTACTTCACAACTAGAGTACACCTGCAAAATATAGAAATGATGAATTGGGCAATTTGGTCTTATTATTTGATGTATACTTCACTTACTTGCTGTGTTGCCTTACTTTATTTAGGAATATTTCAAATTACCCTGATGTGAAGACTATGACTTTAAATAAATCTGTGTCTCTGATATCTTCAAGTTCTAGAGTAATTACCCAGTTCAAACCTTTTTGTATTCATGGTGGGTTTCATCATAGAGAGAATAATGATACACTGCTAGATCTTACCTTGTTATTTACTGCTATTGGAACATTTATGTTCAATGCTAATGGAATAAAGACACTAAGTAAATGAGCAGCAATTGATATTTGTTCCCCTCCTGCACTAGCAGAGAAATAGATCATGATGCATAAATCTGGTGCACTATATGCAATAGTTAACCCTATAAAACTACTATAGTAATTATCAGTTGCAACTAGGACTTTAAGGCAACTTTCATAAGATTGCCTTAAACTTTCTATCCCCCTTGAGATAAAACACCACAACAGCATAAATAACACCACTGATCATGGTTAAGATGAGGAAAATTTGAAATATGGTTATCATCCTATCTATCCCCCTGCTTGGAAATTCAAAACCAGTGTGACCTAATGCTTTTGACAAAATTCTGCAACAGCTCTGCATATTTAGATTGATTCTTATCCATACTATGTAGGACAGAAATGTTGCAATTAGAGAGATAAGTGATGTTAAATGAATGAAAAGTGCATATACACATGAAGATGAGAGAATCCCAGTTGCTAGAAGATACCCAATATATACATTGCAATAAGCAGGTTTGGGAAATGCTGGTGATAAGACATCACTGGTAGAGACAGCACCACCAGCTTTTTTGCCAGTGATTGCCCTGGGTGATAAGCCTGCACTGGCTTTTTAGCTGGTGGTCATATCAAACATCAATACCATTTAAATCTATATAATAATTTGTGCAACTTATAACCAATTTGTGCAACTAACTACCAATTTGTGCACCTAATTCTTATCTCTAAACTGAAGATGGATGTCCATTCTAGAATCTTGCAATTTTTCAAGCAAATCATCCATGCACAACTGGGGGAGAAATGATTTAAAGGGTTGAAACATACCTGGGGGGCACCCTCTAATTGGTAGATACGCTGTGCATCCTAAATATCTTATATGATAAGCATCATAGTGAATCCACAATAAATCTTAGCTATCACATCAACACATGCGCTTCTCTCATCGTCCTCTGTATATATTCCTGCCATTAATAAGAATGGTTGTAATTTTTTCCAGTGAAATCCAAATGTTGTCACTTCCATTTTTTTCAACCTCCTTATCATGAGAATTACTGATGAATATTCCAGTTGATGCCATCTTGAATAGAGTGAACTATGATGCACAGCTTTGTGTGAATAACACTGCGTAGACTGAACTGGGAGATGAGGCACTGTACAGTATCTCCTAATAAAACAACACCACCATAGTCAAATGTATACTACATTAAGAAGGATATTTGCTAACACATTTAGGATCAATGTATTGACTATTAAAATGACATGTCAATATAATCAGCTCGATAACCAGGTAGTGACTTTCTGAGATGGACCCCAGCAGTCACATTCCAAATGGATTATGATTGATTCTTGCCATATGTAGTGACATTGAAAAACACAATTTTGTTTGTTCTGTACCAGATTAAATGCATTTCTGATATTGGAAGCATGCATAATTGTCAATTGGCACATACTTAACACTTTTAATGGTCCTACCTATTGTTTAGCCTTCACTTCAACCAAAATTAAAGCATCAAGCACACATTTAACCCTTTCCATCCCTGTGTTTTCCAAATACAGTGCTATAGTACTGCATATATGCAGTACAGGGAGTTGATGATGATGATGATGATGATGATGATGATGACGACGACAATGACGAAGACGACGACGACGATGCTTTTATCAAAAGGCAAGCTACTGGTCAGATTAACACCAACAAAGGGGGGGGGGATGTTCTGAAGTAAAGCCAGTATTAGACAGTAGGGAAAGATGCAGTTGGGGTTACTTTTGCTGTCTTTCCATCTATGAACCTTTAGTTAATCCTTCTTTTTTATTGTATAATACTCATCCATTTCACTCTGTCCTCCTCTCTGGTGATAATCTATCTGCTTAAGAAATAGACAAGAGGCACTTTTACAGTTCATCAAGGGCATAGGTTGAGATCATCAGGTTGTCTCTAGGTTCTGACAATTGCTACTCGACCTAGCCTATCCTGCACTGATGTGCACAGTGAATATAATGTATTTTTGCACTACTCCTGTATATAATGTTTGCTTATACTGGAGACAGTTACAAGCTAAGCAGACACTTCAGTACACTGAAAACATGGAAGATCCAAAACTAGTCAGCGGTGACCACTTTAGGTCCTCAAGTTGGCGATACCTAAAACTACAACTTTAGGTAGTCATCAGTATGACGACTCTGTACTGTCAGTATTGTCTTTCTCTCTCTCCTTTTGTCAAAATGTTTAGTCTACTCTCACAGCATCTTCTGCAACACTGTTTTGTTTCTCATCTAGCCCGTATTTATTTCCACTGCTCCTGTTAGTGATTACCAAACTGAAGGTTACACTCATACACCTTTACACTGGACCCCCATGTATATATAATAGAGGTTTCAGGCACACTACTACTGCTAATAGGTGTTAGTGCCATGTGATGCACCTTCTATCACTCCCTTTAGACTGGATAAAGGGTCTCCAGTGGTCTCTTGTTTTCCCATACTGGCCTTCATGTTGCAAGGTTAAACAGAGTGACCTTTTGGGACGGCGTGAGTGCTCTGGGTACATATCAATATGCACTAAGGTACCAGATGGTAGGATAAGAGCTGACAGAGGTAACAGGCAAGATTGCAAGTATCCTGAAATGCCGCATGCAAAAGATAACCCTTGGCTTTCTATATGATGTCATAGGCTATCACAATCATTTTTATGAGACAAGGTCAGTGGCTTCATTTTAGTATATTTGCTTTTGAGATTAATTTACCCAAACCTGAGTTGTGAAATATAGTTATTAAAGAAAGTCAGATTTCTTTAAATTGCTCAGAAACATGTGCTTGCGCTCTCTTTTTGCAATATCCATGTGAAAATATATATGAACAGCTTTCATTTTATATAAGACTTGTTAAGACGATACAACTGAGTGCAGACTAATAACGAGATCTTAAAATACTAAGTGACTATACATAGATGGTGATGATGAAGCTGGTACCAATAGCATTAACACACTCTCCAATGACGTGCATTGGAGGAGGTCCAGTGCATGTTCACCCACAGATAGCTACCCTATGACATAGCTATATACTAGTACTCCATTGCCCTGGTCTACGACCCAACTGCAGGAGGGGGGGGGCCATGTATAAGAGGCCTCCTATGGTTCTTTTCCTCCAATACATGGCACATTTTCAGGGTTATAAACTTTAATAATTTCAGTTCTAGTTGGGAGAGACAAAATTCCAACGGTTTTATGATGTCTGTAATGTTGGGCATCAGCACAAAGAGGTATAAAAAGGTTTTGATGCATCTGAAATTTTTGTGTGGTAATGCTACTTATAGAAAAAAAAAATATTACTTACAACAATAGAAATTAATACACCAACATGGAATAAAAATGGTTTGACGAAATCAAATAAAACATGAATTTCCACTTCTTTATTTACAGGGATAATAATAACTACATTAAAAAGAAAAAAAACTAGGCCCCTTCTAATGCCTTTTAATAGTAGATATATTCAGGAATAAATAATTATTTTGGAAAGGTTGTTTCTTTTTTCATTTAAAAGTTGTGTTTTAACAGACTTTTAAAAGAAAGCCCTGGTTAGAACACCAATTCTAACCATCCATTATACATTTTCAAAACTTTTTGATTTGACCCTTAAGTTAAAGAACAATGCAATTTGATGGCCAACTTTAAGAATACATGTTCTATCAATAAATACCCTAATTATTTTGACAAAATTCCAACAGTCAAAGTCTTTTTTTTTTTATAACATGTCGTCACTTTTTATGAATCAGCTTGCAGAGGTATTAAATGGGGGTTTCCATAACTGAGTAATTGGTTTAAAGTACTTGAGTTAAAATGCTTTATGCATAACTGTCTAAAATAAATTTTCATATCTCAGATTAGGACAATTAGCAAGAATATGAGACATCCAAGTACTGGTAGCCCCACCCCTATTCACATACTCTATTTAGGCTTATAGAGGTAAATATCCGACTTTTGACCTTGAGCTACGCAAAAATGACTTGACCTTGGGTGGAGAACTTTTGGAATATGATAATTAGAATTGTTATCTTTGAGAAACCACCTTCAAAATGTACTCCCTAACTATTAACCAATGTTTACACAGCAAAACCCGTACCTATTCACATAACTGCTCTATATAGGCTTACAGAGGGAAATTCCTGACCTTTGACCTTGAGCTACACAAAAACTGTAGGATTTTAAGCGGAGAACTTTTTATAGTAGGGTCAATGCCTATATAAGAATCCACCTCCAAAAAGTACTCCCCACGTTTTTGGAACGAAACTTCATAATTCGGGGGCTCACCCTGTGGCCTATATGCATTTCTTCACAAGAGGAACACTGTACGAATTTCATGATTTGTCTAAAATATAACATTCATATAGCATTCATGGCGATATAGACACATCCATTATTCGCCAGGTGCATAATCATGATAAATATTGCCATTTACACGGCTGACAGCATTATGTCAGATCAAATCAGTCATTTATTAGGCCAGTTGCTGTGCTGTTTATCATATGCAGCATTAGTTATCCCCTTTTTCCAATCTGGTAAAGAACCGTAGATGAAAGTAACACATGATGGGTCACATGACTTGTGTGCTACCCTACCAAATAACCCCTTGATGAATATTAGTGAATGATTTTATACTTTTTCAGAGTTTTATTTTCAAACTATTGATGAACTACCAATATGATATTGGAGCTCCCCTATAGATTTTTTATGTCTGTTCACAGGGGGAAACTACTAGATTGCATATACATACCCATTCATTTGTGACATCACACCTTTGTGAATAAAGTTTCAATTGTGCTGCTAGTCAAAGTATAATTCGTACAATAGTTTTCCACACAGATTGTAGATGGCTTAAGTTGGAAAATCAAAATGGTATAGGTAGCTAGAGTTCCTATCAACTGAAGAAGAAACAAGATTAGGGTAATTTCCTAATAAATGTTCATATTTAGCATTTTATGATGAAAGCAAATACAGTAACATTCAACTTTACCCATCTAGAATCTTTTTTATGAATAATCCACATGGTTCTCACTATCGATAATAGGATCGGTCAAATATCAGCATCTGGGCTATATCAGTATATCTTCTCCAAATGTGAATTTTGTGACTTACTGTTAAGAGAAAGGATGAGTCAATCACTACAAGACCAGCAGCTGTAAGCCCTGAATGTGGAGCATTGAGGCGACTGAGGAACAACTGTACCTGAATGGTGAAAATTCATAAGGACATAAACAATAATTAGTGTTCTACATATTAGAAAATACTACAATTAAACACAAATGATGCCAACTATTTGTACACTAAAATATAAGAATATCTTACCATTTGCCTACATTTTTCATCTATTGCACTAAAGTTGATTTGATAAAATATTTCACAACTGGAATACACCTGCAAAATATAGAAATGATGAATCAGGTCCTGGCAACACGGGCCTTATGGGACATGGCTAGCTTACATGTGGGGCGTCCTCAAGACTGAGGACCCCCTAGATACAGTGTTATGGCAGTGTCCTCATATTTCACTGCCAATGTGTCCTCATATTTCACTGTCACAAATCTAGTTAAACTATGATGGAAATGTGATATTTATGTTGAGGTTTAAAATATTTCATTTATATGAACTGCTAGATACATATCTCATTTAGTCAAATCTGCAAGATATTAGGTACCCTATCTTAAATAAAAGAGATATATTTACTTTAGTTTACTTATACCAAAATGGGCACTTTTCCTATTCCCTAGCTATACCCACTCCCTACCATGTCCCCATTCATTCATGTTGCTAGGATATGGCAGAACGAACACACTGCTTGTTTGTTTACAATATGTGACCCATCCTTACAAAATGGTCGCACATGCAAAATGTTTAGTTATTGGCATATTCATTTGCAGCTCATCAAGAGCTTTCATTTGGTATATAACACTTGCATATTTGAACCAGGTGGTCCTCTCTAGATCTTCTGTAGGAAAATTTAGTCGGATCGATTAAAAAATGATTTTACTGAGATAATTGACATATTAAACATTTAATAATCTATGAATCCTATATGATTCCTTTGTAATTCTATATAACCATTAAAATTAAATATATGTCTTTTGGGCATTTGGGATCTAAATTCAATCAGGTAAGCACGGATTCTGAAAGATATCTACCCATATGTAAGAAAAATGCTAAAATATCAATTTTGAAAAATCTGATATTTTCTGACACTATACCACTTGAAAGGGCCATATCTAGGTTTCTAAATGTGCGACTTCAGTACCACTTTGTTAGGATGGGTCACATATGATCTGATTAATTAACAAGCCTACTAGGATGTTCAGAATAAACCACCAAAAGAAACAGTGACATCCACAGGACCATGTTTATATAAGTGCATTGTGTAAGAAGCCACTGTCATATATATATATATATATATATATATATATATATATATATATAAGTTATCTCGCTACCAGGGAAAATATATACCGGTAATGTATGGAAGAGAATATAATAAATAACAGATGTACCGGTAGTAATATATTAATATAATATCATGTAATGAATGATCTATCACAGAACACATGAGTTTGGTGGGTTACTGACCTTGGGGCTATCAGCACCATACATGCCTTTATTAAAACAACTATAATAATTAGTTAACAATCAGCATAGCCAGTAAAATGCATAATATAATAACAAGAGTATGATAACAATAGTACAGAATAATATTAATAACAATAGTACTAACAATAGTAAAATTTAAAATTTCAAGGTACACCCAGCGTGGTGTTACCTGTACAGGTGAATCGAGCCAATTGACGGTTACTTTGAAACCACCTCTTTTATACCAGTGGGTTGTTGACTGTGACTTCATACTATGACATCATTGGTATCCTTACGAGCTGCAAGTAGTCCCTAACCGTCCGCGGCTAATTATATAAATATACACGAGTGTATATAGTTCCATAAGTTATCTCGCTACCAGGGAAAATATATACCGGTAATGTATGGAAGAGAATATAATAAATACCAGATGTACCGGTAGTAATATATTAATATAATATCATGTAATGAATGATCTATCACAGAACACATGAGTTTGGTGGGTTACTGACCTTGGGGCTATCAGCACCATACATGCCAAAAACACACAAAAAACACGCCAAACACATGTGAAAAACACATATCAATCAACATTGCAAATGAGATTGACATACTCTATCCAACTCCAATAATTCATCTTTGTAATTATGTGTGACCCATCAAGCGAGAACACCCCTTCGCGGCAGATTTTTAATTCCCCATTTGGCCACCAGGGGGCATTGGAGAGGCAAAATTACTGTAAAATCAATAAAAAATATATTAAGCTAATTTTTGATGCAGAATTCAATGGTCTCATTTAAAATGCACCATTTTCGGTAGAAATGACCCCTATTTGGAAGGTAAAATGAACATTTTTCATGAGAAATCAGCCTATATGCCTGTTTCTGGTTGCCATGGCAACCATTCCAATAATCAAAATTTGCAGATTTTTATGCCAATTTTCAGGGAAACTCACCAAAGAACCAAATCTGAAAACAGAAATGCAAAATTCCCTTTAGATCAAAATCTATGACAAAAATCACCATATTGTTATGTATTTTTTATGAAAAAGGCTGATTTATCGTGTTTTTAGATATTATTATGGTTTATAATGTATTTAGAGCTTAATCATCAATTCCAAATATGAATAACGACCTATGTTCAAGGTGGGGTTCTGACATAACAACTAGGAATATTTAAACCAATGATGTCTCATTTTAAAGATCTTCAGATGAACTTTGATAATGAGTTTCCCTACAGATGGTTGTTTTTGCTTGCCTGGTCACATGTAAATATTTAAAAACAGAGTTGGATTTCCAATTAACCCTCTTTTTGATAGACTCTATACTGAGTCCAGCATCTTTTAATAACGTAGCACCACTGTGCCTTAAGGAATGGGTGGAGACACAGCCCTCGATACCAGCTTGAAAGGATAAAGACTTTAACCTGGAGTTGACATACTGGTACTGAAGAGGATTACCCTTAGAATTAAACAGATACTCTCTGCTACTCCTACCCCAGCACAACTTTTCCAGACCTAGATAAGGACATAGTGGAGAATTAACATCCTTTGACAAATAGATATTAAATGAACTTTTACCAAGCTGATCAGTCTTGGATGTCCTGATACACATAGACAAATAATCTCGATGAAATTTAATATCACCAACCTTTAAGGAATGTGGAGACTCAACCACATGCCCCACTCGTAACACACCCCTATAGCATGTTAAAATTGCCATCCAAAATCTGAAGTCTACCATGTTGGTTAGATCCAAGAATGATCTTAACCTCAACATGTCTTTTGGAGAATAATGGTGAATAACTCTGGTTGAACAGGTAGAAAGCCTGTCAATGCCATCAAGGGTCTTCTTTGAAAATTTCATGATAACATGAAATTACTACTATAATCAGGATAGCCCTTAATTTTTTGAAAATACCAAACCGCAGACAAATAATTTTTTACAGATGATGGCTTCATAAAAGCTGATAAGTAAACTGCATATATGGAACCTTGAGAGGGAGAACAAGGAAAAGTTTGTAAACAAAATTTTTTATAAAATTTCTTATACCTTTTAAGTTGTTGGTTCCTTGCTCTCCTCGTATTTTCAGACACACTCTGGGCTAAAAGTAACCTTTTTCTGTTTAGTAATCTCTCCCACTCTGGAATTAAAGCAACACATATCATTTTCATGGAGAGAGTTTATACATTTGCTCGGAATACCCTTATAAGCAAGTCTAGATAGTTGGTGGGCCAGGATATTGTCCTCTGACTTAATATAGGTTGCATATACCTCCACATTGTTAATGAAGCAAAGCCAGAAAATTTCGCTTAACCACTCCATACATAACTTGTTCCTGGACCTACCCGTATTTATCATTGCCAGCACCTGCATTATTATCAGTAATACAGTGTATTCTTTTATTTTTACAACTTGAAATCCAACGCTTCAAACCAACCATGACCGGGTATAACTCATATACATTTATATTTCTATGATGGTCTTCAAACCTATCAAAAATTGGGGGAGAAGCAAAATGGCCTGTACCTAGATTGAACCTATCATATGAAGTCCAGTCACCATAGAGAAAATCATCACCCATCCATGCTCCAAAGCCCCTAACAGAGGAGTCAGAGTACATTGGCATATTAACCAGGTCGTTAAGGATTAAACTTGTGGTGGTCCCGCGTCGTCTTCGAGGTACCTTCGTGGTCCTCGTGGGCGACATCGAGAGCACCTCTATTACCCGACGCCTGGGGGCGCTGGAGTCCAGCGCCACGTCACCACTTGGTCACGTGGCCCTCGACTCCGGTGTATATAAGGCCGTTGTACGGCCTTCCTCAAGGTCAGTCCAGCCCCGACTGACCATCGTGAGCGATGGTTGGCGGCTGCCCGGCTACCATATTCTAATACTCCTCTGTGCTGCTGCACAGAGGAGGTGTATGTGGAATATCAACTGTAGACACTAGAAGGCCTAGTGTCGAACCTGTTATAGAGTTCAAACTCTGCCACCTGTAACTGTGATCGAGAACAGCTGATGCCTATGTGTTATTAGACAATAAAGTTTTAACTGGAACCTGAATAGTTGTTCTTCGTTGTTTGTCGAAAGATTCGATTGAACATCGAGGGGTAGAACACTACAAACTTTTACAGTTAAAAGTATTACAAAAATCCAACCACCACTGAATGTCCCGTTTGGTACATTCAGAAATCTTTATATAGCCCCTAGGCTTAGCTCGTGCTCACAAATCAAAGACTCTCCTGCTGAACGTTCTACCACCCTTAACCACCTGTGAGCAAAAGGACATGAAACCTCCAATCCTCTCCAGGTTCTTCTTGGAAATAAATTTCCTATTGACATTTTCTGATAAAATGCCCTTCATTTTGTCTATCTTATCCTTAGGTAGAGTTAACTGCAGTTCAACAGAATTAATCAGAATACCTAAAAATTTGCACTCCTGTGCTGGGTCGGTTACCTTTTCCTTGGAGATGACAAAACCCATATATATTCCATACATTCTGTTAGTAAATTTCTCTGTCTGAGGCATTCTTCATAAGAATTTGCGATAATTATAAAATCATCTAGATAATTTACAATTCTTTCTACACCGTAGAATTTTGCTACCTCCACAATAAAATCAGAGATCCTATTAAAAATATATGGAGCACATTTCAGGCCAAAAGTTAACCTGTTGCTTACATAATAATCCTCACCATGCCCAAAATCCCATCTGAAACCCTGCATGGTCGTGTGAGGTGCATATACATTTATAGACCTGTAAGCTGACTTTAAATCCACCACACTCATGAAATCGTTCTTATTCAACTGAGCAGTCACCGTGCTAATATTATTATAAGAAAAAGCTGAGGTAGTGGTATCCATAAAGTTGTTAATAGATATTCTATCAGGCATACTGCAGTCAGTTATGGGTCTTAACTTTCCATTTGACTTTTCTACACCACCTAGAGCATGGATACAACGAGGTTTACTAACACTCTTTGAGACTAGACCCGCCTCCAACTCGTCTAATAATATACCACAATATTCATTATAAAATCTTCCCTCCAGGATTGATTTATAATTTTTACAATCATAAGTAGTACGACAGTCCGGATCCACAATTTTAAAACCTTGAACAATACCATGCCATAGAAAATCAGCCTCTGTACCACTAATATCAATGAGACCATTTTGTTGAAGGAAGGAAGCTACCCTACATGGTAAAATTTGAGCTCTCTCCTCACCAATGTAATGAACACACGTACATACACCCTTAACACAATCGTCATATACCCTGATGCTGGGCAAGTCTGCGACACTGACAGTAAAAAGGGGTTCATTACCAACCTGTATTAAACTATTACAAGTAACATCTATATCATTTCCTAAAGAATTAAATTCTTGGAAAATACTTTGTTCTGACACGGACCCAGTTGAAAGAATACAATCCTTAACCATCTCCGTATCATTCACCTCCTGTACTGGAGCTTGTGAAGGCAAGTCGACATCTACCACACCTACCATAACTTGGTCAAGCATCAAACAAAAATCATTACCAGCTATGGGACATCGACCACCTACAGTTTCCTATTCATTCCTGGATTTTTGGCATTCAGTTTTACCATGTCCAGAGGAGCTGCATCCACTGCAAACATGTTTATACTTGCAGGGGTCCCTTACACAACCTTCTGCTCTATTAAAAGCATAGCAAGAATTGTTTGGGATTTTTTGTTTGGTACCATTCCTAGTCTTGGTGGCGTATGTCTTTTGTGCCTGAACAGTACCATCATAGGAGAGGTATCTAAGAATGTCAGAGTTATCTATAACCCCAAAAGCTTTCTCTACTAGAACTTGGAGATGTTTTAACATGCCTTCTACATCACTGCTGTCTTTGTAATAATCCAGCACAAAATTTAAATTGACAAGTACCAATTTCCCTACGGTGTCGACCTTTTCCCCCTTTTTTACATATATTTCATGGTCAAACTCACCACATTTGGTACTGGTGTGAAGCTTGAATGTAGTGGAATCTACTGACGACCCTCTTGAAGACGACCGAGGTCTGTGACGAGCGGAAAAAGAAGATTTCGATCTCCGGCGACGACCACGAGCTGCATCTGCGTCCCACTTCGATCCGTTGCTAACGACGCTGGGAGACCGCTGCCTGGATACGCGGCTGCGCCCTTGGTGATATGACGTCACAGGTCGTTGACAAACATTCGCACGTGCATGCTGCCACGCCCCCTCGGTAGATTTCGACTCATCTTTCCTGTCCTTTCCAGCCACCAGCTCCTGCAGCAAGCCTTTGATACTGCACAATTCATCTTCCAACGATTCCAACCTCTCCGTCTGGTCAATGAGCTGTTCCTCTCCTAAACCCTCAGTATGGTTGGGTGATGTGGATCTCCGATCCACACAAGAAGAATCCAGCTCACTCGCAAATCACGAATTGACCGATTCCACCGTTTTCTTCGCCGATTTAACCGATTTTTTAGAAGTAATAGCCGCTTTGGCACCTCTAGTTGATTTTCTCCCCATCTTGATTCGAAAAATCAAATATCAACCAAGAAAATCATTAAAATTTCAAGGTACACCCAGCGTGGTGTTACCTGTACAGGTGAATCGAGCCAATTGACGGTTACTTTGAAACCACCTCTTTTATACCAGTGGGTTGTTGACTGTGACGTCATACTATGACATCATTGGTATCCTTACGAGCTGCAAGTAGTCCCTAACCGTCCGCGGCTAATTATATAAATATACACGAGTGTATATAGTTCCATATATATATATAGCATTAGTGCAGGGCAGTTTGTGCTCATTGTACATGCACTTCAAATGTTCTGCACCAGCCACCCTCCCCACCTACTTCAACACCCTGCCCTGTACTGTGAGGGAAAGCTGTGAGGTGGGGGATGGGATGCGGGCATCCCCGGCAGTGAGGATGCACTTCTCAACTCAGGGCATCCTGTCTTCCCACCTTTTGCTCAGACCTGTGAATTGGGTATTTTCACCACAATACTTTATGTATGTACATTTTTACATTCTGTGTTTTTTGTATTTTAAGGCCAAAGCTTCAGCCCCTAGTGGCCATTTTGTGAAATACAGCTCAAATCTAGTTAAGAGGAATCTAACAGTTTTTAAGTAAATTTCAATCATTATCTATTCAAAAGGTAATCCAAAATAGATATATTTTTTGTTCTACAAATAGAAGATCCACCCCCCACCCCTTCCAGATGCGGCCCATAGACCTAATGCTTAAGGTCCAACCCCATCTGCATTAATGTAATATGGGTCTTATAATAGGGAGAACCATGATCATTTACTACCAGATCTCACTTAGTATCAAAGGTTCACATAGATAAGTTTTACCTTGTTATTTACTGTCATCGGAACAATTATGTTCAATGCTAATGGAAAAAAGATGCTTAGTAAATGAGCAGCAAATTATATTTATTCTCCTCCTGGACTAGCTGAGAAATAGACCATGATGCATAAGTCAACTGCACTAAATGCAATGGTAAGCCCTATAAAGCTGCCAAAATAATGCTCAGTTGTACCTTAGACTTTAAGGCAACTCTCATAAGATTGTCTTAAAACTTCTATCCCCTCTGCAGAAATACCATTTGCTTTAGAAGTGGATATGATGTGAAGAGCTGTATCTCCCAAAAGCAAACACAACCATGGTCAAACTTATATTACATAAAGAAGGATATTTGTTTGCACATTTAAGATCAATGTATTGACTATTAAAATGTCTTGTCAATATAAACCAGCATGATAACCAGGTAGTGACTTTCTGAGATGGACCCAAGCGGTCACGTTCCAAATGAATTATGATTGATTTTTGTCATATGTAGTGATATTGAAACATTAATTTGTTTTTTTTTGTTTTGTTTTTTGCCAGAGTAAAGAACATTTCTGAGGTGTTTAGCATGCACAACTGTCAGTTGACAAACACTAAAAGCTTTTAGTGGTCGTAACTATTGTTTAGACTTATCTTTTGACAGAATCCTAACATCAAGCAGACACATTGATCAATATCCCAATATTTTAATGTATTTCAGGTAGTTGATAATGATGATGCTCAGTGTCACAAAATTGCCACGTCAAAACGTTTTGTTTGACCTTAAGGATCGCATAAATTTCAAATAGATATCCACATACTGTGGCATAAGAACATTCCTCTCACTGAGACAAAATGATTGTAATCCTCATAATAACTTGACTGTTTACAAACATGGTAATTGCATTGTTATGCAAGTGTGTAGCCTTTGTCACCATGTCTAGAATCTAGAATAGATAATCTAGACTAGAATTCCAACTGTGCCATAGTAAACATTATGATACCAAGTCAAAGGTAAAGTTAGGCACCGGACCCATAATTTTAACAGAATTGAAAAATAAACAGTTTCCTTTTCTATCAAAAGACATCATACCGTTATTACAATCCTAGAATTGCAGAGAAAATCATTACTTCCAATTGTGCATAATATGGACAATATGGATGTGTTATATATTATATTGAAACCATCTACATACATTAATCACCACCACATATATTTCACCACTATATGTACCTTAAACCTTGTTGTACCATTTACTATGCAGATGCCTAGGCTGCACCATAGTTGTACATACCGATCCTTTCACCGGAAGCTGAGGCATGTGGCTGTGGGCGGGATACTTCCGGTAGACCCTAGTTCCAGTAGCTAGAAATGTCAGATGATTATATGGTGGTGACAGACTGTGCATTGAACACCACCTAATGAACGAGGGAAGTACCACACATTTCTAGGAAAATGAGGAGAGTGGGGTTTTCTGCACCAAAACGCATGATTTAAAGTTGAAACCGTGACAATGCATTGATGTTAAAAGGTTGCAAATTAGGTGAGCAGATCTGTGGACACGTTTTTATAACAGAAAAGAAACTGTATCCAACATGGAGAGTATAGGGTCAATATGGAAAGTGAGGTCAAGATTACAGCAGCAGATCCAGGCTTAGGAAAAGGAGAGGGCACAACCCCTGTTTTTGAGCAAGTTTTGGGCCAAAAAGAAGAGTCTTATAAGGACAGACAAAAGGGAGGGGCGCATGCCTCCTCACTACCACATCCCCTGCTTTTGTACTTTGGGGTGGTCTTAGCTAAATACTAAATGCAGTCTTATCATCAGTTAGTTGCTAGTTTAAATACCATGCAATAAGTACAGAATAGATCTATCTATGGTGGTGTGTAAGGTTTGAGTGTGGACAGGACAAGACAGATGTTCCGCCTCTCCCCTTGTCAGTTTGTTACTCAAGAGTAAATTTTGGTAAAAGTGTAGAAAAGCAGAGCTTTTAAGTCTAAGGATCCCTGTCGGAAGAGTTTGATAAATCACTAAACGAAGACCAAGATCCAAAAGGTTAAAACACTGAGACTGTTTGTCAAAAACAATATGTTTTCTTGCTGATTTTTCTATCTGTCATGTGTTGTATATGTCTGGAAATGCTGAAAAAGGTGAGAGTACAGTGACTATATTATTGGTAGAATCTGAGTAAAGTCCTCCTATAGTGCACTTTGAATGATGTACACACCATGAGTTTTTCCACTACACAGAGCTAGCTGATAGCAAACTGATAGGCTTGGTCTGGAAGGGCCCTCTCTTTAAGGATGGTGTCCATTACCCTTTCAGAACCACTTGCGGTTAGTCAAATTGGGCCATTCGTATTAGCAACCACCAAATGAGTCAATCCTCAGTGTTTATGACCAGCTCGTGTGCACCTTTGGCTAGGATATGTAATCATTTCAAAATGGTTACAGTTGCCATCGGTCGTAAATGCATAAACAGAGGCTGATCTGACTGGTTCGATATGACGCTGTTGCAGTCATTTTAAATTGCATTCTAGTTTAATTACAGCATTGACATTTAAGAGGATTGCCACTAATTGAGCAGATGATAATTAAGTGGATGATATGTTACCTGACGCCATTGTTATCAATATTTATTATTGTAATCAAATCAACGTGATATCCTCTGACCTGAAGAAGGGGAGGGGGGATGAGTCATATGGCCCAGATGCCCCGGGTGCAAATCTGCAGTGCGGGGTGACTGATGTAAAACATGACAGATTAGGTAAATCATTTAGGCTGTCCACTACATGTAACCTATACCTAATTGAAGGTTTCCATTGACGTTTATCTTCTATGGCACATTCCAGCTTAAGTCTATCTTTCCATGTCCTCAGATGCAATTAGTTCATTTTATGCTGTGTAATATATATATATATATATATATATATATATATATATATATATATATATATATATATATATATCATAATGTGAATGGTTTCTAATGAATCCCAACGTCTCAGAGATATTTTTCATGTGCATAGATATGTTTTTATGTGATATTTTTCCTGAAGTATATAAGTCAAATCATGGGCAAACAGTCAAAAATGCCTTTCCTCCACTCAAATTTCCATTTTTGAAGCATAATTGTAAAATCAAATCATTATCATTTCAATTTTCTAATACTTTTTGAATTTTGAGGCTTTGGTAAATAGATGATTTTCTATTATTTATTTCTGATGTCATCAGATTTCAGTTCATTTCCAAACGATTAATTATAAGTTGCCTTAAATATATGATCTAAATACCAAAAGTTATTTGCGTTGAGATAGAATAAAAGTACTTAGAGGATGCTACCTAAGGGGTCTATGGCATTTTGCCAAGGCATACATTGTAAATAATTCATGACCATACAAAGTTGTCAAAAAAACATAGATTTTTTTAGGGTTTCATTTCCGAACAGTTAATTAAGGGCACAAACAATTATTCAGTCCATAAAATTATTGTTATACAACTTGCCCTCAATCATATCTACCTGAGAAAAAAATATTAGAGGACGAAGTGAGACATTTGAATAACTGTATTGGAGCTTTTTCATAAGATTTTGATTTCCGAACGTTCATTTCGGAACATTTAATTATACCATATAAAAATTACACTTTTTCTTATGAAAAAGCTTCTAGAATGCTTAATATATGCTATACAAAAACAGTAGTGGTACCAAATTAAAGCTGAAGCATGGCCTGATCTGATGGTGTTATATAATCTTTGGCCATGATTATTATTACTTATGTCTCAGGTGTATAAAGTGAAGTACCATATTTCCTCTTGTGTTACACAATTTGGCATGCTGTGCCTTCAATAATGACCCCCAAAAGATAGACTTAACATGGAATGTGCCCTATTAGGATGCACATGACATTGTATATAGTTCCATTTTCATGAATTCGGTTCTGTGCAGAGGGGCATAGCTACCCTATTCATTCCATTCCCTTTCCTTAACTGATAATCACTTATATTTCATAATTACAAACAGAGATTCAAGAGAGTCTAAACTGAGTGAGTTGGCCTTGAACCAGTAAAGCAAGAGGCAGAGCCAAGTTTGAATGCATACTATTGACCAGGGTGATTTGTACTTTATGGTCAAAAAATGTATAATGTAAACGTGGCGTACATATACTTATGTCAAGGTGAATATCGATGCCCCATTGACAATGCACTAAACCCTCGTATTGCACTCTGCCATGAAATAACCGGCGCCAAATCCGCACGATGACGTCATAGGTCCATCGCGCATGCGCAGCCTTTTTGAAACATAAAAAAAACGGTCGGCTCAAACTAATCATCGTTCACTTTTACCATTATCTCTCATGTAGATATATTTTGCCTTTAAAACTACCCCTTCGTAGCCAAGATTAGGAATGTTTCAATGTAATGATAGAGGACAGGATGGGCAGGGGCATCAGTGGCTTTTATTACCACGTCATTATGTTTCCCTCATAATATAGTCATAAAGCCTCCCAGTCAACAACATTTGCAACATTTTTATCATAATACGGTGAATAGGTAAATATATAAATCTATGTATCATAATTATAATAAATGAAGCGTGTTACTAACACAGGAATTCAGGCTACTGTACGATCACAATCATAATGTGCATTTCATGGATAAAACTTTCTCACACAATTCCAAGTATATACTATATGGTAAAGAAACCATCACTGTTTTTTTAACAGAACAAGTGTGTGGAGAAAAGAAACCATCAGTGTTTTTTAAAACAGAACAAGTGTGTGGAGAAGAGAAACCATCACTGTTTTTTTAAAACAGAACAAGTGTGTGGAGAAGAGAAACCATCACTGTTTTTGGAACAGAACAAGTGTGTGGAGAAGCCATTTTAGTGTCCTTGAGCAGGTGAGGCAATGCAATAATCCAATGAAGTAATGAAAGTGAGACTGTGTAGACATAATCAAATATTCTTATGGAATAAAGCTGTAATATGACCTGACAGCGCATGAGATTGTAATGGAGAACCTGCCCACTTTTGGGTTAAGGAGATTATAAATAAAATACTGCCTTATATTCAGCAGTCTCTCCATTTTTACTTCCCCTCGTGTAACTATTCATGAAATATATTAAACAATTTGTCCGCAGCATCATAAAGAAAAGCCATAAAAGCCACAAAAAAACAGTAATCTTTACAATATTAGGGACATGAGATGTGAAAAAGTGGGATAAATCTTTAGGTCCGATGCAGATTTTTGGAATTTCCACACTCAAACAGACACTTAAAGTATTAGGACCATAACCAAATACTGCAGGAAGATGCAGGAGTGTATAATCTATCAGAAGGATATCATAAGTACACATTTTGATAACTGACAGACAGGAGAGTGAGTCTTAGCAGCAGAAGCTATTTTTGAGCAGGGAGTAACACACATAGGGCTCAGGCAGGTACGGAGCCCCTAATAGGACATACCAAAAATAATTTTTTCCCCAAAAAAATATTCTTGCGGGTGCACAAATAATTCTTGCGGGTGCACAAACATTCTTGCGGGTGCACAAATAATTCTTGCGGGTGCACAAATATTCTTGCGGGTGCACAAATAATTCTTGCGGGTGCACAAACATTCTTGTGGGTACACAGATTATTCTTGCGGGTGCACAAACATTCTTGCGGGTACACAGATTATTCTTGCGGGTGCACAAACATTCTTGCGGGTACACAGATTATTCTTGCGGGTGCACAAACATTCTTGCGGGTACACAGATTATTCTTGCGGGTGCACAAACATTCTTGCGGGTACACAGATTATTCTTGCGGGTGCACAAATATTCTTGCGGGTGCACAAACATTCCTGCGGGTACACAAATTATTCTTGCGATTGCACAAATCATTCTTGCGGGTACACAAAAAACTGGTGCAGAAATAAATCTTGGGGGTACACAAATAGTACTTTCAGGTACACAAATAGTTCTTGCAGGTGCACAAACATTATTGCAGGTACAGAAATGTTTTTTGTAGGGGGCAGTTTTTTTTTGTGGCCGCAAGAATATTTCTTGTGTGTGAAAGATTTGTGCACCTGCAAGAATGTTTGTCCACCGGCAAGAATGTTTTGTGCATTCACAAGAATATTTGCTTACCAGCAATAATTATTTGTGCACCCAAAAGAATTATTTGTGCATCCGCAAGAATGTTTGTGCATCCACAAGAATTATTTGTGCATTCGCAAGAATATTTGTGCATCCGCAAGAATATTTGTGTACCCGCAAGAATTATTTGTGCATCCGCAAGAATATTTGTGTACCCGCAAGAATTATTTGTGCATCCGCAAGAATATTTGTGTACCCGCAAGAATTATTTGTGCATCCGCAAGAATATTTGTGTACCCGCAAGAATTATTTGTGCATCTGCAAGAATATTTGTGTACCCGCAAGAATTATTTGTGCATCTGCAAAAATATTTTTTTCTGGGGAAAAATTTTTTTTGGTATGTCCTATTAGGGGCTCCGTAGTACGGCGACATGCTTCAACCCCATATAACGCCCAGTCATTTAGAAATAATGGCAAAATTCCACCACTTGCCGACAGACAACATCAGTTTTGATCAAAATAAAAGCATCTGGACCCCAACAAAGTATATCAACGTATGCCCTACACCTTCGTACATCTTATACAGGTGAATTTTTGGCTGATCCCTTACCTTTCTTTTGCTTTAGGAATAACAATTGTCAATAAAATTGGACAGAAAGAGGATCAAACGATAGGTGGAAGTGTCCTTGTTGTGATTAGAAAAGACCCATATGGATGCGCCATGTGAGGGACGACAGAGATGTCATCTGGTTTAGAGCGAAAGGACTTAGAATTTTGAGCAGAGAGTAACATCCAATCATATTTTATGGTCTACAAATGGCACAAAGAGTCAATATGGAACCAATTTTTGTTCATGATTAATTAGGAGGTGCCAATACAATATGCAAAGCAAAGATTTACTGTATGGAAGCAGTAGAATTTGATTCATTAACCAAAATGTTAAATGTTACTCCCTGCTCAAAAATGTGTATGCCAATACACTTTAGGGCCAGGACTAAAAGAAAATGGGTGTGGCCGCAATTTTTTTACACCATATAAAACCCTTAAATGTCCCTCAAAATTAAGTGCAGCATGGATGGTAGAAACAGAATATTTCATTAGTATTTTGAGAAGTTTTATTTTTGTGCAGGGAGAAGCATAAGGCTGTGCTACATGACTCTATATACTGATAAAAGTATGGGTATGTTGTTTGGCTTCAGCCATAAACTAGGTAATGCTCCAGCCTTGTTATTATGCATTGGCAACAGAAACCTCCCGATATGTCTAGTTTATAAATACATAGGCGTGTTGTTAGATAATAAGCTGAGTATAACTCCTCATATGGTAACGTTAAAAAGAGTTTAGGTAATAAATTGTATAAACTAAGCAAACTACGAAAATGCATGAATCAGGAAATCAGGTTACGCATTTCTAATGCCATGATTGTCCACATGTGGCTGAGCTAGCTAAATTGCAAAGAATGCAAAACCATGGGCTAAGAAAATGCTGTAATGTCCAAGTGAGAAATGTAAGCATTGATGATCTACATCATGGGTGTAAAATCCATGTACATTGGATAAGAGAAGGAAAGTTCAATTATTGTGTATCATGTGGAAAAAATCTAAGTGTGGAGAAGCATTACACACTCAAAACGGAAACTCATCGATGCCTCATCGCTAGTGATTAGTTTATGATTAGTTTGTGATTAGTTTTGCCTCATCTTGCACATGATGAGCCAAACTAATCAGTAATGAGCATCCAGACACAGCAAACTGATGAGCGAAACTTATCACAATGAATAGGTAAACCAGAGTTGTAACTGGTAACAGGAGGGGTTCGGTGGGGGGTTCCATATCACTTTTTCCACATAAACAAAACAAAGCACACTACAGTCACTCAGCACACGGATAAAAATGGTATTGAGATGTGTTTTGAATGGGACAGGAGGCATGCAGGTGAGTTTCTGTGTTTATTTGCATTGTAGCCCCATGACCAGGATGTGTACATGAGTTGCAGGCAGGCAGTAGGCCACCACTGAAGGGTTGGAAAGGGGACGGACAGGGACATTGTGTTATGGTGTGGATGCTTTGTAGGGTTAGAGGCAGTATGAGGCTAGTGTGTGTACATTGCAATATACCAGTAAACTGCGCATTTGAGGTGATATTTATGATGGGGGATGTTGTCTGTTGTATAGATCTATACATCTATAGATCTAGTCATGCTATATATCATAGGTGATGTGTTTTTGTCTCACAAATGCCATAATGTTCTATTCTGTGTGATGTGTAATATTAATATGTTATGTTACCTTGTCATGCTGTTATTATGTTATTTTGTGTGAAGTGTTCTTTGTTTTGATTTACTACATTGAAATACATAATATGTCATGTTGTTAGATGTTGCATACCATATCATGTTGCATTATGTCATATCATATTTTGTGATGTGCTATATTTGTTGGATCTTGTGTCATGGCATGGGATGTGTTATACTTTATGTATCATACCATGTTTTGCATTGTGTCATGTTATCTTTTAGTTTGTTGTGCGATGCTGTGTTATGTTTGCCCACTTGTGAGATCTCTGAGTATAATGTTTTTTGTATGTCAATTGATTTGAGGTGATACTTGTAATGTGTCATGCTGTGTTGTGTTTCATGTTGTGTTATGTGTCATATGATGAGATCTGGAATTTGTATATATTATGTCATTTGTGTTATGTCATACCATTGAACATGTACATGTTACCACATAATCTGTTGGATTTTGACATATATGCCTTGTTGTGAGACACACTGTATTGGGTGATATGCATTTTTTAAGGAAGTTTCACACTGCTATGCACAGATTTTCATGAAATAAGCCTAAAAGCATTCTGCTACAGTCGTACATGAAGTTATCGATATCTGTTATGTGTATTGAAGCTATGGTCCTAAGTAGATATTAACATCTGAACGAGGGTCCTCTTTAAGGTCTTAATCTCTGCAGGAGGGTTGTCTGTTAAAATCCCACCACACTGCAAGCATTGATTTTACCATGCTTCTTACAATGAACCAGTTTAGTAAGGCTACATGAGCCACCTTAACCCTGTAAAGGCCACTAATGCAGGAGTGCATCATGCCCTTAGGGCAGCATGATGCACCAATAAAAAGCTGGTGAGTCTGCTCACCCCCACTTCATTTTAGCATCATGCCAATCCTCTGGGAGTTTAATAAATCTTATGGAAAGCATAATGCACAAATATAGGCCTCATGAGTTACTCACTAGGGCTACATTTATGCATATTGATAACGAATAGGCACCATGCATTTATATTAGCAGGCCTTTAAATGGTAAAAGGAGGGATCAAAGGGCAAAAAGGAAAACTATTTATGACATATGCCACATGATAGATTCATCATTTTAATTAGCAAATGATGACATCCTCATTATTCTGATGAGGCAAAACTACTCACCCAGTGTGGTAGAAATGATGATCCTAGGCTCATCACTTTGATTAGTCTATGAGAATGTCCTCATCATTCTGATGAGGTGAAACTAATCACCTAGAGTAATTGAAGTGATGGGCTTAGCCTCATTATTTTGATTAGTCTGTGATGAGTCCTCTTCATTTTGATTAGGCCAAATTACCGCCATAGTGCACCATCAAAACGATGAGGCAAAACTCATCACTACTGTTTAGTTTTTGATTAGTTTCCGATAAGTTTCGGATCAGTTTCCGTTTTCGGTGCAACAAGCTAATATATGTACTAGGTGATAGAAAGATTTGTTTTGCCAAGCAGAGAGCTAGAACGTCCTTCTTTCAGAGATCTCCCTATTACCGTGGTGACCCCTGTGGGACACACTATCGAGGGAGACTCAGATAATTCAAACTCTAAGGCGCTTCAAATCTGCTATTTACAGATAATTTAGAATTAACCTAAGCATATTCTGTCTTTTGATTGCAAGTTATGTGCTATCACATGTTGGTTTATTAGATAATAGTCATAAGGATATTCCTACAAAATTGTTCAGTGTACATGTCGACGTTGGACCCACAATGATGTATCTGTACACACCATTGACTGGTGTATAGAGAAACGTCCCTACGGGACGACTTCACTGAATAAAAAATCAATCAATCGATTCCAGATTCCAGGTCAACCCATATCCCAGGAGGATAGGAGTTTTATATACACAATAAGGAATGTCGACTGCTCTGGTATGATAACCAGCTGATAGATTGCCACAGAAAGGAACCACGACAATCGGGTCTCCTTATGGATGTTGTAAATCAATCTCAATATCAAAGCATTCTATATCACAAGCCTATCAGTACTTGGCTCTATGAGCTAGTGGGCATCCTACCCTTTGGTTCACATTGTAAAACGTAGACATTTTCTCGTTTACTGATTGGTGTCTAAACGATGATGAATTTACTGAAATATCAGTGGAGTACCATGGTGGTATGATATACCATTTTATTATTCCATAAATTGTAACATATTTTGTATTAATCAAAGGATATCTATGAAATTAATACATAGGTTGGTTCTAAGAGCTATAAGAGCGCTCAAACTTTGTATAAGAGCGTTCATGCCCCACTGCACACCAGCCACAGTCAGTTAGACTGAGTTTATGACATCAAAGGCTCCGACATAATGGTTCACTGCACAATATAATAAAAATGAGGGTCTCAGTGTGCGACCTCATGGTTCAGTGCACAAACTAATAACTTGTAAGTGAATGCAACCGGCCGTCACGGGTGCCTGAGCACCGCTGACGCCGTCATGAGTGTCTGAGCACTCTAAGGACTGAACAATGGGTTACATAAGCACGACGCCATAACCTTCCGGTCGCTCTAGCGTCGCTCCTGAGCAAGCTAGGTCAAATATCAAAGCATTTATGGAAAGCCCATAATTAGACGGTCAAAATGAGCCCAAGATCAAGGCGGAACTCCCATTATTAAGGAAGTTATGCCATGGAGACTGAAAGGAGCTCCGAGTGCACTACAGACAAACCGGCGCAAATTACGCGCCTATCCAGCAAGCATTATAAACTTGGCATATTCAACTCTGCGCATGCCCAAAATGGCGGTTATAAACGCATAAAAGACTGAGATATGAGGGTCTAAAGATGCAGAACCGACCAAGACAATGGGGGGCATAGCGGCGTCCATGGGGGTCCTTTGTCCCCCTGTGACACTTGAAAGAGTCCCCTCAAACAATTGTAGAGTTAGGCAGATGCTGCTGGCTCCAGTCAGTCTGGAGGTGCTTTTCCAAGATTTGCTACAAATAGCCTGTATGCACCTCCAGGAGGACAGATCACCAAGAACCGCTCTAGAGGTAACATCTCCAGTCATCTCCTGCTACCTGCTATACCACTGCACTATGGTGAAACTATGCTAGACAGGCATTGGTTTTCTACCATTAGTGGCCAGAGGCTATCTTCTTCAAGACTTCCACCAGAGGGTAAAGTTATTCATTATTACATTATTCCTCTAAGCAGCAGGTCAGGAGCTAGGTGTGGGAACCCACCTAGAACTATGCTGGACACTGTATCATTAATACCTCACAGGTGGAGTGGAACTGAACATTATACTTTATAAATTACTGTATGTTTACTGTATGTGCAAATTACCTACATACTAACTACTGTATGATTGATATTTCTTACATGTTGCCTAAAGCTGAATAAACCAGTGACAACTGGAAATAACACTATTTATAAGAGCCTTGAGATAATTACACTATATACCACTAGTCTTATGATATTTCTCATATGACAACTTGATCATGCCAAACTCTACCATGACAAAGTGGTGGAGAACATCCTACTAAGATCCCATCTCTCACAGGCTCATAAAAATTAAAGCTGGTAACACAACTAAGAACAATCATGCACACAGTAAGTTAAAGCTGGTACCGCATACACACAGTAAGACCCACTCCACCCACCCAGTGACCTTGACCTTGACACCATACCCACCAAGGTCACCAGTGAGATCTCCCACATACCAGTGAGATCTCCCACACATCAGTGAGATCCCCCACACATCAGTGAGATCTCCCACACATCAATGAGATCTCCCACACATCAATGAGATCGAACACACATCAATGAGATCTCCCACACATCAATGAGATCTCTCACACGACAGTAAGATCTCCCATATATCAGTGAGGTCTCCCAAAACGTCAGTGAGGTCTCCCAAAACGTCAGTGAGGTCTCCCAAATGTCAGTGAGGTCTCCCACACGTCAGTGAGGTCTCCCACACGTCAGTGAGGTCTCCCACACGTCAGTGAGGTCTCCCATATGTCAGAGAGGTCTCCCACACGTCAGAGAGGTCTCCCACACGTCAGAGAGGTCTCCCACACGTCAGTGAGGTCTCCCACACGTCAGTGAGGTCTCCCACACGTCAGCGAGGTCTCCCACACGTCAGCGAGGTCTCCCACACGTCAGTGAGGTCCACCTCACACATCAAGGCCTTATCAGTCAAGCTGGCAGAACAACACACAAAGACCTTACGCAGTCAGGGGCCTGTTGAAGAGGTCTCCCTCCCACCAAGATCTAGGAGGCCCACAGGAGGCAAACCAGCCTCTAATACAACAGACCCACACTCAGTAGACCCCACACCACCCACCCTGTCTACTCAGGGAACAACCAGTTCTCAGGGATCCAACATTTCCCAGGGATCTCTACAGGACGCTCAACTCACGCTATCTACCTCAGGGGAAGAAGGATCTGCCTCAGGGGGTGGATCCACACCCTCATCTAGATCCTCCACCCCAGCTCCAGCCTTTGACAGCCACTCCTCCAGAGACACCTCCCCCACACCCTCCATCATGGACACCGATGAAGGCCCCCAACCTAATCAGACAGCTGAGAAGATAAGGGCCTATGAGAAGGCCATCCAAGATGCAGTTACTGCCCTAGAGACCAACAAGTCCCAGCAGGAGGAAAGGGAGAGGATCCTCAACCAACAACTGGCAGAGAGGAATGCAGCAATAGATGCTCAACAGAAGGCCATGGAAGATCAGCGGAAGTCCCTAGAGAGACAACAACAACAGATAGCAGATCTCATGAAAATGGTATCATCCCAGACCCCACAACCTCCCACACCTGCCATCACACCTGTTGTCACACCATCTGCCTCTGGATCCAAAGATGACATCATAATCTCCATGGTGTCCAACATGACCAAGCTCATAGACAATAAACAGCAGGACGACAGAAAGATCAGGCTACATGAGGTAACAAAACCCAAAACCTTTTCACACCCATCACCACTCATGTCAACAGCATTATTTATTGATCACAAATTCCCAGAATATCTGAAGGATAAGTACAGAGTGACAGACAGTGACACCATGGTAACATATTTACCCAAGTACCTCGAAGGACAAGCACTAGCTTGGTTTGAATCCTTCAGGGAGAGTGCCACACCTGATATGTTGACATGGACCAATGTAGTGAATAAATTAAAAGAGTATTTTGCTACTCGAGACAATATAATCTCAAGGACTGCACTCCGTGCACAAAAGGAAGATGAACCTGTCCTAGACTATGCATGCCATCTCAGGAAAGTGTGTAATGCCCAACGCCAGAGTGATGAAATCCTAAGCAAGGCATTTACCCAAGGCATGAGGCCCTGGATCTCTGTAGCTCTTGAGAACAAGAAAATAGACTCTTTTGACCAAGCCCTAGACCTAGCCCTAGAGGTTGAGACCCAAGAGAGATCTAGGAAGGTGAGGGATGCAGAATCTAACCCACAGCCTACTAAGAAAAAGGTCCAGGAAATCACCACTAGTTCAGATGAAGATGTTAACCTAATGTCTAGTGCCCATGTAAGGCAACAGGAGGCTAAGGTTGCATCAAGAGACCCTACCGGTAGATATAGAGGAAATAACTATGACCCCAACTACCAATCCAATAGAGGTAGAGGTAGAGGGGGCAACAACAACAACAACCGGGGGGGTCACAACAGTAGGAAAGACAACAGCTCTTCCAACTCCAACAATGGTAACTCTTCATACAGCGATAGGAGAGACAGAACCCCAAGTAATGGCAGATCCTATAATAATCAAGGATCCAACAGTAGGAGCCAGAGTCCACATAGGAACTACAACTCTGGATCCTACAACAACTCTGGATCCTACAACAACAGCCAGGGTTCAAACAACTCTGGATCCTATAATCAAGGATCCAACAGTAGGAGCCAGAGTCCACATAGGAACTACAACAGTGGATCCTACAACAACAATGGCGCCTACAACAACCAGAGATCCAATAACTCCGGTCAATACAGCAACTCTGGTCAATATAACCAGGGTTCCAACTCACGCCGGGAGGATTACAAACCTGACACAAGAGGTTACCAGGGGAACCAGCACAGTAACCCCCAAATACCACCTCATATAATGGATCAAATCTCCAAGCTCCTGGTGGCAAGCATCACAACCACCCCACAGAACCAGGAAAACTAGGATGTCACAGTGCCGATGGGCCAGTGCACTGTGACACCCCAAATACAAACAATCAATCAGGATTAACAAAGATCCAACCAGAGACAATTGCTAGTGCCAATCTTCCATCTAACAGACAGAGACGTCCATCAGTGATACACATCACCCCACCAGATTCATCATCAAAGGATACAGGTGAGAGTACCAAGCTTTCTATTGTACTTCTTCAAAATGGCTGTATCAATGCAAATCTATATGATGTTTCAGATGTACAATGTTTGGTTGATACAGGTGCTACTATCACCTGTGTCAGACAATCATTCCTCATGGATCTCCAAAAGAAATTCCATATCCAACTGAGGAAATCTAAAATTAACATCCATTTGGCAGATGGATCGGTGTGTCATGTTAGACATTCAGCTATGCTGAACTTTAGAATCCAAGGTGTCAGATTCCAATACCAATTTGCTGTAATTCCCAACCTCACACAGCCCGTTGTTCTCGGCACAGATTTCTTAAGCACTACAAAATCTCAAATTGAATTTAATGTTGATCCTGAACAAATTCTCAAACCCATTAGGGCAATGAGGGATTTTACCATCCCTCCATTCTCTGAACTTGCAGTATTGGGTAAGGTCACATCTACTCAATCACTGCAAGGGAAAACTGGAGTAGTAGATAACCTCCAAAGAAATAACAATGCCCCATATCTAGTTCAAAGGGCAGCAGTAACCCCCAGGGAAAATAACAAACATCCCCTAGTGTTACTCAACACCAGCAGGCGCCCACATAAAATCAAAAAGGGTGCCATCATAGCTCTATTTCAGGAAGTCAAGGAATCTGATTTAGAAAAACCTCAACAGGTGTCAGACACAACCCCACACACTGATCAATCCATCTCAGCCATACGGCCTGAGGATGTAACTCAATTCAGTGACACAGACTCAGACTGTGAGTCCACATATGCTAACCCTGAACCCAACTCACTCAGACTCTCTGAAATAGCTGCTATACATAGTGAGGCACATGACCTCGAGCCAGAATTGGAAGAGAATGTTCCACCAAAATCTGTGCTCACATCCAAAGATCAGCATGATAGATTAAGATCACTGCTGACCAAGTATGATGATGTATTTGTAGGAAAAGATGGAGACATTGGTGCCACACACCTGTATACACACTCAATACATGTAAAACCTGAGGCAGTACCATGTCATTTCCTACCATATAGACAAACACCAGAAAAACAGGCCGCAATAGGGGAAGAGTGTGAAAGGCTAGTACAACAGGGCATTCTGAGAGAATGTGCTGAAGGCCCCTGGGCCTCCAGATCCTTTTTAGTACAAAAATCATCGGGAGGCCATCGGCTCGTCACAGATTTTCGTTATTTGAACCAGAACACGATAAATCAAGCCTTATCTACACCCCGAGCCGATGACACTCTAGACATGATAGGGTCACTCAGACCAAGAGTATTCAGTAAGCTAGATGCCCAACAGGGATTTTTTCAAATTCCTATAAGACAGGAGGATCAGCATAAAACCGCATTCATAGCAAATGACAAAAAATATGTCTATGAAAGGATGCCGATGGGTTTAGCAACGGCACCGGCGGGATTCTGCCATCTAGTCACATTAATTCTGAACAAACTCAAGTACAAATGTGCCCTACCATACCTAGATGACATATTGGTATTATCACCATCAATCGAACAACACTTCCATGACCTGGAAGATGTATTCAACAGCCTAAGAGTTGGTAAACTCAAACTGAAGAAATCAAAATGTGAATACTTCATAGACAGAATAGACTTCTTGGGAATGAGAGTGACACCCATGGGACTGCAACCATCTCCCACAAAGGTGGAATCAATCAAAACCTTCCCAACACCAAAATCAGTCAAAAATGTCCGATCCTTCACAGGCCTATGCCAATACTTCAAGAAGTTTATCAAAGGTTATGCCCAAATTGCTAGACCATTGTATGATCTACAGACACATCTCAAAGCTTTTGTCTGGACAGAAGAGGCAGATAATGCTTTCAAAACATTAAAGCATGCCCTCTGTACCAATGCTCTTCTCAGATATCCAAACTATGAGAAAGAGTTCAGTTTGGCAACTGATGCTTCCAATGTGAGTTTAGGAGCTGTACTCTCACAGAGAGATAATGAAGGAGTGCTCAGACCAGTAGCCTTTGCAGGTAGAACCCTCTCCAAACATGAGAGAAATTACAATACCACAGAGAGAGAACTACTGGGAGTAGTGTATGGAGTATTACACTTCAGACACTATCTAGAGACTAGACACTTCCAATTATACACAGACCATGCAGCCCTAATCCCACTATTAACCAATACAGGACTCACACATAGATGGGCCAGATGGGCTCTAGACATACAACAATTTTCATTCACCATCCAACACGTGAAAGGTGATGATAACACACCACCAGATGCTATGTCTAGAAGAGAATACCCAGACTCTGGACCCATGACTAACCCTCCACCCCCACCAAGGAGAGTTAGAGCAGCCAGTAGAACCAAGTTTGCAAAAATAACAAAGAAAGTACCATTCAAAAGGGATGATCCACCCAACACCATTCAAAGGCCAGAGACACCCGTTAGGGGTATCTTGAAGCAATCTACACACTATGTGTTTTGCCACTGTGAGAGAGAATACTCACAACTCTTTCCAGATAATGACTTCGAGCCTATTGAATTCTCATCACTCAATCAGATGCTGAAGGCAACTCCTAAGGAGCCACCCTTCACCCCACCTGACTCAGATGATGAAGATCCAGAAGACACAATATATGCTATTACTCAAGCAACTTCTAAATCAGTCAGATTCTTTGAACCAATGCAGGGAGAGGAAACATCAAACCATTTGTGTCCTATGACCACACGCTCAAAGACTAGAGAAATGATTCAGGAGGGCACACCAAAACCCCCCACACAATCACAAACTATTCTAAATGAGAAAAAGGTCACAGGAAACAAACCTACCAAAACCCCACCTGCCAGGAACAATGTCACAAAAGACACTGCATCTACTAAGTCAAAGAACTCTGAGACAAAGAAGAATGACAAAAAGCAAATTGTGCCTTTAAAGAAAAAGGTTGCCACTCCCATCAAGGCGAGAATAGGCCCTCCAAAGGAGCCTACACACCAAAACAAGAGTGACACACCCCAACAAAAGGCACAAGATAGGCCAATATTCGATGAAAAAGAAAAAGAAAGAGACAGAATAAAACAACATGTGCTAGATATAAATCAACTACTGGATCAGATTCCCGACACATCCATCTCAGGTACAAACCTTGGCTTGGAACAAAGGAAAGACAAGGACCTATTGCCCCTCATACAGTATCTTGAGGATGGGACCTTGCCTGCACCAAAAGCACAAGGAAATAGAATCATCAACCAAGGCCAGACATACACCTTGGTAAATGGTACATTAGTCCATATATGCCCCATAAATTGGAGAAAAACCAATACTGTACCACTTCAAATTGTTATACCACAGCAATGGATAACAAGTACACTACAGTATTTCCATGACTCACCTACCGGCGGCCATCTTGGTTCCAGTAGGATGCTGTCAGCACTCCGACCTAGGGTATATTGGAAGTCTATGCTAGCAGACACAACAAAATATGTTTCCACCTGCCACACATGCCTCACAGCAAAAAGGCAAGTACACTCACACAAAACACCAATGACAGTGAGAGAGTACATGACTTCACCAATGAAGTTCCTAAACCTAGACGCGGTGGGACCACTTCCCACAACTGCCAGGGGAAACAAACATATACAAGTCTGCATAGATTATGCTACCAGATATGCAACAGCTTGGGCTACTACTGACTTAAAAGCTGAGACAACAGCAGCAGAGTTCTACAAGAATATAATTTGTCATCATGGAACACCAGCCACTCTTCAAACAGACAATGGGACATGTTATACAGGTGCAAAGTTCACAAAGTTAACTAAACACCTCAAGATCAAACATAAATTCTCCTCACCATACAGGCCACAATCAAATGGGCTTGTAGAGAGATTCAATGCTAGCATAGGCACAGCACTCAGAGCATTCTGCTCAAAGCACCAAAACAATTGGGATTCATTTATTGAACCCATAACCTTTGCATTAAACAACACTGAATCCCAAACCACAGGATTCACCCCTTTCTTCCTACTCCATGGAAGAAACCCAGCCACCCCAATGGACTTAGGGCTGGGAATACAGGAAGACATATCCACAGTAGCAGACCATGTAGCTAACATGATAACGAATCAAGATACCTCTAGGAGGAAAGCTATAGAAAGGGTCACCAAGCTACAAAAGGAAAGACAGGATAGATATGATAAGAAACTTACACCACAGGAAATCAAGGTCACCGACATGGTGTACCTAAACATACCAAGAATCCTGACCAATACAGAGTGTAAGAAACTTCAACCCCTTTTTATGGGACCATATTTTGTAGTGAATAGACCTAGTTTGACTAGTGCCAAACTCAAAAACTTGGACACCAATCTATTGGTGGCCAGACCAGTGCACATAGACAGACTGAAAAAGGTTGTGGCTGTCAGAAATAATGAATTTGCACACAGGCTTATTCCACATGAGGCCAAATACTACAGCAAAATTGTAAGGAACAAAAATGATATCACCCTTACAAGAGAAACCACAGGCATAGGCCCTATCAAGCCTAGGCCTGCACACCACATACTAAGAAAGACATCTAGGTGTGGTGCAGTTTCAAGAAATTAGAAACAAGATTGAGATACCAAAAGTCATAAGATTTTCAAAATGTATTACAAATTCTCTTCATCCACACATAAGACATGTGTGACTGATAATGAATTACTATGTATATAAAGCCAATCAAATTTGTAAATATATCAGTAGGTTATTGCCTCTGAAAGGGTCAAAGACTGGGACCCCCCAAGTAAAGCAGACATGAAGTCTAAGAAGAGTAAGGGTAACACAATGGAGTGTCTAAAGCCTAATCCCCACATGAAAGAGCGCGCTATGCCAACACAGCAGTCTATAGAGATCAATTGACCTTATAAGCTACACTCAGACAACTGTCTAGACGGTCATGAATGGCTGTCCTGGATGACAGGAGGAGCTAATTACCAGTACACAGAGTACACAATAGACCCCCACAGTTGCAGACACTGGAGATCAAGGCCTTGACTCCAGAGAAACAATACCAGGCCCACAATGGATGTGGGTAGGGTAGGCTACATAAGAAGCACTGTGGACCATAGCCCACCATCAGTCTTCATCCAGCTGCAGTCTGGAACACAAGTCTACAGGACCCCACTTGGGAATTAGCCAGCCCACTTCTCCATTAGGAGAGACTGCACTAGGATAAAGAACACACCTACTTCACCTTCAACCTGACCTTACCATTTACTGGTCAATCTCTATAGACTCACCGGACATATTGCCAAGACAGCTCAATCTTGCAAAGGTACAGTTTGAACCACTTCATTTAAAGTGTTACACCATACACTTAGACTTTACCAGCACCAAATCGCTACAAATTTGACAAGACTTTAAACAGCAAACTTGCTTTACACAAGCACCATGGGGACACTGAGAGTTTCACCCATACTGCTAACTATGCTGTTATTATATACTATTGAACCACTTACTGCAGGTTATACACCTGTGGTGAGACAAAACATAGGAGTAGTATTCAAACCTAGCCCTCAACTATTGGTCAATGGACATACAACCACAACACTATTGTTAGCTATCCCCTACAAGATACCTCGGGCACCCGTTACCCAAGGATCCATAAGGGATAGAATACTCCAGTTGACCACTCCTACTCTACAAGATCATACCTCTGGCCAAATTATCCAACAAGCTAAGGAGCTAGACACCTTGCTGGAAATTGCAGACAAGGAGATAAATGAAACACTAGCCTCCATCAAATTGTTCCTATCCAACCCCATAAACACATTCGACAAGGCCAAAAGAGAGGCCATACTGGGTTTTCTAGCACCCCTGTTTCGCGGTGTGCTAGGTCTAGCCACAGTAGAAGATGTAAACCAAGTAATGGGACAGCTCAAGAACATAGATGAAATACTAAGAAAATTTGCTAAACAGGATCAGGAAGCAGCTAATCTCATTGAAAAGATCACAGACAGACAAGATAAGTTTGTTAAAGCATACATCCAAGATAAGAAGGTACTGGACAGCACAATCAACACCATAGGTGACACCGTCAACCTGTGGGCCTCTAACATGTCCAGGTCACTTGACTCATATTCAAGGCACGAGAAAACTCAAAGGGAAAAGATGCAAGTATTAAATGATGCACTAATTATCATAGCAGCAAGAATGAATACAGTTCAATCACTGCAAAGGACAAATGCAGCCCTGAGGATGCTATCATCAGGGATCCTAACCCCTGATATAGTGCCACCCTCAGACCTTGCTAGATATCTAATTGACATTAGTAACAAACTTAGGATTACACACCCTGGAGCACAAGTCGCAATTAATGACTTAGATTTCTATTATTCACAGAAGCTGACCTCATACACTTACTCAGCTCACCATATATATATTCATCTGGACATTATAATTCAATCTACCACCTCAACCTTCAAACTGTACCAAATGATTACATCACCCATGCCTATAGACACACAGGAGACCCCCACCAGAGGAGTCACCAAATTACAAACCACAACTGAGTTTCTAGCAGTATCTTACGATGAATCATTATTTATCGAATTGGACTCAGCAGATATGCAGGCATGTGAAGGTACTACAGTAAAGGTATGCAGAGATGTAAATGGTAGAATCTATAAACACAGGCCTACATGCCCTGTAGCCATTTTTACTAACCAGGCTCAACAGATTAAGGAACATTGCAAGTTTACAGTTTCACCACTGCAAGCACCTACCACCCATGCTATTTCCATTTCTGAAGATGAGTATCTGGTCACTACTAATGAACCCCATTACTTTATCAACTGCCATGGTAAAACGTCTGAAACTCGGAAAGCCCAGTCCTACTCAATCATAGGTGTACCCTGTGGGTGCACAATCAGTGTAGGAGAATTTTCTCTTCCAAACACAAGGTTGCCCTGTAACTCAACCTTATCATTTCATTACATTCTCAAGACAATTAATTTACCATTCATGGCAGCACTTAACCAAATTTCTGAAACCAAACCAGATGAAAGAGAGAATCTTCCAAATTTCCCAGTAGTAAACCTTTCTAGAACCTTAGAAAAACTACAGGAAAATCCAATCATGGATGATATTACTCAACTAAATTTAGAGCCCTTTGCCAAAACAGTATTAAAAGATGCCTCCAACCTTAATAAGGAAATGGAAACGCGCTACGAGGAATCATACCTACGTCGAGTTACAGAGCATCCAATCTTCCAAAGCTTAGCACTCATCCTAGGGATATCAGCTCACATTTTTATAGTATACATACTACTCAAATTATACAGACTAGGAGGGACTGTAGCCTACCTGCCTACAGCCAAAGCATTCAGACTAGTCACCGAGCTGCCCCTACACAAATTGCTCCCAGATAAGAATCCTACCAAATTAACCCCTACAGAGGAAACCCACACCCCTTTCCTCACAATTCAGGAAACCCACACCCTGATAATTGCTATATTATTCACCCTGACCATCTACTCAGCCTACAGAATAATGAAGTACCTTAAGAAATTTGCACAGACACACTGTGGCAAGAAAAATGTGGCCAAGCGCACAAACCCCACAATATATTTTAAAATATATTGTGGAGACTCAAACTTCGCGCTACCCTTGAGGCCAATACCACATGAATTTGATGAGATTAAATCAGCAGCTGCCCCTACCTATAAGGATATAGTGGTTAAAACCTTCCCACTACCTAAGGCTATATTTACCTGGAATGGACCAGCAGTTATAACAACACAGAGAGGAGAATTTGCTTATCACCTCCCTCAGGTGATACACCTACCTTGGCGCACTAGGTTCAGTACTATACCAGCCCTTAAAAACAAAGGACTGTACTACTCCATGCTTCTCCAGAATGATTGTGGCACCAGCCCGGTGACCATGACAGCACTGGAAAATACAACAGATATAATTATTGACGAACAACAGGAGGAGACCGCAAGGTCAAACATGCAGACTATTGCTAATTTTCTAAACCACCAGCCCTCCCCGGTGACTGTGGAAACAGCCTAGACTGCCCACAGCCTAGGCTGCCCCCAGTCCACCACCAGGAGACAACACATCAGAGACAGTATTCAGAACTTTTCGGACAATTTGCCGGCCCTGAAAAGGGCCTTTGGGATGGCGGGTTTTTACACCCTAGGTTTCAGTCAGTCGGGATCCTACCACAGATCCTCGGGTTCAACATCAATGGGAGAGTCCGGGTCCGAGTCCAAGCCATACATATGGCCGTGATCCTGCTCCCACTCAGCGAGCCGGGCCTCCAGCATCCCCAGTCCATACTCGGCAGCCATGGATGGATTCCCGGATGCCGCAAGATCGAGGAGGGATGCGGCCAACAGATAATCCCATAGCACTCGCTCCCGCGGCCCTAGGTTATAGTCCATGGGCCAGAAACCCATATTACCCAAGGCCCTAGTCAGAAGGGCCACAGTGGCCCACCGACGCAAGGCTGAGCCCAAGAAATAGTGGCAGGAGTAATTACAGACCATCACATCACCATGCTCAATGATCTCCTTGAAATTACTCACTATGTACCCATAATGGATGGTCTGGTTAGACTCAACCAGGGCCCTAACTGGACTCCCCACCTCCATCACCTGGGGGACAGGCAGAGCAAAGAGAGCTTGTAGATGGGCCATGGTACTACAGCAGTGACTTCCAGAGAGGAACTGATACTCCAATACCAGCCACACACTCCTTAAATGGACACACACACACCCCCCCCCCACCCTGAACTGTCCACTGACACCAAGCTAGGCACTGCCACAGACACATGCCAGAATCTGGCACCTAACACCTCAAGTGCCACCACTGCATGAGCACACCAGGGAGGAGACTCACATCTCACTCCTGACACACCTCCACTGTCAATGAAATTATCAAAGTATTAGAAAAAAAAAAAAAAAATTATATACACAGCCACTTGTTGATGTATAATATGAAAATCTATGGTATTCTCACAAAATCGATGATTAATGCGCGCATATACGCGCAAAATTGCGAAATTGCAAATTACAAATTGTAAAATTGTACAAATCTAACATTAATATACATGAATGCAGGTAGATAACTAAGACAGTTTTTGTACCCACTAGCACTTGTATACTATGCCAAGGTTTACTTAAAGTAACACACTTTAGGTATCCAAGTAAATTGTTGGAAAAAATGAATGAAAAAAAAAATTTTTTTTGAGAAAATGGTTGACATAAAACATGTTTACTTAAGATACTCACCAAATAAATCTCTTTCAGGGACACATACTCAAAAGGCTAGGGGAAAAGTCAATTAAGCAGCGGCCCACTGCCGAAATTGCCAATTAATACACCCATATAGCAAAATCAATGAGTAACTCAGAGACAAACAAGCCTATTGTACATGAAGTACTTTGTTTTTCCGGCCCTCGGAAAAATTTGTCTCAAATCCCATAAATTGAATAGTGTAATCTAGATTGTACGTTTGTACCCAATTTGCACACAAAATTGTATGTTTGCACACCAGATTGTACGCTTGTACCCAATTTGCACACAAAAATTGTATGTTTGAACACCAGATTGTACGCTTGTACCCAATTTGCACACTAAAATTGTATGTTTGCACACCAGATTGTACACTTGTACCCAATTTTGCACACAAAGATTGCATGTTTGCACACTAGATTGTAAGTTGTATCCAATTTACATTTGAATTATATGTTGCACATTATACTGTATGTCTGTACCCAATTCATACACTGAAGTCAGATTTTTAGAAAATCAACATTTCTATGTGTATCCAAGCTGTACGCAAAATTATATATGTACATACAGAAACTATCAATTGAACGCAAAATTATATATTGGCATACTAAAACTGTGAAATGTACGCAAAAATTATATATTTGTACACCAAAAATTGCCAAATACACGCGAAATTATATATTTGCACACTAAAATTGCCAAATGTACGTGAAATTATATATTTGCACACTAAAATTGCCAAATATACGCGAAAATTATATATTTGCACACTTAAATTGCCAAATGTACGCAAAAATTATATATTTGCATACTGAAATTGTCAATTGAACGCAATTACACGCGAAATTGTAAATTTGCACACTAAAATTGTCATTTATGTTCAATTTGCACGCTAAATTGAACATTGAATGCCAAAATTGCACACTATTTGCCAAATTGTATGTTGTACATAAAAATGGGAAATTGTACCCAAAATTGATGTCACATGAGCAAATAAGCTCAGGTATGGTAAGATATAGAAACTCGGAAATGTACTTATACCCAGGAGAAAATTGTTTATACTGACAAAGCTCTACCAAAAAAATTGCATTTGAAGCACTCCCCATTACTTCAAATCCTCTTACAAACCAGTATATAACTCCAAAATAAGGTAAAAATTGTATAAATTGTACATTCCCTCGGCAAAATGACGGAGTTTCGCATTCTTTCGGGGGAGAGGGAGTATTCTATGATATACCATTTTATTATTCCATAAATTGTAACATATTTTGTATTAATCAAAGGATATCTATGAAATTAATACATAGGTTGGTTCTAAGAGCTATAAGAGCGCTCAAACTTTGTATAAGAGCGTTCATGCCCCACTGCACACCAGCCACAGTCAGTTAGACTGAGTTTATGACATCAAAGGCTCCGACCTAATGGTTCACTGCACAATATAATAAAAATGAGGGTCTCAGTGTGCGACCTCATGGTTCAGTGCACAAACTAATAACTTGTAAGTGAATGCAACCGGCCGTCACGGGTGCCTGAGCACCGCTGACGCCGTCATGAGTGTCTGAGCACTCTAAGGACTGAACAATGGGTTACATAAGCACGACGCCATAACCTTCCGGTCGCTCTAGCGTCGCTCCTGAGCAAGCTAGGTCAAATATCAAAGCATTTATGGAAAGCCCATAAATAGACGGTCAAAATGAGCCCAAGATCAAGGCGGAACTCCCATTATTAAGGAAGTTATGCCATGGAGACTGAAAGGAGCTCCGAGTGCACTACAGACAAACCGGCGCAAATTACGCGCCTATCCAGCGGGCATTATAAACTTGGCATATTCAACTCCGCGCATGCCCAAAATGGCGGTTATAAACGCATAAACGACCGAGATATGAGGGTCTAAAGATGCAGAACCGACCAAGACAATGGGGGGCATAGCGGCGTCCATGGGGGTCCTTTGTCCCCCTGTGACACTTGAAAGAGTCCCCTCAAACAATTGTAGAGTTAGGCAGATGCTGCTGGCTCCAGTCAGTCTGGAGGTGCTTTTCCAAGATTTGCTACAAATAGCCTGTATGCACCTCCAGGAGGACAGATCACCAAGAACCGCTCTAGAGGTAACATCTCCAGTCATCTCCTGCTACCTGCTATACCACTGCACTATGGTGAAACTATGCTAGACAGGCATTGGTTTTCTACCATTAGTGGCCAGAGGCTATCTTCTTCAAGACTTCCACCAGAGGGTAAAGTTATTCATTATTACATTATTCCTCTAAGCAGCAGGTCAGGAGCTAGGTGTGGGAACCCACCTAGAACTATGCTGGACACTGTATCATTAATACCTCACAGGTGGAGTGGAACTGAACATTATACTTTATAAATTACTGTATGTTTACTGTATGTGCAAATTACCTACATACTAACTACTGTATGATTGATATTTCTTACATGTTGCCTAAAGCTGAATAAACCAGTGACAACTGGAAATAACACTATTTATAAGAGCCTTGAGATAATTACACTATATACCACTAGTCTTATGATATTTCTCATATGACAACTTGATCATGCCAACCTCTACCATGACAGTGGCATACCTTATAGTCTAGGTGTATAACATGGTCACCATGTGATATAACAGTGCCCTCTGACTTTCTATTTCCTCTTTCATTTGTCTTCTTGAATTCAACAGCAAGGTAAGTTCGACAAAGGATGGGGGTGGCAAAATGGAAAATAAAAACAATACATGTACCATAAATAATTGTTGCAACATTTACAATTCTCTCTCTGTAACATAGTCATATATCTTTGTAGGCATGCTATTATTTGGCCTGCCGTGACGGCTCAGCACAATATAAGAAGAGAGTATCTTTGATCAAGCATGCTGATTTAGTCTCGTCCTGCTGGGAAGCTCATCTGTAGGGAGGGACGTGTATCAGCTGTAGAATTCAGTGTCTGTAATGTATTTATAGATGATACTAGTGCCTTCAGCACTAGTGGGTGAGGCACAATCAGTGGCCTGTGTTCACGGCAAAGTGTAGGCTGTTTAACAACGCCAAAGATGTTGCCTAGTGACATGACGTTACCAGGTGACGTGACGTTGCTTAGTAACGTGATGTTGCGTCATAAATAATGATAACATCATTCTCCAAGCTGATTCTCCTGGAGGTGCTCCATTCGCTCATTCCTTTGGAACTACTTATCAGATCTTAGCATATAACCTATCAAATGAAAGGTCTTGGAGAGTACAAGCCAGATCGGGGGAAAGCTCCTCCCATAAATAACACTGTAAGGGGTGCCAATCTTTTGGATCAAGATCCAAGATGGCGGAATTTGCAGTTTGCCAGACGATTTTTGAGGCTTTAAAACACTTTAGCAAAGTCTAAATTAAAGGAAAGTTGAATGGTGAAACATTCTGGCCAAATTAGCTGGTAAAGAATTATTTATTCATGAAAATATATTAGTTTAATTGTGTATAGGACAGGTCGAGTTAGCTGGAGTTTTCCTCACTGCTTCACAGCCTTAATATTTTGCTTCAGCTGGTATCCCAGCTTGAAGCAGTCAAAAGTTTGCATCCAGCGATTTTTATATATAGTGTAAAAAGCACTTAACATCTGACTTAATTTATAACAGGTCTTATAGATGAGAAGACCTTTCTTATTTCACATTCACCATCCAATGAGACAGTGAGCTGGGCATATAATACTAACTAAAAACTGAATGGAACGTGCAGATACCACTCGTGTATCCGTTGCGCATTCCATTCGCGTCGTATAACGATGCTCATGGAATACACAATGGCCTCACTCGTGGTATCTGCTTGTTTTACACCCACGACATCAGTTTTTGATTTATTATATATGCAATACAACACTCAAGTACATTTATTTACCTGTATTTTGGCGAAAATCTACTTTGCGCTAAGCCATTGTCAACAGAACGTCGCCATCTTGGCTTCTTCCCGGAAGAAGACGCCGCGCAAAGCAGTATGGGAGAATGGGTTTAATTTTTTATTTGCGCGGGATTATGTTTTTGTTTAGTTTCTTTAATTTTTCGAGTTAAATGCTTGAAATTACCATCAATCGATGCAAAATCTTGTAATTGAGAATTATTTAAAGACCAAAAAAGACCAACTCAACACAAAAAAGCCACAGAGGTGAGTTTTATTAAAAAAAAACCTGCGCGCGCAGGCGCCATAAGTTCCTATGCTATGGATCCGAGCAGAAGGGCAAATTTTACGCTATGATTTCAACTCAACATAACAAGGTAAGAAATTACATTAGAATTATTCAAATGCCATTAACAATTACTGCTGGGTGTTGGCTATGTCCATATCAAGGTTAGTTAGCATGACATTCCCCGTGTTTGGCTGAAAATGGAAGTTTATATTTACATTGCCACCGATCGTAGCACCCGAAAACATGCCAGCCGCAGCCATAGTCAGGGCCGACATGGTGGGTGGGGCACCCGGGGTAAGAGCTGGGATGAGTGTGTTGACAGATGGATTAACAGGCGGGCTCTGTACCATAGGTAAGGCTGAAAAAGAATTGGGGGTGACAGCGCTTTCACTAATATTGGGCCTGGGTTTTTTCATTCCTGTAGCAATAAATGACATTTCCTTTTGTTGGCGTTTGGTAGCTACTGCAAAATTAGACAGCGATTCCACTGACTTGTGCCCTGTCAATTGGATTGTTGCTGTAGAGGGCAGGTTAGAGGAAACCAAATTCTGACAGGCAGTACGGCATAAACTATGATTTGTTAGTCTTCCCTCCAACCCAGCCTCTTCGGCTACGTTAGGAATTACCTTGGTGAGCATATTTATTCCCATTGGGGTGGATTTATACCAGATAGGATCAGTAGAGGGGCACATGGGCCTGGGTGTTAGGTAAAATGGTGCTGAGGGCACACGCATGTCATGAGGCCGTTTGGTTGTAAAGAGTTCATACAATGTCACTGGATCCCTAGTAGGATCTTCTGTATTTTGGTAAAGGCGGGGGTTATAGACTCTATGATGGCTTCCAGCTTCACCCTGTGTCTTGGTTAAACATTCACACTGCAGCTCAAGGTACTTATGACCTTCATCATCTATGCCTAAGAATATGTCTCCATACTTGAGCTGTCTAGATCCGTGTGATCCCCTGAACCCAAAAGCTGTTGTCATATAGTAATAGAGGGAATACTGCAAGCTTCTTGGGGATCTACCTCCAAATACATCCTCAGCCCAGCATATTTCCTCTTGCTCTTGTGTGAATGCGTCAGACCTATTGGGGCGACCACCCTTGCCCTGGGATTTTAATTCACGTCTTCTGCTGGCCAATATAGCCCTGCATGCCTCGAATTTATCATCTGTGAGTAGACTGTATGGGCACTTCTTCTCACGTAAATACCTGGAAAAATAATAAAAAAATTATTTAAATAATGTCAATTTAGCAGGCTCAAAATTGTACTAAAGAATGCTAGAAAATATTAAAAAATTGATAAAGACATATATATATCTAATAATAATAACCTTTTTTTTTTAATGATTTTAAATAGACTTAAAAAAATCGATTTACCTGTCAAAGGCTCGCAAAATGCTGGTTAGTGTGTCGGGTTCATATTGGGATCCATCCTGGCGCTTAGCAGTCAGCCAATAATTGCATATAAGATTCTTTAGTTGAGTCCATGGAACTTCCTGCAGAGGTCTGTTTTTTACCATTGCTTGACATATACTCCTCAAACTTCATCACAACCTAAAATAAATCAAAATATAAATTACGAATTTCTATCACATACTATTTTTTGATTGAAATTAATGTATGCCACAGCTATAAATATATGTGAGTGCTCATTCATTTACTTTTAAAACCGACAGATTTTTTTAAAATTTTCATTTCTTTCTTACATACTTTTATAAAGAAATAATTACCCGTTTGGTCCTTTTCACAGTATTCTCCGATCTCTGTCCATCCATATATTCCTGCAAAGCTTGTTCATCAAGTAGGGAGGCTGCACTCTCATTCATTGCTGGAACTTCGACACTTTCTGGTACATTTAACATGTTTAATGCATCTTCAAATTCTTCTTGCACTGCTTTTTACCCTGCAATCATCATTAAATATTGGTACGAGTTCAATATCGTCCGATAATAGCCAGTTGTTCACACTCAGGTCAAACACAGGAAGGACCTTCAATTCTTCCTCCTCATGCTTTCTGTTTTCTTCTTGGATTTTTCTCTGGTATTCTTCACATTAGGCAATGGAAGAAGCTAATGCTTCTATATCTGGGCTTATAATGTAATCTCCCATTTGCCTGTCTATCTTCAGTTCCTCCTCCATTTCATCTTCAGATATTTCATTTGCTATCTCTTTGTGTATCAGGTCCGATAATGCGTTTTCATCTATTTCTGTGGCTCCCTCTTCTTCCAAAAACAGTTCTTTAAATACACTCACCACCCCCTCAATCACTTCTTCGTCCATAATCATTTTTGCACCAAACTTAGACACGTCCTTCTGTTTCTCGGCCATGGCGACTTCTGGTGACAAATTTTGTCTGCTACAGCCGATTTGCTGATATAATCCAATAGGGGGCACACTTTTTCCTGCCCCCCTAAAGCCAATTTCTAATTGGCTGACCCATAAAGGCCGTCAGAGGGGGCCTCAAAACGGCAAAGTACGAGATTCAGCTGATTGGGGGCGCCACGGCTGCTTGGGTTTGTTTACTTTTTCAAATACACTTATTATCGCTCGGGCCGATCCGCGCAATGCCCGTAAAATTCTGTACGCCACTGCTTTTGCACGTACACCACTGCTTTTGCACGTACGCCATTGCTTTTGCACATGCAAAGAAAGGCCCGGGTAGAGAAGTGGCTTACAGTACGTGTATTTCTAGGGGGGTGCATATTTTTTTACTATAGAAATGTACACGAGTGTTGCATTGCATATGTAATAAACAGGTCATTCAATACTTTTTTTATAAGCAAAATAGTTAAAGTTTCTTCATTCCAACTTCCAGAGTTGATCAACTTTCTTTGCCAGTCCCCTGGAAGCAAAGGCAGAATAAACATGGTTTTATCATCTGGACTGCATGTATTTCCTGATGCTCCTTGCCAGCTCTAACTGTAAATATCTGTGACAAGCTACTTATGATGGTTGCTATGAGCTGGTCCCAGAGTGTGTGGAATCCCTTCATTTGTTCATCATGATTGATGCTTTTATTCTATGTAACTATGTCATTTCTAATCAAGTGTTGCAAGATGCATTGCAAAAAAATCATTAACAAGTGCATAAAATGATTTCCACTTCCCTGTATCGTGACATAATCAATGATTGATATTTGCAGCTACATAGCATAAAGAGCTGATACGTCGGTGATCCAAATCTTTGCTAAGTATGGGTCTGAAACCTTATGAAGGAAAATGTACCTTCTACCATATGTTTAGCACTTGGAAGTTAAGATCTTTATTGAGATTTTTAGCTAGCCTCGTCGCAGGCAGCCATTTAAGAATTGACCACTACCTTTGAAAATGGACCCACAGCACATTATTTCAACTGCACATGGAGCTAGAAAGCCCAAGTTATGATCTGAATTTGAGAGTGTTATATCATGCCCCTCATATATAGTGAGGATATGTTTTCAGGCTGTGGATCCATTATTGGTAATGCCTTATTAAGACACACAGAATGAGGTTATAGCCGTCACACCTATATATTATAGAACCATACTGCTATGTCAGTATCAGATTACTTTCTAATTAAATCACCAATAACAGCCCATCTAATTGGGACACAGGACACAGAACCTCTCAGATTAGTGTAGTGAGCAGCAGGTAGCACATTTACAACCCCAAAGGTCTGATTCATGTGTCATCCCTTTCAATAGGAAAGATTATCATTGGTGTTTTGGGAAATAAAGGAAACAGCTTAGAATGTGCAGCTGTGGAAGTAGATGGGTAAGCAAGCAAACAGACCTGGTGTTCAATTTTAAATTCCACTGAATAATTGATTATGTATTTTATGATACTCACCTTTAAAAGTCAGATTATAAAGACCTTACCATATATACCACCATTGTATACAATGATGGGAAAAGATAATATAAGCAGTTCTGAGACTTGGGGACCCAGGTTTGTGTCAAGTTCTGTCCAGAATTATGAAGGTTACAGAGATTTTTGTAATGAAAAACTGTCCAAAGTAGGTTTTCAGCAAAAAAAGATATTATTTTTTATTTTTCATGATTTTTGCCTTAAATTATACTGATTAAAAATGGCATAAACCTTTCTTAATTTTCTCTCATGTTTAGAGGCTCACCTTATATGGGTGGTCAAAATCGCAAAAAATGCGCGATCGGTAAAGAAAGAGCTAAGGGAAGTAGGCACAGAGAGGATTAGTTAAGGTGAGGAGTCAGCTTTAGCCTTTATGCCTTTTGGGGACAGCCTAACTTAACTCAGGGTGCTTTGAATTCAAGAGATAGGTAGTATAAGTGATAGGTAGACTAAAGCATAGGTAGTATGTTGGATAGGCAGAGCGATGCACAGGCACAGTCCTTGCCAGATTGAGATATGTAGATTGGATATGAACTTTGGTTTATGTGTTGTATTTATAAAAAAAGTTTCAATATCATTTTTGTACATTTTCAAAACATTTTCATCATCAAACCTCTATTTTGGGTAATTTTGATCAATTTCTGATAATCAAGACCAAAAATTTTGGATTCAGCATAATTTTTTGATTTAGTTGGTCACTTCTTGCCATCTGGTATCAACCTGATAAAGGGGTACCACAGTTCCATAAATGACCTAATCCTCTACAGGAATCAACACTGAACACAAAAAAGTCATAAAGCAGCCTACTTTTGAGGGGGGGTAGAGGGGGTGGCCTGTTACACTTTTACCATAGACTGTGCTTTCGGTAACACATCCTAGGGAACCTATACCATCCTTGCTGATACTCCCAGTTCCTGAATCTTCTAAAAGATTTATTGTTCCTAGATTTCAGGTGTGGGGAGAGAACCTTTCATATTCAATATCTCTCATGTCTTGCTGGCAGAGGTCATAGTGCACTAAAGAAACGATTCTTGGGCAAGGATGGTTTGCTGTAATTTTCAAGTGACTACCTTCATGATTAACATCTGGTAAAGAATCTGCACCACTACCTGCCCTCTCAGCCTTCTCTCCCATTTGAGCTTAACGTATTCCCAATGTGAGTGGTCATTCTGATATGTGTGCCAACGGACCTTCATGAATATTAGAGGAAATTATCAAGAGAAAAGGTTGATAATTTTTTAGAAATTTAATTCCAAACTATTCATGGGCGTGGAAACCAGGGAGGACAGGGGGGACATGTCCCCCCCCCCCCTACTTTTGGCCAACTCCTCAAAAGGTCAAAACTAAAAGGTCAAGCAAAGGGAGGTCAAAAATTGCAGAAAACCCCCCTGGTCCCACCCACTCTGTAACTGCTTCCCACACCCCAGTCTCTGACGAGCCCAGACTGAACTATAATATTATACATTCTGGGAGATTTATTATAGATCCATTGACGTTGCAACAGGTTGAAGCAGGTGTCAAAAACTTATCTATGTTGTATCCTGACCCTAACCCTTCAACCGAGAGAACATGCTGTTCCCTTGACTGCTGGTAAATCAATTGCCTGGCTAGCTCAGTTGGGAGAGCAGAGGTTTCCTAATCCAAGGGTCGTGAGTTTAATCCCAGCCTTAGCCCAAGTTTTGTAGTTGCATTGAGCCTGCTGGTTCTAGTAATGAAGTTGCAACAGGTATGGTCACAGGGGAACAAGCTTCATTCATAAAATTTAATATTCATTAGCACATAGGGGAACACACCAATCAGTGAGGCCACTACCTTATGAGAAAATGATCCAGGATCCTGGATCATTTTAGAGGAGGCATTGCAGTGATTTGATAAGAAATCCTCCAGGCCCACTATAGGGCCTGGAAGATCGAGGCTGCCCACGCCCCTGCTATTGATGTACAACCATAGTAGAATCCCTATACTCCATGTTTCCATGTTAAATTTATCAGTACCTTAGCAGGCATTAGAAGAACATTTGCCGACCCTGTACTGGTTTGTCCTTCTTTGACCCTGGAGAATGTGTTAAACATGAGTCAAGTGGTAGACTGGTTAGATCGCAAGCAAAGGTCAATGTGGGCTTGTCTAACTATGTGCTTTCCTAGTCTCTTGAGGAAAAACAATGTAGTACCGGACACAATTACCCAGTCAGAAGGTCATTTCATGAGAAGAGACTAAGTTACTTTCACCAGATTATAGCCATAATCCCTACAATCCTGAGATATTAGAGAACTTGTAAAGCAAATTCTGCCTGCATGGGTACTGCCAATTAGGGAACATAATGTGTTAGTAACACTGCATGGCATATCATTACTGATATGATCAGTTGTGGTACAATCTAATGGGAGTATGGGAAATTGTGTGTGTATGACCCATCATCATTTTGGTAACATGTCAGATGTTAGCTCCCTGGATAGATCACAAAAAATGACAGCTCATTTTCAGTGTTTGACTCCCTGTTCCTGGTATAATAGAGATAGAGCCAAATGGATGGTTGTATCCTAATTAGGAAGTCATAAACATTCCAAAGAGGGTCTAACTTTGCAGATTGGACCAGTAGAAGTTTCTGGGTGACAATGCCATTTAAGCCCAAAACCGCGCTTAAATGCGCGCTTGGTCACCTAGGGGTTAAAGACACTGATATCCCTCCCCTATGGACACTTGGTCACCCTCATCTAACTCGCACCACTGATGAATTTCGGACCTAAACACTATGGGGGTTCTCATCATTGTTTGGACCACAGACTGATGGCTGTCAGTCACTGACGCACAAATCTTTTTAATTCCAATATCACTGCACACGGGGGGCTGACTTGCAGCTGATGGGCAGCCGACAGGCAGCAAACAGGTGGCCGCCATTCCTGCATTAGACTTCATGACCTAACTGGACCTTAAAACGAGCCTCACTTTAATAAGCTGCCTGTAGCTGCAGCCTGATTAAAATCAGCCACCTGTGACCCAAGCAGTCATGAAAACTCCCATAGCGTTAAGGTCCAATGTTCATCAGTAGTGCGAGCTAGAGGCACTTGATTGCTGTCCATAGGGCTGAATATCCAGGGTACTATCAGCCAAAATAAAATAAAATAAAAGTATGAACAAAACATCTCAGATCATGTGATGGTTCATAACCGCACATGCTACAAAATTGATATTGGGCAGTGTGGTTGTCACCTTAATCCCATCTCCGACCAATAAAACTAAATAATTATTTTGATTGATTTTGGATGTTCCTATCACGAAACTATAATTGTATATTTGTCTTTGAAACACAAGACCTTTGGCCTCTGGTTGAAGACATCTTTTCATTATTACAGCTAAATATACTGATGAAGAAAGAGCAATCTGGTACATTAATCCAAATAACATAAATATGGGAGCCCAAGGTTTGGATATTGAGGAATATTGCATGAGCCGAAGAAAAGTGCAAAATCCTCAATATCCAAATCATTTCTTTTTAAACTTCATCATGCTGGTTGTGAGAAAATCATGCTGATTTGAAGTGCATGTTTTTTTTGTGGTGTGGCCCTTCACGGCTTCCATACGATTCTTCTTTATTTGTTATATTATGGAGACATTTGGCATGGAGGGATCATCTAGGCTATCTAAGGATGTATGCATTTTAATAACTCGACATGACAAGCTTCCATTCTACTCTAGATGAACCAGTGAGTGAAATCTTGACAAATATATAATTGTAATGGTTCAAGTTCTTATATAACTTCGGTTCAGTTCGACATATGTCAATATCAAGCAAAACCAGACAAGTTAGCTCGGGTTAGTGCAACCGGCACATGTTTATTTCAGGATTTCAGGAATTTTTTTTTCAGGATTACATAAGTTCAAAGTGGCGCTTTGAAGATAGCTCGGTTCTCTTCAGGTGTTGTCCTGGCCGCAGCCAGAGACCAACTGAGCTCCCTACGCGGTCCCAGGTAGGGACTGGAGCAGCAAAGACTAGTGCTGCCGCCACCCCGTAGTGGCCAGAGATCGAGGCGACCTCTGGTCCCACCAGTGGCAACCGCACCGATCGACCTGCCCTCTCGAATAGGGAGCAAACATTATATACAGCGCTACACGAGCCCCTACATAATTTACATTGGTTCTCCTTACCGTACAGTGTGGCATCATGGCTAAGGCTCTCGCCCAGCTCCTCTGCAGAGTTCAATTCTCCTACGAGTTGGCACGATTTTCAATTTGAAACAATGGCAAGACTGACTTTGTATGTCCGCCAGCAGTTTCCCAAAAGATTTTAAGTCCAACTTGACCTCAAAAAAGTATATCCAGAAATCCCCAAAAAGCACATGGTCGTATAATTATGCTCTGATAAGGCACTGGTAGAGGAAGGCATAACAGTAAAGGAGGTGGCAGAATAGTGGTATAACAGTGAAGACCCACTGAATCTGAAGGTATGAAGGACAATTATGATCTTGCAGAGGGCTGTACGTAGACCTATTACTGTGTGACTGTCTCTGCTAACTGGCTTTGTCTTGGTATCAATAAGTCATACATGTGTCAAACTTAGTGAACCAAATACTTTCTCGAACCTAATTATGCCTCATTCCTTTTGGTCTTCATGATAAATAAATGCAGTCCTGATGAGTGTTTTAGGGATATAGCATCTAAAATGCTTCAATTCTGTTTGTAAGTTAATAAAAAGTTGTCCTTCAAGCCTCACTCTAAAAAAAGTTCAGAAAATAATGGTGCATTCCTCATCCCAAAGTTGCCAGAGAACTGTTATCTTTTCACAGAGACTCCTTGTACAATCGTGTAGGCTACTACTGTACTAGCACCTGGGGCTTCTTGTAAAAGATACACTTGTTCAGTGCTTTACAATTACGGTGGTCCACTGTTCAGTTTTACAAGGATCCCTGGTAGATTCAACAGTCTCTTTTACAGTTTGCATCAAATTTGACCAAATTCAATCCCATACAGTTAGTTCTTCTGAAGGTATGTGATATGCACATAATTATACACACTTTCCCTGCACACTTCACTCGCCTCAGTCCTAAGGTCACTCTTTTTAACCCTGCAACATTGATGCTAATGTGGCCAGCAGTTTCCCAAAAGATTTTAAGTCCAACTTGACCTCAAAAAAGTATATCCAGAAATCCCCAAAAAGCACATGGTCGTATAATTATGCTCTGATAAGGCACTGGTAGAGGAAGGCATAACAGTAAAGGAGGTGGCAGAATAGTGGTATAACAGTGAAGACCCACTGAATCTGAAGGTATGAAGGACAATTATGATCTTGCAGAGGGCTGTACGTAGACCTATTACTGTGTGACTGTCTCTGCTAACTGGCTTTGTCTTGGTATCAATAAGTCATACATGTGTCAAACTTAGTGAACCAAATACTTTCTCGAACCTAATTATGCCTCATTCCTTTTGGTCTTCATGATAAATAAATGCAGTCCTGATGAGTGTTTTAGGGATATAGCATCTAAAATGCTTCAATTCTGTTTGTAAGTTAATAAAAAGTTGTCCTTCAAGCCTCACTCTAAAAAAAGTTCAGAAAATAATGGTGCATTCCTCATCCCAAAGTTGCCAGAGAACTGTTATCTTTTCACAGAGACTCCTTGTACAATCGTGTAGGCTACTACTGTACTAGCACCTGGGGCTTCTTGTAAAAGATACACTTGTTCAGTGCTTTACAATTACGGTGGTCCACTGTTCAGTTTTACAAGGATCCCTGGTAGATTCAACAGTCTCTTTTACAGTTTGCATCAAATTTGACCAAATTCAATCCCATACAGTTAGTTCTTCTGAAGGTATGTGATATGCACATAATTATACACACTTTCCCTGCACACTTCACTCGCCTCAGTCCTAAGGTCACTCTTTTTAACCCTGCAACATTGATGCTAATGTGGGAAGACAAGGCACCATTGGAGGCCCTTTATCCAGTCTACAGGGGGTGATAGAAGGTACATCACATGGCACTAACATCTGGCTGTAGTACCTCTGGAGGGTCTTGCCAAAAGTAAACGAGGAACTGTGTGTGTAAATCTTTTCAAATAGTGCTGAGGAAAACGTGTATAGCCTAAATCGTTTTTATGATATTGACAAAAGAATTACAGCAAAATGCATGGGGAAACTCTTTTGGAGATGTGAAAAAAAAGTGCATGTTTTATCTAAACGATTATCCAAACGATCTTTTAGCAATACAAAAACGTGCACGTTTTCATTTTTGATTCACGTTTATCTTTTGGCAAGACCCTCCAGAACCCTGTATAACAAATATATATGATCAGGAATGAATGTGGGTGGTTGAAAGAACTAGGTAGAAACAGCTGTAGGGGCCAATTGGATCAAGGAATAGGTGAGGGGGCAGCTTATGAGAAAGTGAGAGAGTGTGAATGATAATGGGGAGCAAGAGAGTGTGAGGGGGATACAAACAGAGAGAGAGAGAGAGAGAGAGAGAGAGAGAGAGAGAGAGAGAGAGTGTGTGTGTGTGTGTGTGTGTAAGAGGGGGAGAGAGAGGGGGTAAGAGGGAACAAGAATGAGTGAGAGGGAGATGGCAGGGTCTAGAGGGAGTAAGAAATTGAGGGATGGCGTAGGGAGTGCATTACTGTCCGGGCAGGAGCAGGAGTGAGTCACAGAAAATAACGCAGATGACATGTATACAGGGTGTGGTCATAGGTGTGGTTCGCCTAGACTCTTCTGTTTCTTCTGACCAATTTAATCTCCTAAGTAAGCAAATTTAACAACTATATAGACAGGAGTGCTTTAAGGATCCGTACACAGGCATTACAGTAGGGTTTTGTGTGCCATGGGGATAGGGGTGCTGCTATCAAAGAGCACCCTATAGTATTGTATACAATAATACACAGTGGCAGCTCTTTCTTCGAGTCCTGACTTTCAAAAATGTGGGATAAACAGATGTAGGCTATTAAGCCATTTAGAGATATTAGAATATAGAAAGAAACAATAAGTGTGAGAGACATGGATTTAAAGGTCTGGCTTGTATTGAGGTTTTCTGACATTGCAGTTCAGCAAACTATTTGTAAAGTCCATGAAATATGAAATTAGAGCCATGATGAGCCAACCTGTAGTTGTGGTCTATTCGATTTCTCATCCTACAGCTGATATCTATTTTGGAACGTCAGCTTTGAGCAGGCATACAATGTTAGGTAATGGATTCACAGAAATATGTTTGAGACATGATCACACAAGTGTAAACGGAATTATCTAACTATCTGAGCCTCAGGAGTGCTTTTTTGCTCATAACCCCCGTGCGTTATCCAGCCATAACGCACTCTCAGACCTTTTCTTCGGCTTCAAGAGGCTGCTGGTTTCAATCTGGACATGTTAATAAATTGAGGAATATACAAAGTCAACTCCTCCATACGTTTCCTGTTAAAACCGTTTAAGTTCAACGGGGAATCGATCCCCGGCCGCTGGGGCAGGAGGCGAGCTCGCTGTCCACTATACCAAGCCGACCGGTGCTAGAAATGAATCTACATCAAGAATTTGAAAAAGTTGTCCGACATACCTGATGTTTACACACCTCGTTAGCCTAGAATCCATGGAGCCTGGTGGAGTTATTAACAGAGAACCATCCTTAGATATCCTAGATGAACATGCCATGCCAAATTCCTCCATTTTCTTCGAAATAAATAAGAATCCATTGATTTTCCACATCGATACGAGTCGGGACCCGCCCCGTCCGGCCATTCCTTGCTCGACGCGTGCCTGACCTAGTTTTTACATCCGGGTACCTCCCCGCTATGTCAACAAGAAGCAATGGCCGTGTACCGGGCTGTGTGCGTTGGATCGTTATGGAAAATCAATGGATTCTTATTTATTTATAAGAAAATGGATACAAAATGTAGGCGAACACCAACTAGAGATCGTATATTTGGCGCTGCTAGAATTATGGGACTTGACACGCTTGGATTATACATGAAAAGACGTTGGAAAGACGAGGGTATGACGGGTGGAGTAAAAACAATGGCTACGGTGGATTGGCAAACCGAGCTGATCGCATGCACTTACAAAATGTCTTCTCCTGGATTAATTCTTGGGTTATAAGGTAAGAAATTAATACAAAATGGAGGAATATGTTCGATAAACGCTTTAATGCATGTTATGGGTACGCACTCGTGGGTTTATGGCTTAATAATCCACTCGCCCTTCGGGCTCGTGGATTATTAACCCATAAACCCACTCGTGCGTACCCATAACATACATTAAACGCTTATTATTCTGCAGACTAGGTCTTGTTTAACCACACTTTCAGACACTACAAGCACTATTCAAATATGTACACTGTGATTGGGTTTAGTAAGACTTTCATTAGAAAACCACATGGGGGATGCTGATACTATAAAGGGTTCTGTATGGGAAATGTGAGTAGCTCATAGAGTAAATGTCAATGCTTTTTACTGCACAGAGCAGCTTATCTCCATAGTTTATTGGTGTGGACACTGAACGGGAAACAAAGTCATATACAGGGATAGTGGCAGCTACTGGAAAAGGTAACGTATACCAGGCATATAGCAATACTCAAATGAACACTCATTAACTGACCAGGCTTACAACTACTTTATGGAACTGTAGGTAGCTGCATAAGGCAGATAAGGCATATAACTAAATTCCCTGCATCTATTCACTTTTTCAATAATTATAGTAAGGACACATTTCTGTAATGGACAAATTCATACATCTTTATAAGAAGTTAGTAGAGACTCTTGTCATACTAGGAGTATCATTATTTGTATGATCAAGTTGTCATATGAGAAATATCATATGACTAGTGGCTATAAGCAGTAAGGATATCAAGCTCTATGTGTTCCAGTTATCACTGGTTTATTCAAGGTTTAGGCAGTATTTATGTATCAGTAATACAAATGTCAATACACAGGTAGTTCACACACATTAAGTATAATATGAGTATAAGTAAGTGTTCCACTCCTATGTATAATAGTAATAATACATTGTCCAATATAGGTTCTAGGTGGGTTCCCACAACCTAGCTCCTGTCCTGCTGATAGCGGGATAATATAAAATATGCAACTTTACCCTCTTGTAGATAGATGGCCACAAGTGGGGTTTAGTCCTATGTCTGTCTGACATAGTCTAACCCAGCAAAGTGTTCTTGTGGTAGATGCATAGCGGGCTCAGGAGAGCTGGACTGGAGATGTTGTCACTGAGGTGGTTCTCTGGATACTGACTGGATGGAAGGTAGGGCTGAGCTTAAATAGCCAACCCTAGCATCCTTCCTCTAGACTAGCTGGAGCCAACAGCAACTGCCACTGTTATTGTCCATTAGTGCTGAGTCTTTCATGTCCCTGGGGGTACATAGGAAGCCCCCATCATCAGTGCGCCGCCCCCATTGTCCCGGTCAGTTTGGCATGTTCAGTGACCCGTAACTCAACCGTTTATGCAACTGCGCACTTTGCAAATGTGGGAAGTGGAATGTGTCAGCTCCCCACACCTTGCTGCACATGCGCACAAGTTGCACCAGTTTGTCTGTGGCGCACAGAAAGCTCAAAACATCTCAGTAGCCTAGCTTCCTTAATAATGGGACTTTTAACACCGGATTAAAACCATGAGATGTGCCTTGTCCAGGCACGTCTGGACCTTTTGGACCTTAACCATTAAATATACTATTGTTCATGTTCAGTGAACCATGGGGTCGGTTGCTTTGGTCCTTTACATTATATATATTCACATAGCTGGTGATCAGTGGACCGTGAACGCTCATATATATGAAGTTATATGTATTAATGCCTCAACTTATATGCATTGATACAATCAAATGTTACAATTTATGGCATTATTAAAGTGTACATGATACTCTACTGTGGTATGAGAAAGTGATGAGGTAATCAGTGAAAAATAGTGGGTTATCCTTTTCCTGGGGGTATTTCTTTTTCTTTTTCTTCACCAGCTGGCTATCAGTAGATCCAAATGATACAAGGTGTCTTAGTGTTATTAGTAAAACATACTGGTTCTCTGTTTGCTCAAGGTAGTTTACCTTCAGTTGACCTGAGATCCTCTGAGGGTCAGGTCCTCCAGTACCGAATTGGTCACCCCAACCCCCCCCCCCAAACAGAGAAGTCTCCATGGATCATGAGGTCGGGTAGCATCCTGGGGATGCCATAACCCAGTTTCCTATTCTCCTCTATGTTGTATTGTGAACACACACTTCAATTCTTTTGCCAAAGATCGCCTAGATCAACTACTTAAGTCAATTATCTCTTACCAGCCTATAGATGGGATGTGACCAGGTGCAAATATTTAACAAAAATATAGCTTTGCATGGTCACCGGCTATAGACAGTGTTTAAGTAATTAATATAGACCCACTTTATTCCTTATTCTACCCTAGAGTACATTTACATTCAACATGGAGCCAGGAAGTGAAAGGGAGTGAGCACAAGCTTAGGGAATCCTTAATCGATCACTGGGAACTTAAGCCATGGTCACACAATCATGTGGAAGGGAAATTACTCAGCAGACTAGGCGTCGTATAACAACAATTTCCAGCACGTGGGAACCCGGGAGAACCCAGGGCACTGTTCAAATACAGGAGGTGTGATTGGTTAGGGTATGACTTTGATTATAAAGCAACAAGGGTGACAATGGTATACATAGAGGTTCCTGTATGGGGATTGGGAGTGGCTCACCGAGCTATCCATATAGTGCACAGAGCAGCTCACTTCATTTGCTCTATGGGATGTATATTATGCAGCAAACAAAGCTGAATACAGGGATAATTGTAGCTACAAGAGCTGCTCATATTCACATAAGATCTCCTAGTAGCTTGGAGAGAAATCTGTGTTGATAGAAGACCAGGTTTGCCAATAGACTGTGCACAATGAACAGTTTCCTCGCGAGTTGGAAGTTAGATTACATATTATGGGTGTTTAAGAGGCCTTATCAACTTCCAAAATGAGAACACGTTTCTTACTGATGAGGACAGTTACTCAACGATACCTTTCCAATAGATACAAATAGATAATAGTGTTTGGTTATTTTATGAATAGAATAGAGACTCCATTCTAATCATTGGCATATGGAAGAAGTGCAACAATAAGTAAAAGGTACTTTTTGGTGCAGCAGGCCTGGCCACTTGCTGCCCCATCAGGTGACTATTATTTTCCAAGGGATGATGTGCCTCTTAGTGGTACAACACCTCAGTTCTGTGTTTGCTCAGCCTGACTCCAGGTTTACACACAGCTGACCTGAGGTGCCATAGCTCCTCCAGGGTCAGGTCCTCCAGTACCCGACCACTGACCTTTATTCCTCCACAAACAGGGCACCTTCTCACCCTCTCACCTCACTTAAGTACATAGGTACATACACCCTATATCCACTTGCTGCTAAATGTTGATGTACACAGTCCCCATTAGGATGTCCCTGTAATTCCATGCCACAAAGGCTTTTGCTCTTTTTTTCGATTTTCTATTTCATTAAGAGGAAGGGGGAGTCTTTCCCACGAGGAAAATACACAAAATATGATTTTTTCTTCTTGCTCTAACTTCCCTCTGATGTGCACGGAGTAACATTACTTACTTATTCACAATCAAAGGTAGAACAACAATACTTCTGAAAGTGCCAAATTTTGCATCCCAATTACTACGCACCTTGCACAACCATGAGATATAAATAGTGCTCTTCTAAGGCCACTTTTCTATGCTCCACCATGTCTTGCTGTATGATGTGTCTTGGGAATGCACCGTCCCTAGTTATTGCCTAAATCATCTGGAGGCTATTGCGAAAAGAATCGGAAACGGATTCTCACTGTCGTAACTCACATTCCAGTTCCTGGCTGATCTGCTGCTTAGAACCAACTTCTCACCCTACACTCAGAATCAATCCTCTTTGTGTGAATAATACTGGGAAACATTCACCAATTCATTGAAACTTAAGAATCAATTCTATAACCTATTACCTTGCTGTAAAACAGGGGAGAAGTAATATTCTGACATATGCAGCTGAAGGAAGCAGTTGGTACTCTGACACCTTTTCTGTAGATATAAAAGATATATAAAGCAAAAATCTCTGTGTATGCCATAGTTGTAGGTCACTTTGTACTACATGTGAGTAGGGCCTGACAGTACCTGACAGTACCCAATAGTGTTGTATGTTCGGTAAAAAAAAAACTCCCGTTTTGGTGGACTCCTGGTTAATGTCGTCGTGAGCCACACCTGTATAAGCCTAGGTTTGAATGCCATAACAAATTATTCCACTGTGTATCTCTTGGGACTTCTCAAATGTGTTCAACCTAACAAAGTACCTTCTGCAGTTTGATAGCGTTATCAACAGTTTATATCTAAGTCATTAACTATCGAAGGTATATATTATATTCTATATCAACGATGCAATCCTCATCTCACAGTTTGCCGAGTTCTGTCATTAATTTCACAGAGATTCCTTGTATTGCCACCTGGTTCAATGCTATATTAACATCCGGTGGTCCATTTTACAAGGATCCCTTGTAGATTCAACCGTTATTTCTTACATTGTAACTCAGTTAGAGGCACCGATATTATGATGGAGGGAGGGGGACAAACATATGGCATGCCATGCTCTATGTTAGATACCATTTAGCCAATGCATGCCAATGTAGCTGTAGGCTATAAGAAAGGTGGCAATATCCACAATGTACCCAGGTGTTGGGTGTGGTAGCTATAGGAGAGATGGGAGGGTGTACATTTACTGAAATGTACAGCAGGTGTGATAGGTAAACACTGGCTCCGGTTCCAAGAATCTGACTAAGGAGGAAAAGGAATGTCTGTTCATTGTCTGTTTGGAATTATGTCCATCACACCACCTACGTACATAGGACTGATTCCTAGGACACTCAAAAATAGCATCTACCTCTTTTTCATTTTAAGCACGGATGACAGGTATTGGATTTAGGGCATTTCCTATACCAGGGCTGCCTTAAAGGTTTCTCAATAACCACATGGTGTCCAGAGGAATAAGAACATAGAACCAACATAACCCTACATAGGCTCCCTATATTAGTATCCGATCAAGTTGCTCTTTCACCTTTTGCTTTTAAACAATAAGATTAATACCGATTATATAATTATATATCTCAATACATATTGATACACATTAGCCTAAAGATAATTGCCGTTTTATAGCTATTTCAGGTACATGTATTAGTAAAGCCTAGTAAAGGTCATTGTAAAGCCTAGTAAAGGTGCCTATTTTGTAGATGTAGCAGTATGGGATATTTAGAGTAAAAGTGTAGATTGGCGTGTAATTCCATAGGAGCAAGGTCACTTCCTCAATGTCAAGGTCCTACAAATGTCTGCTGTTGCGCCATAATGCGCCTTCTACCGATGTCTGCTGTTGTTTGCTGTTGTGCCATAAGGTGCCTGCTATGGTTGTCTGCTATTGCGCCATAATGCACCAGGAGGTTAATTCAAAACATCCTGGGATCGCAACCCCAGTGATCTTAGGAATTATTCTATTAAGCGATCTTAAGATCAGACTGCGTTTACATTTCCTAGCCAGCACTAAGATCGCATGGATCTTAGCCTCAGCCCTCCTACACTATCCCAAGAAGTACTGACTGGGCACAGGGGTAAGAGTCCCAAAATAAAGGAATACCTGTGGAGTCACTCTTCGTCACAACAGTGTTTATACCATCGTTCCCCGTCCCCATATGGGCTAACAAAAGAGCACAGGGTGCAGTTGACCCAGTACAGTATTCAAGAGTTGTTCCCATGAATTTATGATTTATGTTTGCCTATTAGAAGCATTGTGCCCCCCCCCCAGGACAAAGAGAGAGAAGGGAAGAATTACCTTACAGTGCACTTAACGCATGAGTAGCCATAAGAGCCCTCAAGGACACTCAGCAAACGTCCTCCCTCCCCTCTATATGTATGCGGCAGGCTATTCACTCTTTCGATCAGGAGTGTTCCCTGTAAGTGCTCTTGTACTCAGGAGAGGCCTGCAACCACTGCATTAGATAGAGTAGACTGGCCAGGTCTTATGATATATGTGCCTACACTAAGATTGCTGGGGTTGCAATCCCAGGATGTTTTGAATTAAGCTCCTGCTCCCCCTGAGTTCTCTTTAGGTAGGGGAGAGTGTAGCGGTGCGGCATGTGCGGCATGGAGGTTCAACCACTCTCCACTGGGGGTGCCACAGTCAGTGTGCTATCTATGAATAGTGGCACAGATCATGGAGCTCCTCAGTTCGCTTAGGCCTGTAATAGAGAGCCCACCTCCATGCCACAGGGCAGACTTTAGGAACGACGTGTATGTTGATGTGAAGAGATGAATCTGATGAAGTGATGCCATATTACAAAGAGAATGGTTGTAAATACCGGATGATTGACTGAATACAAGCCTTTATTTACTCTTGCCTTCCAGTCTTCTTTTACTATAGGGAAATCCGTTACAATATGCATATCAGGAGGATACTCTCTGGTTTTGATGTTCTGTACCTCTTATTGGGCTCATAATTCAAGAATAAATTGTCTGGTTTTGATAGGGGTTTGGAGGATACATATTCACTATATGAGGGGTTTAAACCTATCAGGGTCACAAGGTCAGTTGTTTAAGGTCAAGGTTATAAGTGAAATTCAAACTAACATATCAGGAGAATATTGTACAGTTTTGCTGGATAGGGGTTTCCTGGGAGCAGGATTCACAAAATAATTTTTCCAGGCTAATTGGAAGGAACAGGCTGGGTAACTTGTTCAAGGGCAAGGTTATATTTGCAATATAGCCCAGGGCTATAAGGTTGACCCGGTTGACCTTGGATGCATTATTAACCAATCAGAAATTTCCCTGTATTCAGTGCAGGATTTTTTGGTTACATTATGTAACACCTGGTACCCATCATGCTGGTTCTTATCAGTGCTGTCTCACCAGGTGCCAGACCCGGGGGGGGGGCACTTGCCCATGAAATGGATATCGACTGCAGCCCAACTCTCAAGAGCGGTGGCGGTGGATTCCCACCCAACCCCGAAAAAGGGGGACAGTGGATTCCCATCAGACCTCTAATAGCAGGGCGGTGGAATTCCATTAGATCGCAAAAGGACTGTATATTTTATACACCAATGATAAAAGTGAAAATGAAACAAAATGTATACACCAGTGATAAAAGTGACAATGAAAGATTTTGCTCCATACAAACACATGAGTACAATAGGGTTTAGGCTTGAAGGGGGGGGGGCACTCCAGTCAATATTTGGGATTGTTGAAAAAGGGGGGGGGGCGGTCAATGTCTACCTTATCAGTCAAGTAGGTCAGATTTCAAGATCACTCGGAGATAAGGCGGTAGGGTGGCAGTTGAGGGTGACCTATATATAGTCAGGGCCCACCCAGGGTGCCAGATCAAGCAATGGCCGATCCACTAGGTTTCTATACTAAACTCTATACACTAATTTTTAAGACATGGGCCACCAGGGCTCATAGTGTGAGAAATCATGGCTCAGCCCTAGAAGTGCCTATCTTGCCATTGACAACTATCTCAAGATGCATTGTCAAAATTTATCACATTCTTCTCTTACACAACAAACATAGATGTATAGTTCATCTTGTAAGCCCTTATCTTTGCCAAGCATCTCAGCCCATGAGAAATAGATTTTGAAGAAACCTGTGGGACAGCTTTTCTGTATAAATGTTTAGAAGAATTCAACTCTATTGGAGGACAACTTTTGACTTTTGTCACACAGAAGTGGACTCCCTGGGATATATTTCCACTGATCCACCCCTTGAAGGGCCGTCTCGAGGAGACAGCCCCCTCAGGGTGGATTGATAAAAATGTATTGACACACATTTATTCCTGTCTATGTATTGTTACAGTAGGGTATTAACTTTATGCTACAGGTCATGGGATAATGTCAGGGGGAAGTCTATCATGGGGGAGGGGTAATAATCATACACAAAGGAAGTCTTTATCTCATAGTTTTGACGATAGAGGGAGCTGATCACCCCCATCCCATCCGTACTGCTCCTGTGCCAGATCAAACAACTCCCATCCAGGATTTAGCAAAATCTCATCAACTGTGACACGATCTGCAAAAAGGGCCCTTAGTGCAGGGTGCAATAAGGTCCCTATTCCCAGTACATGTCACAACTAGAAAAAGATCTGCTCAAATCTCGACTTCATTCCCTAGCCCTTGGAGACAGGATCTCAGGCTCCATGATAGTATCATATACCATTTTATTATTCCATAAATTGTAACATATTTTGTATTAATCAAAGAAATATCTATGAAATTAATACATAGGTTGGTTCTAAGAGCTATAAGAGCGCTCAAACTTTACATAAGAGCGTTCATGCCCCACTGCACACCAGCCACAGTCAGTTAGACTAAGTTTATGACATCAAAAGGTCCGACCTAATGGTTCACTGCACAATATAATAAGAATAAGGGTCTCAGTGTGCGACCTCATGGTTCAATGCACAAATTAATAACTTGTAAGTGAATGCAACCGGCCGTCACGGGTGCCTGAGCACCGCTGACGCCGTCATGAGTGTCTGAGCACTCTAAGGACTGAACAATGGGTTACATAAGCACGACGCCATAACCTTCCGGTCGCTCTAGCGTCGCTCCTGAGCAACCTAGGTCAAATATCAAAAATTCTATGGAAAGCCCATAATTAGACGGTCAGAATGAGCCCAAGATCAAGGCTGAACTCCCAGTATTAAGGAAGTTACGCCATGGAGACTGAATCGACCTCCGAGTAAGCTACAGACAAACCGGCGGGAGTTACGCGCCTATCCAGCGGGCATTATAATCTTGGCACATTCAGCTCCGCGCATGCCCAAAATGGCGGTTATACAAGCATAAACGGCCGAGATATGAGGGTCTAAAGATGCAGAACCGACCGAGACAATGGGGGCCATAGCGGCGTCCATGGGGGTCCTTTGTCCCCCTGTGACACTTGAAAGGGTCCCCTCAAACAATTGTAGAGTTAGGCAGATGCTGCTGGCTCCAGTCAGTCTGGAGGTGCTTTTCCAAGATTTGCTACAAATAGCCTGTCTGCACCTCCAGGAGGACACATCACCAAGAACCGCTCTAGAGGTAACATCTCCAGTCATCTCCTGCTACCTGCTATACCACTGCACTATGGTGAAACTATGCTAGACAGGCATTGGTTTCCTACCATTAGTGGCCAGAGGCTATCTTCCTCAAGACTTCCACCAGAGGGTAAAGTTATCCATTTATTACATTATTCCTCTAAGCAGCAGGTCAGGAGCTAGGTGTGGGAACCCACCTAGAAGTATGCTGGACACTGTATTATTAATACCTCACAGGTGGAGTGGAACTGAACATTGTACTTTATAAATTACTGTATGTTTACTGCATGCACTAATTACCTACATACTAACTACTGTATGATTGATATTTCTTACATGTTGCCTAAAGCTGAATAAACCAGTGACAACTGGAAATAAAACATTATTTTATTATGAGCCTGATGTATTTACTCCTTACACCACTAGTCATATGATATTTCTCATATGACAACTTGATCATGCCAATTACTAGTATGACAATAGCTTGTAATGCTGACTGACATTGGGATGGATGTACTTAGCAGATGCATCTTCCTAACTGATTCTAAATACTACAAAGATGGGGAAACATTCAACCATTGGATCATCATCTTAAAGTGAGAAAAGTTATGTATTAGAATTTTTGTTTTGTTTTTGGTATTTTGTACACATGCCAGTCCAAGCAACAAGCAATAGAGGACCCATCAACATACTAGACACATCTGTATCATAGGATCATTAATGTATTCTTATGAATTTGTTATATTACCAAGACTGTCAAGGACATAAAGCAGAAATAAGGTGTCTTGTGATTTCACCATGCACTGTATACCACTATAGGTCGCTGGTTTTGCCCCTGTCTTTGGCTCCAGCTACTTCTGCTTAATTCTTCTTCATGTCATACATACTCCCAGAACATATCACTATTGAGGGTCTGCACTAACTGGCACAGATGCAAAACGGAAAGCACCCACCCTGATGGTCCATATTCTATAACTTCTTGTATACAGAAGACAATCCCTATGTCTTCATATATATTTGTTTCACCCTCTTGTCTTTAAAGAATGGATAACAGGTGAAGGACTTCCAAATTTACTCAAATTCATAAGTCACTGCTACAAATTTATGTGTATCCCTCAAAATCTATGGATATTCAGCGATCTGATACCCATTCATAGAGGAAGCTGGTGTGTGGCTTACATTACATGATATTACCCTTGCTCTACATGGGGTGACTGTGACCCTGTTATTGTTGTTGTCAGGGATGAGGGGGGAGTTTTTGGACTTTTTCCTTTCAATGTTATGCAGGACATTTGCTGCTTCCATGACTTTGTCAGAAATCTCCCGTTGTGGTTGTGGTTCCACAAGCGATTCTGTTTCTGTTTTAACCTGAATAATGACTCCACCTTTTGAGACATCTACTTCATGTCTGATTGAACTGACTGAAGGGGCAGGCTTTCTGAAATCATGTCCCCCCTGGTACGGGCAGAACTAACAAGATTAATTGCATGGTTTAAAGGTTCTTCGGGGATTTCTTCAGTCAATACGTCGATGAAAGAGTCATCGTTTTTATTAGCCTGGTCAGAGAGTCCATGTTGATCCCCTGCCTGATTCTTTTGACTGGTCTCATAAGAAGCTATGTCCTGTGCCCCTCCTTGGCCTACATCCTCGTTGTCTGTTTGCCCCTGCTGTATGCCTTCTTTTGCCTGAGTCCCAGCCTTATTTTCTCTCTCCTCCTTTAGTTCAGCCTTTTTTTGTGCGTACTCATTATGTTCTGGCTTGTTTTGTTGAGACTTGTTTTCTCTGGCCTCATTTTCTTCCATCTGATTTTCTTCAGCATGGTTTTGTTCAGACTTGTTTTCTGTAGCCTCATTTTCTTCCGTCTGATTTTCTTCAGCATGGAGTTGTTCCGACTTGTTTTCTGTAGCCTCATTTTCTTCGGTCTCATTTTTTTCATCATGGATTTGTTCTGACTTGTGTTCTGTAGCCTCATTTTCTTCCATCTCATTTTCTTCACCATGGCTTTGTTCAGACTTGTTTTCTTCCATCTCATTTTCTTCTGCCTCGTTTACTTCACCCTTGTTCACTTCATCTACATCCTCCGTTCCACCCTCTTCTGTTGGACCCTCCTTGTTCCCACTGATGTCGGTTGGTTCTAGCTTTTGTCCCCCGTCTTCTTCTGTTTCACAGTCTGGATCTAGCTGTTGTGTGCCTGTGGCCTCTGTCGTGGCGTTGTGACATGCCCCTTCCTCCTCTTTGGCATTGTGTGCTCCTCCAGTGTCATGAGCCAGTCTTAAGTCAGCTTTAGGTGGGCTACAGGTCATGGTTACCAGGCGGCCTGCTGAGGGAGCAGGATCAACGACCAGAGATCCGTCCGGGTTCAGGTGCAATAGATTGTCAGTGTCTACAGAGTTGGGATCCAGGGACACAACTGTGAGAGAAGAAAAGTAGAAGAAATTCACTTCTGTGTTCCTGTACAAGAGAGATTGAAGATGATCGTCTGTCTGCTGCCTGTTCACTTCCATGGTGGAGAGAAGTGATTCTACTTTGGCTAGTCTCAGGTCATGGTCTAACGAGAATGGGTAGGGACCATTGTCTTTGCTACTCTTTTCATTCTGATTGGGGTCATCGGCACATTCTTGTTGCGCCTTGTCTTCAAAACTAAGTTTCCTGCTGCTCTTTCCACTTTTTGTGACTTGTCCTGCAGCCGTGGGCTCCTTCACAAAGTGGATTTGGGTGAGGGGCCCTTAGGAGTAGAAGTGGCGGGCTTCTGATAATCTGTCACATCTATGACATCATCGTCTCTGTCCAAGATTTTTACCTCCATGTCATCAGACATGTCATTTAGAAAGTCCTTCTCCCCAGTCAGGTCTATTTGAATATCCCTTGAAGCAGCCCCTCTCACAGCTCTCTTCCCTGGCTTTCTGAAGGGTTTATTCTCGGAAATAGGTGGAGGACACTTAGCAGCGACTCGCTTTTCAGGAGTCAATTTCCTTTGAACACCTGAGGTAGAAGGCATGACAGGAGAGGGGTAGATGTTTTGGTACTTTTAACTGGAGTGGCCTTGACTTTCTTCACCGTAGTAAACAGCTGATGTTCAGCTTTTATGTCCTCCTCCGAAAGCACCAATATAACCTTTTACGGGGTCAGTATGTCCCTACGTGTAGCTTGTTTACTTGTGGGAGAATCCTTAAGCTGGGTAGAACCCTTAGCCTGTCTTTTTTGTCTTCAGACATTTCTGCTTTTCCTCCTCAACCTTGTCTGTGTGATAAATCACTTTTCCACCTTTACCTGTAGGAAAATTAAAGAAGACAAAGAAAGGATTAAAGGAAATATTTGGTACCAATCTTTCATACATGAAAAAAGAAAAGGTTATTTCTTTCAGCCTTTTGTTTTTTGGCCCAAGCTCTAAAAAGATGGCACTATTTTTTACATTAAAAAAAACCAAGCAAGCTGTAAAGAGGGGTTTCATGATGGTAAATATTCCTACTACTGAGAATAATATTCATGGAAATAAACTTTTTCACGGACCTGCAATGCGGATGGCCCCTTAATACTTAAGGCAAAGGGCCTCTGTCAGTGTCATGCCAGTTACTTTACGACCCTTGTCTATTTCCGCAAGCATTTCGTTGTTATGAAAGTTATAAACTAGATTAGAGTGTCTGCCTCATTGAAAACTTAAATCCAAATGTAATACTCCGTTAAACTAAATACTCTATAAATGCATATTTCAAGAAAAAGCTGGGAATGAAACATGCAGCTATTTATTTCTGACGAAATGGTTTCATTCTTACATGTACTTTAGAATGTATTAGAATAAAGCACTAAGAGAAAAAGTAAAGAGAGATAAAACATTTTAATTATCTTACCTTTAACCTTCCAGTAAAAATCGTTAATAAAATAAGTATTCAGAATATGTACTACTTTTTTTTAACTCTTCTTCTACCAATCACGCATTTTTGCAAGTTTACTGTGCTTTACCGGACGCAAATTTTTGTGAGTTACTCGCCGATTTTTGGCCAATTTTGACCAATTTTTGACCCTCTATAACTTCGTTAAAAATGGGTGAAATCTCACAATTTTTTGGGGATGTGCTCTATGGGCAGACCAATCCATTAGGCTGTATGGATATTTCCCACTTGATGGTAGGCAGGTGAACATGGATGGGTTTTACTTTTGAGTGGAATGATTTGAGCAATATTAAGGGGGGAAATGTGAAGAAAACTGACTTAGGCTATTTCTTCATGAGGATTGGTGACAAAATCAAGAACATATTCTGGTGCATTATGGGTCAAATCCATGTTTCTTCCTGTTGCCATGGCAACAAAACAACTAGTATCACATTTTTGTTTATTTTGGTTGCCATGGCAACAGGAACGAACATTTTTCCTGAATTGTTTTCCAGTGAAAAGTCTGATAAGTCATAGAAATAATGACACATGCAGTTTATTTCATCTTAAAAGATTAATTTTTAACTAAGATATTTCAATTTGAAAATTGATAGTATTGCATGATCATTTCATTTACCAACATTATTAATAATGCAATATCTCTTCAATAAGGGCCTCTGTACACTAATAGGGGTGTCTCACTTTTTGATTTTTTGAGACAGCATATTCCATCATAACTTCACTTATGATTGGAATATATAGAAAATTCCTTCAGTTTCTGAAAGCCCACATCGTAGTCCATTCACAAAATTTCCACCTTAATAAGGTCTAAGATTATTCGGTTTTGATAGACCTATATTTATGTAGAATCTGGTAGAAGAAGAGTTAAAATTTTCCATCATAACTTCACTTATGATTGGAATATATAGAAAATTCCTTCAGTTTCTGAAAGCCCACATCGTAGTCCATTCACAAAATTTCCACCTTAATAAGGTCTAAGATTATTCGGTTTTGATAGACCTATATTTATGTAGAATCTGGTAGAAGAAGAGTTAAAATTAAGACATACAGAAACAAGTACAACCGAGAATGTATGGACTAGGTCATACCAAGATGAAACAATGGAACATGGTAATAAGTTCATGTACACACTAATGATAGATTTTCTTTCAAGAAATAGTAGGTCAATTCCAAAGAACACAGAAAAAGGAAATAAGTGTCCCAGCCTTCCTTCCTTCTTTAACGCAGCCGAGTTTTTACCTCTTGCTTTCAACAAGTGCTTTTGGTTATAGCAGGAGTAAAATAGACCCCTGTGTTCCTTCTCATTCCAAGTCGACTCCTTGCACCGAAGTGTTCCTCGGGATATGTTTTCCTCATCGGTCAGTTCACTGGATTCATCGACCACATATTCTTGTTCTTGCTTTACTTTAAAGATTGTAAGTTCACTGAAGAAAAAGACAAGAGGGGGAGGGGGGAGGGTCATAAATACTCTAGTAAGGGATCAAGTTATTTGTGAAAGGGCAGAACATAGACCTGCTGAAGAGGTAAATGAAGCTTGAGTGTGCACTATAGGTAGAAGAAAGGTAGCCTATGCTTTTCTAAGAAAGGAATAACTTGAAATAGACGGCCGTGTTGATATAGAGAAAAGGGGTGTGAAGTTTTACTCTACTATCGCTCATGCCGGTTGGCGTAGAAATGGAGATAACAGAAAAAAAAGACTTTACAACTGTGAAAATGAAAGGAATCCTGAAGTTTGGCCTGATGTACTCAAGATGGTATGCTTCTGTAAACTTTACTTACTTCTGTTTCGTCGTACAACATGGTTTCAGAAACTGTTGACTATAAGAAGACTGTACTTTATTTTGGCGGCCGCTGACAAGCCTGAAGTGACGTTGTGAGGATTATAGGTCAACTTACGCTGGTCTCCCGGGTTCTTTTCTCGCTGTGCTGAATTATCGTTGCAGGAATGGGGAAATCAGAAAGAGAATAACTTTTCTCGTCTCGTTTCAGCTATGAGACTCATTGGGGACCTCCAGGTGGGCCTTCCAGAAATTGTCTGGCTAATAAAATGATGAAACAGATCTGTGACATCTATGCATTCTTTTAGGCCAAAATTCAACACCTCTTGCACCCTATGTGTACACTTTGGGCTACCCCCATCCCTCTATGCATAATACATAAGTCAGGGATTCCCACACTCCAGCAAAGATCCACCTGATATGTATGTTTGTATTGCAGTTAGGACCTTGACCTTGGGGAAATGACCGTGTTCATTTCCTCTCACCTCTCCCTCATTTTTTTAATCAGCATCCTCAAAATCCCCTATATAATTGACCAGAAGCAGCCATTCGCCTCCTGAAATAAGATTTTGTATTGTAATTATGACCTTGACCTACTGAAAATGACCTTGAATATTACCTCAAATCTGTCTCAAACCGTCAGTTTCTAAATCAGCATCCTCCAAAACCCCTTTTCTGATGTAAAGATTACCAAAATCAGACTATTTCTTCCTGAAATATGAGCCTGACGACAATATATCGATATATGCGAGTTTGTATTGCAATTATGACCTTGACCTTGAAGATGTCATGATCATCAGAATCAGCAAATAACTTCCAGGAAGAAGAGTTTGTATTGTTATCATGATCCTTGACCTTAAGCAAATGACCTTGAATATGACCTCAAATTGGTTTGAAACCCTCATTTTCTGAATACGCATCCTCAAAAACCCCTTTCCCAATAAAAAGATCACCATAATCGGACAATTTCCTCCTAAGATATGAGCCAAAGTATATTTAGTGGTGGCCATTTTGAAAAGGGCCCCAAAAACGGTGTTCCAGAGCCGGAAAAATTTGGACCCTAAGATTTTCTGATTCACATTTCTATAACCTTTCCAAATCTGCAAAAAAAATCAATTTTGACAAGAGAATCCCACTGGAGGCCTTTTTTGGACACACCATTCTGCACTATAATACTAATACCTGTCTGGAGCATTCACAGATAGGAAGGTATTTGTAAATGATTGAAGGTACTTGTAGTAATACAAATAGAGCTGATGTGTCATGCTGTCAGCTTTCTTCATCACTGTCTGTATAGTCGCTTTCTCTATTTACTGTGTATTTATATTATAGAGCTGGTGTTCCTTCATAAAGGAACAGTCTATATATTATGAAGCACTCAACATTAGTATGGAGACCTACTCTTATAGGAACCATACTTAGGTAGGACAACAGGGGGTTGTTTCAATATCTCTGATGACAACATAGGGCTCAAATCGTCAGGAAACTCACTATGAATGTAATGTATGATGATTAGGCTTTGAAGAGTGCATTTTAGGGGCTGATAGAAGCATGAGGCGGAGTTGAAAACTTCTATCAGTCTATCAGTTTCTTCTTCAAGAAGCACTAGCATGCACCAGTTAGTTCAAGTCTAATCATCACACATTGCTTTTATACCATGGTTTCCGCTATTTAATCTATTTATTTACCTTTAAAATGATGAAATTTTCAAGTATTTCTGTTGTGAGTCGGAGCGGACGAGAAGGCCTTCCGCCATATTGGTTTCTTGTTTACCAACAAGCCAAGCCAGGACCATTTACACACCTATACACCATTCAAGATATAATCATTTGGTGAATGTATAGAGTCCTTCCGGTGTAGAATCCATGATTCAAAGGCTATATTCCCTCAAAATGGCCAGAATACGATGAAGAATTTAGGTACCGCTTTGCATATTGCGAGCAGACGACTAGTCCATTCAGTGCACACTAGATGGCGTGATGGCCGATCAACCGCTTCGAAAGTTAATGATTTATTTCTATCAAATTCAGCCTTAATATCATGGAATCTACACCAGCAGGAATTAAAATAATATGTATAGAATGACCTGCTCAAATGAATTCATCAGATTTGGTCTATAATTTCAAAATGGAGGAAATATTTTCGGTGAAACTCGCTGGCGAGGTATATCTGTTTCACTGTCATTTTAGGATACCTCTAGACCTTTATAGAGGAACTAATATTATTTGGGCACCCAAAATCATTCTGGAACTCCATAACTATGATATAAGTGCTGATTATAGTGACCTACATTTAATAGTGCCTGTTAGGAATGAGGTTCAGACCACAGCATGCCTCTCCTGTAAGATGGTCAAATCATCAGTAAATAACCGATTGTCAGCTGTGTTGAAACAAGGACCACACTGCCAAAAAAAATCATTGAAATAACAACAGAATCCTCATCCCGAATTTGTCAGAGAAAACCATCGACATTTCAACAGAGATTCCATGTACATCTGTGTACCACCTTACTACCACCTGCGGCCTTTTGTGAAAACTACACTGGTTCACTGCCCTTGAAACAAGACACAGGAAAATCCTGTGAACTACTGGTGAATCTGTGAGCACATATTCTTGGGAAGATCCTGGGAATAGTACCTACAATCCCGTGAATTACCCCGATATTCCCCAGTTTTTAACAGTGCCCTCTAGTGAGATTTATACACATAAGTCTGATTCTTCAGCATAAAGTGAAGATGCCAGAGTCCAACAGGGGCCTCTGTGTGTGCATGGAATCCTGGTTTGGCCCAAAGAACAGAGAGAGGGAGTGAGATGGAAAGAAATGAGTGGGCAAGAGAGGCACAGAGAGAGCAAGAGAGATAGATATAAAGAGAGAAAAAGAGAGAGAGAGAGAGAGAGAGAGAGAGAGGGAGAGGGAAAGGAGAGAGAGAGAAAGGGAGAGGGAAAAGGGAGAAAGAAAGGAAGGCAATAGAGAGAGGGAAGAGAGAGAAAGAGAGAAAAATAGAAAGAGAGCGAGGCAGAAAAAAAGGGAGAGCCTTGCCCCCAAAAAAAAGGAAAATTGATTGACTTAAGCTACTGACATAATTGATACACAAAGTTGATTGAATCATAATGTTATGTGTCCCGTTCTAATAATTATGACCCTTATTGATATCTCACTAAATGTGCATGTTTGCTAGACATGTCTTGAACAGAGTTGAACCCTTTAAGGGCTAACCCTAATGCATTAATGCATTTTGGTTGTCATGATGCATTAATGCAGCAAGGGCTACATTCAAGCATCATGCTTATGCTTTGGGAAGATCAGCATGATGCCCCAATGAAGTGCTTGCAAGCAGACTCCCCAACTCTTCATTGGTAAAACATGCTAGCCAATGGGCATGTTACACTACTGCATCAGCAGACCTTAAAGAGTTAGGTAGCATTTAGAGTCCTGGCAAATAGGCACTCAAGGGCATGCTAAGTTGTTTACGGGCACTAGGTAAAGAGTCAGCTAAATTTAGACTGTCAAGGTGGTAGGGTGCAGGCAAACCACCTGTGGTACACACTTACAGAACAGGTCATTTTAGTCAGATGGGGAGGGGGATTTCTGGGGCATAAGTGGGTGAATGTAAAAGCATATCCCATGAAAAATATATATACTGGCATCATTTAACACTGTCTGTGCTGTCTACTTAACCGTGTAAAAGTGCCCAAAATCTCACTGTGCCTTATTCACTGTACTAAATAAATACCCAGACATTTGGTTTGGTCTTTACCCCTGGTCCATATCCAAGACAGGTACTTATGAAATTTTAGTGCTGAAGAGTTATTTTAACACCTCTCCACCCCCACTAACCACTTATATGAGACCAGCAATTATTGCTAAGTGTCAAGAATTAATCTTCTCAAAAATGAGCATCAAGATACTCACATGGACAACTTTTCTGACTCTCTTTTGTGTCATTTTTTGGGGAAAATATTTGGGGAAATCTCAAATTTACACCAGACTTCCTTCATATGGGATGCATGCCATAGTTCCATCCATTGAAAATACACTGTAATAGGTTTATGCCTAGGTCCATCACACCTCATGTATAGACTCACTATGAACTATGTGATATTTAATGGACTATAACTATGTGATATTTAATGGACTATTAACACATAAATACCATGTTATGACATGTGTCCGTTGAGAAGTTATTTGAGTATGATTTGAAAAATGAACATGACATATCAGATGGAAATAGAACCACCCCTGTGCCCTCACCCCCTTCTGATACCTACTGAACAATCCCAAACACCAACAGGACCAACCAGTTTGGGCTATACTGCCCCACCTCAGCTATCATTTACACCTGGCTCACCTACACACAAGACCTGTTGTCTCCAAAAACTGAGGGTTACAGTGGGTAAGCATAAATCTGCCATTTTTCACCTTTTTCTATTCATTATGACATGCAAAGGTCACCATTTTCTTGCTGCTCTATTCATAAGGGCACTTACAATCCTAAATAGGATATGGCACTAGTATCTCAGTATTACCAATGGCATTGTGCCTTGTTGTGTGCAATATTCATGAATGCTAATTCAAGCACTTTACCAGCATTTGCAATGATCCATAAAAGAAATCCTAAGTACTTGACTGGATCTTTATTTGCCCTCCTTATTGCAGCTGCATACTACTACTACTATACAACTAAGTGTGAGAGGCAGTCAGACCCTTTCCCAATTCAGGTCATAGTGGGCCCACATTGTGTACTGATTACCTTACCTCTTAAACAGTGTACCCATTCCCAGCCAGCCTAATTTAGGTAACTCACACAAGCACCTAGCAGAAGGTGACTTTACTTGTATGCAGGGTTGCTGTAGATTGCAACACTCATAATCAGATTCCCCTTCTGTCCCAGTATATTTACATGTCTGTATATGTGTCCACACTCACATCCATCTATGTACATATTGTCATACTAGTAATTGTGCATGATCAAGTTGTCATATGAGAAATATCATAAGACTAGTGGTATATAGTGTAATTACCTCAAGGCTCTTATAAATAGTGTTATTTCCAGTTGTCACTGGTTTATTCAGCTTTAGGCAACATGTAAGAAATATCAATCATACAGTAGTTAGTATGTAGGTAATTTGTACATACAGTAAATATACAGTAATTTATAAAGTATAATGTCCTGTTCCACTCCACCTGTGAGGTAATAATAATACAATGTCCAGCATAGTTCTAGGTGGGTTCCCACACCTAGCTCCTGACCTGCTGCTTAGAGGAATAATGTAATAATGAATAACTTTACCCTCTGGTGGAAGTCTTGAGGAAGATACCCTCTGGCCACTAATGATAGAAACCAATGCCTGTCTAGCATAGTTTCACCATAGTGCAGTGGTATAGCAGGTAGCAGGAGATGACTGGAGATGTTACCTCTAGAGCGGTTCTTGGTGTTCTGTTGTCTAGGAGGTGCAGACAGGCTATTTGTAGCAAATCTTGGAAAAGCACCTCCAGACTGACTGGGGCCAGTGGCATCTGCCTAACTCTGCAATTGTTAGAGGGGAGCCTTTCATGTGTCACTGGGTGCACAAAGGACCCCCATGGGCGCCGCTGTGTCCCCCTTTGTCTTGGTCGGTTCTGTAACTTCAAACCCCCATATCTCGATAGTTTACGCAGCTACAACTGCTATTTTGCGCCTGCGCGGAGTTGAATATGCCAAGTTTATAATGCCCGCTGGATAGGCGCGTAACTCGCGCCGGTTTGTCTGTAGTGCACTCGGAGGTCGATTCAGTCTCCATGGCGTAACTTCCTTAATAATGGGAGTTCCGCCTTGATCTTGGGCTCATTTTGACCGTCTAATTATGGGCTTTCCAGAAATGCTTTGATATTTGACCTAGCTTGCTCAGGAGCGACGCTAGAGCGACCGGACGGTTATGGCGTCGTGCTTATGTAACCCATTGTTCAGTTATTAGAGTGCTCAGACACTCATGATGGCGTCAGCGGTGCTCAGGCACCCATGACGGCTGGTTGCATTCACTTACAACTTATTAGTTTGTGCACTGAACCATGAGGTCGCACACTGAGACCCTCATTTTTATTATATTGTGCAGTGAACCATTAGGTCGGAGCCTTTGATGTCATAAAGTGTGTTGTAACTGACCTGGCTGGTGTGCAGTGGGGCATGAACGCTCTTATACAAAGTTTGAGCGCTCTTATAGCTCTTAGAACCAACCTATGTATTAATTTCATAGATATTCTTTGATTAATACAATATTATGTTAGAATTTATGGAACAATAAAATGGTATATCATAGAATACTCCCTCTCCCCCGAGAGAATGCGAAACTCCGTCATTTCGCCGAGGGAATGTACAATCTATATATATTTTTACCTTATTTTGGAGTTATATACTGTTTGTAAGAGGATTTGAAGTAATGGGGAGTGCTTCAAATGCAATTTTTGTGGTAGAGCTTTGTCAGTATAAACAATTTTCTCCTGGGTATAAGTACATTTCCGAGTTTCTATATCTTACCATACCTGAGCGTGTTTGCTTATGTAACATCAATTTTGGGTACAATCTTCCATTTTTATGTACAACATACAATTTGGCAAATAGTGTGCAATTTTGGCATTCAATGTTCAATTTAGCGTGCAAATTGAACATAAATGACAATTTAGCGTGCAAATTTACAATTTCGCGTGTAATTGCGTTCAATTGACAATTTTAGTATGCAAATATATAATTTCGCGTTCAATTGATAATTTCTGCATGCACATGTATAATTTTGCGTACAGCTTGGTTACACATAAAAATGTTGATTTTTGTTAAAAACCCTGATTTTAGTGTATGAATTGGGTACAGACATACAGTATAATGTGCAACATACAATTTTAGTGTGCAAATTGGGTACAAGCGTACAATCTGATGTGCAAACATACAATTTTAGTGTGCAAATTGGGTACAAGCGTACAATCTGATGTGCAAACATACAATTTTAGTGTGCAAATTGGGTACAAGCGTACAATCTGATGTGCAAACATACAATTTTTAGTGTGCAAATTGGGTACAAACGTACAATCTAGTTTACACTATACAATTTTTGGGATTTGAGACAAATTTTTCCGAGGACCGGAAAAACAAAGTACTTCATGTACAATAGGCTTGTTTGTCTCTGAGTTACTCTTTGATTTTGCTATATGGGTGTATTGATTGGCAATTTCGGCAGTGGGCCGCTGCATTTAATTGACTTTCCCCTAGCCTTCTTGAGTAAGTGTCCCTGAAAGAGATTATTTGGTGAGTATCTTAAGTAAACATTTTTCATGTCAACAATTTTCCTTAACAAATTTTCTTTTTTTTTTTTTTTTTCATTCATTTTTCCAACAATTTTCTTGGATACCTAAAGTGTGTTACTTTAAGTAAACCTTGGTATAGTATACAAGTGCTAGTGGGTACAAAACTGTCTTAGTTATCTACCTGCATTCATGTATATTAATTTTAGATTTGTACAATTTACAATTTGTAATTTGCAATTTCGCAATTTTGCGCGTATATGCGCGCATTAATCATCGATTTTGTGAGAATACCATAGATTTTCATATTATACATCAACAAGTGGCTGTGTATATTTTCTAAAAAAAATTTTCTAATACTTTGATAATTTCATTGACAGTGGAGGTGTGTCAGGAGTGAGATGTGAGTCTCCTCCCTGATGTGCTCATGCAGTGGTGGCACTTGAGGTGTTAGGTGCCAGATTCTGGCATGTGTCTGTGGCAGTGCCTAGCTTGGTGTCAGTGGACAGTTCAGGGTGGGGGGGTGGGGTGTGTGTGTGTCCATTTAAGGAGTGGGTGGCTGGTATTGGAGTATCAGTTCCTCTCTGGAAACCTCTGCTGCAACACCATGGCTCACCTTCAAGCTATCTTTGCTTTGCCTGTCTCCCAGGTGATGGTGGTGGGGAGTCCGGCTAGGGCCCTGGTGGAGGCCAACCAGACCATACACTATGGCCACATAGTGAGGAATTTCAGAGAGATCAGTGAGCATGGTGATGTGTTGGTCGACATGTATTCCTGCCACTATTTCTTGGGCTCAGCCTTGCGTCGGGGGGCCACTGTGGCCCTTTTGGCTAGGGCCTTGAGTAATCTAGGGTTCTGGCCCATGGACTCTAACTTCGGACCGCGGGAGCGAGTGTTGTGGGATTATTTGTTGGCAGTGTCCTTCATCAATCTTGCGGCATCCGGGGACCCATCTATGGCAGCCGAGTATGGACTGGGATCGATGGAGGCCCGACTTGTTGAGTGGGAACATGACCACGGCCACATGTATGGATCGGACTCGGAATCCCACTCTCCCATCGATGTTGAACCCGAGGATCTGTGGTAGGATCCCGACTGACTGAAACCTAGGGTGTAAAAACCCGCCATCCCAAAGGCCCTTTTCAGGGCCGGCAAATTGTCCGAAAAGTTCTGAATACTGTCTCTGATATGTTGTCTCCTGGTGGTGGACTGGGGGCAGTCTAGGCTGTGGGCAGTCTAGGCTGTTTCCACAGTCACCGGGGAGGGCTGGTGGTTTAGAAAATTAGCAATAGTCTGCATGTTTGACCTTGCGGTCTCCTCCTGTTGTTCGTCAATAATTATATCTGTTGTATTTTCCAGTGCTGTCATGGTCACCGGGCTGGTGCCACAATCATTCTGGAGAAGCATGGAGTAGTACAGTCCTTTGTTTTTAAGGGCTGGTATAGTACTGAACCTAGTGCGCCAAGGTAGGTGTATCACCTGAGGGAGGTGATAAGCAAATTCTCCTCTCTGTGTTGTTATAACTGCTGGTCCATTCCAGGTAAATATAGCCTTAGGTAGTGGGAAGGTTTTAACCACTATATCCTTATAGGTAGGGGCAGCTGCTGATTTAATCTCATCAAATTCATGTGGTATTGGCCTCAAGGGTAGCGCGAAGTTTGAGTCTCCACAATATATTTTAAAATATATTGTGGGATTTGTACGCTTGGCCACATTCTTCTTGCCACAGTGTGTCTGTGCAAATTTCTTAAGGTACTTCATTATTCTGTAGGCTGAGTAGATGGTCAGGGTGAATAATATAGCAATTATCAGGGTGTGGGTTTCCTGAATTGTGAGGAAAGGGGTGTGGGTTTCCTCTGTAGGGGTTAATTTGGTAGGATTCTTGTCTGGGAGCAATTTGTGTAGGGGCAGCTCAGTGACTAGTCTAAATGCTTTGGCTGTAGGCAGGTAGGCTACAGTCCCTCCTAGTCTGTACAGTTTGAGTAGTATGTATACTATAAAAATGTGAGCTGATATCCCTAGGATGAGTGCTAAGCTTTGGAAGATTGGATGCTCTGTAACTCGACGTAGGTGTGATTCTACGTAGCGTGTTTCCATTGCCTTATCAAGGTTGGAGGCATCTTTTAATAATGTTTTGGCAAAGGGCTCCAAATTTAGTTGAGTAATATCATCCATGATTGGATTTTCCTGTAGTTTTTCTAAGGTTCTAGAAAGGTTTACTACTGGGAAATTTGGAAGATTCTCTCTTTCATCTGGTTTGGTTTCAGAAATTTGGTTAAGTGCTGCCATGAATGGTAAATTAATTGTCTTGAGAATGTAATGAAATGATAAGGTTGAGTTACAGGGCAACCTTGTGTTTGGAAGAGAAAATTCTCCTACACTGATTGTGCACCCACAGGGTACACCTATGATTGAGTAGGACTGGGCTTTTCGAGTTTCAGACGTTTTACCATGGCAGTTGATAAAGTAATGGGGTTCATTAGTAGTGACCAGATACTCATCTCCAGAAATGGAAATAGCATGGGTGGTAGGTGCTTGCAGTGGTGAAACTGTAAACTTGCAATGTTCCTTAATCTGTTGAGCCTGGTTAGTAAAAATGGCTACAGGGCATGTAGGCCTGTGTTTATAAATTCTACCATTTACATCTCTGCATACCTTTACTGTAGTACCTTCACATGCCTGCATATCTGCTGAGTCCAATTCGATGAATAATGATTCGTCGTAAGATACTGCTAGAAACTCAGTTGTGGTTTGCAATTTGGTGACTCCTCTGGTGGGGGTCTCCTGTGTGTCTATAGGCATGGGTGATGTAATCATTTGGTACAGTTTGAAGGTAGAGGTGGTAGATTGAATTATAATGTCCAGATGAATATATATATGGTGAGCTGAGTAAGTGTATGAGGTCAGCTTCTGTGAATATTAGAAATCTAAGTCCTTAATTGCGACTTGTGCTCCAGGGTGTGTAATCCTAAGTTTGTTATTAATGTCAATTAAGTATCTAGCAAGGTCTGAGGGTGGTACTATATCAGGGGTTAGGATTCCTGATGATAGCATCCTCAGGGCTGCATTTGTCCTTTGCAGTGATTGAACTGTATTCATTCTTGCTGCTATGATAATTAATGCATCATTTAATACTTGCATCTTTTCCCTTTGAGTTTTCTCGTGCCTTGAATATGAGTCAAGTGACCTGGACATGTTAGAGGCCCACAGGTTGACGGTGTCACCTATGGTGTTGATTGTGCTGTCCAGTACCTTCTTATCTTGGATGTATGCTTTAACAAACTTATCTTGTCTGTCTGTGATCTTTTCAATGAGACTAGCTGCTTCCTGATCTTGTTTAGCAAATTTCCTTAGTATTTCATCTATGTTCTTGAGCTGTCCCATTACTTGGTTTACATCCTCTACTGTGGCTAGACCTAGCACACCGCGAAACAGGGGTGCTAGAAAACCCAGTATGGCCTCTCTTTTGGCCTTGTCCAATGTGTTTATGGGGTTGGATAGGAACAATTTGATGGAGGCTAATGTTTCATTTATCTCCTTGTCTGCAATTTCCAGCAAGGTGTCAAGCTCTTTGGCTTGTTGGATAATTTGACCAGAGGTATGATCTTGTAGAGTAGGAGTGGTCAAATGGAGTATTCTATCCCTTATGGATCCTTGGGTAACGGGTGCACGAGGTATCTTGTAGGGGATAGCTAACAACAGTGTTGTGGTTGTATGTCCATTGACCAATGGTTGAGGGCTAGGTTTGAATACTACTCCTATGTTTTGTCTCACCACAGGTGTATAACCTGCAGTAAGTGGTTCTATAGTATATAATAACAGCATAGTTAGCAGTATGGGTGAAACTCTCAGTCTCCCCATGGTGCTTGTGTAAAGCAAGTTTGCTGTTTAAAGTCTTGTCAAATTTGTAGTGATTTGGTGCTGGTAAAGTCTAAGTGTATGGTGTAGCACTTTAAATGAAGTGGTTCAAACTGTACCTTTGCAAGATTGAGCTGTCTTGGCAATATGTCCGGTGAGTCTATAGAGATTGACCAGTAAATGGTAAGGTCAGGTTGAAGGTGAAGTAGGTGTGTTCTTTATCCTAGTGCAGTCTCTCCTAATGGAGAAGTGGGCTGGCTAATTCCCAAGTGGGGTCCTGTAGACTTGTGTTCCAGACTGCAGCTGGATGAAGACTGATGGTGGGCTATGGTCCACAGTGCTTCTTATGTAGCCTACCCTACCCACATCCATTGTGGGCCTGGTATTGTTTCTCTGGAGTCATGTACCTAATCTCCAGTGTCTGCAACTGTGGGGTTCTATTGTGTAATCTGTGTACTGGTAAATAGCTCCTCCTGTCATCCAGGACAGCCATTCATGACCGTCTAGACAGTTGTCTAAGTGTAGCTTATAAGGTCAATTAATCTCTATAGACTGCTGTGTTGGCATAGCGCGCTCTTTCATGTGGGGATTAGGCTTTGGACACTCCATTGTGTTACCCTTACTCTTCTTAGACTTCATGTCTGCTTTACTTGGAGGGTCCCAGTCTTTGACCATTCAGAGGCAATAACCTACTGATATATTTACAAATTTGATTGGCTTTATATACATATAAGTAATTCATTATCAGTCACACATGTCTTATGTGTGGATGAAGAGAATTTGTAATACATTTTGAAAATCTAAAGTTCTTTTGGTATCTCAATCTGTTTCTAATTTCTTGAAACTGCACCAAACCTAGATGTTTTTCTTAGTATGTGGTGTGCAGGCCTAGGCTTGATAGGGCCTATGCCTGTGGTTTCTCTTGTAAGGGTGATATCATTTTTGTTCCTTACAATTTTGTTGTAGTATTTGGCTTCATGTGGAATAAGCCTGTGTGCAAATTCATTGTTTCTGACAGCCACAACCTTTTTCAGTCTGTCTATGTGCACTGGTCTGGCCACCAATAGATTGGTGTCCAAGTTTTTGAGTTTGGCACTTGTCAAACTAGGTCTATCTACTACAACATATGGTCCCATAAAAAGGGGTTGAAGTTTCTTACACTCTGTGCTGGTCAGGATTCTTGGTATGTTTAGGTACACCATGTCGGTGACCTTGATTTCCTGTGGTGTAAGTTTCTTATCATATCTATCCTTTCTTTCCTTTTGTAGCTTGGCGACCCTTTCTATAGCTTTCCTCCTAGAGGTATCTTGATTTGTTATCATGTTAGCTACATGGTCTGCTACGGTGGATATGTCTTCCTGTATTCCCAGCCCTAAGTCCATTGGAGTGGCTGGGTTTCTTCCATGAAGTAGGAAGAAAGGGGTGAATCCTGTGGTTTGGGATTCTGTGTTATTTAATGCAAAGGTTATGGGTTCAATAAATGAATCCCAATTGTTTTGGTGCTTTGAGCAGAATGCTCTGCGCGCTGTGCCGATGCTAGCATTGAATCTCTCTACAAGCCCATTTGATTGTGGCCTGTATGGTGAGGAGAATTTATGTTTGATCTTGAGGTGTTTAGTTAACTTTGTGAACTTTGCACCTGTATAACATGTTCCATTGTCTGTTTGAAAAGTGGCTGGTGTTCCATGATGACAAATTATATTCTTGTAGAACTCTGCTGCTGTTGTTTCAGCTTTTAAGTCAGTAGTAGCCCAAGCTGTTGCATATCTGGTAGCATAATCTATGCAGACTTGTATATGTTTGTTTCCCCTGGCAGTTGTGGGAAGTGGTCCCACCGCGTCGAGGTTTAGGAACTTCATTGGTGAAGCCATGTACTCTCTCACTGTCATTGGTGTTTTGTGTGAGTGTACTTGCCTTTTTGCTGTGAGGCATGTGTGGCAGGTGGAAACATATTTTGTTGTGTCTGCTAGCATAGACTTCCAATATACCCTAGGTCGGAGTGCTGACAGCATCCTACTTGAACCAAGATGGCCGCCGGTAGGTGAGTCATGGAAATACTGTAGTGTACTTGTTACCCATTGCTGTGGTATAACAATTTGAAGTGGTACAGTATTGGTTTTTCTCCAATTTATGGGGTATATATGGACTAATGTACCATTTACCAAGGTGTATGTCTGGCCTTGGTTGATGATTCTGTTTCCTTGTGCTTTTGGTGCAGGCAAGGTCCCATCCTCAAGATATTGTATGAGGGGCAATAGTTCCTTGTCCTTCCTTTGTTCCAAGCCAAGGTTTGAGCCTGAGATGAATGTGTCGGGAATCTGATCCAGTAATTGATTTATATCTAGCACATGTTGTTTTATTCTGTCTCTTTCTTTTTCTTTTTCATCGACTATTGGCCTATGTTGTGCCTTTTGTTGGGGTGTGTCACTCTTGTTTTGGTGTGTAGGCTCCTTTGGAGGGCCTATTCTCGCCTTGATGGGAGTGGCCACCTTTTTCTTTAGAGGCACAATTTGCTTTTTGTCATTCTTCTTTGTCTCAGAGTTCTTTGACTTAGTAGATGCAGTGTCTTTTGTGACATTTTTTCCTGGCAGGTGGGGTTTTGGTAGGTTTGTTTCCTGTGACCTTTTTCTCATTTAGAATAGTTTGTGATTGTGTGGGGGGTTTTGGTGTGCCCTCCTGAATCATTTCTCTAGTCTTTGAGCGTGTGGTCATAGGACACAAATGGTTTGATGTTTCCTTTCCCTGCATTGGTTCAAAGAATCTGACTGATTTAGAAGTTGCTTGCGTAATAGCATATATTGTGTCTTCTGAATCTTCATCATCTGAGTCAGGTGGGGTGAAGGGTGGCTCCTTAGGAGTTGCCTTCAGCATCTGATTGAGTGATGAGAATTCAATAGGCTCGAAGTCATTCTCTGGAAAGAGTTGTGAGTATTCTCTCTCACAATGGCAAAACACATAGTGTGTAGATTGCTTCAAGATACACCTAATGGGTTTCTCTGGCCTTTCAATGGTGTTGGGTGGATCATCCCTTTTGAATGGTACTTTCTTTGTTACTTTTGCAAACTTGGTTCTACTGGCTGCTCTAACTCTCCTTGGTGGGGGTGGAGGGTTAGTCATGGGTCCAGAGTCTGGGTATTCTCTTCTAGACATAGCATCTGGAGGTATGTTATCATCACCTTTCACATGTTGGATGGTGAATGAAAATTGCTGTATGTCTAGAGCCCATCTGGCCCATCTATGTGTGAGTCCTGTATTGGTTAATAGTGGGATTAGGGCTGCATGGTCTGTGTATAATTGGAAATGTCTAGTCTCTAGATAGTGTCTGAAGTGTAATACTCCATACATTACTCCCAGTAGTTCTCTCTCTGTGGTATTGTAGTTTCTCTCATGTTTGGAGAGGGTTCTACCTGCAGAGGCTACTGGTCTGAGCACTCCTTCATTATCTCTCTGTGAGAGTACAGCTCCTAAACTTACATTGGAAGCATCAGTTGCCAAACTGAACTCTTTCTCATAGATTGGATATCTGAGAAGAGCATTGGTACAGAGGGCATGCTTTAATGTTTTGAAAGCATTATCTGCATCCTCTGTCCAGACAAATGCTTTGAGATGTGTCTGTAGATCATACAATGGTCTAGCAATTTGGGCATAACCTTTGATAAACTTTTTGAAGTATTGGCATAGGCCTGTGAAAGATCAGACATTTTTGACTGATTTTGGTGTTGGGAAGGTTTTGATTGATTCCACCTTTGTGGGCGATGGTTGCAGTCCCATGGGTGTGACTCTCATTCCCAAGAAGTCTATTCTGTCTATGAAGTATTCACATTTTGATTTCTTCAGTTTGAGTTTACCAACTCTTAAGCTGTTGAACACATCTTCCAGGTCATGGAAGTGTTGTTCGATTGATGGTGATAATACCAATATGTCATCTAGGTATGGTAGGGCACATTTGTATTTGAGTTTGTTCAGAATTAATGTGACTAGATGGCAAAATCCCGCAGGTGCAGTCGCTAAACCCATCGGCATCCTTTCGTAGACATATTTTTTGTCATTTGCTATGAAAGCGGTTTTATGCTGGTCCTCCTGTCTTATAGGAATTTGAAAAAATCCCTGTTGGGCATCTAGCTTACTGAATACTCTTGGTCTGAGTGACCCTATCATGTCTAGAGTGTCATCGGCTTGGGGTGTGGATAAGGCTTGATTTATCGTGTTTTGGTTCAGATAACGAAAATCTGTGACGAGCCTATGGCCTCCCGATGATTTTTGTACTAAAAAGGATCTGGAAGCCCAGGGGCCCTCAGCACATTCTCTCAGAATGCCCTGTTGTACTAGCCTTTCACACTCTTCCCCTATTGCGGCCTGTTTTTCTGGTGTTTGTCTATATGGTAGGAAATGACATGGTACTGCCTCAGGTTTTACATGTATTGAGTGGGTATACAGGTGTGTAGCACCAATGTCTCCATCTTTTCCTACAAATATATCATCATACTTGGTCAGCAGTGATTCTAATCTATCATGCTGATCTTTGGATGTGAGCACAGATTTTGGTGGAACATTCTCTTCCAATTCTGGCTCGAGGTCATGTGCCTCACTATGTATAGCAGCTATTTCAGAGAGTCTGATTGAGTTGGGTTCAGGGTCAGCATATGTGGACTCACAGTCTGAGTCTGTGTCGCTGAATTGAGTTACATCCTCAGGCCGTATGGCTGAGATGGATTGATCAGCGTGTGGGGTAGTGTCTGACACCTGTTGAGGTTTTTCTAAATCAGATTCCTTGACTTCCTGAAATAGAGCTATGATGGCACCCTTTTTGATTTTATGTGGGTGCCTGCTGGTGTTGAGTAACACTAGGGGATGTTTGTTATTTTCCCTGGGGGTTACTGCTGCTCTTTGAACTAGATATGGGGCATTGTTATTTCTTTGGAGGTTATCTACTACTCCAGTTTTCCCTTGCAGTGATTGAGTAGAAGTGATTTTACCCAATACTGCAAGTTCAGAGAATGGAGGGATGGTAAAATCCCTCACTGCCCTAATGGGTTTGAGAATTTGTTCAGGATCAACATTAAATTCAATTTGAGATTTTGTAGTGCTTAAGAAATCTGTGCCGAGAACAACGGGCTGTGTGAGGTTGGGTATTACAGCAAATTGGTATTGGAATCTGACACCTTGGATTCTAAAGTTCAGCATAGCTGAATGTCTAACATGACACAACGATCCATCTGCCAAATGGATGTTGATTTTAGATTTCCTCAGTTGGATATGGAATCTCTTTTGGAGATCCATGAGGAATGATTGTCTGACACAGGTGATAGTAGCACTTGTATCAACCAAACATTGTACATCTGAAACATCATATAGATTTGCATTGATACAGCCATTTTGAAGAAGTACAATAGAAAGCTTGGTACTCTCACCTGTATCCTTTGATGATGAATCTGGTGGGGTGATGTGTATCACTGATGGACGTCTCTGTCTGTTAGATGGTATATTGGCACTAGCAATTGTCTCTGGTTGGATCTTTGTTAATCCTGATTGATTGTTTGTATTTGGGGTGTCACAGTGCACTGGCCCATCGGCACTGTGACATCCTAGTTTTCCTGGTTCTGTGGGGTGGTTGCGATGCTTGCGACCAGGAGCTTGGAGAGTTGATCCATCACTTGAGGTATTGTTTGGGGGTTACTGTGTTGGTTCCCCTGGTAGCCTCTTGTGTTGGGTTTGTGATCCTCCTGATGTGGGTTGAAACCCTGGTTATAATGACCAGAGTTGCTGTATTGCCCAGAGTTATTAGAACCCTGATTGTTGTAGGATCCAGAGTTGTTGGATCCCTGATTGTTGTAGGCACCATTGTCGTTGTAGGATCCACTGTTGTAGTTCCTATGTGGACTATGGCTCCTACTGTTGGATCCTTGGTTATCATAGGATCTGCCATTACTTGGGGTTCTGTCTCTCCTATCACTGTATGAAGAGTTACCATTGTTGGAGTTGGATGAGTTGTTGTCCCTTCTACTGTTGTGTACCCCCCGGTTGTTGTTGTAGTTGCCCCCTCTACCTCTATCTCTATTGGAGCGGTAGTTGGGGTCAAAGTTATTTCCTCTATATCTACCGGTGGGATCTTTGGAGACAACCTTATCTTCCTGTTGCCTTACATAGGCACTGGACATTAGGTTAACATCTTCCTTCTCTGAACCAGTGGTGACTTCCTGAACCTTTCTTTTTGTAGACTTTGGGTTAGACTCTGCATCCCTTGTTTTCCTAGATCTTTCTTGGGTCTCAACCTCTGAGGCTAGGTCTAGGGCTTGGTTAAAAGAGTCTTTTTTCTTGTTTTCAAGAGCTACAGAGATCCAGGGCCTCATGCCTTGGGTGAATGTTTTAAATAAGGTGTCGTCCTTTAGGCATTGGGCATTACACGCTTTTCTGAGATACATTGCATAATCAGATACAGGTTCATCTATCTCTTGTGCACGGAGTGCAGTCCTGGAGATAATAGTGTCTTGAGTAGCAAAATACTCTTTTAGTTCATGTACTACATTGGACCATGTCAACTTATCAGGTGTGGCACTTTCCTTGAAGGTTTCAAACCAAGCCAATGCTTGTCCTTCAAGGTACTTGGGTAAATATGTTACCATGGTGTCACTGTCTGTTAATTTGTACCTGTCCTTCAGATACTCTGGGAATTTGTGATCAATAAAGAGTGCTGTTGACATGAGTGGTGATGGGTGAGAAAAAGTTTTGGGTTTGGTTACCTCGTGTTGCCTGATCTTCCTGTCGTCGTGTTGTTGTCTGTCTAGGATCCTGGTCATGTTGGACATCATGGAGATCATGACATCCTCCTTGGATCCAGAGGCAGATGGTGTGACGACAGGTGTGGTTGTGGGTGTGGGAGGCTGTGAGGTCTGGGATGATACCATCCTCATGAGATCTGATATCTGTTGTTGTGCCTGTTCTAGGGCCTTCCGATGGTCATCTAATTGTTGACTGAGGATCCTCTCCCTTTCCTTTGAGGCAAGGGCATGAGCATCATGTTGGGCTCTGTTTGCTTCTAGGGCAGTAACTGCATCTTGGATGGTCTTCTCATAGGCCCTTATCTTCTCAGCTGCCTGATTGGGTTGAGGACCTTCATCGGCGTCAGCCATGGTGGAAGGTGTGGGATCACTGGTGTGTTGTAGGTATCACTGACATGTTGGAGATCACACTGGTATGTGGGAGATCTCACTGGTATGTGGGAGATCTCGCTGATATGTGGGAGATCTCACTGTCGTGTGGGAGATCTCATTGATGTGTGGGGGATCTCATTGATGTGTGGGAGATCTTCACTGATATGTGGGGGGATCTCACTGTCGTGTGGGAGATCTCATTGATATGTGGGAGATCTCGTTGATATGTGGGAGATCTCACTGATATGTGGGAGATCTCACTGTCGTGTGGGAGATCTCATTGATGTGTGGGAGATTTCACTGATGTGTGGGAGACCTCACTGACGTGTGGGAGACCTCACTGACGTGTGGGAGACCTCACTGACATTTGGGAGACCTCACTGACGTTTGGGAGACCTCACTGACGTGTGGGAGACCTCACTGACGTGTGGGAGACCTCACTGACATGTGGGAGACCTCACTGACGTGTGGAAGACCTCACTGACATTTGGGAGACCTCACTGACGTGTGGGAGACCTCACTGACGTGTGGGAGACCTCACTGACGTGTGGGAGACCTCACTGACGTGTGGGAGACCTCACTGACGTGTGGGAGACCTCACTGACGTGTGGGAGACCTCACTGATGTTTGGTAGACCTCACTGATGTTTGGGAGAACTCACTGACGTGTGGGAGACCTCACTGACGTGTGGGAGACCTCACTGGTGACCTTTTTGAACATGGTGTCAAGGTCACAGGGTGGGTGGAGTGGGGTTTACTGTGTGTATGATTGTTTTTAGTAATGTTGCCAGCTTAATTTTTATGTGCTTGTGAGAAATGGGATCTTAGTAGGATGTTCTCCACCACTTTGTCATACTAGTAATTATGCATGATCAAGTTGTCATATGAGAAATATCATAAGACTAGTGGTATATAGTGTAATTACCTCAAGGCTCTTATAAATAGTGTTATTTCCAGTTGTCACTGGTTTATTCAGCTTTAGGCAACATATAAGAAATATCAATCATACAGTAGTTAGTATGTAGGTAATTTGTACATACAGTAAATATACAGTAATTTATAAAGTATAATGTCCTGTTCCACTCCACCTGTGAGGTAATAATAATACAATGTCCAGCATAGTTCTAGGTGGGTTCCCACACCTAGCTCCTGACCTGCTGCTTAGAGGAATAATGTAATAATGAATAACTTTACCCTCTGGTGGAAGTCTTGAGGAAGATACCCTCTGGCCACTAATGATAGAAACCAATGCCTGTCTAGCATAGTTTCACCATAGTGCAGTGGTATAGCAGGTAGCAGGAGATGACTGGAGATGTTACCTCTAGAGCGGTTCTTGGTGTTCTGTTGTCTAGGAGGTGCAGACAGGCTATTTGTAGCAAATCTTGGAAAAGCACCTCCAGACTGACTGGGGCCAGTGGCATCTGCCTAACTCTGCAATTGTTAGAGGGGAGCCTTTCATGTGTCACTGGGTGCACAAAGGACCCCCATGGGCGCCGCTGTGTCCCCCTTTGTCTTGGTCGGTTCTGTAACTTCAAACCCCCATATCTCAGTAGTTTACACAGCTACAACCGCCATTTTGCGCATGCGCGGAGTTCAATATGCCAAGTTTATAATGCCCGCTGGATAGGCGCGTAACTCGCGCCGGTTTGTCTGTAGTGCACTCGAAGGTCGATTCAGTCTCCATGGCGTAACTTCCTTAATAATGGGAGTTCCGCCTTGATCTTGGGCTCATTTTGACCGTCTAATTATGCGACGCTAGAGTGACCGGACGGTTATGGCGTTGTGCTTATGTAACCCATTGTTCAGTTATTAGAGTGCTCAGACACTCATGACGGCGTCAGCGGTGCTCAGGCACCCATGACGGCCGGTTGCATTCACTTACAACTTATTAGTTTGTGCACTGAACCATGAGGTCGCACACTGAGACCCTCATTTTTATTATATTGTGCAGTGAACCATTAGGTCGGAGCCTTTGATGTCATAAAGTGTGTTGTAACTGACCTGGCTGGTGTGCAGTGGGGCATGAACGCTCTTATACAAAGTTTGAGTGCTCTTATAGCTCTTAGAACCAACCTATGTATTAATTTCATAGATATTCTTTGATTAATACAATAATATGTTAGAATTTATGGAACAATAAAATGGTATATCATAATATACCCTTTTATCCACATACACTCACATGCCTCGTGTCTACATGCACCCCCTCACACATCCACATCCTCTCTATGTCCACATCACCTCTGTGTGCACACACACCTCCCTCTATATGCACACCCACCTCCCTCTGTGTCCACACCCACCTCCCTCTATGTCCACACCCCCCTCTTTCTGTGTCCTCACCCAACTCCCTATATGTCCACACCAATCTCCCTCTGTGTCCACACCCACCTCCCTCTGTGGTCACACCCACTTCCCTCTGTGTTTACACCCACCTTCTTCTGTGTCCCCACCCACCTCCCTCTATGTCCACACCCAATTCTCTCTGTGTCCACACCCATTTTCCTCTGTGTCTACACCCACCTCCCTCTGTATCCACACCCATCTCCCTCTGTGTCCACACCTGCCCTCCCTCTATCTTCCTAACCATCCCCACTATGTCCACACCCAAATCTCTCTGTGTCCACACCCACCTCCCTCTGTGTCCACTCTCACCTGCCTCTATGTCCACATTCACCTCCCTCTATGTCAACACCCACCTCCTTCTGTGTCCACATCCAACTCCCTCTGTGTCCACACTCACATCCCTCTATGTTCACACCCACCTCCCTCTATGTTCACACCCACCTCCCTCTATGTCCACACCCTTCTTCCTCTATGTCCACACCCACTTACCTCTTTATCCACACCCAATTACCTCTTTGTCCACACCCACTTACCTCTTTGTCCACACCCACCTCCCTCCATGTCCACACACACTTCCCTCTTTGTGCACACCAAACTTCCTCTATGTCAACACCCACCTCCCTTTATGTCCACACCTACCTCCCTCTGTGTCCACTCTCACCCCCCTCTATGTTTACATACACCTCCCTCTTTGTTCACATCCACCTCCCTCTTTGACCACTCTCACCTCCCTTTATGCCCACACACACATCACACAGTGTTCACACCCACTTCCCTCTATGTCCACACCCACCTGCCTCTGTGTCCACACCCACCTCCCTTTATATCCACATACACCTCCCTCTCGGTCCACACCCACTGCCTTCTGTGTCCACTCTCACCTCTCTCTATGTCCACATACACCTCCCTCTTTGTCCACACCCATCTCCCTCTTTGTCCACTCTCACCTCCCTCTATGCCCAAACTCACATCCCTCTGTGTTCACACCCACCTCCCTGTATCTCCACACTCACATCCATTTGTGTCCGCTCTCATCTCCATCTCTGTCCACAGCCACTGCCCTCTTTGTCCACACCCACTTACCTTTTTGTCCACGCCCACTCACCTCTATGTCCACACCCACCTCCCTTCATTTCCACACCCACCTCCCTCGGTGTCCACACCACCTCCCTCTGTGTCCACACCACCTCCCTCTTTGTCCACTATCACCTCTATCTATGCCCACACTCACATCCCTTTGTGTTCACACTCACATCTTTTTATGTCCACTCTCATCTCCCTCTATGTCCACATACACCTCCCTCTCTGTCCACACCTACTGCCCTCTTTGTCCAGTCTCCCCTCTCTCTATGTCCACACCCATTTCCCTCTTTGTCCACACCCACCTCTCTCTGTGTCCACATCTACCTCCCTCTATGTCAACACCCATCTCACTCTGTGTTCACACCCACCTCCCTCTATGTCCACACTCACATCCCTTTGTGTCCACTCTCATCTTCCTCTATGTTCACATACACCTCCCGCTCTGTCCACACCCACTGCCTTCTTTGTCCACTCTCCCCTCCCTCTATGTCCACATCCATTTCCCTCTGTGTCCACACCCACCTCCCTCTATGTCCACACCCACTTACCTCTTTATCCACACCCACTTACCTTTTTGTCCACACCCACTCACCTCTATGTCCACACCCACCTCCCTCCATTTCCACACCCACCTCCCTCTGTGTCCACACCACCTCCCTCTGTGTCCACACCACCTCACTCTTTGTCCACTCTCACCTCCCTCTATGGCCACACTCACATCCCTCTGTGTTCACACTCACATTCCTTTGTGTCCACTCTCCCTTCCCTCTATATCCACATCCATTTCCCTCTTTGTCCACACCCACCTCCCTCTGTGTCCACATCCACCTCCCTCTATCTTCCTACACATCCCCACTATGTCAACACCCACCTCGCTCTGTGTTCAAACCCACCTCCCTCTATGTCCACACCCACCTCCCTCATTGTCCACACCCACCTACCTCTATATCAACACTCAATTCCCTCTTTGTTCACACCCACCTCCCTCTGTGTTCACACCCACCTCCCTCTGTGTTTACACCCACCTCCCTCTGGGTCCACACCCACCTCCCTCTATGTCCACACCCGCCCTCCCTTTGGGTCTACCCAAATCCCTACTGCAACCTATAGTCCATACTGAACACATGTAAACAGATTCAAATATGCTGAAATTTAAAAGTGATATAAAATCACAGTATTTTAATCAAAATTATCCAAAGTTTTTCATGGACATTAAGGATATAGGTATTTGCATACCAGAAATGGACTCTGATGAATTCTGATGAAGATAACCTATATGCGCAGGGACCTGTGCAGTAGGCCCAAATCCAAATGGTAGCAACCCACCTTAACAACCACTGACCCTTATTTACATTCCCTGAAAGTATTATACAGTAAAAATGCTTTACTATGAATCCTGTTCTTATAACAAACAAAATGCTTGGTACCAAGCCATACATTTTATAGTAAAATAATCTGAATTATAATGAAGTTTGGGCATAATAATTCAGATATAATGAAGTAATTTTGTCATAAAAACACCCTTTCAAAGTGTAGAATATAGGGGCTAGATGAGTTGGAAGATCTGTTGAGTTGGTGTGCTAGGGCTTCTACAGCCACCTCCTTTCTCACCTGGGCACATTGGGGAACCTCTAAATGGGTGGTCTCCATTTGGGGGGAAATCATGGGGGGGGGCTTGTGAAACCAAGGGTGTGAAAGGGCTTCTTCATCTGTCTCTATTGAGTTCTAAGCGGCAGAAAGGGTATGGGAGGCTGAGGGGTGTGATAGGACTTCTTTACCTGTATCTATTGAGCTCTGGGTGGCTGGAGGGGTAAGGGAGACCGAGGGGTGTGATAGGACTTCTTTACCTGTATCCATTGAACTATGGGTGGAAGAAGGGGTAAGGGAGGCTGGGTGTGTGTGTGTGATAGGGCTTCTACACTTTTCTCCATTGAACTATGGGCAGAAGGAGAGGTCAGCTAGTGCTGGAGGAATGGATAGGCTTGTAGCATACCGCTGGTGGGGGACCCATACATATTTTTGAGATACAGAACCTTTAATATTATATAGGATTATGCAGGTAATTCGTCATATTATTCCCCATATTCATATCCAAAAGTTGACAGATTTTTTCATAACTTCCTGAGCACTTAGATTATAAGCATATGTTTGTAATGAAAGAAATATCAACATATAGTCCCAGGGGGCTGTTTTTCCCTATCATATGGACCTTCGTATATCATATACGGATGTCCGTATATGATATATTTCAGTTAAGTGTATTTCCTTATATATACGGATTTTCGTGTTCAACATGCGGAGGTCCATATTTATATATGGAAAAAACCCTGTATTTCCCTATCTTACGGACTTCGAGAAATCTTTTGAGACGCTGTATGAACAGTCTCAAATACATCATGGTGGGGTACCCCCTCGTATGTTCTTTTACGTCATATGGACCACCGTATGTCACATGCGGACCCCGAGAACGTCCGTATGTCTCCGTAAGTTCCCTCTGAGCCCTTTGTGGGGTTATGACCTCTGACCTTGACCCGGAAGTCACCAAGTTTTTTTTTTGGCCGCCAATTTCGAACCAGCTCTGACCTGCTCAATAACATGGCAATAGGATGGATACAGAAAGCCAAAAGGGAATACTACAAGAGGCTCGACCCCTTATCTTTCTTCACAGACCGAAAGTTTGTTCAGCGTTACAGACTGACCAAGCCAGTGGTACGGATGCTTACAGAGAAATGGGTTTCCACGAAGAAAGTGAAAGAGTTGAGGGGGAAACATGCTGTCCCTTACAGGATAAGAGTAAGTTTGTTAGTCTTAAGCACGTCCCCCCCCTTCTCTCTCTCCTTTTCCCCCTCAGCTTTCTCTTTGTGTAACAATATTGGATGTTTACTTTGCTTGAAAATTTGGGCCACATAGAATCAAAGGAAAAACACATGAATAATTTAAATATGAATGGAGGCCTGTTTCATGTTAAACAGTTATTTACTCAGTGGCCTACACCCATTTTTCTCTTTCAATTTGCAGTTCTGCGTTGCCTTAAGGTACTTCTCCACTGGGGCAACATACCAGACAATAGGGGACTGCCATGGCATAAGCAAAAGCATGGTGGGATGCTCAGTCAAGGACGTGGCTGAGTACTTCCGGACTCACATCAGTGATTACATTGTCTGGCCAGACAACTTCGATGACAAGAACGCCAAGGCAACTGTTTTCTATAAGAAGACGAAGAGGCCATGTTGCTTTGGTATGGTAGACGGGACCCATGTCCCTATTTTGTGTCCGAAAGGTGTGGTGAACGACGAAAACCAGTTCTACTGCTACAAAGGCTATTACAGTATTAATGCTATGGTGAGGATCATTTCAAGTCTTGTTTAGCATTGTGCTGAGTTGTTTTCCACTTCCTTTTCCTCAGAGGAACTTATCCGTAGATACTGTTAAAAACTCTGAAAGACGTGATTAAAACTTTCAGCTAAAGTAATTGAACTATAATTAATTGAACTTATAAAAGCAAGACAGAGGAATTTTTCTGTCCTTCACCATGGTTAAATTATATTTGCAGGTCATCGCAGACTATGATGGGTTCATCTTCCATGTCAATGCAGCTAACCCTGGAAGTTGTAACGATATCTATGTCATGAACGGCTCTCAGGTCAAGTACCTCGGGGAGAGAGGAGACTTCAGGGGATATTACCTCCTAGGAGACTCTGGGTAAGTTTTGTGGTTACCAAACTCTTTATGTCACTTTTTTAGTAAACAAGTGTTTCATCTGTTGTCCATATATACCTATTTTTTTATATCCTATTGAAACCAATGTGAGCCTTGAATTAACAGAGAAAAAAATAATTTTATTGTTATTTTTCAGGTATGTTCTGACTGATTATGTGTTGACTCCCATTAAATATGAGAAGACTCAATCCGACATCGATTACAACAAATGGCATCGGAAGACAAGGTCTTCTGTGGAGAGGACAATAGGGATATTAAAGCAGAGGTGGAGGTGAGTCCTTAGAGCTCAGATTATTATATTTCTTTCGTTTACATTCTTTTTGGTTCTTGCAGGTGTCTCGACAGCAGTGGGGGTTACCTCTACCATGACCCTCCTACAGCAGGGGCCATTATAGAGACTTATTTTTGTTCTGTGTCCCACCATCTGGTCTCCTGCCTTCCAGCGTGGGTTGGGGCATGTACACTGTGGACATGCTCTCTTGTTGCCATGATATTCATGTTGACAAAGAGTCACATACCACCATGATTCAAAACAACCAGACAGAAAAATAAACAGACAGAGCTGAACTGAACTGAATGTCTGTGCCTGCCTGTGCAGGTGAGTGGAGTGCAGGTGAGAGGTGTGTGACAGGTAGGGCACTGGGTCACACAGGTGGGAGGCCCCCTAGGTACCAATACCCCGAACAGGGTATGACCGCTTGTTTGATACCCAAAAATATCGAACATCAACTTCATGCATGTGGTGAAGGGCTAGCTAAGTACATGTATATACTCCCATAGAAGTACCTACCACAGATTCCATGGTGAAGTCGGGCTTCCCTAGCCCACTTAAAAGGGTCTATATCTCCTCTTTCCTATCCCCTCAGGATGTGTGTGGTGCACATATGTGCGGGCACTGACACATTCCTCTGTTAAATTATCAACCTGTGAAGCACGGGATAGCCACTTAGTGCCGCTAAAGTGCTGTAAAACTCAAATCAATCAATCAATCCATGGTGAAGTGGTAACACATTTGACTCTATATCAAGAAATCTTGGGTTCTATTTTAGGCCAGGGAATGTAAAATCATCTGTGAGCCAGCAAGCAGAAATGGGGGTTCCTGCAGGATTTAGTACCTGTTTTAGCCACCAGGGGGCACTACTATGGGCTAGAATAGGAAAATTATGCCTAAAATTGCTATAGGCTACTTTTTTATGGACAATCCAATGATTGTTGATAAAACGTTCTATTTTTGGGGGAAAGGGTCCATATTTGGCATTACAAAGAATGTTTTTGGGCCAAAATAGGCATTTTTGTTGATTTCTGTTGCCATGGAAACATTATTTTCATTCTAAATAAGAAGATCGATGATCCAATTTGAAGCAACATTTCAAAAGGTCCACTATGGTGGAAACAGAATGAAAATACCATTTCTACATTGCGGTGGAGCTTACTCTATTCAATATGCTGATGCTGGCTTTTTTAAGGTAGATGGCTCTAATGCCAAACATGTTCTCTGTGCAGATTTCTGCACATGTGTACTTCTCTATGGCTAGTGAATGACTATACAAAATCATAGCAGGCCCATGGCATGAAGCTAGGGTGAACTCTCAACCTTCTGTGTCTACACCAGGCACACTAACTAGTTAGGCGACAAAGCCAGCTGGCTGTGTGCGGGTTTATGAGCAGTATTTAGCCTGCATGATGTAATTCTATTATTTTCCAGAGATTTTCAATGTGGAAAAATGATTCAAAAGTGCATGGGACCACATGATGGTAATAGATTTTCTGGGTGAAGAAAGTTGATGAAAATATTCTGGGAAAGTAAGACAAAAAATTAGCTACTCTTTATTGAGATTCCATGCAAATTATGGCAAAACACTGTATAACCCTATGGTAGATTCATAGATAAATATCTCATAAACTAGCATGGGACCCTATGCTAGTTTATAAGACTGCTTTCTTTGTACTATTAGAAAGAGAAAGTAATTTCAAACGTGGTGAAAATCTGGCAGAAATTTAGCTACTTTTAGCCTATGGGTGCCATCCACCTTCCCCATTTACTGCCCCCATTTTAGATGTATTTTTATGTTTTCAGGCACGAATTGACTAGGTGGTGGGAGGCAGTGTCCATGACTGTCTATGTTCATACTGATCCTGCATCCCCAACCTGCACATATCCAGTCCTTGCCGTACCTGACACCATAGCCCCTGTCTGATGCTTCCATGTATAAGTCACTTTTTGTGGACGGTAGAGTGCTCACAATTTTTGCTTCGCCATTAAACCACTTTGCGAATCTTAACCACCAGTCTAGGTCCTTGAAGAACCCGGTAGAGAGGGTTATGTACCTTTTGGTGCTCGTGAACGCAGATAACATGCCTATGACTCTGTGTGAGAATGTCCTTCCCCCCCTGACTAAAGTTGAGCAGTGTGCTAAGATCCCGCATAAACGGCGCAGCTGTTTCTTGGTTGCCCTTCGGCGACCTACAAAGAAACGTAGCTCACTGTGCAATTTATTGATCTTACTCTCCGGTAGTCTGAGGCACATTTGTAGTGAGTCAATTTCTATCCCTAGGTAAATTTGAACTTGTGCAGGTGAAAGAACCTTCTTATAGGATAAGAAAAACCCAACGAGTGGAGTGTGCTATGTAGAAACAACTGTGCCTTTTGGCACTCAGCATATGAGTTGCCCATGGTAAGTAGGTCATCGAGATAATTAAAGCAATAATAACCGTTAGCTCTCATATAACGAGCTATGCTGTCAGTAATCCTATTAAAGAGGAATGCAGCCATTCTAGTGCCGAATGACACAAAGTTGTCCACTAAATACACTTTCTGTGAGTCGAATATCCACTGTAGGCCCTGGAATTGCCTATCACTTGGCCTAATCATAATAGAACGGTACGCTGCAGATATGTCTGTGACTGCCATGAACATACCGGGTCGGAGCACCTTAGTTACATCATCGATGCTAGTGTAACTAAAGTGGTGGAAGGTCTCGTTCATATGTGAGTTAATAGATAGACCTTCTGGTCTACTTGCGTCCGTTACCGGTCTGTAACCACCATCTCTTTTCTCAACTGCACCTAAGGCGTGGATGCAAGTAGGTGCTGCTTTGACTATAGACAATTTGCCTTGGTCTACTTCTGTCTTTAGAAGGTTATCAATGAAGTTCCTTGCTTCTTGGGGTACATAGTTCTTAGTACTATACTCACTGATATGTGTGTTTGGGTCTACTACTTTAAACCCGTGCATTATGCCGTCCATTAGGAAAGCAGCGTCATAATCCCAACCATTTGTACCATAAACTGAATTAGGACCTCCACTAAGCATTGATAACCAGCCGGCGGGCTTCATTTGAGATCTGACCCCTTTTAGAATATGGGTGGAGTTAATATCCCACAATGGAGCATAGTTTCCATAAATTGACAATAATTCTGATATGTCCGAAGTACACACAAGCGAGTCTCTATCACAATAAATGTCTGGTAAATTATTGGTTGTTACATTGACCGCGGGACCGTGGGAATCCGGAATATCATGGGCACCGTCAATATTATTTGTACATCAAGATACGCGCGAGTGGATCGGTGGCGCGAAAAAGGTTGACCCCCCTCCCGCATTATTGCTTGCTCCACTGCTTGTGGTTGCTGGTTGATTTTTGCACCCCCCTTTTGCTGGGTGGGGGCCCTTACATACAGCGCATACGTGTTGCCTGTTACATGGGTTATACCAACATCTAGTGAAATTGAACAAAGCACAAACATCCGTGGGGTAATGGATTCTGTTTTGAGTAGAAGGGCCTTTACCTTTAGTGCCTTGTTTGTTACCTGCTTTTAATCTGGCTAATTCAGCCTTCAAATCCTGAACCACCTGTAGGTTATCGGAGCCCAAATTATCAGAAACTGATGCGTGCTCAGCTGTCTGAAATCCGGGTAACTCCCCTGAAATCACTCTAGTAGTGAGATCATGCTCGTATTTAGCTAGTGCACTAGAGGTATATGTGGCATTGAGACCCTTCCTAGCTACGAATCTCATATGGTCACCGTAACTTTTTGCAGACCACTGTGGTAAATTAGCAATAGCTAACTTCTCCTGCACACATGTCATACCGTATATTAGCTCTCTGTATGTCATATCAGAGTAGACTTTGTCAGTGGGAATGTGGTCATCTGGCCTTAACCAGTGTTGTGACCTCTTTTTCTTAGAAGCTTCACCTATCTTAAATAAAGTGGATAACAAGTCACCTTGGTCCTTTGCATCCAGGTAGCCGGCAAGGTCCCCCTCCACGCCCATATTCTCAGCTGTCAGGCCTGCATTTGATAATCCAGCCTGAATGGTAGCAGAGGGGGGAAGCTTGGGTGATGTAATCCTGTGTTGTTGATGTTGTGTGTCAGGCAAAGACCCAGTGTAGGGTGTCCCATCCAGGTAATACAGCTGTGGTACCTCCTGTGCTGCTGTGGTTGGGACTGTAGCACTGCCTACTGGGTCCTGCTTAGCCTGATTGAGCAATTTTTGCTGTTTTCCAGCCAGAAAATGCATAAACTCCTGCTGCAAATTGTCCCCCTCGGCGAAAGCGGAAGGAGCGCCATCTTGCACTCCTGAGCGTTCACGGACATTGCCGGACTTGCCCGAGCCGACGTAATCCGAAAGTTTCCGACCCAGGCTGTCGGCAGCGTTCGGTATATCCTCGTTAGTTAATATGCTACTTGCGTTTGCTCTCCGGTACATATCGTAATCCAGGCCGTGACCGTTCTTTTTCATTCCGCTGTCGGAGTTTACGTCTCCGAAGAAACCCGAGGTGGCGTTCGGTATTCTCCGTACATCTGCCGACCGTCCCCGACTCTCCGAGCCCGTTTTCGGCGGCATTCGGGTATCTCCGTATGTGTCTGGCCGTGTTCGGGTTGGATATGCCTTCGGAGGCGCTCGGCAAGGTCCGTGCGTCTTCAGTATTCCTCGCGCTGCTGGCTGCATTAGTAAACGCGCTGTAGTCCGCTCCTCGGTCGTCGGCATATCTGCTGCTGCTCCTGGGTGCGTTCGTAAACGCGTCTCCCTGGTGAAAGCTGCTATTAGGTGCAGCCAAATCATGAAAATTTACGAATGCACCCCTCCTCTTGTGTGCAGCACTCTGCTGCTTCTGCTGTATGTCTTTGAGAGATTTTTTGTATTCCTCCTCTAGTTCTGCATTCTCTAAGTCAATTAAGGCTAGCCTCTCTTCTAACGCTAAGAGGTCACCTTTTTTCCTTAGTAGTCCTGCCTTTTCTTCTGCTATAGCAATCTTCTCCTGGAGGATAGCTTCTGGTGACTTGGGGGGCTGTGTGTTGCTCTGCCTTCTCTCTCCCAGGGGGGTGGCCATATTGGAAGCTCCTTGGTCTCCCCCCTCTTCCTCATGAAAAACTGCATTACTCCTGGTCTCCTCTGTAAGTTTGTGGTTTAGCACCCCACAGTTGGGACAGTGCTTTTTGTTGCCATGGTATGACTGTTGGCATACCAAACAAACCACCATGATGCATAAAAAAAAAAAAAATTGAAGCAGTGGAAGAGTCCCATGTGTGTGCCCTTAGGCTAGCAGGCTGGAGTAGTGGGTCACTGCCCACAGGTATGTCCAGGTAAGCAGCAGCAGTGTGTGTGTGTAGGAGTAGCAGGTGGGTGAGTAGTGGTACTGACCGTATCAATACGTAGACCAATCAGGATTGGTCTCACCCAATAATTGTAAGGATCCCTGGTATATTCAACTTTTTTTTTACAGTGCAGTTGTTCTTTTACCATAATATCAGGCCCACTCAGCGGGGATCAAGGGCTTAAAATTCTCTTCCTTTAATTGAATAAACTTCATTTCAGTTTATTTTACTATTATGATAACGGCATCAATTAGGGGCCTTCAAGTTATGGAAATTGAGTTATCATCAATTTGTAATTCAAACATTCACCAAAGATGTAATTTGACCCATTTTTGATTATTCTCTTAAATGTCTTAATTCAATGTACGATTATCACTTGCATCATCATATTAAATACAATTAGTTCAAAGCTGTGCCACATCTTGGCATACCTGGCTATCTGAGAGATGTTTTAAATGATATCTCCAAGATATTCCTTTTTTCTTTCTTTGTAAATTAATGAGAACTAATTTCATAATATTTGGACATATGATATATATATATATATATATATATATATATATATATATATATATATATATATATATATATATATATATATATATATATATAAGCCATTGACATTTATTGCAAACATGACATTGTTAGAATTTCATAACTTTAGTGTTGATGCATTCTATTTTTCTTGTTTGATATGATGTAGCTCTTCTCCATCTATTCTGCCATTAATTTATGTATAAAGACAAAACTTAAAACCCATGAAGGCTTCCCAGCTGATATGTAGGTAGTCTTGCCTGTCAGCTTTTTGCGTTAATGCTATTCAGTCACTAGTATTTAAAGAAAGTCTATCATGAGAAAGGTCCCTGTAGGTTTTAATATATTTCAGCTGAGCAGTTTGTGTTTTCAATTCTGGTGATCCAGAGTCTAATTATTTTTGTTGCCATTTCAATTTTGCCACAGTGGAGATTATATCAACCAATAGCCTGACAAATTATGGAAATACATTTAATACCTTGACTTGAATATTAGACTACTGCCAAATGTTAAATTCTGGACTAAATTGGATTATTTGTGTAATCAAAGACAATTACATTGACATTGATTACGTCATAAATGCTTCATTGGGGTTTTGAAATTGTAATCTGATCTACGCTCATCATTTACATCTTTAACTTCATTGCATTATGTGATGGGCAGAAAAATAACAAATGTGACAAGTACTGGGGATAGGGGCCTTAATGTACCCTTCACTAAGGGCCCTTTTCGCAGATCCTGTCACAAATCCAAAAATAAAACATTAAAAAATGCAATTTAGAACCCTATAATACGCCATCGCAGTAGCTTCCCCGGGAGGTGGCTTCTCAAGTGGGTACAACTGAACCACTTCAAGTCTTACAAAAGATAACTATCGGTAAAAGGCAGTCAAACTGCGTCATAGCGTGATAGAGGAATAATGGCTCGCTGAGAATGGAACATTTGATATAGATTGTGTAATAAAGGAAGGAGTAGCCGCCAGTTATGAGTTATGATTAAACTCATGCATGGTCACAACAAAGATCATGTTCTGTCTTAACTGAACTTCTGAAATGAATACCTGACCAGTATTTAAGTACCCGCTATACCAATACTCTTTACAGTCTAATAATATTTGCCATGGTTTGGATCCGATTTGTGATATGGATTGTGATAATGGTAACATTGAACAAGTAAAACACTAAACAGATTATGCTGCAACTGTGTTAAAGAAGACTTGGCAAGACCAAGATCTTATCTTTTTTCCTCTAACTTCTGGAGGGCTAGACCACTCAGATAAGGTTCAGTCAGCTTTCTTGTATGTTGAGCTGCTCTGTTTGACTGAGCAGCTCAAGATAGTCCACGGCTGGCAGCCTTAATCCATGGCCACAAGTTTGTCTGACACAGTGAATAGATGGCGTTGTCTAGGGAAAGTCTGGTCAGGGATGGAAGGTAAAAGAATGGTGGTGAACATAGAAACTCTGAAAAGTGTAGGTATAAAGGTTACTTGTTAGAGTTATCTTTAGAAATCTCTGTACTAGGAAAGGGGCCTTATGTTTTGTCCCCGAGCACTAAGAACATTTTGCAGATCGTGTCACAATAATTTTCATTGATTAATTAATGCACTGATGATCTAGCTGTAATTGGTGCCTTTATTGATGAATCCTGAACACTATTTGTGCCAAAATAATTATTATCTTGTTTGATATGCTCCATCATACACTTATAATAGAATGTACATAATCCACATATTTCCAACAAGAAAAGAGCAGATGCTCACTGCCGGCCAAGATACAAGAAACATATCCCAGCAGATGGTATTATCGTAGCAGTCCAAATGAGACATTCAACGTGCGGCAGCAACAGAAACATAAGATGAGTATTTTCTTCCTGACTCATATTACTTATATCAAGCCGACACAGCAGATTTTGCCATCAAGTATTATTGTCTGGCTCTAATATGGCAAATTGTGTATAAGAGGCCAGGCTAGCTGGTTATATGCCCATTGATATGTGTAAGAGGTCAATGTCCCATTGTTCTTTATGCTCTGAACAATGACATTTTTGGCAATAGGATTCATGTGTGCAGCATTTTGAAATAAATAGCTGATGCTTTATTTGCGTATAGTTGCATTTATTGTAGGGCAACATGTTGATTACACACAAAATGGGCACCCTTTTTATGTTATTTATTGGGGTAAAACTGCAGTTACAAAGGTCAGTGCTGCGCATTGCAGTGATACCCCTAGGATCCCCTACATTGATTATTAATTGATTCTTTCTTAATGAGCATACATCGAAAGTAGGAAATGATATAATAAAGATGCCAATTAAACTTTTATGCTATTTGGTAGTCATGCTAAAGTAAGTTTCTCTGTCATTTGGTAGTCCTATACAAGTATCATATTCTCTGCAATTCCCTTCTATCAATGTCCGTATTTGAAGTAAAACCTACTATTTTCCTCTCTAGACTCTCTTTATTTACATTGTTATTTCATTGGGACAGCATTTATAAACAACCACCGAAGTATAATATCCAAGAAAATCAAATTTAATCAACAGTTGGCCTCGACTTGGCATCTGACTTGAAGGCCTCGCCACTCACTAGGTCTCATACAATCACAAAGTCTGCATCCATCGTTTGGTCTGATATGTTTGAAGAAAGGCATACCTGGGCATTCCATAGCTGTCATCCAATTCAGCCCATCTATGTGTGTGGGTGGTAAGTTAACCTATCACAAACAAGGTGAATGACATGAGTAACTCCACGTCCTGCCCCCCCCCTACTCACTTTCCTACAATGCTCCTGGGTACATGTCTACTACCATAAATCCTACTGTATACGCCGCAGTGTTTAAACCATTTCAGATGTCTTGGGCTGCATAAAGTGCTGCTTGCTCAGGCGTAAAATTGGTTCGAATAGCCATAAGCTGACGATTTATATATGAAACGTATTAAAGAAGAAGGTCGGATTAGTGATAATCTATCAATTTATGTCTGTAGAATCAGCACTTAAGGGATGGTATCACTGCGTTCGTGAGGTCCGTTGTCTGCAACTCCGAACGATTTTTAAATAGCAAATGTATGGAAAGATAATCGGGGATCAACAGGAAATGGACCCAACTGACGCAGTGGAACCAGCCCTTTATAAAGTCTCCTCAACTCAGGATTTGCTGAGGTGGAGTTTTGATACTAGAGAACTATTAGAACAAAACCAAATTGCATTTGGAAAACTGTGGCTATGCTCCAAAGCTGGGGGTATCATATATAATGCAAGGGTTTACGGTCGTTTCTAGTACTATATCTAACCCCTATAGAGACGGCAGTTACTATCTGAAGTCATTTCTCCAAATGCCAAATAAAATATAATAGAACGTTTTGCACAAGTTAGGGCAGCTTTTTCTCCAGCAGATCGTGCTTCTCTTCACAGAAAACCATGAGCTTGTTAGTATAGTAATAATATTTCACAGACCAAAAGGTACTTTGCACAACGCTGTACCCAATTCGACATTTATTTTCCATGTGGTCTTTGGTTTGCTTTAACAGACCAACAGGAAGGCCCATCTAGACTGTGATAGGTGTTCAAAAGAACTAGTGAAACTATGGAACATGTATCTCTATGAATACTTGATAATCTATCTCTCTGAGAAATATCATCCGCATACCTGACATGTTCATCTGTTTACTCTCCATATAATATGTCGTTGGTAAAATAACCATGGCGTAGTTTATACTGTGGCTGTAGATTTATTCTGAAATTGTGAAAATAAATCTGAACCTTTTCCCCATAGCATTCTATATATCGATAAAGTAAATAGCCATTGCAAAGGTTGAACTGACTGGGGCCTTGACTGCTTGACTTGTTTTTTTTTTCCAGTGGACACACTGAAGATATATAGTAGATATTCAAGTAACCACTGTGGGATTGGTACGGCCCCAATCAGTCTATTCACCAACACCTATGGCAATACAATCATTATGAACATGAATCCAGATGCATCATACAGCCCTCAAAAGTTTGGAATTTCCTTCTGGCTCTCTAAGGGCAACCATTATATAATTATGAAGTCTAACATACAATGACAACACAAATATTTGCAAAAGATTCGTATTGAAAACAGCTATTGAAATAGCTTTAGATATTTCTTTTTCCTGATGGAGCTAGGTAAAACAATGACCTATGTCATAATTCACTTATGATTAGCATTACCACACCTAACTTTCAAATACATGCAAACTTTGTTATACCTTTTGGGCTAATGCACATTGTTACAGGGATCATAAAACCGAGGAGCCTTAATCGGATGTTAATATCTAGCTGGGACCATATCTCAACACACATAACAGGTATCAATAACTTCATATAGAAAACTGTGGCAGATTTATTAAGATATCTGTTTTAACTCTTCTTCTACCAATCACGCATTTGCGAGTTTACTGTGCTTTACCGGACGCGGATTTTTGCGAGTTACTCGCCGATTTTTGGCTGATTTTGGTCGATTTTTGACCCTCTATGATTCCCTTAAAAATGGGCCAAATCTCACGATTTTTTGGGGATGCACTCTATGTTCAATTTCCTCTGGGTAGGTCAAAGTATTTGGCTGAATGTCGATTCCCTTCTCTATGGTGGCCAGATGAACAAGGGTGAGTTTAAGGTTTCAGCCCTATCCCAGCAAATTGTCGTGACTCCTCGTCAACCTGTGTGAAGTGGCTCACACATGTCGCTAGATGGAACACGACGTCGCTATAGCACAAGATCACCAGGAATAGCAATGGTGGTGATCACATGGCCTCACCTCAGATGGCGAGGATGGTGATCACTCAGACTCACCAGGGATGGCGACGCGGGTGATCACTCACCTCGCTAGACGAAACACGCACCTCGTCATAGCACATGTTCACCAGGGATGGCGAGGATCGTGATCACTCATCCTCACCAGGGATGGCGACATGAGTGATCACTCATCCTCACCAGGGATGGCGACATGAGTGATCACTCACTTTGCTAGATGAGACGCACACCATGTCATAATGCACATTCACCACGGATGGCAAGGATTGTGATCAGTCACCTCGCTGGATAAAACGCGTACCTCGTGATAGCACAGGTTCACCACAGATGGTGAGGATCTTGATCACCCACACTCACCAGGGATGGCGACACGAGTGATCACTCACCTCGCTAGATGAAACGCACACCATGCCATAGAGCATGTTCACCACGGTTGGCGAGGATCGTGATGACTCACACTCACCAGGGATGGCAAGGCGGTTGATCACTCACCTTGTTAGATGAAAAGCTCATGATCATCGACATTGGTAATCATGCAGCCTCACATCTGCCAGATCAAAGTATGTTTTGCCAGAGAAGGTATTGCCATATGTATCTTCCCTCTAACCACAGACAAGGTGTTCATGTTGATATTTCCCTATGTATTTTTCCTGTAACCAGAGAAAAGGTGTTTATGGATAGTTGCTTTCATTTTAGAGATACCTCTATCTAAATTCAATTGATATTCTCTCTATATAATCTTGTTTGATTCAACTCTGAAGTATTACATGGAAATCAGTGTGAAACAAAGCACATTTGATACGTATGGGACTTATACTTCATGCCCACACTTCCTAGATAGGCTACATGTTGAACAGTGGTGCTGTCTCAACAACTTTGGCAATGGTGGTGATAAGTTGCCACTGTGAGTGAGAGTGAGTGACGGATGATGCAATCCTCAGAGAGCATTGACTTGGAGTGACACAAATTCACGCATTGAGTGAGACAAAGGCTGGCAATGGTGGTGATAAGTTGCCATTCTGAGTGAGAGTGAGTGACAGATGATGCAATCCTTAGAGATCATTGACATGGAGTGACACAAGTTCACGCATTGAGTGAGACCAATGTTGGCAATGGTAGTGATAAGTCGCCATTTTGTGTGAGAGTTGATGCCAGTGGCACGGGAGTGGTACATAATCACACAGTGAGTCAGATCCATGTTGGCGATGCTTGTGATAAGCCACCATTCTGAGTGAGAGTTGACAGGCAGTGGCACATACTCACGCAGTGAGTTAGATCCATGTTGGCGATGGTGGTGATAAGTCACCATGCTTTGTGAGGGATGACAAGGGGTGGCACATACTCACGCAGTGAGTGAGATCATGTTGGTGACTGTTGTGATAAATTGTCATGCCATGTGAGACTGACACACAGTGGCGAAAGATGACGCAGTGAGTTATCACTCAGAAAGGAGTCACCATTGATGACCAATCATGGCGACAGATAACGACAATTTGCTGGGATCGATTTAAGCAATATTTAGGGGAGAAATGTGAAAAAAAAATATTAAAAAACGTGACTTTTTTCAATTTTTCCTGGAGAAAAAGTTGGTGACAAAATGGAGAGCATATTCTGATGCATTCTGGCTGAAATCCTGGATACCATGGCAACAAAATGACTAGATTATAATAGATATCAACATATTTGTTTCTTTTGGTTGCCATGGCAACAGGGAAGAACGTTTTCCCTGAATTCCGTCCAATAATGAATCTAATAATACACATTCAATTTATTTCATTTTGATAGATACATTTTTAACTGAAATATTTCAATTTGAAAATTGATAGTTTTGCATAATTGTTCCATATGCAAGCCATAACAATCATCCAATATATTTTTTACTAATTGGGGTTATTATAGTCTTTCATAAGTCCACTTGTAATTGGAATTCCCAGAAAATTCGTTCAGTTTCTGAAAGCTCATGTGATATTCTTTTCACGAAATCTTAACCAAAATGAGGTCTAAAAATATTTGGTTTAGGGAGACTTAAAAATTGCATATCACACAATACTATGTCTAAATGCAACAAATTATGATGCAAGAAGACACCCACATGAAACAACAGCTCAAGGCATATTCATGGCAAATAATTAATGCATTCAGTATAGTCAGCCACACAGTGTGGCAACTCATCTGGTATGAAGAAACCCGCTACATGTATAGTTATATGACATGTCACAAGTGGTACATTATGAATTTCACATCACACAGAAGACACACTTCAAATGCATATACGTGGGTGATTTCATATTGGGCTCAGGATCAATGAATTCACAAACTCAATATTACTTAACAACACTATCAGAAAGGTTTATTTAAGGATCCAACTCCCAGGGGTTCTGTTTTTATAGCTTGTACTGTAAAACCTCCTAACGCAGCTTTAGCGTCGGTCACGTTTTTTGATATTACATCAAAACTACACTAAGTAAAGCTTGGATTGGCACCAAATTCTGACTCCATAATAAATAGTACAATACAGTAGTTTAAGTGTACCTAAAATCAGAAACCAGTGATCAAAGCTTTTGGAATAATGGGTCTTGTGTTATACAGCGTAAGGTGAAAATTTGGTGAAAAAACAGTCCACAATTTTAACTTTACCCTCAGTTTATAAAAAGTGATCATATGCTCTTGAAAATCACTCTGCTTTATATACAGTATGTCTATTGTAAGATCCTTAGCTATCTATCAGTGACTTCACCAGCTTAGGACAGCCTTCACTGAATCCTCGGAAGCCCCCAAAAACGTGACCGATGCTAAAGCAGTGTCAACATCTTCCACAAAGAGTCCACAATAGCCCCACTAAAACTCAATGGATTACATCCATGTTACATTCTAAGACATAAAACACCTTCCTCTATTAATTTTACAGCATAAATATACACAGTTTAGGCCCATATGGGTCCATACCATGGCTTCAAAAAGAAAATATCACATTATTTTCGCACACTTCCGATGTTTTGGTACAATGGTACAAACATAAAAAAAATGAGCAGGAAATTACAGAAAACACAAATTATGGTGAATCTATATGCTGCTAGTGATAGCCTATGGGTAATGGAAACAATATCAGAACACACAGCCATTACAGAGGTAAATAATGATCAAACACCTTGTCAAAACCCATAATTATCAAGATCAGCAAAAATTTAATTGAAAAAAGTATTCAGAATTTTTTCCTTGGTACTTCTACTAGTTAGGGGAATCAGAGGGCCATATTATGGGTAAATATGAATTTCCTGTATGGGGTGGAAATATACTTTATACCTTTTAGAGCAAGAAATGGCACTTTAGCGTCGATCACGATTTTAAAAATGAGTTCAGAAGGGAGGGAAAACTCCAATGGTGCAAAATTCTGCTCAGCAGGTCAGATAATAGTCCTATCTACGTAGAAAAAGTGAAATAATGAAGAAAGATTTTACAGGCTGGCTGTAAGGGGTGGTACTTTGGTCGCTTTAGCATCGGTCACGATTTCGAGCAGAAATACCTTAAGGCCTACACTGAAGCAAGGCCTACACTGAAGCAAGTCTGTAAGGGGGAGGTCTGTAAGGGATTGTAACATGGGACAACCAAGTTTTAGGCCCTGCAAGGTCAAAATATTGGTAAATTTGTGCCACCCCGGCTTCGGAGGGGGGCGGGGTTCATCTCAAAATGGCTAAAAGGGTTCCAACAGTATTCTATAAGATATTACAGACCCTAATCTAAACATTTAACCTGTTTTTACAGTGGATTTGCACTTTTTTCCATCAATCTTGACCGATTCTGCGATTCCAAGTAATTCCTAGCATCCAAAATACATTATTTCGGTACACAAAAAGCATTCCACTGACCCCCACACACTTCTATAACAACATTTCAGGAGAGTTTCATCATATTTCTTCACCTTTCTGGCAGAATTTGGCCAAAATTTACAGGTAGAACTGCATGGAACTGGTCTATTTCACTACTTGGGTTCCTCTGAGTTGTTTACATAGAGACCTGGATGTGGGCCATTTCCATCAGGGCAACCAGAAGTCACTTTCCTTTCCCATCCTGGTTTTGGCACAAAAGAACCACCCCTTACAGCCAGCCTGGGAAACCTTTCTGCATTATTTCACTTTCATCATGAGCAGATGCACTCTCTAACCTAGTTTGGTTGGAATAATTAAAGAAATTAGAAATGTCGGGTTCTGAGGTAGAGGCAATTTTTTTCTGCCCCATAGACTGTTTTGTTTATGTAAAAAAAGGCTATCCACAACCCCACTAAACCCCACCTGTACCAGTTACAACTCTGGTTTACCTCTTCATTGTGATAAGTTTTGCTCATCAGTTTGATGAGTCTGGATGCTCATTACTGATTAGTTTGGCTCATCATGTGCAAAATGAGGCAAAACTAATCACAAACTTATCACTAGCGATGAGGCATCGATTAGTTTCCGTTTTGAGTGTACCGCTGCACCACCACTACAACCGTTGAACCATGTTGCAATAGGCATATAAGTAGGACTGTGCCCTACTTACTGAGGACATTGTGGATATATTTTGTCCTTACTATGGGCATTTTTCCTTACTATGGTCACTCCAGTCTGTGTTTCCTATTAGTATACTGGGCCTCACATGACCAATGACATCTCACAGTAGTAGGTCTATTTTTGAAATATTATATTGATAGTGTCACTTTCAACATCTGCCCTGCATGCTAGTAAAGATAGGAGCACAAAGGAGTCACAATCAGGAGGTACCGAGTTCAATACCCAGTTCAAATCCCACCAAGGAGCAATAAGGAAACTGAAACCAGGAATACACAAACTATTCATGGATTACTTAGACTGCCATATGAAGTGGAATATTCAACCATCTGAAATCCTTGTATGTATGAAACAATGGGCGTTTGTCATAGGGTGCCCTTAATTTCTATATTTATTTATCAAACCACTCATGAGTTGGGCTTAATACATCCTACAGCTGAGTAGTCTAATAAATGCTACAAATGCAGGGCTATCCCAGCAAATTGTCGTGAGTCCTCGTCAACCTGTGTGAAGTGGCTCACACATGTCACTAGATGGAACACGACGTCGTTATAGCACAAGATCACCAGGAATAGCAATTGCCATGCCATGTGAGTCTAACTCACAGTGGCGAAAGATGACGGAATGAGTTATCACTCAAAAATGAGTAACCATTGATGACCAATCATGGCGACAGATGACGACAATTTGCTGGGATGTAACAATTATAATTTAGCCTGTTTGTAAGGTCATTGTAAGACCTAGGATGTAGTAGGGTAAGAAAGCCTCCTGCAATGTTGGAGCCTGTTCAGGTAGGGTCCAGCATTGCCTGACCCTCTTTATAGAGATACTCAGGTAATGTCCTATTCTCTTCTATAAAGTTACTCCAGTTGACCCTGAGCCTGTCTCTAAAGAGACTCAGGCACCTTTGGAGTATGGCAGTAGAGAGGGTACAGCTAGGTTATACACACTCTTGAGTAGAGTGTCAGGCAATGCAGGAGTATGCCCCTACCCCAGGCTCACCCTGAGGAGTATCAAAACAGTCTCATTTTGGCGACATTTGCCTGAGCTTAACACTAGACTCACTCTGAGTATCATTTTTTTCCTCAGTGTAGTGAAATCGTTGCCCTCGGGAGGATTTATAGCATATATGGCACCCTATGGATATCTCAAAATTGAGAGCCAATAGGCATTTTTTAAACCTCATTTTTAGACTCAGCAGCCTCAAATTAGGTATAATTGGTATGTTTCATCTCCGGTTTTTTTGGTCGTTGTACAGTGTAACTGCCATGTATTGAAGGTAAAGCCCCATAGGATGGCTCTCATACAGGGACCCCCTTAATAGGAAGCTACCCTGGCCTTGTGTCTGCAGGGCAGTTCTGACATGGTGTTACTCATTTGCCCCTCACAACCCTACCATTTATACCTCAGTAATGATGAAGGTATTGATTTGAAGCTATTGATTATAGGCATGTGATGGGCTTATCATTTCTTCATTTATCCTTATTTTCTGGGTCTTATGGATGTGGAAAGGTATAGGGAGTTGTCATTCTGTCACAGAACTTTAAGCTCCAAACACGTGCAAACCCACAACGGTTAACAACAACTCACATACCTAATTTCTATATAAAATGAAAGCTTTTCATATATATTTTCACATGGATATTGCAAAAGGAGGGCACAAGCACAGGTTTCTGAGCAGCAATGTAAAGAAAACTGGATTTCTCTGCTAACCATATTTTCATAGTTCAGGTTTGGGTAAATTCACGTCGAAAGCAAGTATACACACTAAAATGATGCCAGAGACCTTATCCCATTGGCAAAAATGATCGTGATAACCTATGACATCATATAGAAACACCAGGTGACAGGATTTGAAAGGAATGTCTGTCAGTGTGGTGGAAAAAATGGCCCACATGGCAGTACCAATAGCACACTGGATATGCTCCAATGTGTACGAATGGGGACTGTGGTAATGCTTCTATGATACAAACATGATACAGAAGAACACTCCTCCAGTTGCTATGTTGAATTGTATTACATCATTAGCAACCTCTTTCTATGATATATAGTGTTTCTGTGTCTATAATGGTGTAGTCTTCCTTTGCGCCATCATAGACTTGAAGACTTTGTTTCTTTGTCTTCTGATTATGCAGGAATGTTTCTTCTTCTGATAATGCAGGTCTTTATATTATTTTATGTGAATAACTTCTTCCCTAAAGATAGCATTGCACGGCTTCGGAGGGGGGCGGGGTTCATCTCAAAATGGCTAAAAGGGTTCCAACAGTATTCTATAAGATATTACAGACCCTAATCTAAACATTTAACCTGTTTTTACAGTGGATTTGCACTTTTTTCCATCAATCTTGACCGATTCTGTGATTCCAAGTAATTCCTAGCATCCAAAATACATTATTTCGGTACACAAAAAGCATTCCACTGACCCCCACACACTTCTATAACAACATTTCAGGAGAGTTTCATCATATTTCTTCACCTTTCTGGCAGAATTTGGCCAAAATTTACAGGTAGAACTGCATGGAACTGGTCTATTTCACTACTTGGGTTCCTCTGAGTTGTTTACATAGAGACCTGGATGTGGGCCATTTCCATCAGGGCAACCAGAAGTCACTTTCCTTTCCCATCCTGGTTTTGGCACAAAAGAACCACCCCTTACAGCCAGCCTGGGAAACCTTTCTGCATTATTTCACTTTCATCATGAGCAGATGCACTCTCTAACCTAGTTTGGTTGGAATAATTAAAGAAATTAGAAATGTCGGGTTCTGAGGTAGAGGCAATTTTTTTTCTGCCCCATAGACTGTTTTGTTTATGTAAAAAAAGGCTATCCACAACCCCACTAAACCCCACCTGTACCAGTTACAACTCTGGTTTACCTCTTCATTGTGATAAGTTTTGCTCATCAGTTTGATGAGTCTGGATGCTCATTACTGATTAGTTTGGCTCATCATGTGCAAAATGAGGCAAAACTAATCACAAACTTATCACTAGCGATGAGGCATCGATTAGTTTCCGTTTTGAGTGTACCGCTGCACCACCACTACAACCGTTGAACCATGTTGCAATAGGCATATAAGTAGGACTGTGCCCTACTTACTGAGGACATTGTGGATATATTTTGTCCTTACTATGGGCATTTTTCCTTACTATGGTCACTCCAGTCTGTGTTTCCTATTAGTATACTGGGCCTCACATGACCAATGACATCTCACAGTAGTAGGTCTATTTTTGAAATATTATATTGATAGTGTCACTTTCAACATCTGCCCTGCATGCTAGTAAAGATAGGAGCACAAAGGAGTCACAATCAGGAGGTACCGAGTTCAATACCCAGTTCAAATCCCACCAAGGAGCAATAAGGAAACTGAAACCAGGAATACACAAACTATTCATGGATTACTTAGACTGCCATATGAAGTGGAATATTCAACCATCTGAAATCCTTGTATGTATGAAACAATGGGCGTTTGTCATAGGGTGCCCTTAATTTCTATATTTATTTATCAAACCACTCATGAGTTGGGCTTAATACATCCTACAGCTGAGTAGTCTAATAAATGCTACAAATGCAGGGCTATCCCAGCAAATTGTCGTGAGTCCTCGTCAACCTGTGTGAAGTGGCTCACACATGTCACTAGATGGAACACGACGTCGTTATAGCACAAGATCACCAGGAATAGCAATTGCCATGCCATGTGAGTCTAACTCACAGTGGCGAAAGATGACGGAATGAGTTATCACTCAAAAATGAGTAACCATTGATGACCAATCATGGCGACAGATGACGACAATTTGCTGGGATGTAACAATTATAATTTAGCCTGTTTGTAAGGTCATTGTAAGACCTAGGATGTAGTAGGGTAAGAAAGCCTCCTGCAATGTTGGAGCCTGTTCAGGTAGGGTCCAGCATTGCCTGACCCTCTTTATAGAGATACTCAGGTAATGTCCTATTCTCTTCTATAAAGTTACTCCAGTTGACCCTGAGCCTGTCTCTAAAGAGACTCAGGCACCTTTGGAGTATGGCAGTAGAGAGGGTACAGCTAGGTTATACACACTCTTGAGTAGAGTGTCAGGCAATGCAGGAGTATGCCCCTACCCCAGGCTCACCCTGAGGAGTATCAAAACAGTCTCATTTTGGCGACATTTGCCTGAGCTTAACACTAGACTCACTCTGAGTATCATTTTTTTCCTCAGTGTAGTGAAATCGTTGCCCTCGGGAGGATTTATAGCATATATGGCACCCTATGGATATCTCAAAATTGAGAGCCAATAGGCATTTTTTAAACCTCATTTTTAGACTCAGCAGCCTCAAATTAGGTATAATTGGTATGTTTCATCTCCGGTTTTTTTGGTCGTTGTACAGTGTAACTGCCATGTATTGAAGGTAAAGCCCCATAGGATGGCTCTCATACAGGGACCCCCTTAATAGGAAGCTACCCTGGCCTTGTGTCTGCAGGGCAGTTCTGACATGGTGTTACTCATTTGCCCCTCACAACCCTACCATTTATACCTCAGTAATGATGAAGGTATTGATTTGAAGCTATTGATTATAGGCATGTGATGGGCTTATCATTTCTTCATTTATCCTTATTTTCTGGGTCTTATGGATGTGGAAAGGTATAGGGAGTTGTCATTCTGTCACAGAACTTTAAGCTCCAAACACGTGCAAACCCACAACGGTTAACAACAACTCACATACCTAATTTCTATATAAAATGAAAGCTTTTCATATATATTTTCACATGGATATTGCAAAAGGAGGGCACAAGCACAGGTTTCTGAGCAGCAATGTAAAGAAAACTGGATTTCTCTGCTAACCATATTTTCATAGTTCAGGTTTGGGTAAATTCACGTCGAAAGCAAGTATACACACTAAAATGATGCCAGAGACCTTATCCCATTGGCAAAAATGATCGTGATAACCTATGACATCATATAGAAACACCAGGTGACAGGATTTGAAAGGAATGTCTGTCAGTGTGGTGGAAAAAATGGCCCACATGGCAGTACCAATAGCACACTGGATATGCTCCAATGTGTACGAATGGGGACTGTGGTAATGCTTCTATGATACAAACATGATACAGAAGAACACTCCTCCAGTTGCTATGTTGAATTGTATTACATCATTAGCAACCTCTTTCTATGATATATAGTGTTTCTGTGTCTATAATGGTGTAGTCTTCCTTTGCGCCATCATAGACTTGAAGACTTTGTTTCTTTGTCTTCTGATTATGCAGGAATGTTTCTTCTTCTGATAATGCAGGTCTTTATATTATTTTATGTGAATAACTTCTTCCCTAAAGATAGCATTGCACGGCTTCGGAGGGGGGCGGGGGTCATCTCAAAATGGCTAAAAGGGTTCCAACAGTATTCTATAAGATATTACAGACCCTAATCTAAACATTTAACCTGTTTTTACAGTGGATTTGCACTTTTTTCCACCAATCTTGACCGATTCTGCGATTCCAAGTAATTCCTAGCATCCAAAATACATTATTTCGGTACACAAAAAGCATTCCACTGACCCCCACACACTTCTATAACAACATTTCAGGAGAGTTTCATCATATTTCTTCACCTTTCTGGCAGAATTTGGCCAAAATTTACAGGTAGAACTGCATGGAACTGGTCTATTTCACTACTTGGGTTCCTCTGAGTTGTTTACATAGAGACCTGGATGTGGGCCATTTCCATCAGGGCAACCAGAAGTCACTTTCCTTTCCCATCCTGGTTTTGGCACAAAAGTGTGACCGACACTAAAGCGACCGAAGAACCACCCCTTACAGCCAGCCTGGGAAACCTTTCTGCATTATTTCACTTTCATCATGAGCAGATGCACTCTCTAACCTAGTTTGGTTGGAATAATTAAAGAAATTAGAAATGTCGGGTTCTGAGGTAGAGGCAATTTTTTTTCTGCCCCATAGACTGTTTTGTTTATGTAAAAAAAGGCTATCCACAACCCCACTAAACCCCACCTGTACCAGTTACAACTCTGGTTTACCTCTTCATTGTGATAAGTTTTGCTCATCAGTTTGATGAGTCTGGATGCTCATTACTGATTAGTTTGGCTCATCATGTGCAAAATGAGGCAAAACTAATCACAAACTTATCACTAGCGATGAGGCATCGATTAGTTTCCGTTTTGAGTGTACCGCTGCACCACCACTACAACCGTTGAACCATGTTGCAATAGGCATATAAGTAGGACTGTGCCCTACTTACTGAGGACATTGTGGATATATTTTGTCCTTACTATGGGCATTTTTCCTTACTATGGTCACTCCAGTCTGTGTTTCCTATTAGTATACTGGGCCTCACATGACCAATGACATCTCACAGTAGTAGGTCTATTTTTGAAATATTATATTGATAGTGTCACTTTCAACATCTGCTCTGCATGCTAGTAAAGATAGGAGCACAAAGGAGTCACAATCAGGAGGTACCGAGTTCAATACCCAGTTCAAATCCCACCAAGGAGCAATAAGGAAACTGAAACCAGGAATACACAAACTATTCATGGATTACTTAGACTGCCATATGAAGTGGAATATTCAACCATCTGAAATCCTTGTATGTATGAAACAATGGGCGTTTGTCATAGGGTGCCCTTAATTTCTATATTTATTTATCAAACCACTCATGAGTTGGGCTTAATACATCCTACAGCTGAGTAGTCTAATAAATGCTACAAATGCAGGGCTATCCCAGCAAATTGTCGTGAGTCCTCGTCAACCTGTGTGAAGTGGCTCACACATGTCACTAGATGGAACACGACGTCGTTATAGCACAAGATCACCAGGAATAGCAATTGCCATGCCATGTGAGTCTAACTCACAGTGGCGAAAGATGACGGAATGAGTTATCACTCAAAAATGAGTAACCATTGATGACCAATCATGGCGACAGATGACGACAATTTGCTGGGATGTAACAATTATAATTTAGCCTGTTTGTAAGGTCATTGTAAGACCTAGGATGTAGTAGGGTAAGAAAGCCTCCTGCAATGTTGGAGCCTGTTCAGGTAGGGTCCAGCATTGCCTGACCCTCTTTATAGAGATACTCAGGTAATGTCCTATTCTCTTCTATAAAGTTACTCCAGTTGACCCTGAGCCTGTCTCTAAAGAGACTCAGGCACCTTTGGAGTATGGCAGTAGAGAGGGTACAGCTAGGTTATACACACTCTTGAGTAGAGTGTCAGGCAATGCAGGAGTATGCCCCTACCCCAGGCTCACCCTGAGGAGTATCAAAACAGTCTCATTTTGGCGACATTTGCCTGAGCTTAACACTAGACTCACTCTGAGTATCATTTTTTCCTCAGTGTAGTGAAATCGTTGCCCTCGGGAGGATTTATAGCATATATGGCACCCTATGGATATCTCAAAATTGAGAGCCAATAGGCATTTTTTAAACCTCATTTTTAGACTCAGCAGCCTCAAATTAGATATAATTGGTATGTTTCATCTCCGTTTTTTTTTGGTCGTTGTACAGTGTAACTGCCATGTATTGAAGGTAAAGCCCCATAGGATGGCTCTCATACATGGACCCCCTTAATAGGAAGCCACCCTGGCCTTGTGTCTGCAGGGCAGTTCTGACATGGTGTTACTCATTTGCCCCTCACAACCCTACCATTTATACCTCAGTAATGATGAAGCTATTGATTTGAAGCTATTGATTATAGGCATGTGATGGGCTTATCATTTCTTCATTTATCCTTATTTTCTGGGTCTTATGGATGTGGAAAGGTATAGGGAGTTGTCATTCTGTCACAGAACTTTAAGCTCCAAACACGTGCAAACCCACAACGGTTAACAACAACTCACATACCTAATTTCTATATAAAATGAAAGCTTTTCATATATATTTTCACATGGATATTGCAAAAGGAGGGCACAAGCACAGGTTTCTGAGCAGCAATGTAAAGAAAACTGGATTTCTCTGCTAACCATATTTTCATAGTTCAGGTTTGGGTAAATTCACGTCGAAAGCAAGTATACACACTAAAATGATGCCAGAGACCTTATCCCATTGGCAAAAATGATCGTGATAACCTATGACATCATATAGAAACACCAGGTGACAGGATTTGAAAGGAATGTCTGTCAGTGTGGTGGAAAAAATGGCCCACATGGCAGTACCAATAGCACACTGGATATGCTCCAATGTGTACGAATGGGGACTGTGGTAATGCTTCTATGATACAAACATGATACAGAAGAACACTCCTCCAGTTGCTATGTTGAATTGTATTACATCATTAGCAACCTCTTTCTATGATATATAGTGTTTCTGTGTCTATAATGGTGTAGTCTTCCTTTGCGCCATCATAGACTTGAAGACTTTGTTTCTTTGTCTTCTGATTATGCAGGAATGTTTCTTCTTCTGATAATGCAGGTCTTTATATTATTTTATGTGAATAACTTCTTCCCTAAAGATAGCATTGCACGGCTTCGGAGGGGGGCGGGGGTCATCTCAAAATGGCTAAAAGGGTTCCAACAGTATTCTATAAGATATTACAGACCCTAATCTAAACATTTAACCTGTTTTTACAGTGGATTTGCACTTTTTTCCACCAATCTTGACCGATTCTGCGATTCCAAGTAATTCCTAGCATCCAAAATACATTATTTCGGTACACAAAAAGCATTCCACTGACCCCCACACACTTCTATAACAACATTTCAGGAGAGTTTCATCATATTTCTTCACCTTTCTGGCAGAATTTGGCCAAAATTTACAGGTAGAACTGCATGGAACTGGTCTATTTCACTACTTGGGTTCCTCTGAGTTGTTTACATAGAGACCTGGATGTGGGCCATTTCCATCAGGGCAACCAGAAGTCACTTTCCTTTCCCATCCTGGTTTTGGCACAAAAGTGTGACCGACACTAAAGCGACCGAAGAACCACCCCTTACAGCCAGCCTGGGAAACCTTTCTGCATTATTTCACTTTCATCATGAGCAGATGCACTCTCTAACCTAGTTTGGTTGGAATAATTAAAGAAATTAGAAATGTCGGGTTCTGAGGTAGAGGCAATTTTTTTTCTGCCCCATAGACTGTTTTGTTTATGTAAAAAAAGGCTATCCACAACCCCACTAAACCCCACCTGTACCAGTTACAACTCTGGTTTACCTCTTCATTGTGATAAGTTTTGCTCATCAGTTTGATGAGTCTGGATGCTCATTACTGATTAGTTTGGCTCATCATGTGCAAAATGAGGCAAAACTAATCACAAACTTATCACTAGCGATGAGGCATCGATTAGTTTCCGTTTTGAGTGTACCGCTGCACCACCACTACAACCGTTGAACCATGTTGCAATAGGCATATAAGTAGGACTGTGCCCTACTTACTGAGGACATTGTGGATATATTTTGTCCTTACTATGGGCATTTTTCCTTACTATGGTCACTCCAGTCTGTGTTTCCTATTAGTATACTGGGCCTCACATGACCAATGACATCTCACAGTAGTAGGTCTATTTTTGAAATATTATATTGATAGTGTCACTTTCAACATCTGCTCTGCATGCTAGTAAAGATAGGAGCACAAAGGAGTCACAATCAGGAGGTACCGAGTTCAATACCCAGTTCAAATCCCACCAAGGAGCAATAAGGAAACTGAAACCAGGAATACACAAACTATTCATGGATTACTTAGACTGCCATATGAAGTGGAATATTCAACCATCTGAAATCCTTGTATGTATGAAACAATGGGCGTTTGTCATAGGGTGCCCTTAATTTCTATATTTATTTATCAAACCACTCATGAGTTGGGCTTAATACATCCTACAGCTGAGTAGTCTAATAAATGCTACAAATGCAGGGCTATCCCAGCAAATTGTCGTGAGTCCTCGTCAACCTGTGTGAAGTGGCTCACACATGTCACTAGATGGAACACGACGTCGTTATAGCACAAGATCACCAGGAATAGCAATTGCCATGCCATGTGAGTCTAACTCACAGTGGCGAAAGATGACGGAATGAGTTATCACTCAAAAATGAGTAACCATTGATGACCAATCATGGCGACAGATGACGACAATTTGCTGGGATGTAACAATTATAATTTAGCCTGTTTGTAAGGTCATTGTAAGACCTAGGATGTAGTAGGGTAAGAAAGCCTCCTGCAATGTTGGAGCCTGTTCAGGTAGGGTCCAGCATTGCCTGACCCTCTTTATAGAGATACTCAGGTAATGTCCTATTCTCTTCTATAAAGTTACTCCAGTTGACCCTGAGCCTGTCTCTAAAGAGACTCAGGCACCTTTGGAGTATGGCAGTAGAGAGGGTACAGCTAGGTTATACACACTCTTGAGTAGAGTGTCAGGCAATGCAGGAGTATGCCCCTACCCCAGGCTCACCCTGAGGAGTATCAAAACAGTCTCATTTTGGCGACATTTGCCTGAGCTTAACACTAGACTCACTCTGAGTATCATTTTTTCCTCAGTGTAGTGAAATCGTTGCCCTCGGGAGGATTTATAGCATATATGGCACCCTATGGATATCTCAAAATTGAGAGCCAATAGGCATTTTTTAAACCTCATTTTTAGACTCAGCAGCCTCAAATTAGATATAATTGGTATGTTTCATCTCCGTTTTTTTTTGGTCGTTGTACAGTGTAACTGCCATGTATTGAAGGTAAAGCCCCATAGGATGGCTCTCATACATGGACCCCCTTAATAGGAAGCCACCCTGGCCTTGTGTCTGCAGGGCAGTTCTGACATGGTGTTACTCATTTGCCCCTCACAACCCTACCATTTATACCTCAGTAATGATGAAGGTATTGATTTGAAGCTATTGATTATAGGCATGTGATGGGCTTATCATTTCTTCATTTATCCTTATTTTCTGGGTCTTATGGATGTGGAAAGGTATAGGGAGTTGTCATTCTGTCACAGAACTTTAAGCTCCAAACACGTGCAAACCCACAACGGTTAACAACAACTCACATACCTAATTTCTATATAAAATGAAAGCTTTTCATATATATTTTCACATGGATATTGCAAAAGGAGGGCACAAGCACAGGTTTCTGAGCAGCAATGTAAAGAAAACTGGATTTCTCTGCTAACCATATTTTCATAGTTCAGGTTTGGGTAAATTCACGTCGAAAGCAAGTATACACACTAAAATGATGCCAGAGACCTTATCCCATTGGCAAAAATGATCGTGATAACCTATGACATCATATAGAAACACCAGGTGACAGGATTTGAAAGGAATGTCTGTCAGTGTGGTGGAAAAAATGGCCCACATGGCAGTACCAATAGCACACTGGATATGCTCCAATGTGTACGAACGGGGACTGTGGTAATGCTTCTATGATACAAACATGATACAGAAGAACACTCCTCCAGTTGCTATGTTGAATTGTATTACATCATTAGCAACCTCTTTCTATGATATATAGTGTTTCTGTGTCTATAATGGTGTAGTCTTCCTTTGCGCCATCATAGACTTGAAGACTTTGTTTCTTTGTCTTCTGATTATGCAGGAATGTTTCTTCTTCTGATAATGCAGGTCTTTATATTATTTATGTGAATAACTTCTTCCCTAAAGATAGCATTGCACGGCCTATCACCACACCCCCAGTGCCGTAACGTGTCTCCATCCACCACAGCGGCCGATCCAGTACTGCAGCCTCAATCTGGCTGCAGGTACATTAAAAGTGGCGGCCCGTCGCTCGTACGGTGAACTACGGTAACAGATTTTGTTGATTTTTCCTTATTTAAACCCTCTAAAAACATAAAATAAATAGAGAACTAAATTCCCCTGGTGTCCTCGGTGGTCAATCCACCCCTCGGGATTCATCTCCCTCGTGGTAGATCGACCACCTCGCACACCACGGTCGTTTAGTTCTCTCTATTTATGTACATCAGGGACACAAAACAGAGTTATTGAAGTTGAATGCCCAACGCCATATTTCGTGAATTTGCTCCAAGGTATATGGAGTTTAAAAAGGTATTCTTCTTTGTTTATATTTGATAGAGACAACAATGTTAAAAGTATTGTGAAACAGTGTCGTCCTACTGCTTGAGAACCTAACGGCAAATCTATTCGTTTTCACTGAATGAGGACAATCTGACTGTTAGACTCTTAGAACAAGCTAAGCTCTGAAACAGGGGTTTTTAAAAAAAGAAATTTCGATACAGAACTCTCTTTAACTGGATGTTTTTCTCTAAGAATATTCTTTTGTGCTGGCTTGTATTAATTAGTTTATGATGGGATGAAGCTTTGAATTTTAGAAAATCTGAGTGAGAGTTCCACAGGCAATAAATCAAGAAAGTTTAAGCACTGCTTTCCTTAAAGATTAAAATTGAAATCAGAAGTTTTAAAAGTGTTTGAAAACAATGCAAGTGTCTGCCTAACAGTCGCAATTACTCTTTTAACTATGATCTTAGCCTATTGATGCAGAAAAGGCTCGTCTTTGGAAATGCTGCTCAAATGAAATGATACATCAATTTTCTTCAGCAATTTTTGTTGTTAGAACTCATTAAAGGTCTCCCAGCTTTGAAATATTTAGAGAGCATTTTAACAGTGGATTGGGTGACTGCGCTTTGATCTCAAAAGAAAACTGACCCCAACCTTTCCGACCAACGCGGCAAGGTATTTTAAGCAGTATTCCACTATTAGTCCAGGAGCCAGCACCCTGAAAATTTGATTTCGTTGCACCCCAACCGTAGCAATGGTCACATGGTATCAAATGAAAGCTTAGACCATTAGCTTTCAGATTAGGCCAGGTGGGTCGTTGGGTTGGACCAGCATGTGTGATTTATGGGCCCGTTTCCATGGCAACCAATTTTTTCATAAAATTGAACATTTTCCTGGAAAATAACAGTTATCAAACTTTGGTTCTCAATATCTTAAGAACCATAAGGGCTAGACTCATGAAATTTAGAGATAAGATCGATATATCAGAGCCCTATCAGTGTGTGTTGGTTATTTGACCTTGAACAAGGTCAAGGTCATATGGTTTGACCTTGAAAGTGAAGATTTCCCTTAAGCATGAGATATGAGGTGAAAATAGCAACTCATATAGCTTATTTCTCATTATCCTGCTAACTGCTAGTGCCAGGCACATAAAATCTTACTAACAGAAAGATATATTAGGGCCCTATTAGTGAGTGCTCTTTATTTGACTTTGAACAAGGTCAAGGTCACATGGCTTGACCTTGAAGGTAAAGATTTCCCTTAAACATGAGATATGAGGTGAAAATAGCAACTCATAGAGCTTATTTCTCATTACCCTGCTAACCGCTAGTGCCGGGCACATAATATCTTACTAACAGAAAGATATATTAGGGCCCTATCAGTGAGTGCTTTTTATTTGACCTTGAACAAGGTCAAGGTCACATGATTTTACCTAGAAGGTGAAAACATCCATAGAAAATGCAATATGTGCTTGAAATGGCAACTCATAACGTTTTTTCACTATCCTAAAAGCTGCTAGTGCCAGGCATGTGAAATCTTGCCAAGAGATAGATATATCAGGGCCCTATCAGTGATTGTGTATAAGACCTTGAGCAAGGTCAAGGTAACATGATTTGACCTAGAAAATACTCCCAGAACTTGAGATATGAGCTGGAAAAAGCAACTTATAATCTTCTAACAGATGCGTAGGGAGCAAATTTTACGGGGGTCCAGTGTTGGTCCTCACCACAACCACTTTGAATTCATCGCGATAACACCTTTTTATACTTATATATAAGAATATAGACTTTGTACAGAAAAAAATTATTTTGGTGACTTTTGTGTCTGATTTGAGGCTCAGGCCCCTATTTTCCCTATCCCATTACCATACTGCTCTAATTTCAGATGCAACATATTGGCTGTTTGTGCATTTCATTATTGTGAGGTCTTGGCTAACTTTGGGTGGACCCAGACATACTCAGGCCCCACCTGCTTTGTGATTGGGCCCCTCTGCCCCCCTTTTCCTATGCCCCTGTCTAGGTATCCTGTCCCTATCTAACTATAACTGCTGGTACCAGGCACATGAAGTCTTACTAGGAGGGAAATGTAGTAGGGCCCTACCAGGAAGTACTGTGTATTTGACCTTGATCAAGGTCACTTGGTTTGACCTTAAAGGTGCTCGACACTTATAATTTTACAGATAGGTTAGACCTTCTAGGAAGTGTTACATATTTGATGAATGTCAAGCTCACAAAATCTACAAACATTGGTTTCTATTCACAATGATGATGTTAATGGGTATGGTTATTTTGCCTTTCGTCTTGCTAGCAACTGCCTCTCTAAACATGTATGTGAAGTAGTCAGACTCACCCATTCCCCCCTCAACCAACCCGCCCGCCCCCCGACACACACACATCCTAAGAGTTGAATTTGGTGGATATAAATTAATGGGTTTTCACCCAATTTGTGGGTGAAAATAGGTACAGCACAAAATACAATAAGATTGCAGTACCCAATGTTACAGTGATATTTAAAATAAAGATTCAAGGAATCAGGGCTTGGAAACTGCACCTAATGGAAACTGCACCTGAAAGCTTAACCCTTGAATATATTGATGGAGAGGAGGAAGGGTAGTGTACAAAGGTAGGGGGCTGGAAAGGGCTGAATTTTTACCGAGGGGTGAGGTCTTGTCAAAATACACAATGGTCTTCAGAGAGAACCCAGAGTCACAGTCTCAAAGGAACTGTTTGGGGGTTGGTAAAGACTTGTTAATATTAATAGAGTCATCTCTGCACTGGGCTTTTTGGACTGATCTCACTAATTGACAAATGTGAATCAACACGGCAAAATGTGCGCCTCATCTCTGTGTCAACATTATGCAGTCCTGAAAACATGTGAACTACCTGTATATTGACATTTGTATTATTGATGCATAACTACTGCCTAAGCATTAATAACCCAGTGATAATGGGTATCCATATAAGAGCCTGATATTCTTTCACATTATAACCACTAGTCATATGATATTTCTCATATGACAACTTGATCATGCACACAATCCTTGTATGACAAATTCACCTCACCAACCTTTACATTTCTTCCAGCAGCTCCAAATATTTCTCTGGTCATTCCTGGTGCCCTGTCATGTAGATGGGGCCATGACCTTTTGGCTGTGGAGGGTGAAGGGAGGACTTCAAAGACATGTCCTAAACCATAGTGGTGTTGACAGAAAAGGGGGCTTTATTTAGGGTGTGCATGTGCAACTTCCACAGTAGTTCCTATACAATCCAACAGGGGATGCTTTGCCTGCCACAGTATTGTCAATGATTGCACTGTATAACAAATTTTCACTTTCAGGAAAAAAATGGAGCTGAAACCTACTAACTCCTATGTATTTTGACCTGGGGAATTCAAAAATAACATCCTTTTTTTGCTGGTGGCTCTCAGTTTTGAGATACCCATAGCACCCTAGAATTGCCAATTTTGGCCCACGGTAGCCAGATTCATACTAGTGAAAACTATTCAGACACCAGATTTTATATCAAATATAATTTATTTATCTGTGATTACCATTTCCAAACCCATATCTAATGAAGTGCTCATCATTTGACTCTGTATTATTCAGTAAAAGAAGTAAATAACCTCAAAATGTTAGCCAGTCAACACTTGTTCAGGACTGTTTTGCCTGTCTCTTGTACACTATGTTGGGCTCATCCCAAGTCAGACCCCATTACTACCCTGCTAGAAGAGAAGGTAACCACTATCTTTGGTAGCATTTTTCCATCTCTGAGAGGTCCTGTTGGAATCTCTCCCTATGTATGCCACTTACCGAGCCACAGTTTTTATTTGGGAAGAATGCGAGGTCAGATGCAGAAAGTGGATCTTCAAGCACATCTTACATTTGAGTTTCTGATATGTGCCAGCAGTGTATGTATCCACACCCTCTACATAGTCCTCAGCCCTATTGTTTCCCAGAAATCCTGTTATGACTGCTCTGAGGGCAAGCAATGGCTTCCATTTACTATGTAGTCTTTTTTGGTCATAATATTAAATTCCCATCACTTTATCACATGATAATGGATAATCCTGATGTTAAAATGCAACTCTACTCACCTGGTTGCAGAAGTCAGTGTTTCAAAGAATTAACATGGAAATTTAGATGTCTTTTTTAAAATAGATGCCCTTCTACTAAAATGAAGCAACATGACCCCAAAACCAGTGGTTGTAATGTATATGAAACAGAGGCTATTTGGTCCAGATATATGTGCACCTCGACCCTAATGGCATGATCTTGCTTCTGGGCTACCCAAACAGCTACAACTATATATATGGACTGTGCTAACACTAAACACACAATATTCCATAAAACTGGTTCAGACACCCAGAATCATAAAGGCCAAGGAGCCACTTTTGGGTGAAATATGATTTGCAGCAGTGTGATATTACTCAGACAAATGCCAGGAAGGAAAGTTGTTGTACAGGTTTTGACTACACTACACAGGTGAACATAGTGAAATAATTGCCCTCGGAGATTTTAAGCATATATGCCAGCCTATGGATATCTCAAAATTGAGAGCCAGTAGGCATTTTTTAAGCTCATTTTCAGACTCAGCAGCCTCAAATTAGGTATACATATTGGGTATGTTTGGTACTTTTGGCCGTTGTACAGTGTTGTTATCTGTTTTCCAATATATGTAGCTACTAAGGACCTACACTCCCTAATCACATGTTTGATTCTGCCTGTGCCCAGAGTTATGTCTCTAAGACAGTCCCCAATACTGTTATGGCGCAGGCTAAAACCCAGTCTCAGACCCCGCAGTCAGACACAAATACCATTTTCACTATCAAATGGCACTGGTGTGGCTTGTGTGTAGCTGGCTGACAGAAGCAACATGGGGGATGGAGTAAAGAATGGTCATCAAAAACTGCAGCTGGTTTAGAACCAACATCCAGGAGATGAGGATTAGTAGGAGATGATGATGAACAAGATTCCCTCCTCTCCCAGGGGCCTGATCATGATCCTGTTCTGTCTGATAAACCTCAAATAAGCAGAAAAAAAATAAGCGCCAGGGGTACAGGGTGATGTGGGGTCTATTTTCAGCCCTTAGAGAATGAGTTAAGGTATGCTGATGTCTGCCTCTCCTTTACCTGCTACATGGAGAACAACTGGTGCTGTTCTAGGCCTCTCAGGCCGCTGGTTACTAGCCTATCTGTATGACTTTTCAGGAGCTAATGCTACTGTGAAGCACTACACTGGACCACAGAGTATTCTTCAATCTCATCTCAGGCTTAGGCATACAGCAGAGTGGCCATCCACCTGGACATCTATGACCTATAGCAGGGACTCTTTTGTGGTAGACAATGCTGTAGGGGTATCTGACCATGGATATGACAGTTATCTTAGGTAAAACTTCAATCACTACAGACCAGTATTGATCTACCAATTTTAAAGACTTCCTAGTAAACATGTTTATGAACCTAAATGAGCATAGTCTCTAGGTATTAACTACGCAGATGTCCTTCATGGAATCATCTGAAAAATTTATGTCCTGAATATGTAACTGAACATTTAAAATGATTTCACATTATTTCATATGCAAGGAAGTATCAAAGAAACCTCATCTAAGGCAATTACATTATAAAACGTAAAATTACATGAGGTTTAAACCTTCTCTAATGAGAATAGCCATGTTCAAAACTCCTGACACCAGGATTTGAACCCATGCTGTGGCTTCTTTTGGACATCAAGGCCGGAATCGAACCTATGTGGCCAAAAGGCTAACCTAGGTGCCGATGGTGATAGAATGCACTTGTTTGGCAAGGCAGTAAAATCTCTTTTGTTACCGTTGATGTTTCAACAAGTCTATCATACAAGTCTAAAGAGTGGTATATATACAAATCTTTAAAAATTCAATATTTACCAATTTCCTAGGTTGGATAAAGTTTTTGTTTACTGGGTTAGGTGCAGCTTATAGTATTCTCCCAAAGTCAGCATGTGGCTTATATAAGGGTGAAGCTTATAATACAATGGAATCACAGTGCTTTGAATTGGCCATACCACACAGTCAACTGTTACATACTAGAGTAGCTATGTCTGCACCATTTATAAATAAAGGGCTTATTTCTCTTTGATGGATGTTTGAAAGAGTGAGAATGCAATAGATTAATCATCTTTAACTTGGGGTTAACTATCTTCCTTGATCAATAACACATTATTACAAATTTATCAATATTTACTGACTCTGCCTTCTCAAATGTGGCTGGAAAAGTGTCAGAAACCCACTTGTCATGGGACGAATATTGCCCCCAAGTCTGTAACATAGTCATCTGGTGGAGATGGCTAGAGGTAAATCCCTAAAAATGGTCAAATAGCAGGACCTACATCTTTCCATTTTCTATCAAAGTAAGCAGGTTAAAATCCACTGGAATGACCATAGATATGACTACAATTTGGTACCAAAAACATGAGAATTGGCTGACTCAAGGTAGGACTACATGGACGGCCTAAGTCACTCTATCCTAGATAGTGTACAAGATGGCTGACTACCAACTATTCCACTAAACGAACCATTCACTCTCTCCAAGCAAGATAAACCATGTATGCAAGTGCATTTTAGCTTTGCAGAAACTTATATTCAGGATACTTGAGCCCTTGAGGAACCCAACACAATCTGCCCTTGTGTTTCTCATCAAGACCTTCCACATCAATGTGAGATGGTTTCTGAACTATGCAAGATCTAAAAGTTGAGTCTGCTTATTACTGCCGTCTGCAGATGTATTTGAGATGAGAGGGACTAAATAGAGCAGTCATAGAGCACCCTCTCAATGTGCACCTGGAAGCCACCATCTTAGTCACTGCATACAGGACCCTCCATCCCCTATATCTAAGGGCCTACATATTACTATATACTGATATACACTGACGATATGACATTCGGGCATGCACTCTAGTCAGGCAGGACCCCCAGTTCCTGACTGGTGTGGCTTGAAGTAGCCAACCCAAACCACACCATTAATAAGGGGTCCAGAGGGGAAATAATCTTCCATCAGCAGACAAAAGATGACCATGTAAGCCTGGGCCTGCACATATGGACCCCAGCTGCCCACATGCTCACCTCAAGCCACACGTAACCCTGAGTTTGTTGCCTTTTATGGATCTGGTATGCCCACTGGACTCTCAAATAAGTTATTCTGCTCCTTCTTACCCTCTCATGAAGGTCCCCACTCCAAAAGGGGAAAAAAGCTGTGGCCTATGTAAAGTTTAACCTCTGCAGCCTACCCCAACATTTGATCCAATCTGATTCATTTCAGGATGTCCACTGCAACAATTGGCTCTTGTCTCCAACAAAGCCTCCAACTCGGAGGCTACAGCTTTTAACAAACAGTGGTACTACCAGGCCTACTACATGTACTACCTCATATTTGCAGTGAACTATAAAATGGATATAGAGTGAGCAGAAACTATATTACCAGTGCAAGCCTGTGGATTGAGGCTAGACGTGATAATGTAAATGAATTATATTATAATGAGTCTCAAGGTGAAATATGTATTAATCTGTGATTGTCCCAGATACCTTCATGATTAAGACATGGTGCAGTGCACACAGCAATGTACTAAGATCTTATGTACAGCCTACCAGAATGGTGGCACAGACTAAAATCAGAATGATGTACCATGAACCTGGTATGTGCTGGCAAAAATTCCCTATCCAATGTGAACCGACATGTTTCAGCCTATTGTTATCCTTTCCCAAGGCTTATTTATTATATTACTGATTAGTAGGGTAATGAAACTATAATATATATTGAATTGTCAAATCTTGTATTGTAGGGATATTCTCACCCTAAAGGTGCAGTTTTGTAAGCTTGACATTTGTCAAATATGTGTAGGGGTTCGTTACCCCGTCGGGTGCGCAGAGCCTTCAGAGGGACTGTTCACTTGATTGTGTCACTCCCCCTATGTATACCATACCGATCCAGGGTAGTTGGAAGGTAGAGAATGTCAGGCCAGGGGAAGTAGCTCAGGGGTAGAGCTTCCGCTTCGAAGTTGGAGGGTCCCGGGTTCGAGTCCCAGGTTCGAGTCCCGGTTTCTCCATGACATTTTCCGCTGACCACTACACTGGTGGAGAAACCGAGTGGTCCTGCCTCGGATGGGGGACCTTTAGAGAGCTCGGTACCTGGGCCGGTATGGTATAGACAAGCGCTTCAACTTGCTAGTGCTGGGAGACTTGGAAACAGGTGGCACCCACAGTAGTTCCTGGGAACAGGAGTGCGAGCTCACTGTGTGTGACTCAGTACTGGTACCATTCAGACTGGACTGGAGGACCGGTTCTGGCGGGATACGGTTGAAGCTGGTTGGGAGGAGTGTAGGGGTTCGTTCCCCCGTCGGGTGCGCAGAGCCTTCAGAGGGACTGTTCACTTGATTGTGTCACTCCCCCTATGTATACCTTACCGATCCAGGGTAGTTGGAAGGTAGAGAATGTCAGGCCAGGGCATCCGAAAAGGGGGACAGAGGGGCCCAAACAAATAGCAGGTGCAGCCTGAGTATGTCTGGGCCCACTGAAATTCAGCCAAGACCTCATAATGATGAAATGCACAAACATCTAACATGTTACATCTCAAATGAGATCAGTATGGTAATGGGATGGGGAAAATGGGGGCCTGAGCCTTAAATCAGACCTATAAGTCACCAAAATAACTTTTTCTGTACAAGGTCTATATTCTTATATATAAGTATATAAAGGTGTCATCATGATTAAACCGACAATTCAAGGTGGTTGTGGTGGGGGCCACCACTGGACCCCCGTAAGATTTGCTCCCTACGCCTCTGTTAGAAGCTAGGTTATAAGGTGCCTTTTCCAGCTCATATCTAAAGTTCTGGTAGTATTTTCCAGGTCAGATCATGTGACTTTGACCTTGCTCAAGGTCATATACACAGCACTCATTGATATATCTATCTCTTGGCAAGATTTTATGTGCCTGGCACTAGCAGTTATTAGGATAGTGAAAAAAGTTATGAGTTGCCATTTCAAACACATATTGCATTTTCTATGGACGTTTTCACCTTTAAGGTCAATTTGTTCAAGGTCAAATAAAGAGCACTCACTGATAGGGCCCTAATATATCTTTTTGTAAGCAAGATTTTATATGCCTGGCACTAGCGGTCAGCAGGATAATGAGAAATAAGTTATATGAGTTGATATTTTCACCTCATATCTCATGTTTAAGGGAAATCTTCACCTTAAAGGTCAAATCATGTGACCTTGACCTTATTCAAGGTCAAATAAAGAGCACTCACTGATAGGGCCCTAATATATCTTTCTGTTAGTAAGATTTATCTGTCTGGCACTAGCGGTCAGCAGGAAAATGAGAAATAAGCTATATGAGTTGCTATTTCCACCTCATATCTCATTTTTAAGGGAAATCTTCACTTTCAAGGTCAAATCATGTGACCTTGACCTTATTCAAGGTCAAATAGCCAACACACGTTGATAGGGCTGTGATATATCAGTCCCATGTCAAAATTTCATTAGTCCAGCCCTTATGGTTCTCAAGATATTGAGAACCACAGTTTGATAACTGTTATCTTCCAGGAAAATGTTCAGTTTTATCAAAAAATTGGTTGCCATGGAAACGGGCCTATAAATCACACATGCTGGTCCAACCCAACGACCCACCTGGTCTAGTCTGAAAGGTAATGGTCTAAGCTTTCATTTGATACCATGTGACCATTGCTACGGTTGGGGTGCAACGAATTTCATTTTTAAGCTGCTTTTTCAATAGTGGCTCCCAGACTATATGTTATGAGAAATGGCTTTTATTAATTCAAATTGAAACAGTGTCTTATTTTGAAATGATTCTGTGCTTTAACATTGGTGACATGTACTGGGAAAGTAGTCCTTATTCCCCCCTGCACTAAGGGCCCTTTTTGCAGATCGTAATTTGTGTCCAATACTCGTGAAGGTGTGTCTTGGGATGAATCCAACTGAGCTGATACACTAATGTGTTTATTACTCGCCAGGTGGGAGGTCAGTATCATCCCAATCAACAATGGAGCATTGGGCCATGCTTGGCCCAATATAAGCCGATATTGGCCCAATATAAGACGATATTGGCCCAATGTATCCTTGCTACCTGGGTTTATGTTGATCAGAACCGTTTGGATAACCACCATGAACACTATGGAAAATGTTAAGTGGTATTTCACTATATGAGAAATGGCATTTAGTGATTGAAAAACAGACCTTTGCAAAATGTCAGATTTTAATGAAATCTTTTCTAGACAAAATCTGGACAGCCGAAAAATATATTTTTTAAAGAAAATAGCTTTTGTATTAAATTTAAGTATTTCTAATCTGTAGCCTTTTGAAAAATTGGCCTCTTTTTTCAAAATGGCGTTTATTGCGTTTTGGAACTAAGATGATGGTCTTTAGTCAAAAGAAAACTGACCCCAACCTTTCCGACCAACGCGGCAAGGTATTTTAAGCAGTATTCCACTATGTTATGAGAAATGGCTTTTATTAATTCAAATTGAAACAGTGTCTTATTTTGAAATGATGCTGTGCTTTAACATTGATGACATGTACTGGGAAAGGAGTCCTTATTCCCCCTGCACTAAGGGCCCTTTTCGCAGATCGTAATTTGTGTCCAATACTCGTGAAGGTGTGTCTTGGGATGAATCCAACGGAGCTGATACACTAATGTGTTTATTACTCGCCAGGTGGGAGGTCATTGACCACCACCTCACTGTCTGTATCATCCCAATCAACAATGGAGCATTGGGCCATGCTTGGCCCAATATAAGCCCATATTGGCCCAATATAAGACGATATTGGCCCAATGTATCCTTGCTACCTGGGTTTATGTTGATCAGAACCGTTTGGATAACCACCATGAACACTGTGGAAAATGTTAAGTGGTATTTCACTATATGAGAAATGGCATTTAGTGATTGAAAAAGAGACCTTTGCAAAATGTCAGATTTTAATGAAATCTTTACTAGACAAAATCTGGACAGCCGAAAAATATATTTTTTAAAGAAAATAGCTTTTGTATTAAATTTAAGTATTTCTAATCTGTAGCCTTTTGAAAAATTGGCCTCTTTTTTCAAAATGGCGTTTATTGCATTTTGGAACCAAACTCTTCATATTTTAATGAGAACTTGTCCTGTTTCTTAGAATATGAGATAATAAATTACTTAATACTGAGTATTAATTTTAAATGTAGCCCCGAGTTTAGAATACATTTCTCGGTAGTCGTGCACCAACAAAAAATATTTCAGACCTTTATTTAGAATTGAAAACAGGAATTAGAAGTTTTTTACTTAAACAGTATTTGAATAACAATGGATTCTCTTTGCACTCACTAAGAGCTTTTATTAATCATTTTATCTCAGCTCATCAGTGCAAAAAACTATTTTCCCTAGTCACTGAACTTGAGAAGAGATTATCTTTTGAAATTTAAACAATGCTCAAAGAAGGATAAAACATCTATTTTCTTCCGATGACTGTTTTTGGTATTATTCTTCATTTAATGTATTTTGGCTTTGCAGCATTTTAAGAGGATTCCACAGTGTATTGAGTGATTGCACTTCGATCTCAGGATGAAGAAGGTCGCATAAGTCAATAAATGTACGCTTGGTATCATCGGGTTTATGACCTCCAATGTTCTCAGGCCAGAACAATTTCTAAGAAATCTTTAAAAAAATTATCAATTTTCACCTAATTTCCATATTGTTTATAGATTTTCATTGAAATTTCTATGCGTCTTAATTCTATAGTCACATTTTTCATAGTTTTACCAATTGATAGCATATCTACCCATACATTTTTATACAAAACTACAAAGAAATTTATTCTTATTGACCCTAGGCATGTTACTGGAAACACATTTTCTGGCCTCAGCTACTCAGTTGGAGTTTATCTGACACAGTTATCTCCCAACTAGAGGACTTTGTATGATATCTCTATCAGCACGAAGGGTATGTAGATAATGATATCATACAGTCGGCCTACCTGAAACCACAATGTCTAAACTGTTACAAAAGTGCCTAAACTTAGCATGGAAACAATATCCAGTCTGAGGTGATCCACTGTTATCTTATTATGGTGCAACTTTGTAGAATAAGAAGTGAAATGAGAAGTGAAACCACATAAAGTGTAGCTAGTTTGGATATCACTAGATGGCACATTATGACCACGTACCATGTCAATTCCCTTTTAATGTGCAATTTTTATGGAAAATATGTAAACTTTATTACTGATACATAAATCGTTTTCATAGGCATGAGGCCTGTATACCCCTAGAAATATTATTATCGACCCACACCATGCTTTGGAGCATCACTGCAATTTATCAACATGCAGCCAAACCAGTCCATAAGCAATTAAGGATTTGGCAGTACGGTCCCCTTATGATGGACAATGTCTAGCCCAGGACACTCCAATGTATAGGGGACTGAGTATGAGCACTAAGATTGCTGTACAGCAATATCTGAATGTAGAGAACCATTGTGAAATTCATGGTAGAGTGATATGTGTGAGGTTGACTTTAAGCAAGCCTAACAACATGCTAAAGAAATGAAACTGTGTATCACCATAAAAATACGGTGAATTCCGCTTGACAAACCATGTTACCATGGAGAATCCATGTTCACTGTATGGGAATCTGGGAGCACAGTGAGCACTGAATTAACAGGAACTCCCTGGCACCTTCCATTGCCAGTGAATCACCGTTTATTTAGGAAGCATTTTTTGTACTGTGTAGCCTACATTTTACCAAAGCTTTATGTAAACAACTCACTATAAGTATTGTGATCCCGAATTTGAAATCGACTTAAAGGACACAAAGGCATATTAGTAAAATGGCTGCCATCATGAAAAGTCCCTATTCCAATGGAATACAATATCCAGATATATTACTACATGAGTTGCTTCTTAAAAAGGCGGAGGAGGATCCAGAACGTGTTGCATTGGTGAGTAACATCAGGGATGGTTACAGAAAAAAACAATCAAGAAGGCCAAATAAAAAAGTGTCAATATTTTGTGCAGCGGTGCTGAAAAGATTCTCCAGGGAGATTTCTAGTTCTGGGTTTGGCCACCAGGGGGCAGTATATGGGTAAAACACTGAAAGATATGCTGAAAAATGCCATTGACCAATTATTGACAAGGAATCCAGTGGTATGCTTAAAATTATTCAATCTCCACTGAAAATGTTCCATTTTTGGAATGTTCGTTGCCATGAAAACATAGAATATTGGTAGATAGGGCAAATTGAGGTTGCCATGGAAACCACTCCACTCTGGCAATTTGGAAATCTTTGCCACAAACCTTTTTTGAAATCCCTTCAGGAATCGAGAACCGAAAACCGCGCTGAAAAATTCACTATAGAACCAATTTTATGTAAGTAAAATGGCTACCATACTTTCAGGTAGATATACTTTCATATAACTAAATACAATTTCATCTGGAATATTCTCATACATCAACAGATAAATGGTGCCACTGATGATCGCCTGACATATGGCCAAATGATAAAATCAGTACATCAGATGGGTGGTGCTCTCTGCCAGATGGGGGTGAAGAAGGCAGATGTTGTCTGTGTATGTACACCAAACAGCCCCGAGACTGTGGTAGCCATGTTGGGTATACTACAAGCAGGAGCAGTGGTGATGGGCATGAACCCCACCTTTACTGTAGGTATGTTGTTACTTTCCTGTGGTCACAATCTGTGCAACTTGCATCATCTTTGTTTTAATTGAACCTGCCATTTGTATAACCAGTGCCCACAGAGTTATCACTTTTTGTTGGCTACTTCTATTTGCTCTTCAGTATTCAAAGTTAGGATTTCTAAAATTTATGATTCCGTAATAGTCGTTCAAGGCACACAAAATGCTACACCTACACATTAGATGTCCATAATATTGCATGTTATGTCTGTTGTACAATAGTTTGTATCTTGTCACTTCCAGATGAGATGGTGAGACAGTTGGAAAATTCTAAAGCCATGCTTATGATCACCACCCCTGACATTGTCCCTAAAGTGAAGATGGCTGAGAAGAGATATACCTCACTTCAGGTAGATATACTCCTTGACACTCCTTTATGGAAAATGCATCCATAGTGAGCCATGGATCTATCAATAACTACTACTAAGGTTGACTGGCAGTCAGTGCATGCATGGGTATTGATGTAGCAACCAACCAACAACATTTATGTGCAAAACATATCCTTTACTCACCTTTCAACTTTTCACTTTATTCATAGTTGTAATTTACACCCTATAAATAAATAATTGTTTCATCAATTATTTCATGTATATTTCAGCATGTATTCACCATTGAAGAATGTCCTGGGTATCTGTCCTATGCTGACCTACTAGATATGGAGGTGCCCAGTAGGGATTGGTCTGTAAGCATACATCCTGAAGACATGGCTATGCTACCTTACTCAAGTGGTACAACCGGAGCACCAAAAGGTGTTATGCTCACCCACTGCAACCTTTCCTCTATGACACAGATCCTAAAGTAAATTATTTTTCAAACTAACAGCTGGAAAATACAAAATTGGTCACCATTGAGGGCTTGCCTCAATCACACTGATTCTAATAATTTGTTTTTATCAAACAGATTTTGTCACAAAAAACTCTTAAGTTATTTATGGGGCTGAATACATGGATCCTAGCTCATAATCATAACCAGAGCCCAAAAAGGCCCTGCTCAAGGAGTGCCAAACTGAAAAACCTATAGGAATATAGTAAAATAAATCTATCCTATGATACTGCATACTTTGCATGTTAAGCCACACTTAGGAACCTAGTCCATGTGAATTCTGGGAAAATATCTTGCATGTTCTGCTTCAATTTACAGCCATCCAGATGTGGCCTTCTTCAGGAGCAAACAGAGAACACTCTCTGTATTCCCACTGTACCATGTCGGAGGGTTTGTCATGAACATGACTTATGCTCTCTATGCTTTGTCATCCATTGTTTACTTACCTCACTACACCTTCCCTCTGTACCTACAAGCACTGCAGAAATACAAGGTAATGTCAGGATATAGCTTCGGTGGTTTTTATAACAGTAATGTACATCCAGTGGTTCTTTCTTCATCAAAGGTATCATTTGATGATAAAAATGTAAGCATTTCAGTGCCTAACATGTTCTCTTAAAGGGAGTTTTGGCCTCCTACCTAGTGTCTTTATACAGACTTTAGATAGTATTGTCCCTGAGGAAAATTCCCTTTCACAATTGGAAATCTAAATATTGAATGCCATATTGGCCTGTATAAGCCCCGGGTCCTTGAATGAGAGCTGGTCTTGAATAAGCGCCGGGGGTACAGGGGTATCCAAATTTTAAAATGCACTTTAGTTCAAGTCTTGAATGATCGCCGGTCTTGAATTAGCACTGAAGGTAGAGCCTACTTGAAGTCTATGAGCACCTGCGTGCTTTTACAGGTCAATACGGTAAGACTATTTTCTGGTATTCAGGTGTGAATAAAGAGATGAAATACTGTACAAAGTGCATAGTTCCCTAGGTCTCGTATTCTCTCCTTACTAAGACCTAATGAATAAAATAACACCTCAAGCCCACAGATGACACTTGTAAATGACTTGAAATGTGTCACCTTCTCGCAAAGCTATTTATTTCATATGAGCCCATAGAGTTAATGTAACAGGGCTGATTGCATCATGACCCTGTACAATAATGTCTCGATTGCCATTCATAAATTCAAGCACTTTTCAATGAAAGCAACATCAAATAAATGCCGAGATGAAGTCCTTGAATCTATGAATCAATCTTTCATTGAAAAGTATATAATTATGTCTCCACATGTCATGCTATGTAATCCCCATATTACAGATACAGCTAACAAATGGGCCTCCACCTATACTTCTGCTGCTAGATAAGAGCCCAGAGGTACCAAAGTATGACTTGTCCAATCTAAAGGACATTATTGTGGGAGCAGCACCGGTTAGTGAGCATGTAGCAAAGGAGGTTGTACGGAAGCATGGGGTACAGTTCAGAGAGTGTGAGTATGACAGATTCTCTGTTTTTACAATTGGTGAAGATAGGCATGAACAAATTGAAATAAAAGACTTCCTTTAGTGACTTTGATGAAGAATTAAAGAAACAATGATTTTGTAGTAGCTAGTGTATTATATGCCTGATATTCTTTTGATTACTACAGGTTATGGAATGACTGAAAACACCTGCCTAACTCATGTGACACCAAAGGGTATGATGAACATGAGAACGGCTGGATATCCATTACCTAATATTGAGTGTAGAGTAAGTAGACTTATCATGACAATTTATTTGACTGATCACCTTTATTTTCAAATTAAGTAATTACTACTCCATCAAACTAAAGCTTTTCTCCAGTCAGCAACATTAGGGCACTGTCACCCATGTTATATTGGGTTCATCAACCACTCACTAGGTGACCTAGGGTTGGTCAATATAGTCACCACAGTGGTTGTACAGGTGCTTTTGAAATCCGTTTGCTTATGATTCTTTTTGTAAAATCAAGTAATTTTTCTACACACTATGAACTGTACTTAGATAATCAACCCAGCAGATGGCAGCACAGTAAACTTCCAGGAGGAGGGTGAGCTCTTGGTGCGGGGTCCTACAATAATGAAGGGATACCTGAACAGGCCTGATGCCACAGCAGAGACACTCACAGAGGATGGATGGCTGCGCACAGGTAGGTTCTATGGCTTATATATGATCACTTACTTTTAATTACTTGACTACACTTCTAAATAAAGGCATGCTTATAGTCAAAGGGCTAGGGCACTTGGTTGGTAGATAGACATGTAACCATGTACTCCATACAGCAATGACACCCCGGGGACAAGATACAGTGGTGACCCCATGTGAGGGAAAGAGAAACTAATGAATATCATCTTAATGGAAGCTGTCTCTTTACACTTCCATCAGAAATATGAATGCACCTTTCCATTTTCTGATGTTATGTTGACAACTTTCAAATGCCTACATCTTCGAGACAGTTACATGTATTAAAGATACCAGTATTTTCCTTTTGCCAGGTGATATAGGCTACATGACATCTGATGGACTCCTCTACATTGTTGACAGGCTGAAGGAGGTTATTAAGTACAAGGGATACCAGGTGGCACCAGCAGAGATAGAGTCTGTTATACTCTCGCACCCTGATGTAGCTGATGCTGCAGTAGTTGGTGTCCCAGATGAGGCTGCAGGAGAACTGCCTCGAGGCTATGTTGTACTCAAAGAAGGCCACTGTGTAGAACCCACAGAGATTGAGAAGTATGTCAAAGGTAGGACAGTAGCTCTTTATTTCAATCAGTTTTGAGTAAATGTTTAGGCTTGAAATAACAACGCATATTTCATTTTCTTATCAGCAGAATTTGGTCGTTATGATTTACCCACTACTTTTTTTCTATTTCAGAGCATGTTGCTCCATACAAACAATTGAGGGGAAAAGTTCAGTTTGTGAAATCAATTCCCAAAACAGCGACCGGAAAAATATTGCGCCGTTTTATTAGAAACAAAGCCAGGGAGGAGCGAAAAAGGAAATCAAAACTATGAGTTTTAAACATGTGTTTTGTTCAAATGATATCACCAACTAACAGCATCAATAGCTATGAATGTGATGCATTGGTGGGCGTTGGTGGGCATTGGTGGGCTACTATATCAATGAGTAATAGAGTGAGTAATAGATGTTTAACGCCATTTCGACAGCTAAGGTCATATTCATGGTGAGAACTACACTACACAATTTCACAGGGGAAATGTGTCAGTGCCCGCGCATATGTGCACCACACACATCCCATGGGGATAGGAAAGAGGAGAAATAGACCCTTTTAAGGGGGCTAGGGAAGCCCGCTACCATATCAGTAAGGTTATTATGGAGTTACATATAAATGGCTTCTGTGCATATTATGCTCTTCTTAGAATGTAATTCCACTTACCTGGTTCATCATAATATTATGTTAAACATATAGATCTACTTTAATTATAATATACATATTTGATTCTTTCTTTTAACGCATACTCTGAAGAGATGCAAGTGTAGATGGACAGACAATTCTTAAAACCTGTAATGAAGTAGAGGAATGATCTTCTTATAGCGCAATTTGGTATTTGATAATCTTCTCGTGTCAGATCAATACACTACTAAGGAAGTTATCTGAGAGCAGATCAGCTTCAGACAAATAGGTATACAATCATTGTGACACCCAGCATTTGTAAGTGAAGCAGGTGCTGTTACCTGGTATACTACCCAGGAACTATTCAAAGGCAAATGGGTTTGAATACCAATGGCAGGATCATTTTCCGTCCAATCTCTTATTTGCAAGTAACTAACCCTCTTTATGGTTTTCCTAGCCAGAATTAGAAGGTTAATAAGATCTCATTGGGTCTTGCCATTATTGTGTGTTGCCATTATTGTGTCAATTCTCACAAATTTCTGAATAAAGAGGTCACTCGTTGTTCCACCCCAGATTGTCATTTTTCGCGACCATTAAGCATCATTGCTTGGATTTCCATTGATAGTGTTGTGTCACGTAAGTGTATATTCCATGAATAATGGAATAATGTACCGATGTTTTTCAAATGATTTTTACCTCAACTTTTTCTGAACCATTCTTTTGTACAATAATCATACTCTCTTGCATTTGGCAACTTATAATCATGTATAATATAATTTGGCTTGGCCTTTGCTAGTTCTTCCCCAATGGTGGCAAAAAAATATTATTAGCACACTCTGACACACCTTGTGTTTCCATGAAGGCTTGTGTGACACTGTCCTTTAGCATTAGAGTTTCTGAGGTTTTTGGGACTTTAAGGGCTCTTGATAGGTTAGCTCAGAGATTAATATATTTGCGCATACTTTGACACAAATCCTTTCGATATATGTTATATACAAAACTGACCGTAATTAATGCCTCCTCCAATTCTATCCCATGATATCCGAATTTTATTGCTATGGAATGAAAATGGAACAATGTTCTTTTTTAGCTTCTATTGCTTTGAAAAGCATTATGGGATGGATTATTGACACATTTTACCCATTTGATGTTTGGAGACTTATTTTCAAATCATTATCCCGGGTCTTTTTTTTTTCGGTTAGTCTATATTCCAATTATTAAGGTCTCCAGAGCATTTCAAAGTTGCCTAGTTGATAAGAAAATGCCAAACATCTTGAAAAATCGGTGATGATAGGGGTAAATAAGCATTTTTCAAGCTTTTGGACATTTTTTTTATCAACGAGGCAACTTTGAAATGCTCTGGAGACCTTAATAATTAAAATAACCTGAAACCTTTTTCATCACATATTTCTCAGGTAGTTTCTTCTTCACACAGAATACTGGCAAATGGTCACTTGGAATTGAATTTACCCACAATGTATGGTCCAGCATATGAATCCTGAAGTTTGAGACATATCTCTCTGTCTAGGAGGCAAGGTATCTTTACATACACTAGTGACTCTTATGTCAATGTTGGTAACTACCATGTTGTGAGCATAGTCCATCTTCTTGAGCCTGTCCATGATATGTAGGGTTACACTTTTCTCTTCTTGTAGTGGTAGTTTGTTGTCAATGATGGTACTTGGAATTCTTCCTTTCATAGTAAAGAATGGGGTATATCCTGTAGTACTGGATTCTGTGTTGTTGAGGGCAAACACCAGGTGGGAGGTATAATTATATCCCAAGTCTTTTGGTTATCCATGCAGAAGGCGCACATTCCCTCTGATAGAGATTTTTCCTTTCTGCTTGGCCATTGGACTTGGGTCAATAAGGGGAACTAAATATGTGTTTGATGCCGAGGGTGTCGGTCATCTTCTTGAATTTTGAATTTTTGTATGAAGTTCCGTTATCTGATTGTAACACTGTTGGTGTGCCCTCTGCTAGAACCACTTTGTCAATGAATTGCGCTGTAGTGGTATCAGCATCGAGTGAGGTGGTAGCATATGCTATACAAAATTTAGAAAATCGATCGACCACTACTTGTACGTATCTGTTCTTGCCCTCTGTTAGAGGCAGAGGACTGATTACATCTATGACCTTCTAAATCTATCTGTCTCTCTCTTGTTTGTGTCATTGGGGACTATGCCTGATTCGAGGTATGAGATGATGGATTTGGTTTCTGAGGATCTCCTTTGCTCCCTTTTCAAGTTGAGAATTGAGATGCTAAGGTCTGTCATACTTTCCATCATTTCCAGGTGGCATGACATGTGTGTAGCATCTCTTTTTAAATTCAGTAGAGACTGCTTTTGTATTGTGTCTTCAGATGGCTTGGGGGTTGTGCCTGGGTTTGGGCGTGCCATCTTCTGACGTGTTTGTACTGTCGTGATCGCATGTGGTGTAGGTGATGTCTGCCGGGGTAATGTGCATGGGTGTATACTGGCCGTAGTATTGGATGAGCTGGTAGTCAGAGTGGGAGATTCTGGTGGAGAGAGTGGCCAGGGTGATGTGCCTGGGTTTAGGCTGGCCAGCCTCTGAATTGGTTCCCTTTCATGATCTACCAAATTGGATGATTGCACATCTAGAGGTGCCTGTATGACGTTAAGGATGTCAGGCTCAATCTGCTTGTGTGATGTAGTTTTTGTTTTTGGCACAGGGATGTCATGCCCTTGTCTGAGTTGTGTGAAGGTGTGTGGTTGTGCATCAAATGCATGTGTTTTGTGGGATGAGGTGTATTCATCTGCGCATGTGCAGTAGAAGTGATGAGTTGATTTGTGTTTGAGAGCATTTGGGGGTGAGTTTGGTGAGTGTGATAGGGTCATCGTTTTTGAATAGTTGAGATTTAGTTTCGTCATTGAACATGATCCTATACTGAACCCTGATGAGTTTGGGCTTTGGTGGTAATTCAGCCATAGGTTTGTCATCCAATGGATAGTCTCTTCTGGACATTGCATAAGCTGGTATGTTCAGTTTCCCTCTGACATGTTGTGTGGTTAAGGAGAACTGTTGGATCTTTAGTGCCCATCTGGCCCACATGTTTTTGTTATCTGACTTGGTCAGCATGGGGATGAGTGCCTGATGGTCAGTATATAGTTGGAAATCTTTTCCTTCCAGGTAGGGCCTGTAGTATTCCACTGCAAATACAACCCCAAGCAACTCTCTCTGTGTGGCCCCGTAATTTTTCTCGTGTTCATGAAGTGAGCGGCCAGAGAATGCTACTGGTCGAAGTTTGCCATCCTTCTCTTGAGACAGGGTAGCCCCAAGAGCTGTACATGATGCATCTGTTGTCAGATGGAACTCTTTTGAATGGTCTGGGTACAGTAGGATGACATCAGTGCTAATGGCGTCTTTCAGGGCCTGGAAGGTTTTTTCACAGTCTGATGTCCATTTGAACGATCTGTTATGTTTAAGTAGGTCCAAAAGTGGCCGAGCTGGTAACCCACTGAATCCTTTGATAAACTTTCTGTAGAATTGGGCCAGTCCTATGAATAATCTGACCTCTCTTACATTTTTGGGGGTTGAAAAATATTGGATTTTATCAACCTTTTCTGGTGAAGGTTTGTACCTTCAGTGGTCACTTTCATGCCTAGGAAATCTAGTTCCTCTAGGAAGAACTCACACTTTGTCTTTTTCAGCTTTAAATTGCTATCTTTGAGTGCTTGGAAGATATCCCTTAGGTCGTTGAAGTGTTAATCTATTGAGCGTGATAAACATAATATGTCATCCAGATATGGAATAGAACATTTGTACTGTTAGTTTTGTAGGACAAGGTTTAGTACAGCTTGGAAAGCTTGGGCACAAGTGGCCAATCCCATTGGCATAGCCTTGTACCTGTATTTCTTGGTCTTGGTGAGGAAAGCTACTGTGTCCCTGTCCTCTTCTCTAATTGGTATCTGGAAGTACCTTTGTAGGGCATCCATTTTGGAGAAGACCACAGGTTTCATTTCACCTATTATTTCTAAACTGTCATCTGCTTAAGGGGATGTTAATGCTTGGTTGATGGTTTGTGAGTTGACATACCTTAGGTCTGTCACTAATCTGTACCCATTTCCTCCCTTCTTTTCCACAAGAAAGCTCCTGGATACCCAGGGACCAGTATTTGTTTCCTCTAGTATATCTTGTTCTACTAATTTTTGACACTATTTTTCCATAAGTTCTGCCTCATGGGGTGCTTGCCTAAAAGGGTAAAATTGCATTGGTTTGGCATCAGGGATAAGTTCAATCTTATGAGTGTAGAGATGTGTACGGCCTAGTTTGTTATCTTTCTGTACAAACACATCTTTGAATTCGTCAAGCAGATCATTGAGTTCTTGGAATTGAGATTCAGTTAGACAGTCAGGTTTATTCATGTTAATATAAGTGACCCATCAAGGTAAGACACCCCTCCGGGGGGATTTTTTTATTTCCCTTTTGGCCACCAGGGGGAATTGGAGGGGCAAAATTACTCTAAAATCATTATAAAAATATGTTAACCTTTTGGTGCCCAGAAATATTTGAAGATTTTACATTATTTCACAATTATATCACTTAGTTGATAAGCCCACATGTTATTTTGATCTTCTCTTTTGATATTGACCCTATATTACATTTCCTGAATACTCATACCTCAGTGAGGACTTTCAGTTGAGGTCATGGACTTAATTGGTCAGGTTTGGTAACCATAGTTACCAAAACATTCTATTTGTTGTCATTTGGTAGTATTTGGTCTCTCTTGTGTAATATATAGCCTCCCCCCCCCATACATAATACTTGCAATTCTGGGGCCTCAGTCAAAGCTGATTCTGCATATATGTGTACTACCACTCAAGAGACATAATGTGCTGGTTACAATGCATGGATTATCTCTTTGGATAAGAACATTTCTTTTAGAATCTAATGGGAGTTTGGGACATTGGATGTATATGATCTAGCATAATATTGGTTTCATGTCTGGTCTTAGCCCAGTAGAGGGTGACCCTCTAATGAATAACATGATATGACAGCTCATTTTCAGGTTTTGACTCCCTTTGGTATAATGGAGAACAAAATGGATGGTTGTATTATGTTTGGGAGGTCATGGAGGTTCTATAGAGGGTCTAACTTTGCAGATTGGACCAGTAGAAGTATCTGGATGATGGTTTCCTTCAATATACATGTATTTCAGCCCCATTTAAGCCTAAAACCGCGCTTTAAAGCATGCTTGGGCACCTAGGGGTTAAGCTAATTTTTTATGCAGATTTCAATGGTCTTATTTACAGTGCACCATTTTCAGTAGAAATAGCCCATATTTGGATGGTAAAATGAACATTTTTCATGAAAAATCAACTTATAAGCCTGTTCATGGTTGCCATGGCAACCATTCCAATAATCAAAATTTGCATATTTATATGCAAATTTTCGGGGATATTGACCAAAAACCCAAAACTGAAAACAGAAATGGAAAATTTCTTCTAGATCAAAATCTAGGATAAAAATCACCATATTGTTATGTATTTTTTATTATGCTTTTAGACATTATTATGGTTAATAACATATTATGAGCTTAATCCTTGATTTCAAATATGAATAACAACCTATGTTCAAGGAGGGGTTCTGACAAAAGTACTGGGAATATTTAACCCAATGATGACTCATTTTAAAGATCTTGAGATTGCCTGGTCCCATTAATGTTCAGTTATCTCTACCATTTCCTCTCCATCATTTGAAGAACATGTGGAGTAAGTAGGTGGGAGTTGGGATATGGACAGTGGCCTCTGATCCTGTTTTTAGAATGGCTGTCAGAGTCACTGTCATTGTCATTGTCAGTTTGAGGTTGAGTATAGGGGGCCCTGTGTATTTGATCTCTAGATCTGTTGACTTTTGGGTATATATCCCTATTATCTCTCCCTTTTTGATTTTGTATGGAGAACTGGAGATGATTATTAATATGATAGGATGTTTTCTATCTCTGTGGGGTGTCACTAGGGACCTTTGAACCAGATATCTTGGAAAATGCGATCTTCTTTCTAGATTATCAGTTACAACTTGTGTTTGGAAGAACGGGGTCATTGCTGTTATTTGACCAGTTACTGCTCTTTCTGAAAATAGTGGTATGGTAACTGATTTTGATGCCCTTATGGGTGATGAGGTAAAATTGTAAATTGTTGAAAGAAGCTCTTCTTTTGAATTTTGAATTTCAATTTGATTCCCTTTCTAATTGAACATGATGACCCATCGGCAAGAAAAACATGTACCCTAATTCTGACGAATTCTGAGGTAACATGTTTCGATAGGGATGATGCTCAACCTTCTCCAATACATGAGACGGTTGCACCTGTGTCAATTAATGCGGGGATTTCGGTTCCATTGAAAGTAAGATTTATTTTGCCATTGACCATTGTAACAGACAAAGTTGTAGCTTCCATGAGGCCTATCCATGGGGCGACACTCTAGCTTTCCTGCTGCTGCATGAACTGAGCCCATTTAGCCATGAGCTGAGGCTTGTTGAACTGGGCTGAGCTCGGCTGTTGCTGCTTCTGCTGTTGAGGCTGTTGTTGTAGTTGGTACTGGAGTGCTGGTGTGGCATATTGTTGTTGTATTTTGGGGGGTTGTTGTTGTTGTCTCTGTTGTTGTTGCTGCATCATCATGTAGAACATCATGGGGTCCATTGATTGGTTCTGTTGTTGATGCTGCTGGTACCTGCTACCTGGGGGAATGTGACCTGGCTCCCTCAACCTTTTCATTTTTCCTGGGAAGTAGGGGTCATAGTCCTCTGACCTCCCTCTGTAGTTAGGGTTGACCTTGTGACCTGGTGGCAATGGAGGGTAGTTTCCTTGTGGTTTGCTATGGGTGATATGTGGGCTTGCCACCCCTAATGCAGCTACTGTTCCCTCTTCTGACTCTTGGGTTGAGAAGGCAGATAGGGATTACATTTCTAGTTCCAATGATGCAAGTCTATTGGCCACTGGTTTGAGTTGTTCAGCTGCTAGGCCGGCTGTGAGCCTAATGTCCTGAAATGATTCTTGGGGGATAAGAGTAGAGTTAGCCTCTGCTATTTTCATCCTCCTAATGAGGTCATCCCAGTCTTTAGGTTGTTCTAAGTGTTTTATCTTCTTGGGGTGTGTGTAATGCTACCTCTATTCTGTCTAGGGCTTCTGTCTCTGGAATGCCCTTGGACCAGAAGTACAACTTGGCCTGCTCTAGATACTCTGCAAAGGTCTGCTTCTGGGGGTGAAATGAGTCCAATGAAGCACACTCAATGTCTCCCTCTGTTGATTTGAAGTGCTTGATGAACACTTCTCTGAGTTTGTCTTTCTTGACCTCTGGGGTTTGGAATTTGTACAAAATGGCGGCCTTGCCTTTTGGAAATTTGGGTAGGCCAGCTGCTAAGACTGCTGGGTTGTCAGTCTTCTTCTTTTCTAGCATATATCTCTTGTACTCAGAGAGAAAATAGTTTGTGTTTGTGCCAATTTGGGGTTTGTCAAAGGTTTCAGGTTTGACAATATCGTCCTTTTCATTTGTGATTTTCATCTCATGAGACACATTTTGGAGTGCTTGGGAAGCTTGTTGCTCCCTTTTCTCTATAGTTTGTGTTAGTAGTTCCTGGTGGAACCTTTTCATTTCAGCCCATTGTGTACTTTGTTGTTCTACCATTTCTTGTAGAGAGTTTTTGGCTGCTTCAATTTCCTCCTGTCTGACATTTTGTCTAATATCCATGTCCTGCCTTAGCAGATTCTGTTCAGTACTCATTGTGATGAAATTTTGATTAGAGTTCTGAATGGGTGGAGGAGGGGAAGTAGGTGGATTTTCTGTAGTTACTGTGTTCTCCTGGTTAGTTACTGTAGGAGGTGGTATAATATCACTGTCACTGAGGTGAGGTACTAATTAGTGTATAATTTTTATACTCAACTATTGTTTCCTCCTTTTGGTTGCTGTTGGTAGGAGTCGCTGCTGTGGTGGTCCTCTGCTTCTGAGCTGTCTGAGATCTGCCAAGGACTCATGCCTCGGTATAGGCATAGGTGATGCTGTAGAAGTAGTGTTGAGTAACTTGGAAACCCAGGTTCTGCACCACTCTGTGGGCATGGAAGTGCCACTATAAATGATCAGAGTCTAACTAAGACGTAATTTTGAAGAGTATGTGGTTTATTGAGTAAGTACATCAATAGTGACCACCTGGAGGCGACTGATGTTACTGGTGTTACAACTGAATGCAATTGATCATCACCAGTGGTTATTCCAGGGCACACAGGAAGTCAGTGTCTCCATGGTGACCGGTGGGTACATATAGTAAACAAAGTATATTAGTAGTAGGGAGTATCACATGATAGTGAAGCTGGCTGCTGATTGGTGAATCGGAAGCTTTCACCACTCTCAGGGGGCGCCGCCTGGTGGGCCTGAGGTGTGAAAGCGGTCGCACCTTTTGGTTTAAAGTTTTTATATACATGCCCATATATGGTAAGTATATGAATCATTAAGGTGTGAAAGCTGCCGTCACATTCTGACACAAGTTTTATGTATATGTCCATATTTGGTAATAAGTTAAAGGTAGAATTTGATGCTTGGTATTTTATGAGGGTATAATCCTTTGGCTTTCATAGAATTATGCTGGTGCCGTGGCAAAAGCGTGCCTCCAGGGGTATTTTTAGTACTGGTTTTGGTCACCAGGGGGCAGTATTTGAGCAAAACACTGATAAATATACCAAAAAATGCTTAAGACTAATTTTTATGAGGATCTAGTGGTATGCCTAGAATTATTCCATCTCCACTGAAAACATTATATTTTTGAAATGGAATTGGAATGTATGTTGCCATTGAAACATAGACATAATTTCTGGTTGCCATGGGAATCTTTCCATTATTCTGAATAGGAAATTTTGCCTTAAATGTTTTTGGAAATTGCTTCAGGAGCTCAGCGCTGAAAACAGACCTCCAAAAGTTGTTCTAGAACCTTTTTTATGATAAAAATATCATATTTCGTTGGTTATTTCCCACAAAACTATTTTCTGCATTATTAGTATTAATGATAGGATATAATGCTTTTAGAGCTTATTTGCCATTTTTAGTTGTTCACATCAACCTAGGTTTGAGAAATAATAACCACAAAACGGCTAGGGGTATTTTACCTCAGGATATCTCATTTTAAAGCCTGTGACTTAAACTCTGAAAAGCCGTTCCCCCCCTGGAGGCATGGTTTCCCTTATTTTGATCTTTTAATAAGGTAACAAAATATTGATGAAACTAACTTCAGGTACACTTGTACCATGCAAGGATAACCTATCATCACTTGAGGTGATACCACGACACTGTTAACTTGACGTATACATAGGGATGAGTCTGCACTTCCACGGGTCACATTGCGATAGGGCTGCTGAGAGAGGTTATATTAGATTAGATTAGGTTGGGTTATCTATTACACATTACACATCGTAGGGCTGGAGTCTCATCTCTTATTATATACCCTATTCGGATACCCTTACCACCTTTATACCCTTACCACCTTTTACTATGGTTACAATGTTAACAGCCATGTATTTTTAATGCCAGAGTTTTTTTTTTCTTATATTGAGACCGTTGTTATCAACGTGAATAAGCAATGTCAGGACTGGTGGGGCAGGTTTACAATGTATTGAAATTTATTTATCAATGAATCTATCTTGTGGGCAAGTGGTGGGTTTTCGCACCAAACCACAAACCTTTTTTTGCACCTACCCCTGCACTGGGGGCGCAGAGAATTTTCACACCCCTGATCTATAGTTATAGCATGCAGGCCTTTTTGCTAAAATCAGGGTAACCCTAAGAGGACCTTTTTTACCCCTCCCCTCAGAAGGGGGCGGAAATTTTTATGCCCCCCAATTGATAAATAATGACCACTCCCTATTAAAGTATCCTGAGGGAGGTTTGAGATACTAGCCATGCCTGATATCCCTATTTAGGACCATTGCTGATGCATGAGAGTGGGCCATATGGTCGTTAGAGCATCATATAGATCTGTTTTACATTCACACTGGCTTACCTATCCTACTTAAATTTCTAGGGTGTGTAAAAGGTGAGGTTTAGAGTTTTAGATATTGTGCTTATATCATTGGTTTACGTACACATTCAACCATACACACTGTGGAATTGACCTCTCTATCATCTGAGACCTCAAGGCAGAGTGGGAAAATGACAGCCATTGTAAAAAGTCCCTATTCGAATGGGATTCAGTATCCGGAGATTTCACTACATGAGTTACTTCTCAAAAAGGCAGGGGAGGATCCAAAACGAGTGGCATTGGTAGGTAATAATTATTTTCAGTGCTTAAGACATTGGCCCGAGAGCATCAGGCCCAACACAGCAAAAACAAAGGTTGTCCCAAATAATCCTACAAAGCAACTACCTTTAATAAAAACAGAAAAATTGCTTTTCTTAAGACCAGAATCATTTATACTATTAAAGCAAGTATAACTATTTTGGATGTGAGGTCATAGAAGTGTTATCGGTTTATGAATACAAGTCTTTGCCAAATTTAGCTCAAAAGTATTATCTGAAAATTCGTCCCCTCATATTCATAGGTCACATCCATATACTTTGGTACAGTCCTAAAAGGATGTGTCCTGTTTGCAAACTATGTAAATACTATGCCAAATCAAACATTTGATGATCTAAAAGGGGAGCATCTGGGCTCCTGTATATACATTATTGAATAGTTTGCCTATATATACTGATTATCTTCTGAATCAATTTGTCTGTCTTTACTACTCCTGTTGAGTGTCAGTTCACCTCATTTATACACAATATTATGTATGACATCCTTCATAGAGTGTCAATTCCCATAGATATTTCAATTTATTCAAGACCATGCCCTTTAAATATTGGAATCGATCAAGCAGGCAAAAAGAAAAGCCCATAATTGCAAATGCTGTTCAAAACTTCTGTCTGGCTGATAGCGTTTCATAGTACTTAATATAATTTGAGATAAGGCAGCTACATGTGTACCACTGCCTTCAGAAACCTGTATGAAATTCCTGGTAAAGTAATTAGCAGGATGGCAGCTTTAACATTTCGAAGCATGGTCTTCGTAAACACTGTCTTTGCAACATTTCTTGTATGTTAATATGTAGGTATAAGGAAGTTTTCAAAAGTAAGGTATAAGCACATTTCTTGTGTTGTAACATTTCATTTTTGTAACATATTAACAGATAAATGGTGCAACTGATGATCACCTGACATATGGCCAGATGATAAAGTCAGTCCGTCAAATGGGTGGTGCTCTTCGACAGATGGGGGTGAAGAAGGCAGATGTTGTGTGTATATGTACAACAAACAGCCCAGAGACGGTGGTAGCCATGCTCGGTATACTACAAGCAGGTGCAGTGGTGATGGGCATGAACCCCACCTTTACTGTAGGTATGTATGTACTCATATTCACAAATAATAAGTGCAATCTTCTGCCACCTCTTTTCAAAGATTGAGAACTAAACTTTGTCTCAATAAGTGAAGCATCTCCAAGTCAGCCTGGGGTGGTTGGAGAAAGCTGTTGTTGTGTGATGCCAAACTGATCTCCTTAGTAAAACACTTGAAACCTTTAGCATCAAATGAAACATTGATTATAATTTCAAAGTTTTCTACTATTGAGCATGTATATTGTGTACTTCCAGATGAGATGGTCAAACAGTTTGAGAATTCTAGGGCCTTGTTTATGATCACCACCCCGGACATTGTTTCTAAAGTAGAGATAGCTAAGAGGAGATATCCTTCTCTTCAGGTAGATAAAGTTAAACAACCTTTTACACTATAATGAGAGTATGTTTGTGATAAATGCATTTTTTAAATCATGACCCTTTCTATTATGTGTTATCTAGTATAGTCACAATGTTATTTTGTTACAAAAGAAAATCTATTTCACGGAGATCAAATGGTCTGTTATAATATTCTGACCAATTGCATTGACAATGAATAACCATACAGCTGGTAGTATTATGTACATTTATACTGTGAGGGTATCGATCCATTAAGAAGTTGTGGGTGAGGCAAATGCCTTAATTAACCCATAGGATAGTTTATGTCATCTACAACTCTGTTTTTTTTTCCTAGTATTTCTCAAAGGTGTCGCCTTACGTCTTGAGTATGTACACTAATAGTTTTATGCATGAATTTAGGGTATATTCACGATTGGGGAATGTCCTGGTTATACCTCCTATAATGACCTACTCAACATGCATATGTCAAGCAAGGATTGGTCTGTAGCTATACACCCTGAGGACCTGGCTATGCTACCTTACTCCAGTGGAACAACCGGAATACCAAAAGGTGTCATGCTCACCCATCGCAACTTAGCCTCTGTCACTCAAATCCTAAAGTATGATATGTACTATACTCCTCTGACAGAATACATAACATAAGCTGCAACCTTTTATATGCTGTGAATACACCTGATGAAATCTAATTGATTGATGAAGTAAAAGATTCTGGACGTGTCTGATATATCTATTTAGGGAAACCCTTCTAATGGAAAACCAAAATCTGGATGTCTTGCATGTCTGCTCTAGTGATTAACACACCTTTTTGCATGTTCTGCTTCAATCTACAGCCATCCAGATGTGGCCTTGTTCAGAAGTAAACTGAGAACAATCTCTGTATTCCCACTGTACCACGTCGGAGGGTTTGTCATCAACATGATTAACGCTCTCTATGCTCTGTCATCCATTGTCTACTTACCTCACTACACCTTCCCCAAGTATCTACAGGCACTGCAGAAGTACAAGGTACTGTTTTCATGTAGCGTATGGGCCATAGATCTATACCACTTCTATTGTGGACTACCATAATTATCATCGTGATAAAGTGCTGGCTTTTGAATCAGCACTAGTCTCAAATAAGTGTGGATTAGTGCAACAATACAGTATGGCTCATTAAAGGGGGCTGTTTCATTAGTAACCAATGAAACATTTATTCTAAGTTGTTGTTTTTTCCAAATGAGATGCTATTCATTTGTGTCCATGCAGCTTTTACTAAGTGAAAGGGATGTGTGGTGAGTCAGAAGTCAACCTTACTAACACTAAAAGACCTTCATTTTAAAGCCTTTTTATGTGCTGAAACAGACGTTAGCTATTCCATGGGGATATCAATTAAAGCTGCTCAAAATTTGTCTACATAACACCTTGTCATATTATGTATAGCATTTCCAATTGTGTATGTGTATCTATCAATTACAGATTCAACTTACAAATGTGCCCCCTCCCATACTGTTACTACTAGACAAGAGTCCTGAGGTCCCAAAGTATGACTTGTCCCATTTGAAACACATTGCTGTCGGAGCAGCACCTGTCAGTGAGCATGTGACCAGGGAGGTAGTACAGAAACATGGAGTACAGTTCAGGCAGTGTGAGTTATTTTAATAATAGGAATGAAAATCATCAGAAGTTCTCTTTCTGCTAAAGTGATATTCAAAACTATGTATAAGGCCCTGATAATAATTGTTGGTATGCTTCGCTAGATGAGTGTAAAGTGAATATAATATATGTGTCGAGCTGTAACTGAAGAGTTTGGTTCCAAAACGCAATAAACGCCATTTTGAAAAAAGGCAAATATTACAAAAGTCTACAGCTTTGAGATAGTTATATGTAATACAGAATATATTTTCTTTGATGAATATATCTTTTGGCTGTCCCGAGTCAATGTGGTGAAGATTTTATCATGAAAGCTCTAAAATTCAATTCAGGAGTGCACTACAAAAATAGGTATATGCTGAAAATCTGAAATGGATTTATTGCGTTTTGGAGCCAAACTCTTCAATTAGAAATGTATTCTGCATGGAACCCATTATTATTTGAATGGGAATCTGCTTGATATAATGGTTTTAGTTGGTCAGAGTTGGGTAATCCTTCTACACCTTTGGTATACAATATAGGAAATGTCTAATGTCTTAAAGTGTTTTAATCAATGTATTTTGCCTAATTTTTATATGGGTTGCTACAGGTTATGGATTAACAGAAACCTCTTGCCTGACTCATGTGACACCAACGGGTATGGCAGACATGAGAACTGCTGGATATCCCCTACCTAATGTTGAGTGCAAAGTAAGCCATACTCCGACAATACACTACAAATTTGATAGATTATTCAAATGAATAGCATTATATGAACAATTGAGCAGAGTGTGAAATAACTAGAGGTTTGCCGATGTTGGCCACTAGCTGGACTGGAGCTGGTTCCGGCGACACACACTGATAAGAACTGATAAGATGGGACCAGCATGTCCCTGGAAGTGGGTGTTAACCAGGGACAAGGTACCCATCATGGTATGTCTTATCAGTGGGTGTTACCTCAACCAGCGAAATTCAAGATGGTGGCTCCACTAGGCCTCCATACTAAGTTCTATAGAATGCTTTACTTTGATCATGAGTCAATGAGCTACAACTATAAAGGAGATAACCATGTCCAAAGTTGAAGAAGAGCTTAAACCAAAATACTCTTCCCCCAGATTATCAACCCAGCGAATGGCTGTACAGTTAACTTCCAGGAGGAGGGTGAGATCCTGGTGAGGGGTCCAACAATGATGAAGGGATACCTGAACAGGCCTGATGCCACAGCTGAGACACTCACAGAGGATGGGTGGCTGCACACAGGTAGTTGCTATGACCTGTATAAAATACACTACTTTCTTATAGTTTTTCAAGGAATTGTTTACGAAAACTGTTTAGGTCAATGTCAACCTGAGTTTTATCCAAAAAATAGAAGGCCCCCCCTTGGTTACTTATGCAAACAAAATGATACACAAAATGGCAGCTTGGAATCTGCTCTTGGCAAAGCATCCAGATTAATATAAATTCAAACATAATGAGAAGAATGTGTGTCAATTTTTGAACCCTGCTACAGAGTCCACCTGAAAGGACTGTCACAAGTTATGTATGTTGTCTGAAGTGTTGTAGGGAAGCTCTGTTCTACTTGGTTTTAAACATACCTTTTACCCTTAATCTAGGTGATTTAGGCTACATGACATCTGATGGACTCCTCTACATTGTGGACAGGCTGAAGGAGGTCATAAAGTATAAGGGCTACCAGGTGGCACCAGCAGAGATAGAGTCTGTCATACTCTCGCACCCTGATGTAGCTGATGCTGCAGTAGTCGGTGTCCCAGACGAGGCTGCAGGAGAACTGCCTCGAGGCTATGTTGTACTCAAAGAAGGCCACTATGTAGCACCCTCAGAGATTGAGAAGTATGTCAAAGGTAGGACAGCAGCTGTTTATTTTCTATATTCTATATTCTAAGCATTTGAATAGTGTAACCACTAGAATTCTCATGGCATGAAGGAACAAGAAGAAACATTAATGTTCAATACATTTTACTTTTGGGCAATAAGATTTAACACATTTCATTTTTCTTGTAGAGCATGTTGCACCATACAAACAGCTGAGGGGGAAGGTTCATCTTGTAAAGTCTATTCCTAAAACAGCGACAGGCAAAATATTGCGCCGCTTTATCAGGAACCAAGTCAGGGAGGAGCATAAGAGAAAATCAAAACTATGAGTTATGAGAGTATGTTTTTTCAAGAGATGTCACTATCCAGCATCAATGACAATTTATAAATGTCATGTATTTATATATACACCATGCATGTGGTGCTACAATGTACAACAAATCTATTATGGAGTTAACTGTAAAATGCCCATACTGGTGTCTTTACATATGCATGACTGTGGGAAATACCCATGTTGCATTCAAAATGCACTACCATAACATTGCAATTATTTGAAATGTCATCTAAATAACAACTGAGAGACTCTTGAAAATAATACCCATGTTGATATGACATAGTACCTCCTGATCTAGGTCAACATAGAAAATATTCAATTCCAATTCTATGTCTCTCACTGCATGTCCCACATCATTCTCCTATAGGCTTACATTATGTCCCTTTCAATTTGATGAGTTCAGTCTAGGTTTAAGAGTTTTCATTGGCAAAATTAAATGATGTTCACATACACAGGTTATTTTTAACTATTTCAGTAGAGACACATGTACATTGTTATGAACCTTAGATATTCGATTCCAGTTTTTACCAGAAGCCCCCTGTGGCAGTACAGTGCTACACAAATGAACAAGAAATCTCTGTGAAAATAACGATGGATCTCTGGCAACTTTTTGACAAGGTTTCCTGCATTACTTCAATAACATCTTTTTTACCATGTGGTGGTTCACCGCCATCACACACACAGTGGCCCAGTAGTCCACTGTGTGTGTGATGACCGTGAACCACCACGATCGTAGGTCATTTGGCCCCTGCCAAAAAAAGCCCCTGCAATTCAGCCCCCTGTCATTCGGCCCCAGACCATTCGGCCTCAAATATGTCATAAATACATCATAAATACGTCATTAACTCTCTATTATGGAGATTTGATCATACAGGACATAGATACATCATGAATACGTCATTCCTACATCATAACAACGTCATCACTACATCATAACTTCCAAATTCTGGTCACATGATGTATTTATGACTTATTTATGATGTATCTATGACGTAATTATGTATAAAAATGATTCTCCATAAATCCTGATGTACGATAGTCACATACATTTCTTAATAAATCCATAGAGCTTATTGCCAGTGCTTCAAGATGTGAAATAATAATACTTCTATATATGAATCACAAATTGGTAAACTTGGGTGAGGGTTGTTTGAGCTAAAGTTCATTTTCCACAAAGTCAAACATAGAAAATGGCATCAAAATCTGAATTTCTTTGTTGCAATTCTCTCACTGACCAATGATATAAAGATTTAGATGAGATAACCAACCCAGATCATGCATACGGTATGTTCTTTTAAAATGTTATTCATATAATGATGTAAATTGTGTTGAATCGGTCATATTTTGGCTCAAATGCACAATTAACACAGAAACCCTAATATTACCTAAGACAATATCAAAGAGTAATTTAATATCTATCGCTGGAACTTGTTCTTTTGATTATATGTCAATATTGTTATATTTATCTTGTCTATGTGATTTTGTGACCTTGACAAAGATCAAGGCCACAATAAGTGTCTCTATAGTAGCAACAAAGTGATTAGATTACAAAAGCATACGCCTAAACACAATGAAATATGTGACAGTCTTGGATCAAATTTTTCCTGGCCAATCATCAATTTCATCATTTCTGATCACTTGGGGCAGCCCCCCCCCCTTCCTCCGGGGACCAGGAGGGAGCCTGGGACTGATGGGGGCAGCCTCCCCTTCCCCTGGGGGCCGAGAGAGAGCCAGGACAAGCCCATGTCCCCGGGAAATTGAATCAGCATCCATATTTGGTGTATTAGGCGCTGTGGAAAATAAATGAATAAGTTTATGACAGTTGGTCTGAAATGTAACAATGTAATACAAAAGTGCATGATATAAACCACTGGGAAGAAATTATGAGCTGATTCTAATTTTCAAATTTAACAGAAGCATCAGCCTAATTATCTATTAGTTTTTAATTATTACTTTTATAAAATATATGTGTGTACATGATACATGCATACCTGTTGATCCTGTGGAGATTTCATGACCACTGGTGCAGCTACACATTCGCGTAAAAAACGCCTCCCGGCGTCTTTTTTAAGCGGTCACAACCTCATTTCTTGCATACGAGGGAATTTAGTTTGGGGATTCTGTATTGTGACACCTCATGGGGGAAAAGCAATCATCATAGCGCTACGCGGCATGGGGAGACCCTAAACCAGAGGCTGTCAGAATAAGGCTAAAACATGGGGTGATGGCCCCTAACTTCCCTGGTCAATACAATATACTACTAGTATTCTAAACCATAGGATGTCAGAATAAGGTCCAAACAGGGGGTGATGACCCTGTAACTCCCCTGGATAGTATAGTCAACTATACCCAACCATAGGGAGTCAGAATAAGGCTATAACATAGGGTGATGGCCCCTTTAATCCCCTGATTAATACAATATTACATTCTATACCTGTCCAAGACCTAAACATGGGGTACTTGAATATCAAATCTGCTTAAATGTCCAAAATGCTTAAATGTCAAACTGAAGATCAAGGTATTTGAAGATACTTTAAGTTGTGCTTAAATGTGCTTAAATCCCACATTTCCAGTAAAATTAAAGGTCATTATATTTCCTACCAATAATCAAATGACATTGGTAGTTACCTTGCCATGATATTTAAGCAAAATTAAATGTGATTAAATTGGTATTCTCATGCAGTGCCAGCCAGCACACCCACACGAAACCCAGATGGGATTCCTCTGAGCTCTCTGGGCTCTCCCAGATTGGTCAAAGCTGGTAAATGGCTGGGCTGGCAGGTGGGGCCCAGGTGGGAGTATAACAGAGTTACATCATAGCTACAGAATTGCTATGTCTGCATGTAATCAGGAACAGTTGGTCATGCTTCGGATATCAATTTCATTGAAAATGTTTCCGAAATACTTTTTACCTCTGGTGGAAATCGGGAGCGTAACTCTGACACTGGAATTATTGACCCCCTGTGAGAGTCAGAGGAACTAATTGCCAATGGGTAACATAGTCTCCTTGGCTAACATCCATCCAAAGGTTAATTGAGTTCAGTGTTTTTTACCCCTGCAGAGACCCATAATTAGTAACAATAATTAGTAACTGTGACTCACATTATATATATATATATATATATATATATATATATATATATATCACTTACATACAAGACTGTTCCGTATCATAAGCATGACCTCGGCCATTATGTATGTAAGCAGTAAGCTTAAGATCTGTTATACTTGTAACACAACTCTGTACCGTATACTGCATAAAAAAATGCATAAAACTTTCAGTGAAAGTTTAAAGTGTGTATATTCGCTAGCAGATGACCCATTTTTCAATTTCCCACCCTTGTCCATCTATATAACATCCAATATCATCTGTGAAAATTTTAAACTTCTGTGTGAAATATTCATGCCTTAAAACAGTAGATTCCCTTGTCTTGTACTTGTAATGGTTCGTATTGACTTATATGTTGGGTGGCTCTTTGGCTCGCTTACCACTAGATGTACCAACACAACACGAGTAGTTCGGGTTGGGCAAAGCCCCAGAAACCCCTACCTCTCGGGTAGGACTTTATTTAATCTCTCTGATGACAAAGTATTAGCGTCTGGACTGGACCATGTCCAGTCCCCTTCTGCCGCTCGTCCGGCTCCTTAGTAGGAGCTGGACGCGAGGCATGGTGCTGCCCCCTCTTGTACCAACGAGGTATCGCAAAGCGACACCTAGCTAGCATAGAAGGAACAAGCACCACACGAACACGTCTCTCGGATGAACGGCACTAATATATATACAATGATGCCGGCCCCTACACCACCCCCACTAGACTTTACCTAGGGTTGGGTGTAATTAACAAGTAACTATTGTTGACTTTATACAGTGGTGTTATAAATAAATAGGTAAGTCTATATATACACAGTTCGTATTAAATATAGAACATTTAAGGGGCATTATAAGTTATATGTACACAATAAGGCATCATCGTATATAACCCGAAGTGTTTATAAATAATAACAAAAATAGGAAGTGGCCCCTTATGGACCATCGACCTATGGTGATAATGTTACACGTGTGTTATTATTAAACATGAGACGCGACGAAGAATATTCGATGTGTAATAAGGTGATATTGATAAATTTTTACAATGTTTTTACCGACCCGAGGTGGGGTAAATAACCCGAAAAAAATTTTGACTTTTACTTACAAGAATATAATATACGATATAAAAATAGATTTATACAAAATATGAAATATAGGTGTCCTACCAGGGTAGCAGGATCACCCTTACAATATACCGGACTTCCGGCGAACCTGGAACGACTGGTTTCTGCAGCTCCACCCGGCGACATATGTGTGGTGGCAAACCACGTTGCTGTTATGATGTGCCCTGATGAAGATGGGAAGATGGAGACCCGGTTAGATGTTGTAGTCCTTTGGGTGTTCGGGTTAGCGTCCATCCTCGCTGCAGGTTACGATCCAGGTATCAGGAGTCCAGCGTAAGGAACAGTGCCTCTGGCATACTAAATGCATTTACCCTCGGGTACAAGGAGACACCAACAGATGGACACTCAAAGATCTTCAGGATCTGTGTCCATCTTCTCAGCCGGCTCCACTGAGGCAGATGGAGCCGAGCTGCTACAGCTGCTCGTAGAGAGCGCCGCTGAAGCCTCGCTGGGAGTCTCGCTCCCCAAGCTCAAGGCCCTCATCACTGCGGACGGACTGTCCATTGCCTCGGATGCTGGTGCAGCAACCGTGGCAGTTGGGACAGCCCGGTTCCAAGTGGGGGGCGGGAGCAAGAGAGCTGCCGGAATCGGCGGAGCAGCCGGGACCGGTGGAGTGGCCAGAACCGGTGGAGTAGCCGGGGCTGGCGGGGCATCCGGGGGTATCTCTGGTAAGAAGATGAGAGACGACGGTAAGCCGTCCCACTCCTCCAGATGTTTCCCGAATGCCAGGAAAAACTTGAGGTCAGCCTCCTTAAATCGATGGATATATCTGGAGTTTTCAGCTTCGTGAAACTCTTTAAGCTTTTCGGCTTCCTTCTGTTTCCGCCGGCAGGACTCGAGGGCTTCCTCGACCTTCTTCCTTTCCAGCTCCCTGATTTTCTCTTCCTCCCGCCTCTGGATCTCGTAGACCAGATTGACGGTGGCTTCAGTCATCACACGCCAGTAGTCAACAGACTTCTGGCGGTGCAATGCCTGCCATTCTGCCATCAGGTCATTCTGGATCTGAACCGTTCGGACATCGCGGTGGTCGACGAACGTATTCGGATCCTGAAGACCTGACAGGGTACCGGAGATTAGTTCCATTAGGGGTACCCGAGGACCCGTCGGTGGAACTATCACTGGTGGTGGCGCTGGGGCCTCCACTGAGACAGGCGGGGTGCCTGTTGGAGGAGCAGACGGGCCCTCCACCGTGATGCCTCCTCGGCCTCGGCCACCACCCGGGGAGCCTCGGGTGGACTCCAGCCCACCGCGGCCCCTACCACGAGCTTTGGCCCGGCCCAAGGAGGTAAGGACCTGCGACTCGGGTCCAGCCGGTCCCATTGAAGGGAACTTCGCCGCGTACTCACTGTACGTGGGGCGCTTGCCGGAGGATCCCTCTCCAGCCCACCAAGTAGAATACCCGGATGGGGGAGCGAACAGTTCGCCCCCATCATCCAGGCCGCCAGAGGCTTCGCCCGGGCGTTGTTCCGCGGGTGCAGGTGTGGAGGTGGCTGGAGTCGCCGGTGCGGTCGCCTGGCTACCCGACCTGCGGGCCTGGTTGCCAGGCATCTCTAGAGCCGAGACCTGTTGTCCCGACTCGCGACGATCAGCTGGGTTGGCTGGTCTTGGCTGGTCCTTGCCACCCGAAGGGCTCACGGACCGGTCTGCTCGGGTCCTCTTGGAAGCAGTAGTCGTGACTGTGCCTCCGTTTGGACCTTTAGAGCGGGCTTTGGCCTTCTCTCGCTTGTCGTCTCCTCGCCACTTTTTCACCTTCAGGTGCACCTCGCTGGGCATCCCGAATTTTGTGGACGAGGAGTTCGTCTGGAAGTAAGTCAGCAAGTTGCCGCTCTTCCACGAGCAGAATCCGGTCTCGAATGCCTGCTCTTTCACTTCCTTGATGCTCAGCGCGGACCAATTAGCAAGGAGCTCGCTGAAGCACTTGATGGCTCATTTCCTGGTCTTCTCCAGGCCGATGCCATGGGCCTTCTGCAAATGCAGAGCCATGTCTCGGCGCCGGTGAGTGCTGAACGAGCCATCACAATGTTTACTCGGGCGGTCCCCGAGCACACACATCATCACAGGCTTGTGATGCATATGATACTCGACGATGTGTCGAGCGAAGCGGGGCTTCGTCTCGAACATCTTCTCACCCGTGAGAGCCAGCTGGCAAGACTCAAACGGGCACCTTCGGCGGTTGCCGGTTGGTCCCCATTGGGTCATTGCCCACTGGACTTTCGTCCGGGCCTCGTAGCTGTAGATCGAGCCTAATTTGGACTTGAGCTGGTCAATCCAAATCAGGTAGAACTTGCCTACTGGCGTATCCGAGGGGCCGGACTTCATCCACTCCTCGTCATCGCTGTCACCGTCCTTATTGACGGCGCTCGGACACATATAGTGGACTGTGTCGAAAGCACAGTCCGCGAAGCAGCGGGGAGTCCGTTCCTTGAACCCCTCGGCTGCATTCTTCCACATCCACTTCTGATTGTCGTCCTTGGGAACATCCGTGGTCATTTCTTCCCACGTTGTCACGGACTCCAAATCAGATTTGGCAGACTCGGGCAGCTCTGGATCGCTTTCGCTTTCCTCGCTGTCCGTGTATATGTCAGCTCCCCTACGGCTGGCTCGGCTGGAGGTGGTAGTACCAGTCGGAGCCTTGGTAGGGGACTTCGTCTTTGCACCCGACGTGCTGGCTGCAGAAGATGCAGTAACCGAGGTGGCTACCGTGGTGGTTGTAGTGGTGGGAGCGGGCGTCTTCGGTTTGCCCTTACCCCTCGGCTTGGTGGGGGGCGTGGGCTCTGCCGGAGACGCTTTCGCTCCATTCTTCTTCTTCCGGCGCACAACCTTAGTCGGTTGGGCCGGAAGAAAGTCTCGCGTCGGCTCCTGTCCCCTGTCCGAGGGCTCCTCCTTCCGCTGACCGGGGAGTCAGAGTCGGAAGAGATCTCAGCTTTTCGTTGGGCCTGCTGCTTGCGATGGGCCCGGCGAGCTGCGGTGAGCTCCTTCTGCTGCTTGGCAAGCTCGGTTCGCTTTGCCTCTACAGCAGCCTGCTGGCGCGAGATGTCCTCTTCCGAGATCTCGCCAGGTGCCTCCGGGATGTCGGCAGCTGGGTCGGTCTCGGTCGTGGACCTCTCGACGGCGATGCGGACATCCTCAGCCTCCAGATCGCTCTCAGTGAGAGGACCCTTGGGCGCAGGTTTACGGGTCAATCGCTTGACCCGGTCGGTTTCCACCGACGACAAGGTTACTGTGGAGTCTGTATCCATGTCGGATTCGGACTCCCTTAACTCCGTGGCCTTCTGGATGATGCCCGCAGAGATCAAGACGGCTCGAGCTAAATTCTCGTTAGTCGCCATATTCTCCGCCAACTTTAGGTAGTTGCGGAGCCAAGAAACTGGCATGTTGTCAGCCAGCTCGTCACTACACGAGTCCATTACCATAGTTTTAAGTTCATCTGGTATGGGCTCGGGCACGCCCTGCTCCACCGCCATGGGCCCGCATCCGAACATGGAGGCGTGCATAGGGATGTACGTACCCCAGGAGGTATACACGATACCTTCCTGGCGATCAACGTGTGCTAGACGTCTGATCTGAGTCCTGAATCCCGGAGGATACATTGGAATGTCCAGGACATCCACTTTGCTACCCGAAGCGGCTGTTGTAGACGGGCGCTCCGGGCGTGGCGGGGGTGGAGGTGGCATCCTCTCCCGGTCGGTTGCCTCGGCCATAGCCGAGAGCGTCCGGGCGGCCTCCTCTGTCGAAGAATCCATAGATTCCTCGACCCGAGACGGGACCTTCGGGTCCTCGTCTTGTTCCAACGGAATGTTGGCTGTTTGACGCGCAGCGTCAATCGTTCCCTGTGCCATGGCACGGGGTTCGACTTCCAAAATTAATTGGCAAGTTTTGTTGGACTCCTCCCGAAGGATTCGTCCAACAGAGAGGCTTTTGGGTTAGCTAGGCTAACACGACAGCTACAGGCTGTATAACCGCCGACAAATAACTAGAGCAAAAACGGGTGGCGTCTAACCACCACGAGTCCGCTCTAGTTATGACCAGTATGACGTCAGACCTCTCGTCTCGCGAGATCCCGCCATGGCTATCCGGTGACCTAGTTCCGCGCTTTCCCGCCACACCAGCAGCGCCACCTAGGGAACTAGATCCGAACCAACATTCGACTCGACATGTGAGACGCGGCCTACTACCCGAGTGCTATCGTCTGGAGCTTGGCGGTGTATACAACGCTTCAAAGCGAATGTACCGGTTAATCCGACCGCCACTCACGGGATACAGCCACCCGGGGAGGGCGCGTTCGACATCTCTGGCCGTGGAACGTATGTTGCCTGCCTATGGCGGACAACACGCAGCAGCTCGTTGTGTACTGAGTTAGGTTACAGCAGACCTCAACCGGGGGCTGCGTCTAACGCCTTCGGTTAGCATTTTATTTTTCCCGGCTTTACGTACGGCCTTTTCTGGATCTCGCTTAGTCAGAGCGGGACCCTTCCCATACGTAATGCCTTCACTCAGCGAGACTTTCTTCCATTTCTTACGATTAGGTCGTTTCCTGGCCTTCGTCTTTTTTTTTACTATAACCTCGTCTCCCGGCGTCTTTCTCGGCCAGCCTCTAAGGCGCTTCCTCGGTACTACCACGCTCGGTCCGCTAGGGACAGATACAGGTGGTTTGTAGCCGAACTCCCTCTCCGCCTCTTCGCGCCCCTTCCAGGGCCGAAGTTTTCCGACATTTGTCTTCCATTTCCTACCCGTCAGGCAGTCCTCTATCATCACCGTGGACTCGGAGATGACACGAACGATTTTAAATGGACCTTCCCAAGGCGTTACGAGCTTCAGCTTATCCAGCGGCTCGTAGTACCTTAGTACTTTGTCCCCAACATTAAAACGAATTCGTTTAGCATTGGTGTCATAGCCCACCTTCTGCCACTTCGCACTCTTCAGCAGTTCTTTCCGAACGGCCTCGTATGCCTGTTTGAACCGGTCCCTTAATGACTCTACAAACAGCACCGTGCAGGGCGCCTCCGGGTCTATTCCAACCACTCCATACACTAAGTCGGCGGGCATTATGATGTCCTCGCCGAACACTAGCATGTTTGGGGTGCAGTTAGTTGATGAATGGACAGTGTTGTTGTAGGCATGTACTACAAACTCGCACTGTTCATCCCAGTCATCCTGGTGGGTATTAACCAGGGGCTTTAGTACTTGTATGAGGGTTCTATTGAAGCGCTCTACCTGCCCATCCGACTGTGGTCGGTACGGGTTTGTTCGGGTCTTACAAATGGCTAGGTAATGGCACATTTCCTGCCAAAGTTCTGACTCGAACTCCCTTCCCTGGTCACTGTGCATCATAAGGGGAACACCCAAATGCAGCACCCAGCCTTTCACAAATGCCTCCGCGCATGTGGCGGCTTTGTGGTTGGGAAGGGGGAACACCCGAGTGTACTTAGTATAATAGTCGGTTACGACCATCATACAAGTATTGTCTCGCGGCGTCGTCTTAATCCCACTGATGATGTCTATCGCTACTCGAGCAAATCTGACACCAAACAATTCCTGTGATAAGGGTTGCTTACCCAGGCCGGGTCCCGGTTTGTTTTTACAACAATCCGGGCAAGTGGCGATCCACCGGAGCAGGTCGCCTCTCATACCGGGCCAGTAGTAACGCCTTTGTAGACGCTCTATCGACCTTCTCTTACCGAAATGGCCACTCGTTTGGTGGCCATGGCAATAATACATGATATCCCTCCTCATCGGGGCGGGTATCACTATTTGCAACAGCCTACCGTTGGTGGGAGTTGTCTTCCACCTACATAGTATGCTGTCTCGGATCTCTAGCTCGGCCCATTGAGCCAGCAACCGCCTCGCTTCCCTATCCTCCAGGGAAACTAGAGGCCTTGCCGGTTTAATGCCTGACCGTAGGTATTCCATTATGCGCGCAGTGGTGGGGTCTGACTGTTGAAACTTCTTGATGGTCTCCGGGGACCAATCGAGATAGCTGCATACAGCCTCCTCCCAGGGGATACGGGGGGTGGTATAATTAAATACCAGCCCGGCTACCACAGCATTGTGGGCCCCGCAGTCTTCACATGTGGCATTGTGGCACCTTCGGATAGGCCGTCTTGACAAGGCATCCGCATTGATGTGTTTAGCACCGGGTCGGTGCTCTATTTGTTTATGCTCTAATCCGAATTCGGATAGGTGAGCTAACCAACGTCCAATCATCCCCTCGGCGTCCTTAAAGTTAAGGAGCCACCTAAGAGACGAATGGTCTGTTCTTAAAGTAAAGTCACTTCCCCAAAGGAAATGCTTAAACTTCTTCGTATACACCACCACAGCGAGGAATTCTCGCTTGGTGGTACAATAATTTCGCTGTGTCTTGCTTAACGTGTTGCTAGCAAATGCTATTGGCACTTCGACTCCCTCTTGGACCTGAGAGAGAGCTGCCCCAATCGCATCATTGCTCGCATCGGTGTCTAAGATGAAATGTCCCTCGGGAGTGGGATATTTCAACACGGGTGTATTCCTAAATAAATCTTTTATTTTATTAAAAGACTCTTCTTGCTCGCTGGTCCATGGGAATGGGTCCCGTGCCCTACCCGGGGTCCAGTGAGCTAAGCACTGCATGGGGAAGCTGACACGAGAGTAATTCGGTATGAAATCACGATAATAGGAACAAAATCCTAAAAATGATCTCACCTCCTTAGCACTCGTGGGTCTTTCCCAATTTTCTACAGCTTCTAATTTTTCCGGATCCGCACTTACCCCGTTAGGAGTAATGATCCTTCCCAAGTATGTAATGGTTTTCTTAAACAAATTACATTTCTTGGGTTTAAGTTTAAGACCGTTTGATAGTATCCGGTCGAGGACTAATTGCAGATTCGCCAGGCATTCCTTGAATGACTTGCCGAACACGACCACATCATCCAAGTAAACCAGGCATTTCTTCCACAAAAGGTCACTCAGTAAGGATTCCATCATAGCCTCGAATGTAGCGGGGGCGTTACACAATCCGAAGGGTAGGACATTATACTCAAACAGCCCCATATGACTGGAGAATGCTGTCTTCTCCTTGTCTTTGGGGTGCATTGGTATTTGCCAATATCCGGACTGTAAATCCAAGGTACAGAACCATTGGTTTCCGCCCAAGCTATCTAAAGTCTCGTCTATCCTTGGTAAAGGATACGAGTTCTTCTTTGTTATACCGTTCAATTTCCGGTAGTCGACACAAAAGCGGATTGTACCGTCTTTCTTAGTAGTCATACAAACAGGGCTGGACCAGGGACTTGAGCTAGGCACGATTACCCCTAGGTCCAACTGTTTTTGTATTTGCTCTTCACAGATTAACTTCTTCTTAAGGGGAAGTCTACGATACGGGATTTTAAAAGGTTTCTCGCTGCCCACATCTATGGTGTGCAACACCTTATCGGATCTACCCACCGGGCCTCCTTCCCTACCAAAAGCACCTTCGTACTTTTGTAGAAGTCTCGCTAGGCAATCCTTATCGTCCGTATTCTTTAAATCTGACTGATCAATCAGCTTTTGGAATTCTTCATCCATAGGATGCTGACTAACTGGGTTTAGTGGTTTGTTAAATTTAGCCTCGGCGACATGTTCTACCGAACTCATCCTTCCAACACTGTCGCCTCGCCTCAAATAAACCACCGAACCACTTCGGTTAGTTATGGGTAATACAGACCAAGCTGCATTAGCCACTAATGTATCCACTGAGTCTAACCAGATGCTTGACAAATACACCGTGTCGGGTTCGTAGACTCCAGTTTCATTCCTCTGAGCCATGGATCCGCCACAAAGGACATCGCAAGTGGTACCCGGTGGGATCTTCACCGTATGTACCACTGCTGCGACCGAAGACACCTGTCTCAATACGCATTGGACATGCAAGCCATACGGGCTCCGTATACCCATCGTACCGTCCCTCGGGTCCAAGACGGCCCCGTATAAGCTTGCAAAATCCAATCCGAGGATTCCGTCATCACTAACCTCTGCTATAGTTGGCGAAAGAACAAACTCTTTGCCTCCTATATGGATAGGCATAAACGTCCTACCAAATGTACGCATACTGCTTCCGTCGGCCGTGCAAGCATTTACCCCCGTTTTGAGGTTCTCATGGCTGCCGGCCACCGAATCGAAGAATCTTTTGGACACACATGAATGACTAGCTCCAGTATCCACCAAGAATTCCCCCACCCGGCCTTCCACAGATATGGGTACATACCACCGTCTCCCCCCTAAAGGCGAGGGGTTACTGGTAAACTGGTGAAAGTCTCCCGAATCACCAAGATTCAATCCGAGTCCTCTCAGGAATTCCAGACACGGATGACTTGGGGGAAGGCGTGTCCCACACACTCGAATCAACTCTTTGATCCATCCTTCCTCTCCCCTAGTGCGGCCACTCGCCTCCATATGATCGCTCCTGCACATATCAACACTAGGGTCCCTGGCCCCGGCCGAGGTGCAGGGGTGCGCACCCTCAGCCACCCGGCCTCCAGGTGTAATTGACTCGAAATCTTCCACCGGGATACCCCCGGTAGCATTTTGGCATTCGTTCCCACTCGGGGCCATGTCAGATGCCGTTGACACAACCCCCACTAGTTTTCCACATCTGTGGAATCCGTAGCATTCTCCCTTTCTACGCCGTCGTCTTCGGCTTCATAGAAGGCAGCCATTACCGGCTTAGTAGCGGTACATTCAGATGAGTAGTGTCCCATGCGCTGGCACCTGAAACACTTAACCGTTCGGCGATCCACCCGGGGTCTTTGCCGATTGGCTTGGATGGCATCTGTAATTTTCTTACACATGTCTTCCAGAAGTTTGGTCATGTCCGGGGACTGAGTCTTCACTTTGTCAGTGCTTACAGTGGACTTGACCGCCTTCTCGACAGCCTTCGGGTCACTCTTGACCTCGGATGAAGGTCTAGAGTCCCTTTGTTTATTGAAAGATTTCCTGGGAATATACTTCCTACCTGAAGTATTCTTCCTTAATTGCATCGAACAGAAGGTGCCGTCTTCCTGTTCGATATCAATCAATTCGAAGTCGTCTGAGGGAGTATTGACCTCCGACTGCTGGGTCACCGATGCCAGGGGTACCAAGCCGCTGGCATTAGGTATGTCCCCAGCTAACATAGCTCGCTTCTTCACGGCCATATCTATACCATTAAATATGCCGTGTAGTGTTATGCCCTCCTTCCAGGCATCCCTCGCTGCTAATTGTTCATCTCGGTCTCTTAGACCCTTGACGAATTGTGTGATCAAATCGTCCATATACCAGTCCTGGTTTTCAGTACCGGGTCTGGCCTTACTTAGCAGGGCATGGAGTTCCATACCGTATGCTCTGAAAGCTTCATTCGGCTTCTGTGTGCGTTTCTTAAAACGGACCATCGGGTCTTCCTTGACCATGTTGCATAACAGTCCACTAGCAGTTTCTACTAACTGCTCAAAACTCCCAACGAGGCCGTACCAGGTTCGCCATTGCTCTACAGCCATGCGACCCGGCCCGCCTTTCAGACATCTCACCAGATGTGGCTTGGCCTCGTATGGGGTCCATCCATTACAATTCATCACATCGATGAAATCTTCAAACCACTCTTTCCATGGTCGAGTACCGTCATATTCTCTAGGAATAACGGCTACCCTTCGGGCAGAATTGTGAGCATACATCAATCTAGTGCATTGCTGTTTGCTCCATTCAATCGCCTTGGTTTCATTCAAGGTCCGATTGCCCCCTATACCACCGAAGCTCGAATTGCCCGGTGGAGGCGGTGGTGGAGGTTGTGTATACGTCCACTGTGTACCACTGTGGTTCGTATAGCTCGCACCACCCTGGTTGGGGCCGGTACCCGAGGTACCGCTATAGCCTGTGGCACCCGAAGCACCGCCCCCCCCTTGCGCGCCTTGGTAACCGCCGTCGGATGGCTGGTTTCCCGTTGACTGGCCGCCATCGTTTGATGGATTCGGTTGGGTGTTGTCATTACCAGCACCCAGCCCCGGGTCGTTACTAGGATCCACATGAATGTGGAACCCACTGGTCTCCGCACTACTATCGGAAGCCTCTCTAGGGGTATAGTCCGGGTCCAGGTTGTGGACTATGGGCACCTCACTTATCCGGACTCTACTAGTTCGGCCATGCTTATCCTGGGTTCTGATGTAAACGCCCCCTTGATCTACGTTCCGCGAAGCATTATCATTTACAAAAGGATTATACTGCGGATTCTTCGGTGTAGAACAGGAGACCGGGTCGCCCTGTTTCACGAACGTCGAGTTCGGGTTTGTATCCCTACTCGCCGGAGGGGCATGTGTTTGCTCTTGCTCCTGTAAATAACTCTCCATAGCGGACTTATTTATTGTGAGGGTAGCTACGTCTGTAGTCAGGTTTCGCTGTTCCTCCCTAAGCTGTGCGTTTTCTGCCAAGATTTCGGATCGAATCTTTTCATTTTCAGCCACAGCTCGGTTTCTTTCTTCTTGGGCGATAATTGCCTCTCGCTTAAAAGTATCCTTAAGTAGGCGGTACTTTTCACCCTTCTCTTTCTGAGACCTGTTATATTCACTGGTCTCCTTCCTGATCTCGGCTTGTTCCGAGACCATCTTGGCTTCTGTCTCAGCCTTCCGGAGTTGAAGTTTCTTAAGCTTCTCCTCCATTGCGTGCAACTCAGTTTGTAATTTATTTACATCCCGAGCCTTAGCAACCTCCTCGGCCCTAGCCTTGTCGATTGCTCTAAGTTTATCGGCTTCCTCGATTTCCAACTCAGCCAGCCTCTTTTCTTTTTCCTGTGCGTCTCTTTCCTTCCGCTCCAACCGATGGGATACGGAGGATAGACGATATTTGAGGTCGGATTCTTTTAGAATCGCCTCCTGCTCAACGGATCGTAATTTTCCGATCCGAGACTTAGCTTCCTCCTCTATTTTGGATTGGGCTAACATGAATTGTTCATGTTGCCTCTTTGCCTGTAACTCTACCTGTTCCTTGGCTTTCAAATAGGCCTGAGTATTTTTATACCCGGGACCCATCCGACGTCCGTAGATAGACTTGCGACTGCCTCCAGGGTAAAACATGGAGTCAGACAAGCCTTCGTCTAGAGATCGGCCTAGGTGATGCCTTTCCGAGCTTTTCGGTCCGGTACCACTAGGCTTATCTTTTGATTTCGCGTCTGGGACTATTGCGTCCCTTTTGGTTTTACCATCGTCGCTGTCATGATCCGACGATGTCATTAGTGGGGCTACTTCGGTTCCACCACCTGGTGCTGAACCCTGGGGGGTTGCAGTACGCTGCATAGGGCTTTGTGCAATTGGTGTACCCAAGCCGCTAGCCGAGCCTGTTGGTACCATAGGACCTAGCTGGCGTCTGCTAGTTATAACTTGGGACCAATCGCTCAAGTCTAAAGTTGGGGGTCTTAACACACCCCTAAACAATCCGGTATCCGGTACTCCTGTCTGGGGTGTAGCCGGATACAATTTTACGATGCCATCTCTGGTGGCATTGTCCCTAAGGTCGGGTGTAGAAAAAATATTACGTACACCCTCCTGATTAAACATTTGTTGTTGACCGGGTTTCCAGTCTAACAACAGATGCTGGGATGTGTAATCATCCTCTTCGAATCCCTCTAGCCCAGGGCTGGGGGGATCCGCTTCGGGTTTCCCGAGGCTTTCGGCCAATGTGGCCGCGCACCACCCCCGAACCAACTGGTCACGGCACCAGTGTAATGGTTCGTATTGACTTATATGTTGGGTGGCTCTTTGGCTCGCTTACCACTAGATGTACCAACACAACACGAGTAGTTCGGGTTGGGCAAAGCCCCAGAAACCCCTACCTCTCGGGTAGGACTTTATTTAATCTCTCTGATGACAAAGTATTAGCGTCTGGACTGGACCATGTCCAGTCCCCTTCTGCCGCTCGTCCGGCTCCTTAGTAGGAGCTGGACGCGAGGCATGGTGCTGCCCCCTCTTGTACCAACGAGGTATCGCAAAGCGACACCTAGCTAGCATAGAAGGAACAAGCACCACACGAACACGTCTCTCGGATGAACGGCACTAATATATATACAATGATGCCGGCCCCTACATACTAAATCTTGGTCCAAGAAAAATACCGGATAACAATCAGCACTATGAACCATGTAAACAGTAGTTTTAATTGAAAAAAAATCCCTGTAGGTGGCAGTGCAACTCTGTGCTCTCACCACATCCATTTCTGTCAAAGGTACTCTCCAAGCATGACTAGGGTATGTTATGCCTATAGAGGCTTTTGTAGAATCTGCTGGGAATATAACATCCTCTCAGGATCATGTTGCCATGGTGGTTTCCCGCCAGAAGGCTGCATTATGTGCTACGTAACCACTCTTTAGATCAGGTACATAGATCTGTCTCTAATGATTGCCACATAGTCAGATCATGAGAGGACAACATATGAAGCTATTTTAGACAGGTTTTAAATGATATGTTTGTTTGGCCCTTTAGCGAGTATACACACCTTAAGTCTTAGAAGTCTTAGACCCACCTTTAACAAAGAAACATTTGTAAAATGACAGCTATTGTTAAAAGTACTTTTCCCAATGTAGTACAATACCAGGAAATATCATTACATGAGTTGATTCTTAAAAAGGCAAAGGAGGATCCAGACTGGTAAGTGACTTTATTATGTTTGCCATAATTATTTCCAAGATCCCACAATTGCTGTAGAAACTATTCTCTAAATTGAGGGTATGGTTTAAAGGCTAGAAAAGTCGCTCATCAGAGGGATTGATCTTTATATAAGAATTGGCTGAAAGACAGTGTTCAAACCTCGTCTACCCTGATCACTGCACACTAAAGCACCATCAAACTAAAGGCCCCCTTTCCTATCCCTATCCTTCCACCTATCAACTAAGCACTGAGTTATAATTCCACATCCCATTTTATTATGATTTCTCAAAGGCACCTGTATATATAACCCTTCTTCAAAAGGCTCAATTTGAAGCTAACTGCAGGAAAACCTAGTTCTTATCCCCACAGCAGCCCAAGCCAAGCTACCCTGAATATGTCCCATCAATCTCATCTCAATGCAAACCATTGCTTCATCCCACCTGACCATTAACTGGCAACAAATGTGTCAAAGTCAATAAACTGATCCTTAAACCTGATGACGTATTTTGTTTTTTTCTTTCAATATTTTGTTACCTTTACACAATACCTTGACATTTATAATGTCATTTCTAGTATTTGCTGCCCAGTATATTATTACATTTCCGTTTCATTTACCATTGATTTCTATGGAGAAAAATACGGATGAGGGCAGACAGATGGACCATCCGTCGCAGTGGATGCACCCCTATACATTTGCAATATAAAAAGTGGTTGAATCAAGTGCTGGTTCCACTGCCATTGGTCGGGCGAATTTTAGGTAATAAACAGAGTTTTTCTACACTTTTGCACTTTTGCAATATTATGACTCATAGGATTAGAAAAAATATTTGCCCAATCGATGCAGTGGAACCAGCGCTTTAGCAGAAAATTCACCTGCCCAATCCAGTGACACTCGCCCTTTACAGTCAGGAGTAACTGTTGGGGTTTTGCCATTTTAAGACAGTAGTAAAAAATCAATTTGTCTAGATGATTTAAAGTAGACATATATATTTATGGGTAAAAGAATGAATTAGGATTCCTAAGAAATTTTCATTTCAATGGGATCAACCCACCATAAGCAGTGGTTTTACTGCCATCAGTTTGGCGAATTTTCGCTTATCTAATTTTCTGTTCTTTCACAATATCATATATCTTCAGATTAGCAAAAACTTGCAGTGGAACCAACTCGCAGTATGTTATCATGTGCAGACATACTTATTATGCGAATAAAGGCTACTAAATTTCAAAACTCAAGAACTATAGTTAACCCTCTAGATTTACACCACCTAAGATAAAGCATAATATAATATTACTATAAATGAATGGGGAAAACATCATACACTGAAAACATGCCGCTATTGGAGAGTCGTCATATATGACGAGTTTAGGGTCATCAGAGGGTCGTCAGGCTTTTATGACCACCCTAAGTTATCATACTGACCACCCTGGATTTACCATTAGTCTGTATATAGACCAGAAGAGGCCCCCACTATTTATTTCTGTAACTTACTTGATGATCCCTTGGGTGTGTACAGGCTCAAATATATACATTGTACTTATTGTAAATTATATTGTAAAAAAGGGAATATAAGTATCATTTGATACAACATACTTGTACAAAGATGGGAATGTTTTAATAGAAATATAGAAGAGGAGATAGATCAATCGAGTAATGACACCTCTCTTATGACTAGTGCTAAGGTATAACTCCTTATTTATTGAGTGTGCCTTACATAGAGTAGACCAGTGTGCTGACACAGTACCACAATGATGTTCAACTAAACCTATGATAGTGGGTTAGGACCCCCCCCCCCCCACTGCCAATGAATACTGATTTATGGGTAAGGGGACAACATATAATTAGAAAATTGGGAAATTGTAAATGACAATATTGGAACATCTATAATTTCTACTCAGGTTGATCTGGCTTTAAAGGGCAGCCATAGTGACGACTTTAGGTCGTCAGTGATGACCTAAAGTCGTCATCTATGACTACCCTATGACGACCTAAAGCTGTAGATTTAGGTATCGTCAATCTGAGCACCTAAAGTCATCAATATTGACGAGATTTGGTTCACAGAGGTTTTCAGTGTATTACTACATGAACTACATTTTCAGTGTGACAAAACATTATAATTAGTTTGGAAAAGTTCTATTAATGGTGTGATGAGGAGCAGAAAAGGTCATCCCTAATACTTTAATCATAACTGTGAACATGTGAGACAATTTCTATACAGCTTGGAAAGGTAAGGTTGATATTCAGTACATCTGTTTGAAGGATCACTGGGTTTTAGTCAGGGCCCAGCTTGGTGGACCTGGGGGGGGGGGGCATTTCTTAACATGCTACAACTGCCACACTCCAAATCATAGCAGGAGTCCCAGTCTAATGCCATTACAGCCCTACATCTAGTAGTGAGTGAGTAATTTCATTTCAACAGCTTTAGAAGGTCCTATTGCAAGAACTACATTACACCATTTCACAGAGGAATGTGTCAGTACCAACACATATACATGTGCACCACACATAAGTGGGCTAGGGAAGCTCTACACTTGGTGGTTACTAATCATTGCGCCTGTAGGACTCCCCTACCAAACCCTTGTAACTCCTTGATAGGTGTTTTTTATCATACAGAGAGTTGTGGGTATAGGCCTACTATCCACAATAACCTACCCTAATTTAGAGGGTTTTTAATCATATATGGCTGTGTCTGGTCATACCATGTTGAGAAATACCCTCCTGCTATGGCAACTGTCTGTCTGAAGACCAGCAATATTGGTTACTGGTTTGGGCTTAGCCAGACTGACGAATTTAGGTTTAATTTCAAATGCTGCAAAGTTTCATACTGGGTTGAATATTTCTGTCTCAGAGAGAGTTTGTGCATGACTGACTCACCTGAGGTTCTGAATTTTTACATTATATAGTAATAAGCCATCACTTTTCAAGCCTAATGTGTGGCTCATAGATTCTCCAAAATGCAGGATGCAGCATATTTATGAGGATGAGGATTATACACAGGAACATTTAGAAAAGTTATAGACACATTATGATATGAAGGAGTTTTGCAGGGAAGTTAAAGATACATGGTTCTGATTACAAAATAAACATTATACATGAGCCCAATGCTGGGCCCAATGAGCATTAGGTGAAGTGTAGCCTATAGGATGCTTCACCTAAAGATGAGTTCATCAGGAATAATATCCTTGTGTTATATTTTGTCGGTGGGTTACCCCAGCTTATGGACTGACTGAAGCATCCTGCCTGACCCATGTTGCACCAAAGGGTATGACAGATATAAGAACAGTAGGATACCCACTACCAAATGTAGAGTGTAAATTAAGTAGCCTCATAATGATACATTCATTATAAAATGGTACAACTCTTAGTTGTATGAGCCTTTTAAAAATATGATTGCAACCAAATATACTGGGTCATAGTTCTTTATCATACCTTGTTATCATTCATTATAGTGTATTCATTCATTTCATGTCCAGGTGTTCAAGAACTGATTCGCATTTGCCACATCAAATCTGATACATCCTGGTAAACTTAAATGTACAAAAACTGTGTTATGTATTCTGAGTGTTAAGCTCACAACACTCTGTAGTTTAAAAAAAGTAGTTTGAACATACCAACTTTGTCTACGTAATCAACCCAGCAGATGGCAGTACAGTAAACTTCCAGGAGGAAGGTGAAGTCTTGGTGCGGGGTACTACAGTAATGAAGGGATACCTGAACAGGCATGATTCCGAAGCGGAGACACTCACAGAGGAGGGATGGCTGCACACAGGTAGGTTCTATGGTTTACAGGTAAGTTCTAATGGGCTGTTAAGTAATCTGAATAAATCTACTTACCCTTGTAGAGGTACACTTTACTAAACCATAGGAGTTGGGTACCGTCTGACGTGGCGGGTGAGTCGAGTCGTCGGACGTTCCTCAGGTTCCGGATAGGTGGCAGCACCGATCCGGGTCTGTGGGGACATCTGACGACGAACACCTGGGTCCGTATATAAAGCCCAGGGCTCAGCCGCTACGTCAGAGGCCCTTCTGGCCTCCACACTGTGTAAACCACTGTCTTTTAATATTAGCTGCCTCTTTGATATCATCCGGCAGCCGTGAGTGTGCATTAAGTAATAAACCTAACCGTTGGCATACACTTGGAATACTGTCTTACTCTTTCTTTCCGAACCGTAAGACCCGAACCCCCCAGGTCCGTAAGGCCACAAACCCTTACACTGGTGCCGTGACCAGTTAATTCTGGTGTATAGCCCGGACGTTATAACGTCCGAACGGCTAGTACATGGGTTAGACACCCTTAGGGAAGCTAACCCAGCAGGGCAATCACTTGCCCAAGAGAATGGGAATGGATCGCTAATGCTCCAAGCCCATTCGGACTCACAAGATGCGGAATCAGCATCTTGGAGAGATCCCGGACCCCACTATAATGATAGTGAAGAGAATCTGCCAGACTCTGTACGACGCGAACAGTCCATACAGAGACATAGTAACTTAATAGGCCAGCATTCAATTGTTGACGAATTATGTGATTCGATGTTCGAAGTCGGTGGTAGTACTAACCCAGAACATCCGGCACCAATGCGAAAAAGGGTAACATTCGGAGAACTACCTTATAGGTTACCCAGGCCCGAATTACCAATATTAGATTATAGCGCTATAGATGGCGACTTAACCTATGCGGTACCGGAAGGTGAAGAATTAAAACGACCGGATGTCCTGTTGTTGAATGAAACTTATGTAACTTTGAACGAGAATTTAAATACCTTGGTCAAAGCTAAGGATGAAGTATTCCATGAAAAACTTCAGCTGGAAGAGGACCTAACTGGCATGCGAAAGGAATTCGAAGCCAGAAGGAGCGAGTACATGAAAGAACTCGAGAATGAAGAACTAAAACTTCAATCTATGAGAGAATCATTCAATAAAGAATATGATAATAGGCACATTCGTATCCAAACATATATAGATACGAACGACCAACTAAACCTTGATAAGACAAAATTCGAATCCGAAATTCGCCATTATCAGGATGAGTTGGATAAATTGAAACTTCAGTGCAGTAAACAAGCTGAAGACAATGAAACCATCCGGGTAGGCATCATAGCTTACAACAAACAACTGGAGGAGGATAGACAGAAACTCACAAATGAGCTTCAGGAATTGCAGGCCACTGCAATAACTCTAGATAAATATGTAGAAGCAGCCCAGTTAACTATAGGTAATATAGACCCAGCTGTGGTATCTACAATGTTGGGAAAGACATCTAAAGATGCAACCCCAATTAGATACAGCCCATTCGTTGATGATGGGGCTGACAAGAATGTGGTATCCGGAATCTATAAGAAACCGGATAATGCTGCAGTAAATGGAACCGCATCTAAACCAGTAATTCCAATGCTGGATACGATAGGTCCGGCACCACCCATACCAGATTTGAGTCACAAAATCAAAGCGACTCATGATGGTGCTACAGGGAATAATAATAATTCACCCGTGGCACAACCAAGAGCACCCGGACCAATGAGGCATATGTTGACACCACCTTCATATTTCCCCCAACCCGGCCACAGTACACCAGCAGTACCAAGATTACCGAATCTACCCCCAGGTTCTGGTAATGGTCCTACTGATGGACGGTTTCCGAGACCAAATCCGCCACAAAACAATATTAATGGCGGTACGTATCAACCGAGAACATCTTCCTATGGATATAGAAATAATTATAATCCATCGGGAAGTGGCAATTATCAGAATGGTAATAGCTATAACCAGGGATGGAATCAAAATGATTCTTACCCTAGACACGCTTCTTCTGGAAACACCGGTCACAATAGTGGATGCCCTGGTGGTTCATCTGGAGGCTATAATAATAATGGTCCACCAGGAGGAAACCCTCCAGGCGGCCCAGGAGGATCCGGATTCGGAGGATCAGGATCAGGAGGAGATGGCAGGAAACCTAACAGGAGAACTTCTATGCCTGCAGGTATGCAAACCATCTTTGATAGAAGCCAATGTATACAAAACCTTGGCATTGACTGCTACCGAAAGGGAGCGGACGGCATGGAAGTCATGAACTGGAGCATGCGAGAAGCAGATAGACTACGCGGATGTAATAATCCGGCACGTAGGCAGGCACGGATACCCCCTCCATATGATTCTAATGATCCATGGAAGGACAGGTATTAAGCTTTTGTTGACGAAGTCAATTGTAGTGGCTGGACAAAAGAAGAAGCTCTGCCATATTTGATCTGTTGGTTAAATAAAGGCGGAAAAGTAGCCCTCAACCAATGGAGAGCAGCTTACGGAATATACGGTACTTATGATCAATTGGTCGAATGTGCCGCATACCTGTTTGGATCAATCGTTAGAGAAGATCCGTGGGTAAGCTTCAAGAAGAGGACACAAAAACCTAAAGAATCACACAAAGTCTTTGGTTTGGAGCTACAGGACTTGCTTTCGAAAGCACGTCCAAATTGGGCTCATGATGATGATTGTTATCTACAAGAATTGTTTATACAATTCTACAGTGGATTGCGTGATCCGGATCACAAGCAAGTGGTCTGGGACTCTTGGAAAGATGACACTTCCTTCAGTGATCTGTTCATAGCAATCGATGGACATGACATGAAGAAACGTTTGGTAGGTCTCGGACCTAATCCAATAAGAGCAGCTCCATTCCAATACGGAGGTACACCTGCTCCGGTATACGATACTTCCCAATTAGCTCCGGTTGAATCGAATGAAGTTGATGAGAAAGATGAATATGTCTCCGATGAAAACGGAGATTATATTGGTTCAGTCCATGTAGCTGGAAAGTATTACCGACAAAAGCGGTATAGGAAAGTACATTCGAGAGGGAGAGGAGGATCTGTTGCTGGTAAAACAGCTTCCGGATCAACTCAACCTGGCAGTGTAGCCTCTACGGCGAACCCAACTGTAGCAGCCACTGTTGCTCCTACTAACATGATGGAAACATTATTAGCCGGATTAACAGAAGCTCTAAAGAGACCGAGAGTTGACAAATCTCAGAGGAGATGTTTCAGATGCCAGAAACTGGGCCATTATGCTCCAGAATGTATGGCTGAGAAACCTGTCCCTCGTAGACAGGAGAGTGTCTCTGGAGTAAGTACAGAGGAAAACTAAGGAGGGGTCTCCCGAGGGGCAAAGAAGGGGATCCCAGTGACAAATCTTGCCATGATATCACCATCCGTGATGATAGTTCGCATGAAGTAACAAGATCGCCTAACACCGAGGTGGTTGTAGACACCCGGAAGGTTAGGGAAGCTGATATAACAGGTGCTATGGGAGCACAGGGGAAACCCAATATCAGTAACGAGGCAGGCGGCTATTCGTTAGCCAAGGTCTGTGGTGCCCACCTGCCCCCGGGTCATCCTTGTCTGGAATTCTTGAAAGGATGTGGATTGACTCCTGGTGTGAAAAATGACGTTCCGATTGTCACGGACATGCCCTCTGTTCTAAACGGAAGGCGGTGGTATGTTTGCCTTACTGTTAACGGAAGGTCTGCCGAATTCCTTGTGGATACGGGAGCTAGCCACTCTTGTATCTCCAGGGGGTTCTACGACCTTATACCGGATGAACATGATACTCTCAAATCGGGAGGAAGTGCTCAGACGGCCGACGGCAGTACCTTGCAAACGTATGGTAGAACTTGTGTGAGACTACAGTTAGATGGTATACATGACTATGTCATGAGCGCCACCGTTGCGGATATAGCAGATGAGGGGATACTCGGGTTGGATTTCGCATCCCTGTATGGTGCTGTATTGGAACCCCAAACAGGAGTGTTGAGTGTGAGATACCCGTACCCCGTGAAGGTTAGATGTGCACTGAGACAAGTGAGCAGTATGGCTAGTGTGGCACACACTGTGCGAATCCCTCCGGGAGTAGCCTGTGATGTGCTTGTAAGAAGTGATCCTGCAATGCGTAACAAACCTGGAGTGATAGAACCGGATGTAGTTACTTTGTCAGGTATTGGATTAAATTCTGTAGACACGATAGTAGCGAATGCATCCTGGTCGGTAGTACCTGTCTCCAATACTGGAAACACGACTATCTACTTGAAAAAGGGACAAGTTTTTGGAAACGTGACCCTTTCGGAAACTGTAACGGATAGTAAGCTAAGCTTACAGAAGGTAACAGGGGATGACGAAATTTCGGAAGACTTATTTAAGTTGTATGAAGAAACTTCATTAGAGGATCCGGAACACCGGAAAGAGTTCTATGATATGCTCTGTCAGTATCATACTGCCTTTGCCAAACCTGGTGAAAAACTAGGTACGACAAATAAAGTATTACATAAAATAGATACTGGAGATGCCGAACCCTTTAAGATACCGTATAGACGGTTACCCTTAGCAAAAAAGAGAGTAGCTGAGGATGAAATAAATAAGATGTTGGAACAGGATGTAATAGTCCCTTCCAATAGTCCATGGAGTAGTCCTGTGTGTATGGTAACAAAAAAAGACGGTACTATCCGTTTCTGCATAGACTACAGGAAGTTGAATGGAATAACGAAAAAGAATTCGTATCCATTACCGAGAATAGATGAAACCATTGACTCCTTAGGAGGAAACAGTTGGTTTTGTACCCTAGACTTGCAATCAGGCTACTGGCAAGTGGGAATGAACCCTTCAGATATGGAGAAAACTGCATTTTCGAGTCATATTGGATTATTCCAATATAATGTAATGCCGTTTGGACTGTGCAATGCACCTGCAACATTTGAAGCAATGATGGAAACAATTCTAAGTGATTTATTGTGGAAAAGATGTCTTGTATATCTTGACGATGTCATAGTCTTCGGGAAAACATTCGAAGAGTGTTCTAATAACCTGAAAATGGTACTAGAACGTATTATCTCTAATGGTCTCAAATTGAAACCTAAGAAATGCCACATGTTTAGAAAGTCCATAAATTATTTGGGCCGCATCATCAGTGATGAAGGAATAAAGGCTGATCCGGAAAAAATCGAATCAGTTACGAATTGGAATAGACCTAAAACACCCAAAGAAGTGAGGTCCTTTTTAGGATTCTGTTCCTATTACAGGGAATTTATTCCGAATTATTCTAGAGTCAGTTACCCATTACAAGCAATAGCTAACTGGACTCCAGGAAGTACCAAGGAAAAATTTCCTTGGACGCATGAACAGGAAACCACTTTCCAAAAGCTAAAAGATCTGTTCACGAGTACTCCCGTATTGCAATATCCGAATGAAACGGATCATTTCATACTGGATACTGATGCTAGTAATGATAGCATTGGTGCAGCTCTCTCGCAAGTCCAAAATGGGAGAGAAGTACCAATTGCCTTTGCCAGCAACACACTGAGCAAGACTCAGCGCAATTACTGCACAACCAAAAGAGAGTTGTTAGCAGTAGTCGTATATACCAAGAAGTTCAAACATTTTCTATGGGGAACGAACTTTACTTTGCGTACGGATCATTCCTCTTTAAGGTGGCTACTGAACTTCCGAGATGCTGAAGGCATGTTAGGCCGATGGCTAGCCCATTTATCCGAGTATGGGCTTGAACATCAACAGATTCAGCATAGACCCGGAGTTAAGCATTTAAATGCTGATGCTTTGTCTCGAATACCAATCCGGAAATTTGATAATCCGGATTGTACTGATTGTGGAGCTCATAGGGCAGTGTTAGCAGGGATTCGAAGACCATTCGTACCCCTAGTTGCCAGTATACTGGATTTGTCTATGGATCACATACGACATTTTCAGGAAGCTGACTCGATAACTGCGCAGCTACTGCAATTAGTACCAAAGGGTATACATCCAGTTAGACCAGGGGTCTCTCTGGAAAATCGAGAAATGAGAAGGTTTCTTGCTCAATGGACCGAGCTTGAAGTCCGGAAAGGCGTGTTATACCGTTGGAAGCCATGTAATAATGGTGATAGAATCATGCAAGTGGTGATACCACATGCCATGAGACATGACATTATGTACTTCTGTCATGGACATCGGACCAGTGGTCATTTCGGAAGGAAACGCTCGCTAGCACGACTTTCCAAGAAATACTATTGGCCTGGCATGACACGGGACTTGCAAAGATGGGTAACCACCTGTCCGGATTGTTGTAAAAACAAACCCGGACCCGGGATGGGCAAACTTCCCCTATCCCAAGAACTTTTCGGAGTTAGATTCGCGAGAATCGGGGTAGATATTATTAGTGGATTTAATACAACCGCTAATGATAATACCTGTATGATGGTAGTGTGTGATTATTATACGAAATACACTAAAGTATTTCCACTACCGGACCACAAAGCAATTACTTGTGCCGAAGCTTTTGTAAAAGGTTGGGTACTAAGCTTCGGTGTACCATTAATGTTACACAGTGACCAAGGCAGAGAATTCGAATCAAATTTCTGGCAGGGTATGTGCGAATACTTAGCTATTTGCAAGACTAGAACCAATCCGTATAGGCCACAAAGCGACGGATTGGTGGAAAGGTTCAATAGAACCCTCATCCAAGTCCTAAAGTCACTCGTTAATGAACATATGGATGACTGGGATGAGCAATGTCATTTTGTGACACATGCTTATAATAGTACGGTACATTCAAGTACAAATTGTTCTCCGAACCTTTTAGTATTCGGAGAGGATTTGATAATGCCTGCTGACCTAGTTTTTGGAGTCGTAGGAATGGACCCTGAACTACCTTGCCATGTAGTTTTTGTGGAATGTTTAAGAGACAGATTTAGAAAAGCATATGAGTCTGTCCGAATTGATTTGGAGAAAAGTGCCAAATGGCAGAAAGTAGGATACGATACCGATCTAAAGCATCGGAAATTCCAATCCGGAGACAGAGTCCTCAGATTACATGAACCGCTTAGACACATAAAATTAGCGTCTAATTGGGACGGTCTCTTTACTATAACACAAATTATCAGTGATTGTACCGTAATTATTAAATCCGACCTTGGTCGACTCTATAAGTCAAATGTGGCTAGATTAAGGAGATGGTCTGGGAGGGAGACCTCCACAGAAATGTATGGTGAAGGTTCCGGAAAGATCCTGAACCAGAATCGCATAATAGACCAGGTAGAGAACACTACAGTGAAGCGCGGCCGCGGTAGACCCAAGAAGTGTTCCGAATCAGTGACACCCACGCCAACACCGATTAAGCGTGGGGGAGTTAAAAAAGTCTCGGCAGGTGAAGACAAAAAGAAGAGGAAAGGTGTTTCTAAGGCTAAAAAGCACCTAGAGAAAGCTCTTCAGACTGTCAGGTCCGATAAAGAACTATCCGAGAAGGGGAGATACGTTCGCCTCAGCCCCCGAATTGCCCAGAGGACTGCAGTGACCTAACCTGTATACACAACGAGTGTAATGTTTACATTTAGAGGAACGGATGACAACTGACCATAAAGGCTTATTTGTCGCCCCCGCATGATGTACCAATGGGTAGTGGACGGATAATCCGGTGGATTTGCTTAAGCTTTCCATAATCTCCACTTAAATCCCCAGTCGAGTCATCGGGGTGAGCGATAATTACCTAAAAACAATCAGTTTGTTGATGTACCGCCTGTAGCACGTGCGTTTCCGCATGACGTCACCGTGTCCAGTCTCGGCTGACCTCTCGTGACCTCGCGGACCGCGGGGAAATGACGTCACGAAAGCTGGCCTGTCGCCATATTTGTTTTCGGTAACGTTCAAGACGGTCGAGCTCGCTCCCTTCTTGGATTTTACCGGCTAAGCAAACCCCCCGCTGCTCCTCCAGAGTCTGTCTCCTGGTAGACAGACTCCGTTTGTGCCGGCCCCGGCGCCGTAAAAGCCGGAAAAAGGAGTAGTTTACTCCCGTGGGCGATTCCCCAGTCATGGCTGAGGAATCCGTAGCTGCAGCCAAGCTATCCGGTGACCCGGATAAGCTGACTCCGTCCGCAGAAGCTTTTCCGGAAGCTTTGTCGCCTGTTACACAGGAAGAGAGCGAGATGATGGACGTGGAGGAACCCACGGATCGCTCGTTCGAGGAGAAGCTGGCTTCATTCTCACTAAATGAGCCAGAGAAACTACTATCTCCACTCCCGGCCGAGGGATCCGGAGCGACTGCGAGTGCTGAACCCGCAGCGACAGAGTCCGAAACTACCCAAGTTGACGGACAGAAGGATGAGTGGAAGCCAGCAGTGGCGGAGCCTTTTCCAGCTAGCTATGATGGTCGCTACCTGTATGTCCACCCGGAACTGCAGGCACAAGTGACCTACGCGGACGGGACACCAGTCAGGATGGACCCGAAAGTCAGGATAGCTATCGAGGGCGTCATGGCTCCCGAACAGCTGTCCAGGATGCCTCCCGAGTGGCTTCGAGACTGGCCGTGGTTCCAACGGGGACTTATGGTGGACGCTGGTTTCCGTGAAACCGTGTACGCAGCTAACCGAGCCTTCGAGCTCGGAGCGTATCCGAAGCCTGACAAGACCCTGTGGAACGTCAAGGCTACGAACATTAACTGGGTAGGCTGTGTCTGGGATACCGATGGCCAGACCTACCCACGCCCTAGTGCTATCCGGACGCCGTGCCGGACCACTAAGGAATTCCGGGAGGCCGCTGCTAACTTCGAGCAGTGGGATGACGGTTACTACATAACCGAACAGGAATTAGTGGATGTCCAGAACAATTCACTAATCGGATTGGACCGAGCTGCAGCCCTTCGGACGGTTATTGTCCGTCGTATGACTGCCGAACAGGAGGCACAGGAAGAGGCTAAGAGGGCCGCGGAAGCACCCGCACCTCCTATCCCGAACCTGAATCTTGCCACCAGAAGCTCCGCCAGTGCTACATCAGCTACCGGCAGCACTACTACCCCAGTAGAAGCCACGACCTCCAGCACATCCGGAACCCAGGAACCGGAGGAAGACTGGAAGGTCAGTAAGAACCGACGATCCGCTGCTCGGAAGCTCAAGAATCTCCCGGATTCTGCGAGAGCCGAGCCGAAACCCAGCACCTCAACCACTGGTAGTACTGCCATGGAGGTTGAGTCGTCTGACGAGGAGTCGGTGCACGAATCCTCGGTTGAGTATGATGAGAAGGCCACTCCATCAACTCAAACCGAGGCCGAACGTTGGGCTTACGCCAAATCCGGATTCAAAACCCGGATCCCGACGTGTTTCTCCGACTGTGCGTACGGAGTTAAGAAGGACGGCTCTACCCTTTATGCCTGTCCAGACTCAATCAATAAGAACGATGAGTCGGATGATGAAGATTGGATGCGTCTTTCGGACGAGGACCCCAATCCGAGCAAAGCCTATCGAAAGATGTGGCTTATGCTAAACCACACCGAAGGGTATTACACTTATACCCAGAGGAGGAAGCTGCGTTGGGCTTTAGAGAAGTGGTACGGCGACGATCAAAAGTCCTGTCCCTTCTCTATCTGCCAGGATGCGAGTGATGTCTCGATCCGGACCTGGAGTACTCCAGCCCGGTTCCAAAGGCATCTGGTAGAGGCCCACTTCCACCATCACCCGGTTTACATTTGTGATCCGAGTTATGGTAAGAAGGGCAAGAAGTGTACTACGAAGGTGCAATACAACCGACGTAGTGATCTGGCTAGACACCAGAAGAAATGCCACGCAGAAGGTTTGGACGGGGCACGGAAGCGCATCATGGAGCTTCATCAGGAACTCATGAAGGAGTTCGACAGCCTGAGCGAGGATGCTTGGTCTAAGATCCGACCAGGGGACCAAGTCCTCTGCGAAGTTCCGAAGACCAAGGATTCGAAACTCCGAGCAAAGATAGTCCTGACTCCTGGAAAGGGTAAACTGGACATGCACGAGTCTCTCTGGCAGAAATGCGAGGAATCCGGAAAGGATGCAAAGAGAGCTTGTGAAAGGAGCAGGAGAGATCAGAACCGTGGCGGCAACGGTAATGGTCAGAGCACGACGAAACCGAAAGTCAGAGCAGAGGACCGTTCCAGGTCCCCTCTGGCGAGGCACCCCGCAGAGCAGGCTCAGGGCACTCCGGTGTTCAAGAAGCCCGAACCTGCCGGATACGCTGGAGCCGTATCTAAACCTGGGAAAGTGAGTTCTCGAAACTTTCCGTCCTTAAACCAGGGACCTGGACCTGAGAGCCAGACCTTGGTGGTAGGAAAGGATGGTCGCCTTATGCCAAAGAAGACCACCGCATCTGCTGCCGCCGGATCTGCATCCGCTCCAGCCGCCCCACCAGTTACCTTTACCCAGGAGCAGTTAAACATGTACTTGCAAATGGGACTGAAACAGAATGTACCACCTGCCTTCTGTGTACCAACGACAGGTGTGTCCGGGAGTCCTAAACCCGGAAGTGGTCCACAGGCCGCCTCGACTCCTCCCAAGGCTGTCGCTGCACCTGAGAAACCAAAGGACGCTATTACCATTAAAACCGGTAATGCGGAAGTTTGGTTCGAGAAGTCTCGCCAAGGGGAGGCAGATGTCCAAAAGGCCATCTACACCCATTGGGAGAAGAGCGTTCGTGAGAAGAGCGTTCGTGAGAAAGCGATCGAGTTTCATCAGGGTCTCCTAAACGAAACTCTGTTGTGTATGAAACAGGTGGGCGACGCTGAAAAGCAACGTCTCGAGACCCTCATCCGGGACGATGTGAAGGCCCAGGAGGAGGCTGCCGCAGCTGCCCAAGAAAAGGCAGCTATGGATGTACACGTGTTGGAAAAGCGTGTAAAGGAGGAGATCACTCGGAACACCAATCTGAACACTAAGTTCATGAGGGTGTTCGGAGTCGACTTGGACGAGTGGGACGGCACTCCCGAGTCGGCTTTAGCTCTTCTGAAGAAGAAGCATGCTAAGAAATCCGTTTAAAGCATGCTAGGGTTATTTCTTCCATATTTTTTTTCCAACACCAAATGACCAGATATAGTCTTTGCGGAACCCTATAGGTCTGCGAATGTTTTATTCACTAGTTTATGAACACCTATGGTATGTGTTCCGGGTTCCTTTGACCAGTCTATTATATAATTCAGGTTGTATAACATTTATTGCACCCTGAATAGCCTATTCGGATTTATAATTTCACCCCTGAACAATCCGATAGTAGACTTGCTGCTGTGAGACGTATCCGGATGCCAGTTCCAGACTCCTGCTGTTACCCGTGCTAACCAATTACTAGGATGGACTTTACGATTTACCTCTACAACTCATCTGTACTCCCGAATGGACTTATATCACTACTACTATTACTTCCGGATCAACCTGTATCGGACTATTATTCTACTTATGCCAACTAAGCTTAAAAAGGATTACGTTTTCTACATAGTTGACACATCCGGACTATTATTCTACAATCTACACCATTCGGATATACTATAAACTTTAGCACTACTAGAGGATTGTGGGTAGCTGCCCCAAATCAACTACCGTGTTCACTCTATATAAAGGAACCATAAACTTTAGCACGTCCATCCCGTGGTTAGCTGACCACACCTACCTACTAGTACCCGGAGGATACAGCAGAAGACTTCAGCAGCATTAATAATTCCTGTATATTGTGTATAATGTCATATTTCTATTTTTTTATAATATTATATATATGTATATATCCACTAGATACATATTATAATACGGGTACATAAATATTTTCTTGAAACGGATCTCTGATTATTATTAGTATTTATATTATAAGATCCGTTAAACCTCACCAGAAAACACATATTATTGTCCTGCGAGACAAAATTATATAATAAGTATATTGATCTGGTGCTATAAAGATTGTTAGATACACGGTGACAATATATCATTATCATATTCATTACCACACCGTGAATTTTTTTCTTTTTTTCTAAGTGTATGGTATATATATCCCTATTCGTACTACTCACGGAATCTTTAACGGATTCGTATAATATTAATATACGACATGTCATTAGATAGTGATGTTACTATAACAGTCTTCTTTAAGACTACATATTCAAACGTGGTGTCAATACTACAAACACACATACGGATGTTATTATGTGATATATTTTATTATCGACAGTTCCGTTACACATAGCTGTCATCATCACATGTATACGATTCATATTACTTGTCTTATTAGTTATACCGTAAATATAATATAATATTATGTGGTATAATAATTTAGCAGACAGTTCCGTTTCACATAACTGTCTCTTGTTCAAGTAATTCGTATAATATTACAACATCCTAATCGTTATATGTAACTACATTTCACTATCGAATATATATATATGACATCCGGTTCACAATTTATTTGGTGTTAATGTTATACCTATGGTTGTACCTCTATTACTAAAGGTTTAGACATGTAGAAATGTTATCCTAGTAATATTATATGTATAACACCCTCCTAAATGTCTGGGGGAGTGGTGTAGAGGTACACTTTACTAAACCATAGGAGTTGGGTACCGTCTGACGTGGCGGGTGAGTCGAGTCGTCGGACGTTCCTCAGGTTCCGGATAGGTGGCAGCACCGATCCGGGTCTGTGGGGACATCTGACGACGAACACCTGGGTCCGTATATAAAGCCCAGGGCTCAGCCGCTACGTCAGAGGCCCTTCTGGCCTCCACACTGTGTAAACCACTGTCTTTTAATATTAGCTGCCTCTTTGATATCATCCGGCAGCCGTGAGTGTGCATTAAGTAATAAACCTAACCGTTGGCATACACTTGGAATACTGTCTTACTCTTTCTTTCCGAACCGTAAGACCCGAACCCCCCAGGTCCGTAAGGCCACAAACCCTTACACCCTTTTTCGCATAATTATGATCCAAATAATTTTGTATTCTGCAAAAAATGTATGAAGGTCATGGGGAGAAGATGAAGAAAAAAAAGGTTCATTAAGAGGTGGGAAAGTAAAATTCTATCACAACTTTGATTTGATCTAATGGTGGTGAACATACCCTCATGTGTGCAGTACCTGTGATTTTATTCCTAGGTGATATAGACTGCATGACATTTGATGGACTACTCCACATTGTGGATAGACTAAAGAGGTCATAAGGTTTAAGGGCTACCAGATGGCACCAGCAGCAATAGAGTCTGTCATACTCTCGCACCCTGATGTAGTTGATGCTGCAGTAGTTGGTGTCCCAGATAAGGCTGCAGGAGAACTGCCTCGAGGTTATGTTCTACTCAAAGATGGCCACTATGTAGAACCCACAGACATTGAGAAGTATGTCAAAGGTAGAACAGCAGCTTATTTTATCTCAGCCAGTTTTCAATTGTAAATATATGTCTATTTTCTATATTGTGACCATTAGAATTTTCATGGCATGAAAGACGAACAAGTAACATCAAAGTTCAATGCATTTTATTTTTGGGCAATAAGATTTAGCACACTTCACTTTTCTTGTAGAGCATGTTGCACCATACAAACAACTGAGGGGGAAGGTTCATCTTGTAAAGTCTATTCCAAAAAACAGCGACAGGCAAAATAGTGCGTTGCTTTATCACGGACCAAGTCAGGGAGGAGCAGAAGAGGAAATCAAAACTATGAGTTTAAAGAATGTTTGTTCAAGAGATGTCACTATCCACCACCAATGACAATTTATAAATGTCATGTATTGTAATCACCATGCATGTGGTGCTACAATATACAACAATTCTATTGTGGAGTTAACTGTAGAATTCCCCTTTTGGTGTTTAACCTCTGCATGACTGGGGAATGACCTATGTGGCATTCAAAATGCACTACCAGAACATTGCAATTAGTTGAAATTTCATCTAAATAACAACTGAGGGACTCTTGAAAATAATGGCAATACCCATGTTGATATAAGATGATGAATAGAGACACATGGACATTGTTCTGAATCTTAGATATTCAATGAAGATAGTTCCGGCAGTGTTAGAGAGTGCACTGTAAAAATTAACTGTTGAATCTACCAGGAATCCCGTAAAACTGAACAGTGAACCATTGTAATTGTATACATGCTCAGTCCCAATTGTAAATGGGCTATAAAGAAAACTGTAGTGGGTACAGTATAACCAACATCGGGTCATTGGATTTGTACTGACGGTACCTACCACTGTTTTCCAGAAATCGAAGCAATCTACTGTAAAAACCTGGCCACATTCTGACAGTGTAGCACTGTTAGCAGGGAAGCAGTTTTTACAAGAAGCCCCATGTGGCAGTATAGTGGTACACAAATGTACAAGGAATCTTTGTGAAAATAACAATGGATCTCTGGCAACTTTGGGATGAGGTTTCCTGTGTTATTTCAATGACATCTTTTTTACTGTGTGGAGCTTCACTGCCGTCAGACACAAAGTGGACCAGTTGGTCATGCTTCGAATATCAATTTCTTTGAAAACCTTTCCGAAATAATTTTTTACCTCCATATTTGGGCAGAAAGATAACTTTATAGGAAAATGTTTATCCATGCCATGAATAATTGGTTTCATTGATTATCTATTTGCAAAGTATTAAATTGAATGATACCTGAATACTATGAATGTTTGATTTTATAATTCACAGAGATGTTTATTATTATAAAACTTTTAAAATAATATAGGAGAATTGCAACTACAAATGTATTCTGTGTAAGCATAGCACTGGCATGGGCAATCCGTGGCAGGGTTAGGGCAGTTTGAAAAGACAAGGGATGCCTCTGAAAAGAAACCCCAAGTCATTATTAGGTACGCCAGACCTGCATCTCACCAGTGATGCATTATTGGTTCTGGCCTCATTAAATCTAAATGGAGCCTGGTATGGAGGGCATAGTTCCAGAAATATGCTAGCCCAAGAGCATGGTCGGGTCAAGCTGCACCCCCGACATAGGCCCCTAAGATGCCCAAATATAAAACATCAAATTGAAATAATTATGAGCTATTACCCCCAGGGAATTTATCCCAAGATTAAGCCCTGACAGCCTTGTTGTCATTATTAGAATGTTGAACTCTATGGGATCAGATGTTCTACTACCCTGTGCAAAGATTGTGCGGTAGCTATATTTCCCACAGTGTACCCTCTCTATGTGCCAATAGGAGAAGATTGACAGAGTAAGGCCCTCTGATGGAAATCAGAAGCGTAACTCTGACTCTGCGAAGACATCGGTCCCTCTCCAGAAAACATCTTTGAAACACTCTTTCAATGAATCGAATGTCTAATTAAAAATGAGTCCTTTATGAACATTTTGTTTTAACAACGGTGCTTTAAAGAACAGCACATCTGTTGCATTGATTATTTCCCATGTGTAAAATGGTTCGCAAGTACACATATTCTCCTTTAACAATATACGAGTAGGTAAGGTAGTACCTTGAACGTTAGAGGTTCCACCAAGAAGAGTTATATCCATGGGCGATGGGGGTGGTGGTGGTAATAACGTGCGATTTTGTACAGCATCCAAGATATTTACCTCCATGTCCGGTGAGGTTACCCGCCTCAGCATCTTTAGCCAGAGCTGCAATGTCTATGGGTTTAGGTGTGACAAGTGGTGGCAGCAGCACCAGCACCAGCAGTAGCACCAGCAGCAGCAGCAGCGTCCAACCATCCGTACGGATCGATATAAAATTCTTTGTTAGCGACACCTGTGAACAGATCAGCAAGGATCTCGATATCCATGGGGGAATATGGTGATGCTGTAATAGTTTTTGGTTTCTCATAGTAGATAGTCTGTAGAGAGGTCGGTGTTTCCATGATGAAGGTGGCAGAGAAAGTGTGAGGGAACAAAATTTCACTCTCCCTTGTGTACCCGTCCGAGATAAGCCTCTCAACAGTGGTTTAAAACAGATTTAATCCCATTTTCCCAGAGACCTTTGCTCGGTAGGGTATCACCTTGGCTAGTGAGTGATCCAATTAACTTTGACTTCTCTGTTACAAGACTATATTTTCCCCCTACTGTTAACCACCCCCTGCAGTTTTTGTATACAGACTTTGAAAGCCTTAATCTCCTAACGATCCATAATCCCCTTATACATGTAAGTCGCATTAAGGTAATTATCACAGTTGTTACACCTGATCCAGGTGAAAACGGGATTAGATCATTCTCTCAACTGTATAAAGAGCCCTGATTTTTCTTGGAAGGGCAGAACACGTCCGCTGTCTCCTTTGATACCACCACCGCTTCTACTACTACTGCTGCTGCTGCTACCACCACCACCACCACCACCTTCGCTGTAGACACCTCACCACCTGTTTACCACCTACACTCTAGGGAGAAATTCGAGTCCATCACTCTCTTTATTATTTTCTTTTTGAGCTTTTATTTTATTTCACTCTTTTTTTTAATATTCCACTTGAGATAGAGCGAGATTTTAAAAGAACGATTAGGGAAAGCCCCTCTTTTTTCTTATCTGAACGTATAGATCAGCATATATTTCAGTCTCATGAGTAGTATAGTATGTATCGGAACGGGACTATAGCTAATCTAAGGATATTACTCATTGGGGATGCAGGCAATCAGAGGCCTCCCTTTTGGCGGGAAATTCAAATGTGGGGTCACATCACCTAGACCTCCCCTGGTGTGGCGCCAAAATGGACCAATCAGAACCCTCCCTTTCGGTGGGAAACTCAAAATGGTCACGTGACCCAAACCCCCTGTGGTGTGCCGCCAAAATGGCGCCCTCTGATTGGCTGGCTGTTTAGGTCATGTGACCTCTATTATGCAAATAAGGTCACATGACCCTAATTTAAATGGACCAATCAGAGGTTGTCATTTTGGTGGGAAATTTGAAAAAATTTGGTGACGTGACTCTATTTTTTAAAAAATCTTTTGCCAAAATGGTGACCTCTGATTGGTTGGCTGTCCACATGTCATACTGTCAGTCAGCTGTATGCAGCAAGCAAGTAGTTACGTGACCTTATTAGCATAAAGAGGTGTGGTTTATTATGTAGATGAGGGTGTGACTATAGTGAGATATTTTTTATATAAATAAAAAAAAAGCAAGCTGAAAGCTTGCCAAGAAAAACAAACAAAAAAAACACAAAAAAACTAGGAAATATTTGGAGAGGGCGGCCCTTGGGGTGGGGGGGCATTTGGGGGAACCATTGGGTCGGGGGGCCTTGGGTGGGTGGGACCCCTTTTTTCTTCTTTTTTAGTAAACCCGCCCCTTGGGTAGGGGTGGGTTTACTAAAAATAAAAACTTTTTTTTTTATTTTGATAAATAATATTTACACTTTATTATTTACAAGTTTCTAAATACAAATTCACAATGTACATAATATAGACGAATATCGGAGAGGAACATGACAAAACCCACATATTGAGATGTACACATTCAACTTTTGTTTGTCATAATTCAGACTGTATATGGTGTAATCTTGGTGTACAACTTTGGAGCAAGTACCCTCTTGAAATGAAGGATAGGTGTAAGCCATATTTCCCATCCACATCTCATCGATATTACAAGTGAAATCCACTGAAGTGCTATACCAAGTACTCCATTCAGTTTGTCTGGACATGATACTTCTCAGTTGAGCAGCTGATACACCGGGGTAAGGAACTTTGCTACACAACATTCCGTCGACACACTTTTGACAAAAATAGTCGAATGTTCCCTTTGAACAATGACACATCTTTCTCAAGAAGTCTAAGCTCTCTTCCAAAAGAGAAAGCAACGTGTTGATCAATTCTATCGTATATCGCCTTTTGACGAAAGCACATGTGTTCTCGTTATGGAAGTGATATACTCCTATAGCTCTATCTATGGTGGTACAAACCACTCTTTGAAATGCATCTTTGAAACACACACACAATGAATCAAATACACCATTAGAAACGAACACTTTATGAACACCTTGGTTTAACAACGGAGCCTTAAAGAACAAAATACTTGATGCATCTATTGTTTCCCAAGTGAAAATGGGATCGCATTGTCTTGTTTTTTTTTCAACACTGATACACAAGATAAGTCGGTGGATGAAGTAGATGAAGTTAATACAACAACAAAGGATATTATCTCACCGGCTTATGTACATCTACATTTTTTTTTTTTCGTTTACAGTTATTTAAATTATTTTTTTTTATTATATTTTTATTTTATTTTCATAACTCTAAAGGACTCGTCATCACTCCATCAGAATGTACACGACGCTTCACATATAAGTAACTCAGTCCCTTTTTCTCTATCGTGTAAGTGTGCATTTTGTTTTCTATTAGTGTAAAATGTGTATTAACAGCACAGATAGTTTTTCGTTTCAAAAGAACATCCAAGAAATCTTTGGGTTCTTGAACGTTTTGTTTTTTTATGACACCCTTCGCACTCCATTTCTTTGATTTTCTTTCACCTATTGAGTCTTTATCATAGCAAATGTAAGTCTTGGAGTTGAGACTTAGAATTCCATCACCCTCCCACTCGGATTTGAAGAGACCCGGAGTTCTCTGATCGTCAACGTATCGTTTCTGACAACAAGCGAGGGGGATCCATTCTTTGACGCCTTGGGTTTTTATCTTTACGAAAAGCTCTAAGTGGTCATCGCACACCGCTGTTGGAATCCAGTTTCTCTCTAAAGTACGATTCTCTCAGGTCGGGTTTCACCAGTTGGTCCAACGATTCGCCGCTGAGAGCCATGTAAAGACTGTCAGTGTGGTGTTTCCCATCAACTTGTAACAGTCTGAGTTTTCTCGTTTGCGTTTACTTCATGTGCCCCGGTTACTTTGTCTGCGAAACCGGCGAAGGGATGTCTAGGAAAGTATTCTATGAACATCTGCACTTCAGTGACCATTAAACCATGATCCAAATACCACTTCCCAAGAGAATATTTTTTCCGTGGTAACTGCCTATCAAGGATCTCTGAGGAGCGTTCATTAGGTTTTCGTTGTTCGCAAAGTCTGTCATGTGAGTTCCTATGTCGGATTTCGAAATGGTCACGTTCTTGAAAACAGGAGTCATTTCTTCGAAGTTTTCATGTAGGTGAGGAGGAGTAGTACTGTCCACTTGAATCAAACCGAACATTTTCCCGTCTTTCACAGAGGATATGATGTCACTCTCTGTCATGGGATTTCATGCCGCTTTCAAGTCGTTGACCTTCGAGCGTTGTTCAGACGCATAACCTGCTGATCCTGACATTTCATCTTTCTCCATTCACATTCCCATATGACGATCAACTTGTGACCTAGAGCTTTTAAGTAAGCGCTTACTCTAGCTGTTCTGTCACGTTTCTGGTCCGTGTCTGAAGCACACGGATATCTGCACAGCGCTATGCACTCATGAGCATGGAACCAACACCCATAAAATTGGAAAACGGTGTTAGAGGGCGGGTGAAAACCATCTACGCGAATTTTTCGGCAACCTAGAGATACCTCCCCTCCGTTGAAAGCGTGGCAAAGTTTCATGCTGTGGGTGTGCTCCACGTAGCGTAACCACTCTAAAGCGCTCTTAGAGTGTCTTTGCCTAATTTGTTTCAGGTTTCGCAGTGGAATCAAACTGACGCAACAATTTTGTGTTTGCCAGTCTTGTATAAGTGAAAGGATATGCAGCGAAAGACGCATAACTTGTCCCTGTTGGGAAAATCTAACACACCTCCTCTCTTTTTAAGTCAACCCGAATGGGTAACCCTGCCCCCTATGGGGAATTCTCTGGGTCCCATGTACACGCAAACATTCAAATTGGTGGGAAAAAGAACTTTCCACTTGGTGTCAGAGTCGCAAAGTTTCTGTACTTCTTCACAAGTGACAGTGTTTTCCATGAGGGAGAGAAGCTCTTCCAAAGTTTCTGAATTAGTTATGGTGGGGAGGGGTTGTAAAAGAGACGCATTGTTTTGGGAGGCATGAAAGTAGCGTAGCTTGTTTCTGTTTTCTCTGTGTTGTAAAATTAACCCTACTGACAAACCCACTTTGTATCTGAATCTTTGCGTGATGTGAATCTGATGCATAGTATCTACAGTGTCACTCAACTCACCGGTTGGTAGTCTTAAGTTTGTTACACTCATGCGACTCCCGTGTGCCCTGACTCCTGTTTGTATTGCGGGCCAATTCCTAGTGAACATTTCCTCACCCTCCGGTATAGTGCAGATTATCAGAGGAATAGTCACTCCTTCCAGAGATTCGTGTCGACAAGTGATTTTTTTTGCAATTTCCTTCACCACATAGAGGACAAAATTTAGGTATTACCCTACATTTTTCCACGTGTCTGTCATAATTGTACACCCTTTTAAATTTTTTGAGACACTTTTCACAGATATAATGATTCATTTTCACTGAGTTACTTATATGTGAAGAGAATTTTTTTTCAATATTTTTCATTTATCTATCTATCTAACTAGCTTTCTATCTATCAATCAATCTATCTTTCTTTCTATCTATCTATCTATTTACCTGTACACCTATATACGCAACATACCTACACAAAGTATATATACCTACATACCTACACAAAGTATATACACCTACATACACGTCATATAAAACATACGTCAGCACTAGCTCACACACGTCTCAATCAAATTTTATCAAGAAATTCAAGAAATAATCTCTTTTTTTGTCACCCAGTTCTTTCAGTGCCTTAGTCGAAAGTGTCACACTGTCCTGTGTCGGAGTTTTCTGGGGTCCTTCGTACCTGTGCACGTGGATGACGTTCTTACCCTTGTAGTAGCTGACAGCAACATACAGCGCGCTTTCCGGTTCCAGGACGATGAACCATGTGTTGTAATTGGGTAGTCCTTGGGAAACCACCCTGTCACGTATCCATACCTCCTCTTGGACGTCAGTGACACTCGCTATTAGATTGAGGAGTGCGTCAGTGGTGAAGTTTACTTTTCTGATGGGCGTTGAGGTGCACTTTACGGTGCTGTTGGAGATCCTAACCCCGTCAAGTCAGATCTCCAGCTTCAAACTGTTGATAAAAAACTCCAATCTGGGGACTGTGGAAGGTGTAGGTGGTTCACATTTCACTACCGCTTTTCTTTTCTTGGACGTCTGGTCGCCACTCTACGTAAAACTCCTCTTGATACCCGATAGAGGGTTTCAAAGTAAGAAGAGAAGCACCATCAGTGTGAGCTGAATCGACAGCATAACCAGCAACAGGAGCAACGCTCGCGTCGGTATCTCGGGACTTTTGAGAAGAGGATAACCACACCGTCGGTCGTGGTTGTGGAGGGTGAGTAAGTCGAAGAGGTAAGAAAAAACTTCACGTTAGCGGTGGTGAGTAGATCGGGTGATCTTTGAGCAACCGCTAGAGAAGTCAACTCTTCCTCCTCCTCCTCCTCCTCCTCCTCCTCCTCCTCCTCCTCCCCCTCTTCCTCTGTTTCTACCAAGTGGCGGGTCTCCAAAAAATCTGTATGAGTGCAATCGTGTGTTTCTACGTCAGCTGCAGTTGCAGTTGCACCAGCACAGACTTCTCCAGTGTGAGGGTGATAATGATCAGCATTAGCATCAGCATCAGCAGTAGCAGCAGCAGCAGGAGAAGCATCAGGAGAAGCAGCAGCAGCAGCAACGGGGGTATAAAACATTGGTGTCCTGTAAGGAGATGAATGAGACCCACCGTCAACAGTAGCTCCGTCGTTATCAGCAGCAGCACCACCAGCACCAGCACCAGAAGCAGCACCAGCAGTAGTACCAGCACCAGCAGTACCAGCACCAGCAGTAGCACCAGCAGCAGCACCAGCAGTAGCAGCACCAGTAGCAGCACCAGCAGCAGTAGAACCAGCAGCAGCAGCACCACCACCACCAGCAGCAGTAACACCACCATCCGTTACACCATATGGGTTGTAAGCAGGAGCAACATCACCAGCACCAGCAGCACCAGCACCAGCACCAGTAGCAGCACCAGCACCAGTAGCAGCACCAGCACCAGTAGCACCAGCAGCAGCACCACCACCACCAGCAGTAACACCACCACCCGTTACACCACATGGGTTGTAACCAGGAGCAACTGCAGTAGTAGCATCTTCAGCAGCAGGAGAAGACAATGAACTCTTGTTGGTCCTTCTCGTCTTCCTTGAGAGCTGTAGCTTAGAAGGTCTTCTACTCATGGTGAGGGTTGCAAAGAGAGTGTGAGTGAATGAAATTTTTCTCCCTCCCTTATATACGCCTCTGGAGATAAGTCGCTTAGTGCAGTTTGAATAGATGAAAGGAGGCTTTGACATCTCTTCTTAGAAAAGAGGATTAATCCTGTAGTCACAACATAAGAGACCCTCACTCTGTAGGAGTCCTATAAATCCAATTTCACCTGTCCTCCACAGGGGAAATAAACAATGGGAGAATCCGGATAAAAACTTCACTCCATTCTTAGATCATCAAAGGGTAGGTGGAAAAAAAAAGTTCCAGCAGGATCAAAGTCGGCTTTGATAGCTTTTAGAAAAGAGCTCTAATCCTATGATCACAGAGATCCTCACTCGGTAGGGTATCTATAAATCTAATTTCACCTGCCCTCCACAGGTAAACCAAACCATAAGAGGATCCAGATGAAAGTTTGTCTAAATAGGATTAGAAAACTTCAAAGAGTAGTTGGTCGCAATTACACACCCCCTGTTAACAAGGGGAGAACTAAAAATTAAGGAATCTCATAATACCTTAACGTGTGAGCGTCCCTCACACCTGTAAAGTGGATTAAGCTAATAATCACTGTTTTAAGTCCCTTTAATCCCACCAAAATACAGTTATCACAATACCTTTCCACCTGTTTTATGTCAACAAATCTAAAAGATAAGTCGCTACACAGAATGAAAGCAATCACCCCTAATTTCACCAAATACACTTGTCAGAGCGCCTTTCCTCCTGTTTGATGTTAACAAATTCAAAAGGCTCATGCTGATAAGGCGCTACACAGAAAGGAAAAGGTAGTGGTAAGTATCCAGCTGGAAATAGACTTAGATCACCCTATATAAAGCACCCCAATCTCACTGCTGACCACTACGACTACCATGCCTACCGCCACTGCCTTTACCATCACCAGCACCACCTACCCACCGGCTGCCTGCCTATCTGCCCGCCTACCGACCTTCATCTAGTGATTTCTGAAGTTTTACAGACGAGATGAGTCTTGAAAATAATCCCTCCCTGTCTGACTCTGACGTATGGGAAGTGAGCGTACAGGATATCATGTGTGAAATGAAATTTACATATAGCGATCGTTTGCTTCATGATATAGGAAGACTGTTAGTTGGATCTTGGAAGAAATTGGGAATCTACTTGGACATCGCCTATGAGCGTCTGCAGGAGATGGTCGTTATCAAGACGGTGCAGGATATGTGTATGGAGATGTTCCAAACTTGGTGGTCTAAAACTACGCCTCATGCCAGATGGGGAGAACTCCACCATGCCTACATGAGTGTCCATCGACAAGATCTGTTACTTCAGTCGCAGAGCTTTTTCAAGACATACAAATTGGATTACAACAACCCCGACCAGTTTTCAATGGAGAGGTACTTTGTCACCATGTCTGAATCTCTATTCAGGGAGTGGAAAGATATGGGGACATATTTAGGCTTGACGTCTGAAAAGCTAAATAGTATTGCTCAACAACCGGAACAAGATATGTCTCTCCACGCCTTCAAAGTGTTGAAAATGTGGCAAGCTAAACCCGACAGTACACATCATCAGCTCATTCGCGTGCTGATGGATGACATGAGGAGGTTTGACATGGCCAGATATATATTGCTTCACTTTGAGAACAAAGAAAAAGAGATGATACGTGGAGAGTAATTGTGGAAGGGCATGGTGAATTATGTAAAGGAGGTGTCCACCATGGGAATCACATCTCTAGTCGCTACACAGGAACGTGGTGGAGACAGAGAGTATGCAGCTGGAAAGGGGATTAAGCCCACCTACGTCCACACTCAACACAGCTACTACCACCGTCGTCACTGCTCACACAACATTACCTACCTACCTACCTACCTACCTACCTGGTCGAGTATGTACGTTTCGTCGATTTATCAAGGAGACTCAACACTTTCGACACAATTATGTGGAATAAACCCCCTCCTTTCACAGAGAAACTCGCCGCCCACGGATTCTTTAACATCGGAGGTAAGGACCTTGTTCAATGCTACCAATGTGGAGTCGCTATACACACATGGTTAGAAAGTGACGACATCGCCGTGGAGCATTTCAGACATTCTCCTACCTGCCCGTTGGCCTAGGAAGGTATGAATCTGTCCACAGAGCAAAATTTTGCTGACAGAAATGTTGAAGAAATTAAATTTTCTGGACAACGAGTTGCAGCTTTTCAGAATGAAGCGTGGAGTAGTTTTTTGAACAAACAGCTTCTGTGTTTTCTAATGCTGTAACGTAATGTATTTAACTACCTTATGTAAATTTTATTTTTAGTAAACCTGCCCCTACCCAAGGGGCGGGTTTACTAAAAAAAGAAAAAAAAGGGCCCCACCCACCCAAGGCCCCCCAACCCAATGGTTCCCCCCAAAGGCCCCCCCTACCCCAAGGGCCCCCCTCCCCAATTTTTTTCTTTTTTTTCTTGGCAAGCTTTCAGCTTGACTTTTTTTTATTTATATAAAAAATGTCTCACTATAGTCACACCCTTATCTACATAATAAACCACACCTCTTTATGCTAATAAGGTCACGTAACTACTTGCTTGCTGCATACAGCTGACTGATGGTACGACGTGTGGACAGCCAACCAATCAGAGGCCATCATTTTTGCAAAAGATTTTAAAAAAAATTAACATCACCAAATTTTTCAAATTTCCCACCAAAATGACAGCCAGCCAATCAGAGGGCACCATTTTGGCGGCACACCACAGGGGGTTTGGATCATGTGACCATTTTGAATTTCCCACTAAAAGGGAGGGTTCTGATTGGTCCATTTTGGCGCCACACCAGGGGGGGTCTAGGTCACGTAACCACACCTCTTTATGCTAATAAGGTCACGTAACTACTTGCTTGCTGCATACAGCTAACTGATGGTACGACATGTGGACAGCCAACCAATCAGAGGTCACCATTTTGGCAAAAAAATTTTAAAAAATTCACATCACCAAATTTTTCAAATTTCCCAACAAAATGACGACCTCTGATAGGTCCATTCAAATTAGGGTCATGTGACCTTATTTGCATAATAGAGGTCACATGACCTAAACAGCCAGCCAATCAGAGGTCGCCATTTTGGCGGCACACCACAGGGGGTTTGGGTCACGTGACCATTTTGAATTTCCCGCCAAAAGGGAGGCCTCTGATTGGCTGCATCCCCAGTGAGTAATATCCTTAGATTAGCTATAGTCCCGTTCCGATACATACTATACTACTCTCATGCCTCTTTTAAGGCGATGAATAATTTAATGAAAAGCAAAGGTGAGGAATTTAGTAGCAGCACCAGTATCAGCAGCAGTAGTACCAAAAGTAATCGTAGTGATAGAAATAGATAGATAGATAGATAAAAAGTAGGAGCAGACGAAGTAGTAGAAGACGAAGAAGTAGCAGCACCAGGGAAAGCAGTAGTAGTAGTAGTAGTAGTAGTACAAGAAGTAGTAGAAGTAGTGGATCTTCTTCAGCAGCAGCAGCAGTAGCAGCTGCAGTAGAAGCAGTAGAAGCAGCAGCAGTTGCAGCAGCAAAAGCAGTAGAAACAGTAGAAGAAGTAGTAAAAAAAGAAAAAATAGGGGTGTGGCCGAAAGCTGTCTTTAAAGAAAAGAATTTACTCCACTGCTGTTTGATAACCACCCTCAGTGCACCCACTCATTGGGCATTTCATGAAAATAAAGGGTGTTCAAATATGGTGAGAATAAGTGCTATGAAAAGATTCAAGAGGACATTGGTTATTTGGGGGTAACTGCCGCTCCCACTCAGTGGGTGCGCGTGGTGGCCAATGTGAACACCATCTGGAATCGTTTCAAGGTCGTCACCTGTTATCCGGCCTATTACAATGAGACTGAATTGAAGAAGAAGGGGATGTACTACTTTAAAGATTACATCCCACTTTGTATTTGTTACCACTGTGTTGTTACCCCTGATACTTTTTTGGATACAGTTATGTTAAAGAGGAGAGGAAGGCAAAGCAACAAGCTTTGCCCAAATAGTTAAAGAAAAAGGCAAAGCGACAAGCTTTGCCCAAAGAGGAAAAAAAGATTGGCCCCCTTCGGAGTCTGATAAAAGTTTTTATGGATATATGACATGTGTAAAATTGAGTGAAAATATAATATATTGCATAAGAATAAGAAAAAATATGAGAGAGGGTGATGTTATCGGGTGTCGTGAAACTTAACAAGATAGAATAAAACTCGCTATGACTCTTTCCTGACAACCACTCGTCACTGAGCGTTCGACTGAGAAACACATCACCGTCACCACGACCGTAGTTACCACCACTTCTTCTACTACTACTACTACGACCCCTTAATGACCGCTGAAAAATGTCGAGTGGTAAAATCACAACCTTCACCGAAATAGATTTCGATCCCCGACTACAAGAACCCTTCAGTTGTATCATCAGCGGTCCGTCTGGTTGTGGAAAATCACGCTTGGTGAATCGATTTCTGAGCGACGTTAACAATTTGATCTTTTACCATTACGGCGAGTGGCAGCCCCTCTTTGAAAAAATGCAAAAAGACTACGAAGTGGAATTCAGAGAAGGTCTTCCCAGCAAAGAAGACATAGCGGGTGAAGAAGAATCGACTACCCCTCGACCACACACTCTAGTGATATTGGACGATCTGATGAGCAGTTCCAATCAGCAAGTGGTAGGCGACATCTTCACCAAATATTCTCATCACTGGAACATGAGCATCATATATCACTCAGAACCTATTCCAGAAATCACCCAAATTTCGAACTATGATTCTGAACGCTCACTAGATGATCATTTTTAAGAACCCTCGCGACATGGGACAAATACGCGCTCTGTCTCGTCAGGTGTTTCCCTCCAAGGTGACGGCCCTCTCCAGTATATTTACCCATGAACCCAAGCGTCCTCACTCATGCCTGCTTCTGGACTTCAAGCAGACAACACCAGACGACATGAGAATACGCTCCTCCCTGATGACCATGGACGATCTGATCGTGTTCGTTCCACTTGACAAAAAGAGAAAGAGAAAGTAATGGCTACTCATCGACTCAGAAGACATTACGGCACCCTTAAACACTTGGCAAAGTGTTTGCCGGAGGATTGTGAGCATTTAATAGGCTCTGGAAGCGACAATTTCATCACGATGTTGAACGAAATCGGTCAGAATTTACTGGAGGGAAACATTCCGCTCACTTTGAGAATCAACTGGAAAGTCTTCGAGAATCTGCTGACGTGTTGAGGACGGTGAGCAAAAAAGCTACCACCATCAAAAGAAAGAGAAACGTCTTGGTTCAAAGGGGGGGTTTCCTCATTCCGGCTCTGATAGGCATGGCCTTACCCCTTATAAAAAGTGTTCTCCATATATAGAGCTCCTCATTCGCCACCTCACCACCACAGCTGCCTCGATGACGGACCCCGATGAGCAACACTACAAGCGCTTGGCTCTCGTAGATCCTAAGTCGCTCTTGAAATTACGAGGAGCACCTGTTGTCCCCACAGCTGCTGCTCCTACTGCTGCTGCTGCTTCTGCTCCTACTGCTGCTGCTGGGACTGCTGCTGCTTTTGCTGCTGATGAGCATGAAAACAAGAACCCCTCCTCTTTCGCCACCGCTGTATCCCCACCCTCCACTATGCCTTATTACTACAGACAGGCAGAACAAGGTCTTCATCCCAATGCTGCATTACACCAGGTGCTACAGTTTATCTACAGGGACTTGGACCTAGTGTTGAACGACCCCACTTTGAAATCGCGCGAAAAAATGCTGAAATACAAGAGGTTGTTGAATAGGTTACAATTCTTTCTCGCAAATCCCAACAACCACATAATTCCTGCATCCGCTCTCGTACCACCACCGACCCCCAGAGTTTCCCTCCGTGAGGTGTTGCTCAACCAAGTTCCACAGAGGAAACACAATGCCACCACCAAGCTGTTTAAGAGACTGCAAAAATCCGACTTGGTCAAGTGGAACGACGACGGTTCAGTGAGCGAGATGATGGGTCAAAAAACGGATCCCACCAGTCGAATTAGCATAGTGGACTTACTGAATGACGCAGGTTGAGGAAGACAGCGTCGAGACCCGAGGGGTACACGCCGTTCAAGCTCGTGCTGAGCATGGAAGATCCCACCGGTTTCTTGATCGGAAACCAAGTTTATAAAGCAGGGGGTCCTAACAAAGCTTCGGACAGAATACCTGCCGGCAGAGGGAGGAAACGAACAAGTTCCAACGAGGAAGAGGAAGACGACAACGACTACTACTACGAGGACGCCACTCCCCTCGTCGGTGCCGCCTCCTCCATCGACTACTGTCTCCCCTTTTCCCATTGTAAGGACGACGACTACGACGACGACGTTTACAAAACTCCAACTTCCAGCAGAAGATCCCCTGCTACAACTCACCCTTCCTCCGTCAGGACCAGTAATCAAAGCAAGAAAAAGAAAGGACGCAGTCGCCAAGAGTACTCCAACTCCGACTTACCAAGATGGTGAGGTCTAAGAAACTGACCAAGAAGGAAAAAGAAAAGAGACGAGTGGTGGCTAAGTACACCGACGTCAAAGCACCCTCTAGTTTCACCAGCGTCACCAAACTCCAGAAACATCATTTCCGCGACCAAAACTCGGCTTTCATCCGAGACGCCTTGGGATCTCTGGACGCATACATTAAACATAAACCCATCCGGAGAAAATTCGCAAGGAACAAGAGGATAACCAGGGGAATCGATCAACAGTGGCAGTTAGAGCTGATGGACATGCAAGATTTAGCGTCTCACAACGACGGGTTGCGGTACATGGTCACGGCCGTTGACGTTTTCTCCAAGTATGCGTGGGCGGCTCCCATCAACTCCAAAGGCGGCGCAGCTGTCACCGAAGCGTTCGAGGAAATGACTGCTGAGACATCCACGCTCTGTTCAAACAGACAAGGGGAAAGAATTTCTCAACAACACCTTCCAAGATCACCTGAAGAGCAAAGAAAACGACAACATCAAAGCTAGTCTAGTGGAGCGTTTGAATCAAAGTCTGAAGGAGAAGCTGTGGCGCTATTTCACACACAAGTGTACATATCGCTACCTAGACATACTGGCTGAGGTGGTGTCTTCTTACAATCGCACTCACCACAAGACGTTGAAAATGCCACCTGCTGACGTCAGCACGGAAAACAGCGAAACTATTTTCTACAGATACGACCTCCCAACTAAGAAACAAATTGAGGAAATATGGAAAAAGACAGCCCCTCGACGCTCCGACACTGACGTCAGGCTGAGTGAGAATGTTGAGAACTAAAGGACCCTTCGACAAAGGTTACGAGGGAATTTGGAAGGAGGAAGTGTTCAACGTCGCTAAAACGTTGGGTAGCAGAGGGTTCAAGCTGAAAGACGACACTGGGGAGGAGATAAAGGGCGTGTTTTATCCGGAGGAGGTTCAGAAGGTCTCCAAGAGTCGTTACGGCAAGACTTACCTGATAGACAAGGTGCTGCGCTACAAGACCGTCAAGGGTAAACGCTTAGCTTTCGTATGTTGGTTAGGTTACGGCAACAAGTTCAACGAGTGGATTCCTGTCAAGAAAATCCCATAGGACACTATGAACATCACCCTGCATAGCAACAGTTCTATGGACTATTTCCCTCAGAACACTCTGACCTCTTTTCGATCCCACTTCGACTCACCCCTCCTCCTATCAGAGGACCACAAAGCGGCTCTCAGAGAAATCATCCTCCCGACAGTATGGAGCATCGTGCGAGATGACGACTTGATCATGATCGTTCCTCTGCGCACAACGAACTCATAGGCTGAGGCGAAAAGAGTTTTCAAAGAGAGAAAAAAACTTCAAGATAAATCCTGAGGTGGACTGGAAGACCGTGGACAGAGTGATCAACCTGCAGAAGATCATCAGAAGCACTAATCCTCTGACTAGGACGGAGGAGAACTTTGTCGACGAAATGACACCGGAGCTGTTGGAAAAAGAGTTGGAGGAGCAGATATTGAAACTTGGGAAGAAGTCAAAGTATGTCACGTTGACACAAGAAAATTCTTCCCTATAGAAGCAATTCCTGACGATGTCCAACAAGAGGCGAAAAATGAGTATGGCAAACACCATGGTTCAAGACATGGAGAGAAAAATGTGCGTACGAACGTTGCTGCCGAACATATTCCCTGTGCCACCCATTTTCACGAGAAACAACGTTCAGTTCATCGAGCGCTTGAACCATCTCCTGACAGATAATTTAGAAGGTCAGAACTTCTTGAAAAATTCGAAGGCAGTTTTCTCTTACGACTCGCTTACGAGACGCGTCACCATCAACGTGCCCAGACACACTTGCATCCTCGTCACCGAACATCTGGCGCACATTCTAGGATTTGGGGTGAAGACTCATTTCGTGACGACGACCACCAGAGTGTCTATATCATGGAACCCTTCGGAGACGGGGACTCTGTGTACATATACACCAATGCCATTCAAGACAGACGAGTGGCTGACATGCATGTACCTCTGTTACGCTGTGTCACAGTCGACAGAAGCAGACAGTGGAAAGGGGGAATGGAAGCTATCAGTTTTCCACATTTGGATTATTTTCCCTTGAAGTCCAAAAGGTTGGACGAGGTTGGCATCTACTAAAGAGACAGATCCGGCCAATCCATACCATTCATGAGAGGAGAGGTGATGGTGACACTTTATCTGAGACCCAACGAACGTTAAAGGTGCAAACATGATACTTAATCGAGCGCCGTACTTTTCATCAAAGGGTACCACCGGACAAGGATACAGCGATTACTACAACGCTCAGTACGGTAACGGTATCAACGTGTACAGCAGTCGATCTTTCCAGAACGGTCACGGTTTAGGTGGCGCCCTCTTAGGACTTATGCGCTCGGCCACACCCCTTTTGAAGACGGTGGGAAAAACTCTGTTCCATGATGGCGTGGGTGTGGCCAAGGATATGATGGAGGGAGGTACTTTCAAGAAGCGTGAAACACAGAGGAGTAGGTGCTCTGAAGAGTCTGGCGGGTAAAGTGATCTCTCCAGGGAAAAAAACGACACCCAACAAAGCGGGGACCAAACGTCGGAGGCGATCTCCTCAAGAGACGGAGGGGGGACTTTTTGATCGCTAGGGAGGCGACCTATCAATAAAAGGACTAGAGGTCAGTCTACCACCGACGTGAAGAGGGAACACAATGGCTTACGTACACGAAAACAGCAGTGAGTGCGCACTCTCTGAGCTCGACCTGCATGCCGTAGCGCCAACGCCAACTACTATCCTAAAGTCAACCTTTGTCGCAACGAAAAACTCTTTGGGAGACGGGAGCAACATCAATTTCACCATCACTAAGTCCCAGGAGTACACGGACCTAAACGAAAATTACCTTCATCTGGAATGCGAGGTGCTGAAACCGAACGGCAACGCTGTGGACGACAACGACGTGGTGGCTCTGGTGAACAACTTGGCTCACTCGCTCTTCAAGGATGTCCAAGTCTCCATCGGAGGTTTGAAAGTGTCTGGTAACACCAAGAACTACCCCTACAGAGCTTACCTGGAAGGTTTACTCAACTACGATAGAGGAGTAAAGAAGAACATCATGAACGTCCAAGGTTGGCACCAAGACAGGGCTGGTCACTTCGACACCTTGACCAATGACAACCCAGGGTTCAAGGCTCGCCAGAAACTGATCTCCAATGGTCGCTTTTCGCTGATGGGGAGATCAACCTCACTCTGAAATGAGCTGCCCCTGGTTTCTATCTGATGAGCGCGGGCACCACCGCATACAAACTCAAAATCCACAAAGCTAAGCTCTATGTGTGTCGAGTGGTCATAGCTGATTCTGTGGTGGAAACGCAAGAAAAGGCTGTGATAGAACAGGGTCCCTTCGACTACCCAGTGAACAGAGTGGAGGTGACGACCTACGCCATCCCTGCAGGCAACAGAGATCACACCTACATGCACTCCAACACAGGTCAACTACCCAAGTCCATGATGATTTGTTTCCTAGACCACGACGCCTTCAACGGAAATTATGCCAAGAACCCGGTCAAACTGAAACATTGCAACGTCAACTCGCTTCAAGTGATAGTGAATGACCAGAAGGTGCCGAACAACGCCTACGTCCCCGACTTTACCAAAAGGGAAGCGGTGAGGGAGTACACTCTACACACGGAAACAGGGGATGTACGAGGGTTCATGCTCCTGCGGCATTTCCTACGACGATTTCCTGAACGGTTACACGCTGTTCCCCCTGGATTTAACTCCGGATAGATCGCACGACGGGTGTAGAGTGAACCTTATAAAAGCGGGTCAGCTGAGGGTAGAGCTCAGTTTTGGCGCAGCGCTGGCGGAGACCACAACGGTACTGCTCTACTTGGTGTATGACAACGTCGTCGAGCTGACCCGAGATCGACATGCCATCACAGACTACCACATGAACTGAAGACAAGAAAGTGCATGAACACACTTGAAATAGACAAAGTGTTGAAGGATAACATTCACACAAAACACCATTTCCTAGGTGTTTTCTCTTGTGACACTATCCCCAAGCACCCTATCAAGGACACTTGTTTCAACATTTATCAGGTCAACATTGGGTGGCGTTTTACGTGTTGAGGACAGGAGAGGTGTACTACTTTGATTCATTCGGCTTACCTCCGCTGAGCACAGAGTTCTTATCTTTCCTGAAGCGTTCTGCTCCGTTCAAGTGGCAAAGAAACCGTGTTCAACTCCAAGACACTACTGCTGACACCTGTGGACCTCATTGCGTACATTTCCTGATTGAAGCACGTTGAACAAGAAAACCCAAGAAATGCGTAATGCAGATGAGTAAAAACCCAAAACTGAGCGACCGGTCGGTGAGTCAGAGGCTTGCAATGAGGATTATGTGAAGAATTCGGAAAAAGAGGAAGCGGGGTGCTGCAAGCATCTACAATTTATGCAGACAAAGGTCCTATATCTGGCCGAAATAGTGTTGGATTTATCCAAACTAGTGCAATGTATGATGGATAAAGTCAGTGACTGTGACACTGACAAAGTGAGACTTTGTGGACTGTTCGGACGAAAGAAAAAATGATTGATTAAAAATGATAAAAAGATGATTCATGAAAATAAAATAAAAATGAAAATGATTTATTTTGTTGTGTTTTATTTCATACATATTTTATTTAAAACTAGTCAACTCATCATCATCATCAAGCGCAAAGAATTTAGGAGTTAATCCCCTAAGCTAATCCCCTAAGTATGTCATGTTACCATGGTTACCAGTCGGTAATCCCCTAAGTAGGTCACATTGCCATGGTTACCAGAATGCTGACATCTGATTGGGTGAGAGGTGGTCCCTAATCGCTTAAGTAGGTCACGTTGCCATGGCAACGGGTCACATGACCAAATGGAGGCCTCTGATTGGCTGCATCCAGAGTGAGTAATATCCTGTAGTTAGCTATAGTCCCGTTCCGATACATTATATACTACTGATGTCGATTGACATCTCGCGACATGACTTGTCATCTGGCATCATGTGATCTTGTGTCATTTCAACATCTTGTTTCCGTATTTGCATCAGGACTGTGCTTAGATCTAGTTAAGGATGTGGACACACCATTTCTTCTGCACTTATAACCTCACAGTCCTAAAGGGGCGTTCAATACACAAAATTGATTAGAATTCATTATCATTGTGGGGGTGTGGGGAACTTTGGGTGCATACCACATGCCTTGGTGAGGTCCTCTTTTGATGACGTGATAGCTTCAAACTTGAGTTGTAAACAATGTGCATGGTTGGGAAATGGCTGATTTACACTAAGGAGAGGGTAATCCAAAAACCATTAAATGAATGCAAAGGAGCATTCGTGTGGGTCTGTCTGATGCTTATCTCAGTTGCAGCTGGAGTGCCGCATTGCACTCCGCCAGGGTGATTATGGTTTCATGATAGCATGGCACTTTCATTTATCTATGTTACCAATATTTTGGAAGAGACCTCATGTGAATGGCAAAACCTTTTATGTTAAAACACTGTAATGTAAGAGATTTATATCTTATTTTAGTTGCATCAGGAAGGTAGGTTGGCAGGAGAAACATATTAGCTCATTTTAAAAGTAACTTTGGTGAAAAAGAATACTTTTTTAATTTAGATTACTAAAATAAAAGAGTTGTAATGTCACACAAAACCACAAAATGGTCATTAAATCAAAGGTTGGTGTTTATTTGAACATTGTGGAGGTCTTACAGTGTCAACAAAGGTTCATAAAGTAGAACTAGATAAAAGGATTTCTATGTTTCGGACACCTTAAGTGTCCTTCATAAAAAAGCAGAATATACAAAAGCAGAGAATGTATCATGTGATAGGGGTATATTTGCTGTACTGGTGTTATGGTCCTTATTTAGCATACTAGTTTCAATTTATCTCAACACGAAGGTGTCCCGAGGTGATACCATACTTCGATTTTTCATATTGAAGCTAATGGGTTGCTTAATCTGAAGAAAGATTCCGTATGTTGTTATGCTATGTCCCAGGCTGTACTGAATTAATCTAACTTTAACAACTCTAAAGGTTATTACATTCAGTTAATTTAGATTCATCAGTAGTTCCTTGAGATACTCTCCTTCTCAGAGATCTGTAAGAGAGAAAATGGAATTACTGGGGTCATTTTTAGATAGGGAGTTGGTCTATCTTTTGTGGTTTCTCACATCATTATTAAATGATGGCAAATCTGGCCGATGAGAGTAAATATTCTATTATCTTCTCTAAACTATGATTTACCCAGATTCATATGTACAAAATCTAATGGTTCCCTTACATGTAGACCTTTCACCATCAGTAATTGTCTCTGGCATCTTTCTCCCTTTGGTTTCTGGTAGTAGCAATAGGAGAATACCAGCACTTATGGATGTCACACCAAAAACAGAGTACGGAATATAGTGGTTCACAGAAATCTACAATGTACATAAAGATTTCTTTGCAGAGGCATCAATCAAGGGACCTATTTCAATATAACTGGTAATCTTACAATTTACTGACAATTTGGAGACATATGCTATCAGCAGAGATCCCCATAGGATTGGTGAATATGTAGATGAAATCTTGCGCACATGTATAGGATTTGGTATAATAGTTATAACACTGCTGTTCATGCACTCTCAGCCCCAATTGTAAATCGGTGATAACTACCCCTGTAAGTAGGCAGTAGAACCACCTGTAACTACAGCACAATACACATCTAGTATGTATGTTCATGCCTATACAAGGTAATACTGTATAGTAGAATAAGAAGCATTCTACTGTTTATTTACATGAGCGGGCTGACAGTGTGACTAAGTATTTTCTCACCAGTGAGCCTATGTATGGTGCCACCATCCCCCCAATACGAGCAGAGGCTGATCCTGATGCCATACCAACACTGCGAACAACAGTAGGGAACAGCTCCAATGTGTATATATAAATGAGCAGGAAGATATTACCAACACAAAACCTACCAAACATGGCCAGGCAAATAGTAGCCCAGGTCATACCTGAAATGCAAATACATGTGCTTGTTTTATTAATTAAGAGACATTACCATAATTGTATAATTTTTGTTTCATTCTATGTTAGGGAGATGATAGCTCTTGGATTTGTAATTTTTAATTGCTTATTACTAACATTCTGCACAAGAAAACTTTGTGAAAATACGTCTGCACCCATGAAAATTAATTAAAAAGAAGGTGTTTGCTGCATAACATAATGAGTATCATTAACCTTAGAATATATGCCTTCCACAGCTTTTCGAGTCTACACATCTGTAAACTCCAGTAATCAATACTAAATCAATGCAAGAAAATGCTTCAAAATAGTTTCTTAGTATCGGTAATGTGAAGTAATATGAGTGATTATAGAAATAATGCCCATAGTTTGATTGCCTTGTGGTGAGAACTGACATAGACAGTATTGTACCTGATGGTACCAGCATTACAATCAGTAGAGACAATCCTCCCAGGACAAAGTTAGTAATAAGAAGTGTTCGCCTTCCAAAGAACTGTATGATGCCTTGAAGGATGAGAGCACCTATCACCTCCACACTTCCCCCAATCACAAAGTTGACATAGGGATCACCGCCAAGCTCTGAGGAGTTCAGGAATAGACCATAGTAAACCATCGACATTATGCACCTGGAACGATAGAGTATGGCTATACAACATTATTACACAATTTCTGTGATTCTGAGTGCTTTTCCTGGATATTCCAGTTCTAATACCTATAGATATTGCATGCATTATGGCTTTGTAAGGTGTGCCTGATATGCATGATACCAGGCACCCAGTGCCTGCTATCCATGGATATCAGGCATGCCTTCCATATTTGAGACATGTCATATATCACATGTTAAAACCTACAAGAATTAAATTGCCAAGGGCAGGGGTTGAACCCATACCCTACTGATCAGAAGACCAGCTCCCTATGCATTGTGCCACAGGAACTGACGAGAAAGAGTGGTTGTTTGCCTGTATATATACAATTTCCTAGGTTGGGCTTGGTTAGGAACAAACCCAGCATTTGGCGTGTGCAAGGTTAGAATGGCATTGTACTTATAGAGGCAATCACACCAGTAGCAGGCCGCAATGTATGTACACTCCCAGATGCCTGTGAAGATGGTATAGTGGATAGCGCGTCGGGCTCCAAACCCCAGGTGCAGGCATTCATGTCCTGGCCAGGTTTGGTAAAAGCTTACTTTTTCACGTCACATGCATAATGTAGCACCTACTGCCAAAAATGGCAGTAGGTGAGCTACACCTACTGCCATTTTTAGCAGTAGGTGCTAGATTCTACAGTAGGCATTTTAAATTGCTATTTATATGAACTTATATTAAAAACAACATTTTTTAAGCATGTGTATTCTGAAGATCATCCATAGACCTACATATTTTTGTACATTTCATTCATTATGATATCTATCATCACTCTATAAATTCAGCTTTTGTGATGGAAATCTGGTTAAGTTTCGATGATCCAAAAGTGTAGGCAATTTGTGGTGTCTTAATCACAATTTGTGGTCAAATTTGAGAGTAATATGTGCAAGGTCTTTATCTTATCTACACCCATACAGGTTCTCAGGTATCTAACTCAGTGCATTAGCAAGAAAATCTCAACTTGAACATCAATAAATATTCAATAATTTTCATATCATCTGCTAAATATAGGGGCATATGCCATATTTGGTAGTACCTGCTATATCTAGGGTACATGTCATATTTTGCAAGGAAGACCTACTGTGTGTAGGGACATACGCCATATTTGGCAGTACCTGCCATATCTAGGATACATGCCATATTTTGCAATGGAAACCTGCTGTAATTCGGGATATACACCATATTTGGCAGTACCTGCTATATCTAGGGCACATGCCATATTCCACAGGTACTGCAAAACATCTCAGAGCTGCAAAAATCCATGGATTGACCTAACCTGCTGGCCTGGTTCATCTTTTTCGTGGTGCAAGCTGTCAAACCTTGTGTTTACACACACTATGGCAGGCTTCGAGTCCCATGGGGAGGTGAACATTTTTTTTTTTCAAATTGAATTTATTGATATTTTATTGATTAATTATGTAATAAAATAAGTAGTCAATACCTAACATGTGACTCGTCACATGTTAGGCATTGATTACTTGTTCAATAAAGGTTCAAATCAAGGATGATTGTAGGAAAATTGCATGTTTAAATTGAATGACTCCTTGACTTTAGACACTTTATCAAGACTTAACTTAAATAGGGATTCACAATTTAATCATTTCATGTCAATGATTAGAAAAACAAGTCAAACCATTCTGTGCCAATTATGAATGTCAGGCATCGCAGTTTAGGATGTCGGAGAACGTCCAGGAAAACACCGGAGGAAGACTCTTCATTCTGAAAAAAAAAATATAATTTGACAAACATTCTTCAGACAGCCATATTTTCTTCATGAGAAAGCAGTCTTCATACCCAAGTGGCCATGTCAACCTACACTTTGAACATGCTGAACCACTTTAACATTTCACAGCCTTGCACTACAGTTAATTCATGATAAGAGTACAAAACATATGCAAATTCTCAATTGAAGGCAGTCATTAATGAGATCTAAATGGCCACTGTATGCGCAAAATTGAAAATCAGGTTAGAACCAACCTTGACTTCTACATCAAGGGTCTCAGCTAGTTGTACATGGTTTACCTTTGCCATCTTCCTCACTATAGCATCTGCTTTTTTATGTTTCCTGTTAGCGTATAACCACCTAGGGGATTCAGGCACTATGCTTTTGGAAAAGATAAAGTATATGAATGAAAATTTACTTCACACTTCATGACCAATGTGGGAAGATCATGATAGGTAACTTAGCTTCAATATATTACCATATATATATATATATATATATATATATATATATATATATATATATATATATATATATATATATATATATATATATATATACATATATGATTCTAAATAATATTATATCAGGTATTATTATAAAAATCTTGAAATTACAGAGGAGGATTCACATTTACTGCGTATAATAAATTACTATATTTTTCTCATTCATATTTCCATGGTTACTTTTCCCTTACTCATGAAATGAAGGTGGTTACTCACAAGCACAGGAGAAGCATGGGTATCTGGGGTAAGTTCAGTGCTAGGGCAAGATGTCTCCATGTCCTAAAAAAATAAGCCACTCCTGCTACCAGGAGAGTGGTCCCTGACCACATGTACATGATCGCTGGTGCCATTTTTGTTCTTGCTTTAGAACCAATCATTTCAGTAACTGCAATATGACAATACTTTCCAAAAATCAATCAGAATATATTCATCCTGTTACTTCTACAGGTTCATTCATGTCAAAATTGGTTTAAAGATGCTTTTCTATGGAATCTGTGGTAAAGGAAGCTGGTACCTAGCTGGCAATGGTAAGATAACACCTATAAAAACTTGCCCAAAACATATGACACAGTGTAGATTCCAAATTCTGCAGCACTACACAGAAAACGAAGCAGTAGGAAGCTAATATAATTTGGTGACACAATGAGCAGAAGAGCACAGGAGACCTCCATCACTAATGATGATATAAAAGCTGGCCTGCGACCATACCTACAAATGAGTAGAAAAATAACTGAATGGAAGGGTTTAAAAATTGACACAGTCTTTCCACAGGGCACATGGCTTTTTGGAGTTAGTTTTTTCCCTCAAAAGCAGGACAAAAGCTGTTCATGCTTTTAGAAATGACATTGAAGAAAGGAAAGTATCCAGCACTATCCAACACTGAAACAATGGAGAGGTATTGACATCTGTTGAGAATGCAGTGTGCACACTTAACTTAGTGAGCAACATTATGTGCATAATTATGTGTGTTGAAAGTTTATTAGAAGTAATGTTTGTTAAAAATGTCAATCAAACTGGAATACCTACTATACCATGACCAGGAGGACGTTTTACCACATTTATTACAATAAACATGGACGTCCGTATATTAAATATGGACGTCTGTGTTTCACATTTATGTCAATATCTGAATACCTACTACCCCTACCCTCCTCCGCATTTGCAATATGAAGCATATTTAAATTTGGTGAGGGGGGTAGGGGCAGTAGGTGTTCAGATATTGATATAAATGTGAGACACAGTATTTAATATACAGACGTCCATGTTTATTGTAATAAATGCAGTGAAACTGCCTCCTGGTAGAGTATTATACTAATTTATATGCAGTATAGCACAGATGTGACCCATCCTAACAAAGTGGTACTGAAGTCGCACATTTAGAAACCTAGATATTGCCCTTTCAAGTGGTATAGTGTCAAAAATGTCAGATTTTTCAAAATTGATATTTTAGCTTTTTTCTTACCTATGGGTAGATATCTTTCAGAAACCTTGCTTGCTAAACTGAATTTAAGCCCCAAATGCCAAAAAAAAAACATAGCTATAGTTTTCATGGTTATAAAGAATTACATAGAAATTATATAGGATTCATGAATTATTATATGTTTAATATGTCCATTATCTCAGTTAAATCAATTGTGTCATGATCTGCGAAAATGAGGCTTAGTGCAGGGGGTTCTAAGACCCCTTCTCCCAGTACATGTCACAATTTTTAATCAATCTGACTAAAGTTACTGGCAGAAGATTTGTAGACGACCACCTGGTTCAAATATGCTAGTGTTATATACCAAATGAAAGCTCTTGTTGAGCTGTAAATGAATATGCTAATAACTAAACATTTTGTAAGTGCGACTTCCGAACTGTTTTGTAAGGATGGGTCACATATAGAGTTGAAGGGGCGTGGCAGCACGGCCAGTTCGTCCAGCTCACACTAGATGGCGTGCCGCCATGGTGGTTCTTTGCGCACTCACTAGGGGGCGCTACTCATGACGTCATGGTAACCTTGGAGACCCATCTTGTTGGCACGGTACTATAAGAGGGCACATTTTTTTAATTTACCTCACTTCGTCATGCTGTGAAATCCTCCAGGGTGGCCCATACACTCAATTGTTAAATTTTAATCTTACCAGTATTTGATGTATTTATTGATGTACTTGTTGTTTATCATGTTGTTGTTATTGCTATGTAACTGTGATTTACTTATTGAATAAACATAGGGGTGTTTATTGTAACTTTCCACCAAACAAATGTCTCATGTTATCCTTGTATATATATTATTGGACTCCTGAACGTACCCAGGGCTAAGTTATTATTATACTACCGCAGTATTGCACTTAATCCCATAGAAGTTATTTGTGGCTAATAATAATATTCTATCTCACCCCCCACCAAGTTTATACACATGAAAGTAGTGTGTGAAAGGAGGTAGTTTATTAATGGCCATGACCACTTCAAACGAAGATGGAGTTCCCATGTCCACAAGACATGGCATGGGAGATATGGGTCAAGGGACATGGGTAAGACAAGATCTAAAATATCATCATTATTGAAAATACCAACTCTGTCCTCTCATCGATTCCTGAAAGAGCGCCTGAGGGTTTCTGAGGAATGTACATTGCAAAGATAGCTGACTTGTCCCTTACCGGTCTGATATATAGCTGAAGAAAGTCACACCAACCATGATTCCTGCCGGGGAGATAGACTGGACATGACTGACTAGCACTTTATGATCACAGACAAGGTCCCACTATAATAAAGATGATTAAATTGAATAATGAAATCATAAGCAAAAAGATGGTGAGCTATACAACAAAATGCTATCAGATTGTATCTTTCATTTACTGTCAAAAATTAAAATAAAAATTTTCCCTCAGTTATAGATTGTTCCTACTTTTCTCTTAATTTTGCATCCTGTTTAAAGACCTTTAATGATTGAGTTCATTATCTAAAACAGATACTTAGCTTACCTCACTGACAATTGAGCTGCTGACAAAAGAATCATCATATTCCCATCCAGCATCACACACAGTCACATTTAGGGGTCCATCAAAATAATCTCCTGACACAAACAATCCCAGATCTTGCGTTGTCCAGTTACTAAAGTCCACATCATACCTAAGACATTGGCTGTATGTTTCCTCACCGTTCCTGTACTCCTTAGGTATAGTTAGATTACGTAGGACATCCTTGGTGAGGTTTAGATGATCTACAGAGGGGTTTCTACACCAATGATCTGGTATTGCAGTGTAGAATATAATTGGAAGATCCATCATAGCTTGCATAACGGCAACAGTTACAAAACATGTTAAATACATGAATTTCTGGTATTTGCCAAAATTGCCAACTTTCTTGAGGATGTCTTCAAAGTCAGTCATCTTCAAGTATTGATGTTAACCCCTGTTGGGTACAAAGGCTGCTATTGAAACTATTGCCCTGGAAACGTACCAACAACCTTCACTGTCCTAGAGGTAGTTATTATATAGAAAGCCCTGACAGGTCACATACTCATCAGTGTAGACTTGCTCAAGTCAATTGATTTCAATTCAAATGAAATAAAATAATGTGAAGGGCTATCAAGTATAAGACCTCTAGTGAATCAATAGACTTGTCCGATAAGTGCCAAATTCATTAAAAACCCACTTCCACCCACCACTCCCTGGCTCCTCCTCCCACCCTCTCCCGTGTCATTCCTGTAGCATGAGCATAGATAAAGATATAGCACTAACTTTTTACTCATTGTCTCCATTACTTTGGCCTTAAGGTTACAACTCTGAAAAGTTGATTATGAAATCTTATACCGATAGCTTATTTATATTTCACTTCAAGTAAGAGAGTGGTTATCTTTTAACAACAGGGGGTGGTGGGTTTTGCACCTCCCCCCCCCCCCACAAGGGTCAAAATATCCCCCCCCCCCTGACATGTGAAAAAATACATGCAAATGTCCCTTATTGATGCATAGTAATGTTTTTTTGCTGATAACAGAGGAAATAAACTTGCCCCTTCCACCGGTCGATGGATCGGGGGGGGGGGAAATGTGCTCCTCCCTCCACAACAACCATGGTGGTTGTAATGCTGTGAAACTTTTATTAACATGGTGATAAACAATGTCCCATTAAGGTGCCAGAACAGATGTCACCAGCCCCTAAGGCCAAGGGGACTGGAGGACTACTATTGGATGAGAGGGGTCAGGGCTGGTCTGTAACCAGTCTATCATAATAAAAAAAAAAGACAGTGTGTAGAAGAGCCACATGCATGTATAGGTCAGCCTGTCATGAACACTTGATGGTTATTTGTGATATACTGATATACATTTGAATTACCATGTCCCAGTGACCCACAAAGTATCAGTTTAGCATTAGCCATATTAGAGCATCTAATCAGTAGGTTACATCCGAGAGGAGTTGCATACAAGCAATGTTTGGGCAATGGTCTATATCAATTGTGACCCTCACCATCATTTATCATACCATGGTGTATACGTGAGGAAAGGTCCTAGTTGTGCCTTATAGTAAATTCTAGTCAGGGTGTGCCATATAGGGACTGTTTAGGCAGGGTAATATTACAGTAGATTAGTATTGAGCTGCTCAGGAGGTTATTTCTCTACAATGATTTCTCCCTTCAGGTCTGTGCAAAGCTGACATAGGAACATCATTGGAGTAGTAGTGCTGTGTCCAATCATACTGCTTAGAAAATGACCTCCAGATAGGGTCAACAAAGATGGGTGCTTAATTCTTATAGGTGAGAATAATGTTACACTAGAACAGTACAAATCTGCCCAAATGTGACTTGCAATGCACCTTATAGGCCTTTAATGAATGCAGGGTGTGCCTTATGTGTGGGATGAGTCTCATATGAGGTAATTAATACAGTACCTTAGACCTTAACTGATATATTTTGACCAGTGAAACTGAATCCCCATGAAAGTGTGTCCTTATTCTAGATATCCATAGATGTCCATCCGTCAGCAGTGGTTGGGGCCCTTTATAATGTATCATATGCATTGGTCGTCCATGATTGGCAAGTAGAATTTCCAAGGCCACATTATGCTTCATACATGTATACCCTTTGGGGTAGTACTACTAACATGTAATCACATGGAAACATCAGGGTATTTCCAACTGTGAATAGATAATATTCGTCATATGAAATAGATACAAGGGTTCTTAAACATATCCTTTCAAGTATAGTTAGAGGATCTTTCAAAATGCATAACCATCACTGAGTCTTTTCAGCTAGTTGTCGTCCATAACCCCACACATTTTCCCAGATTCTATACATAGTCTTCCAGTTTTTTCCCTTGAAGTTGGAGGAGGGTCTATCCTTGTGAAAATATAAACCATTATTGCAGGATCATTTTCAAAAAGAGAAGCTCACCAAAAGATGAAAATGATTTCATGGGAGTAATTAACTGCCGCCCCCATGTGAGTATTGTTGGTGGAACTATCAGGTACAATGTAATTTACTTTGGACAGGAAACAGTGGCAAAATGGACACAGGCCTCGAGTCTAGTAGAGAGAGAGGGATAGTTAGAAAAATCTATTTCAAAATTTAACTTCATATCTATGGTGAGAAAACTACAATGTTCATTGTGTGTCGTGGCTGACATGACTGTATGTGTATCTGACAGAGAGGGGACAGAAAAGAGGAGAAACAGATCTTTTAAAGACAAAAACACCAGCATACATGGACAAAAGCAATTTATTAACAATCTTGGATATTATGCTAACACTTTGTTTTATTGTCTCTATGATTTAAGGCCAAGTTCCATTAGGTGCCACGGGGCGGCAGCGTTACATGCGGCACGGATTTTCCTTTGTTCTGTTAATTTTTGTTGATATTCTGTAGTGACTTAGAGTATCCTTTCTGCTTGTTCCCTCAACTACAAATGTCAACAATAACAAACAGAACAAAGGAAAATCCGTGCCGCATGCAACACTGCCACTCCGTGATGCCTAGTGGAGCCCTGGCAATAGCCATATCTTTGCTGTATTGGATATGCAGGCTTGCATTGCCATGGGACATAGAAAAGGGGCTTACGGAGCGTTCATTATTTATGGCAGGGGGGACGACAATCTGTCAGAATATAATATGTAAAAAAAATACTGACCGACTCTTCTGAATGGGTTGAACAAACTGACCCCCCCCCCTTTGGAATGGGGAAAAAATATGACCACCCTTAGGAATGGGTTGAAAAAAAAGACCCCCGCTCAGAATAAATTGAAAGAAAATGACTCCCACCACTTTTAACTACCTTCTACAAAGTCTATTTATTATGTCATCTACATCAGGCCACTCATTATACTAGGTGATATTAGCAGCTTTTGAACCATTGCAGTTATATGTCATGATGGGATGGTAGTTGGCCGGCTTTCATTTAATCTTTTGAGCAATCAAATTGTGACTACCCTGCTGTTGATTGATTTACCTCTTGGTAAAATATCAATTCAAAGGCTCCTTCCTAAAAGGGGGGCTAGCATGGGCTACTACTGATGCAGCTAAAATAGTATGTCTTTTTGGAAGAATTGTTCTGATTGAGGCACTTGCTTCTGGTTTCTTTTTCAAAATTTGGGTATACAGAAACAAACTTTTATATCTTGTGTTTCTCCTAAGATTTCATTGTAATCTCAAATTTTTATATCAATTTAATGGGCGTTACGGACATAATCAATCTTGTCAGGGTTGATTTCATCAAGGGGTGAAAATAAGGGTTAAAACTGGAAATTCTGATCGTGAGTTGGGGTGATTTTAGCATGTAACATTTTTTACTGCTGAGAACTTTGATGGTGCCCTGCTCACTCTTGTGATGTGTTTGGAGTGGCACCACAAAGTCCTGTTTGTAGCCTACCCATCCCAAGCCCCCCCCCCCGCCCCTTTCAAAGGAAGTATTTATTTCTATGATGACATCTTTTGAGACAATCAGCAGGGCCAGCAAAAGAACATGGAACATTGTGTCAAACATTTGGCCTAATATTTCAATCTCAAGAGCTGAACAGTGTTAGCCCCAGGAAAACTGTATACCGAGGTAGCAGATTGTTCAATGGGCGCTGCCATTGCTAAAGCTGATTTCAGCGGTTATCACTGATAGCAACTATCAGATGGGTACCACATGCCCCAAGAGGACCAAAGTGAATAGTTGGTGAACTCATTGGCTAATAATCAAAACAGCTAAGTCGGTATACCACAGTGGTAGTGACTGTCCTCATCCATGTTTCAACACTCAAAAGAGTAAGGCTCCAAATCATATAACATAATTCAATGGATATGAATTAGAGGTATCTGGTAACAAAATGTTGGGAGGAATTATAGGTAGAATTACTACTGAAAACTAAACAATTAAAATTTGCGATGTGTAGCAGAAAAAAATTGTGCTTTGTCTCAAATGATACTCATTTTGGCGACATTGCCTGAGTCTGGATCTATACTCAAGTGAGAAACTTTATTTTCTCAGTGTACCCAAAAGGAAATTACCGCACCCCTTGGGAATGGGTTGAAAAAATTGCCCCCCCCCCTCTAAGAATAGGTTGGAAAAAAATGAACCCCTCCCCTCTAAGAATAGGCTGAAAAAAAATGCCCCCCCTCTCTGAATACCTTAAAAAAATACCCCCCCCCCTTCATTTGGTCATCCCCCCTGCCATAAATAATGAACGCTCCCTTACCTGATGATAAAGTGCACTAACACCTAGGCTAACCTCTCATTTAAGAAAAAAATGGTAGTTGGGTGGAGAAAGGTAGGGACCACCTCGGCCCAAGCATTAATGCATATTAGCATGTCTTAAAAGTTGCTGTCTCAAATAAGCGCTGAGGAAAGGAGGGTGTTCAAATCAGACCTAAGAATTGTGAACTCTATCCGAAATGAGCCCTGATTTCATATAAGCTATTCTTGAATAAAATATTGATGTCATATTACTAAAACATATTTTGAAAGACCCAAAGTACTACATGAATTACTATTATGTAAGGATTCCTTGTGAGCATTATTTAATGAACGAGATAGATTTATGATTAGATCCATTCCCTTTTTTCCATTTTGATAAATGAGAAGTCCACTGCAGTGAATTCAATAAGAGATCATGGGTGAGTTCTTAGAGTTCAGCAACAGCTGATATAGAATCCAGGTTCTACAATTTCAATTAGTTTTCATATGGGTTTGGCTTCTTCCTCATGAAACATCCCACACAGCAGCCCACTATGATAGCAGATAGAACCATGATACCAGCTATAACACCTATCAGGCCATATCTTGTCAGTGGATACTTCCATATGGTGTCAAAGTACTGCAGGTAGCCAATGTCGAATGGTAGGCTGCCCACAAAAGCCTGCAACCAAAACAAGATATATTAGGCAGTTAGAATTTATAAGCAATACCCTGTATTTCAAACATGATTTGTAATACCCTCATACACTGTGGCTTAAAGTATTATGCAAGGATTGCCTAGGTTGTAGAGAATCAGCAAAGGTTTTGGGATACATCTTATACATGAGGATTTTGTGTATTAAACTGCCTAGAATATTCATAACCTCAAATGTGCCTTGTAAGTAGTAGGTCTGGTCTGAGTTCAGGGTATGCCTTCTTGGATCTAAGCAGGACTGCAGCTGGTTTCTGGTGACATGCACTAATAAGAGCTGATAAGATGGAACCAGCTTGTCCCTGGAAGTGGTTGTTATCCAGGAACATGTATTATCAGTGTGTTTTGCCACTTTCAGAAGAACCAGCAAAATTCAAAATGGCGGACCCACTGGATATGGGTCTAGACTCCTATACTGCACAGGGTCACTTTGCTATTAAGGTAAGACTAATTCTACAAAAGGAAAATATCATATTTACTTGGTCTATGGATTCTATACAATATACTTTAGCCAAACAGAATAATCTACCTGAACCTCTGGATAAGTGCTGTTGGCTGCTGGTGGTGGCTCCCTGATGGGAGGCCTACAGACTATCAGGTTGGACAGGATCTCCTCCTGCTTGCAAATACCAGTGCCAATTTGTATTGTCAATGTGTGACCTTCTAATGCAGGCAAAAGTTTGGTACCCTGCAAATCAAAGAGTTCTGTCATTTCATTGAAGTCAAACCTTTCCGTTTTCATACTGATTTGCAAGAAGGGTAGATGAACTGCTTTATTTTCAGGAAAAAGCAGGTTAAACATGCATTGATATAGGGCATTGTTAAAGAGATCTCACTTTCTCAATTAGGTAGCTATATTCTTGATTAGATACAATACACAGTTAAGTGGTTTATATTAACCTGTAGTGGATGATGTTCAAAAACTAATTTGAAATTAATCTGAAAAAATAAATCTTACCCTTATTTCAATTTGTCTTTCACTCCTCGGCCAGACCGAAATAAACTCTCTTGTCCTTCCCTCTTCTTTAAATGCTAACAATTCTGGATTTTCGTAGACTGTGAGTGATATCATGATAGGTTCTCCAGTTATTCCTCTCAGTGGAAGCTCTTCATTATCCAATCGTATAACTGCGCTTACTCTAACATCACTCACTTGTTTACTAGGTTCTCCGGGCTCAGTAGCACGCTTGCTTCTGTGATGCCGATTGACACCTTGTGACATGTCATCTGGTTTCATGAGATCTTGAGTCATTTCAACATGTCGTTTCTGTCTCCGCGTCAGGACTGTGCTTAGATCTAGTTCAGGATGTGGACACACCATTTCTTCTGCACTTAGAACCTCACAATCCTAAAAGGGTTTTCCATACACTCAATTTATTAGAGTCCCCTACCATTGTGGCAACCTAAACAACTGTTGCATATATTGTTCATTTCTTACAGGTAATGCTGCTTAACTCCACTGCAGTAAATGTACCGTGCAAAAAAATTCTGCTAAAAATCATTGAAAATCTAGACAGATTAGCCTAATAATGTATAATTTTCTGCCTAATATCTCATTACATGCATTACAGATATTATCATCATCATTCTCCTGTGTCACTTACAGTTGTGTATACTTTCTGCTTGCCTGTGTTCTCACCACTGAGTGTGGTGACCATAACAGCTGTCTCAGCTAAGTCCAGATTAGTCCCCTCCACTGTTAGCAGCAGGCCACCACTGTAAAAGGGAAATTAGTAATGGTTCATTAAAAGTTATGATATATTATTTATTAAAGGTGAAGGCATTGTGACAAATTTCACCTTGTCATGGCATGGTGTGTCTGAATGTAAGGAACGGGTTAAAAGGGTGGGGATGGCAATAAGATAAAAGTTGATGTACTTTAGACTTTGTACAACCTGTTTTCAACCAATTAAAATTTACAATTACAATTTAGTTTATGCACATCCTCTTTTGAGGTAAAGGAAAATAGGAGAAGAGATCGGGTTTAGCCGACAGTTACAATGGCGTCACAGATGTTGCTGTAAATAAATGTGAAAAACAGCCTACAATGCATGCAATGTCATGGATATCTAGTTAAATGACACGACTGACTAGCAAGGACTAATACAGGATAATGGTCACTTTTAACCATGTAGTATTGGCCAGGCATGCCTAGCAGCACCATTGACTATATATAATTATTTTGAGATTCTTTGTCTTACTCAGCACCAGATAACAGCAACATGACTAGCTTTAGAGTGTGGAGACATAATTTACATAAGGGTAATTTTCATGAACTGTTGGTAAATGGCCTGAGGGTGACCTGAAAATTAGGAACATTATTTTAAAACTGCATGAGGCGTTGACTAACGTATTTACTATTTTAGGCACTACAAGGGTTTATTTTCTATAATCCAAGTATGTTATACCTTTGGAGTTAGTTACTCTAGGTAGGGGAGAGGCTATGCCTCATATACACAGAATTTTCCTTCATATTATCATGTGCTGATATGTGACCCATCAAAAATCATTATAAAAATACATTAGGCTAATTTTCGATGCAGAATTCAATAGTTTCATTAAAATGCACCATTTTCGGTAGAAATGGCCCATATTTGGATGGTGAAATGAACATTTTTCCTGAGAAATCAACCTATATGCCTGTTCCTGGTTGCCATGGCAACCATTCCAATCATTGAAATTTTTTGCAGATTTTTATGCCAATTACTGGGGATACTCACCAAAAACCCAAAACTGAAAAACAGAAATGGAAATTTCCTTCTAAATGAAAATATACAATAAAAATCATCGTATTATTGTGTATTTTTATGAAAAAGGCTGATTTATTGTGTTTTTTAGATATTATTATGGTTTATAATGTATTTAGAGCTTAATCATCAATTCCAGATATGGATAATTGAGAAAATTATGTATTATCTTCTATGTGAAAGCATGAAGAAGAATGATACTTTTTGTAATAATCAATATGGTTATAAGAAAGGCACTAGCACTGGTGATGTCACATTTGATCGTGTCAACGAGTTGTATGAAACTAGAAATAATGGTTTGATAACAGGGGCCCTATTTATAGACTTTACTAAAGCATTTGATAGTGTAATACATTCTAACTTGTTAATTAAACTTAGTAAACTTGGCTTGAGCAAATCTATTTTTTTTTTGTGGTTTAAAAGTTATTTAGAAATACATCTAATAAGTTATTTAGAAAATAGAAAACAAAGTACGAGCTATTGTAATAAAGTTTCTTCAAACCTTAATATCAAGTATGGAGTCCCTCAGGGTTCAGTTCTAGGCCCCTTGTTGTTTGTATTATATATCGATGATGTGGTTAAGGTTCTAAATAAATGTAAAATTAAACTGTATGCTGATGACATTGTGATTTATTGTTCAGGTAAAGATACAGCCCTGGTTAATGAAACGCTGAATGAAGATGCAATAAATTTTAAGAATTGGGTTCAAGAAAATAGATTAACAGTAAATCCAAGTAAGACAAATTTTATGTGGTTCTGTAGTGCTCATAAATTAAAACACTGTCCAGACACAAATATTGACTTCGATGGCACTATAGTACAAACTGTTACCTTCTTTCCATAACTAGGGGTACATATTGATAGTAAGCTAAGTTTTGATAAACAAATCAAGATTATTAAAAGGAATGTATGTAACAAATTGTTCAGGTTTGCAAAGCTAAGAAAGTTCCTAACACAAGAACAAAGTGTTAAGGTGTATTGTTTTACAATCAGACCTATCATTGAATATTGCTCATTTATTAGTACCAGTTGTAATGAAGATGGTCTAGCAGCTTTACAAACGTTACAAAACAGGCCATTATGAATTTGTTTGAAGTTGCTTTGATCTCTGGCCACTATGGGGTGGTGGCAGCACTAGTCTTCGTTGCTCCAATCCCTACCTGGGACTGCGTAGGGAGCTCAGTTGGCTTCTGGCTGCGGCCAGGGCAACACCTGCAGAGCACTTAGCTATATTCCACTTCGAACATATGTAAATCCGAAATAAACATGTGCCGGTTGCACTAACCTGAGCTAACTTGTCTGGTTTTACTTGATATTGATATATCTCGAACTGAACCGAAGTTATATAAGAACTCGAACCATTACAATAGAAAACATGAGGTTGAATCTGAAGATGGGTTACAATTGAAATCAAGAAGCAGGTGTGGACACTGCGCCGCTTCATATTCATACTCATATGCATTAATAATCATATTAACACTAAATGCTCATTATATTGATTCATAACTGTATCTATGCCTAAATCGTATTTATAAGAAAATGATATGTGTTGTGTTGGCAAAAAAGTGCTTATCTACATGTTCTTAATATATTTACACCATATCCTATATGTGCTTCTTAAGCTGACAATTTCTTTTGTGCATCTAATATCAGCCCCTACTCCTCATTTTGTATATATTTTTTGTATATATTGACATTTGTCATGTGAAGTTATTGTCCCACTTCATTCTTTTTGAAAAAGTCAATAAAACTTGGTCAGCTCTGTAGCATTATATAAATGAACAAAACAGTTCATTAATGCAACTAGCAAGTCCAAAAAAAAATAAGGAGGGGTTCTGACATAACTACTAGGAATATTTAACCCAATGATGTCTCATTTTAAAGATCTTGAGATGAACTTTGATAATGAATGTCCCTGCAGAGGGGTGATTTTGCTTGCCTGGTCACATATATTCTTTATACAGACGGATTTGTGCTATCTTTGTTTGGTTAAGAGAATAAAGTAATCATTTTATTGTAATGTCTTCCAAATAGGTACACAAAGTGGAATTCCACTGAAAGATTTCAATTCTAACATGAATGTATAGAGAGACTATCCTATTTCCAATGGTGGGTGGGTCTTGGGCCTTTTGTTGTCTAAATACCTGTGAAGTAGCTATAAAGATAGGGTTCATAAATGCGTTATTCACCGCTTCATAGACTATACAAGAGCAGAATTTACCTTATTTTCAGAAGTAGGTGAGTAGGTCAGTATCTTTGTAATTAATCGAAAATGCTGACTTCAGATTATATGAGGGACTTAGTTTTCAGTTAGGAGTGCTGTTGATATGCAATATATTTCAATGATGATTATCACTATTACAGTGGTGATATTTCAAATAATATCGATATTCAGAAATGAAAGACTGGTAGATTATAATTCCATTCCCACTCCTCAGCTCCTATATGAGTACTAGTGACAATTGATCCTCATCCTAGGGCAGTGGCCAAAAGTGATCTCCCACTTTTCAAACCTGAGGTATTTTCAGCCACCAGGCAGTTGACTCATGAATATTAATTGTATTTGGCCATAACTCTGGTTCTATTTGGAATAATGCTTGGGATAGAGGCCCATATAATATTTTATCAATGTAATGCTTTTGTCGATGCGATAATCATGAGTCCAGAAATGGTGATACATCAATTCTATTGGTATCAATGACACTCCTATTTTCAGTACCGGTATATACTCAATATTTTCGCTGAAAGGAAAGTAGGAAACAAGGATCTTGTTTGCACTATTAATATGGATATCAAACACTCATAAGTAGTATAATTTAGCTGTTGGTTAACATCACCCACAGTACCATGACCATTTTACTTGAAAAACTGTGTACAGGTGACTTATCTTTTATTTGTTATTTTCTTGATGATGTGGCAATTCATGCATCAAATGATTACCACAACATTACAACTGTAAGCTAACCTCATGTATAGACGGACTTTGACTTTGAAGGGAAAACATTGACCTACCTAAACACAATTTAGATGTATTTTTTTCTCTATAAAAGGTAATACTTGAAAAGCCTGACCTATAGCCCAATTGTGAGCAGTTGAAGGTTTAAGGTAGTTAGATATATACAGAGCACTGGCACTGTGTAGCTGTACATAACTTTGTTGCGTTAGTCAATGCTTCAGAGAGATTAACGTGTCTGTCAACATTACACACCATGCTGCATGGATTTATGCCACCCGTTATATAGAGGAACTCTCTTGTTTTAGTATTTTGTTCTATTCATTGAAAGACATAATTTATGTGCAAAATAATGATGTAAATGCACACAGCATGGGTGCTGTGTAGATATTTCTTATTTTTTATGCCTTAGTCAATGCCTCAAGAATTTTGCTGTTAGTCAACATTACATGCAATGCTAACATTATTACAAAGAATATTTATGTGTAAAATGAAAACTTAAATATGATTACCATGGGGGATGTAGAGATATATAATTTTGTTTCTGGGTTAGTCAATGCTTCGGGAATATTACACAAATATACTGTAGAGGTTGGCATCGTCGTGTATATATTAGTGCGGTTCATCCAAGAGATGTGCTCATGTGGTGCTCGTTCCTTCTATGCCACAACCAGGTGTCGCTTCGCGATTCCCGTTTGGTACAAGAGGGGGGAGCACCACGCCTCGCATCCAGCTCCTACAAAGGAGCCGGATGATCCACAGAAGGGGACTGGACCTGGTCCAGTCCAGACGTAATAGTACACTTCTCAAATAAAGCCCACCCGAACAGGTGGGAAGTCTAAAGGGCTTTGCCCAACCCGAACTTCTCGTGTTGTGTGATACTTCTAGTATTAAGCGAGCCTAAGAGCCACCCAACATAAACACATAAAACGAACCGTTAAACTGGTGCCGTGACCAGTCGGTTCGGGGTGGAGCGCGGCCGAAAGCCACTGATTGAATAATGCGAGTTCCTCGAGCCTAGGGCTTGAAGAATTCGAAGAGGATGGCATTGTATAACCCGGCTGGTGTACAGAGAGCTTTCCCCAGCTGCGCACCACAGCATTCTGACCGAGGCCAGGGATCCTAGTGCAGATATGTGTGTTGAAGGTGACTATATGGTGAGTGGCCACACTGGGGAAGAGGAAGGATGGATTAAAGCGTTGATCCGAGTGTGTGGGACATGCCTTCCCCCAAGTCATCCTTGTCTGGAGTTTCTAAGAGGACTCGGATTGAATCTTGGTGATTCTGGAGACTTTCACCAGTTTACCAGTAACCCATCCCCATTGGGAGGGAGACGGTGGTATATACCCGTAACTGTGGAAGGTCGGGTAGGAGAATTCTTAGTGGATACTGGAGCTAGCCATTCCTGTGTGTCCAAAAGATGGCCGGCAGTCATGAAAAGCTCAACACGGGGGTAAATGCTTGCAAGGCCGACAGAAGCAGTATGAGAACTTTTGGGAGGACTTTTTATGCCTATCTGTATAGGAGGCAAAGAATTCGTTCTTTGCCTCCTACTATAGCAGAGGTTAGTGCCGATGGAATCCTCAGTTTGGATTTTGCAAGTTTATACGGGGCCATGTTGGATCCGAGGGATGGTATGATGAGTATCCAGAACACCTATGGCTTGCATGTACAGTGCGTATTGAGACAAGTGTCTTCAGTAGCTTCGGTTATCCATATGGTGAAAATTCCTCCGGGTACCACTTGTGATGTCCTTTGTGACAGATCAATGGCCCAGAAGGGTGAGATGGGCGTCTTTGAACCCGACACGATACACCTATCGAGTATCGGGTTGGATTCAGTGGATACGTTAGTGGCAAATGCAACATGGACTGTACTACCCATGACTAACCGAACTGGTTCAGTGATTTACTTGAAACGAGGGGACGGCATAGGGGTGATGAGTTCAGTGGAACACGTCGCCGAAGCCAAGTTCAAGAAACCATTAAACCCTGTTAGTAAGCATCCTTTGGATGAAGAATTTCAGAATACGGAGGATAAACGGCACCTAGGGGATCTCCTACGAAGGTATGAAAATGCTTTCGGTACAGAGGGAGGACCCGTAGGTAGAACCGATAAGGTGTTGCACACTATCGATGTGGGCGACGAAAGACCTTTCAAAATACCGTATCGTAGACTTCCTATTAAGAAGAAGTTAATATGTGAATAGGAAATACAAAAACAGTTGGAGCTAGGGTAATCAGGCCGAGCTCGAGCCCCTGGTCCAGTCCTGTTTGTATGACCACTAAGAAAGACCATCCGTTTCTGTGTCGATTATCGTAAACTAAATGGTATGAAAAAGAAGAACTTGTATCCTTTACCAAGGATAGAAGAGACCTTAGATAGCTTGGGTGGGAACCAATGGTTCTGCACCCTGGATTTACAGTCCAGGTATTGGCAGATACCGATGCATCCCAAAGACATAGAGAAAACTGCATTCTCTAGCCATTTGGGACTATTCGAGTATAATGTCTTACCATTCGGATTGTGCAATGCACCAGCTACGTTCGAGGCTATGATGGAGTCCCTGCTCAGTGACTTGCTGTGGAAAAAGTTTTTCATTTACTTGGATGATGTTGTCGTGTTCGACAAGTCATTCAAGGAATGCCATGCGAATCTACAGCTGGTTCTGGATAGGATTCTAGCCAACGGCCTAAAACTCAAGCCTAAGAAATGTAATTTGTTTAAGAAAACAATTACATACTTAGGAAGGATAATTACCCCCAACGGGGTAAGTGTGGATCCGGAGAAGCTAGAGGCTGTAGAGAATTGGGAAAGACCCATGAGTCCTAAGGAGGTTAGATCATTTTTAGGATTCTGTTCCTACTACCATGATTTTATACCAAATTACTCTCGTGTAAGCTTTCCCATGCAATGCTTAGCTCACTGGACACCTGGTAGGCTTCAGGAACCCTTCCCATGGACCAGGGAGCAAGAAGAATCTTTAAATAAAATAAAAGATTTGTTTAGAAACACACCGGTACTGAAATATCCAACATCCGAGGGACATTTCATACTAGACACCGATGCTAGCAATAATGCTATAGGGGCTGCGCACTCTCAGGTCCAGAATGGAGTCGAGGTCCCATTGGCATTCTCTAGCAACACGTTGAGCAAAACACAGCGTAATTATTGTACCACTAAAAGAGAACTACTGGTGGTAGTGGTGTATACGAAGAAGTATAAGCATTTCCTTTGGGGAACTGACTTCACTTTGCGTACCGACCACTCGTCTCTGAGATGGCTCCTTAATTTTAAGGACACCTAGGGGATGATTGGATGGTGGTTAGCTCATCTATCCGAATTCGGATTGGAGCACAAGCAGATTGAGCACTGTCCGGATGAAAAGCATATAAATATGGATGCCTTATCGAGAAGGCCAATCCGAAAGTGCCAAAATGCCACTTGTGAAGACTGCGGGGCCCACAACGCTGTGGTTGCCGGGTTGGTATATAACTATACCACCCCCCGTATCCCCTGGGAGGAGGCTGTGTGTAGCTATCTTGATTGGTCCCCAGCGACTATCAAGAAGTTCCAACAGTCGGATCCCACCACTGCACGCATCTTGGAATACTTACGGAAAGGTATTAAGCTGGTGAGGCCAATGTTATCTCTGGAGGACAGAGAGACAAGGCGATTTATAGCTCAATGGACCGAGCTAGAGATCCGAGATGGCATATTGTGCAGATGGAAGACTACTTCCACTGGCAATAAGCTTTTGCAAATCGTGATTCCTACCTCAATGAGAAGGGATATCATGTATTATTGTCATGGACACCAAACGAGTGGCCATTTTGGGAAGAAAAGGTCCATTGAACGTCTACAAAGACAATATTACTGGCCAGGGATGAGGAGTGTCCTACTTTGGTGGATCGCAACTTGCCCTGATTGTTGTAAAAACAAGCCAGGACCCGGCCTGGGCAAGTTACTCTTGACCCATGAACTGTTTGGTGTGAGATTTGCTCATGTAGCAATCGGTATCATTAGTGGATTTAAAACGACGCCTAGAGAGAATACTTGTATGATGGTCGTGACCGACTACTATACCAAGTATACTCAGGTAATTCCCCTTCCGAATCACAAGGCCGCTACATGTGCCGAGGCATTTGTAAAAGGCTGGGTGCTACATTTGGGTGTACCCCTTATGATGCACAGTGATCAAGGTAGGGAGTTGGAGTCAGAGTTATGGCAGGAAATGTGCCATTACTTAGCTATATGTAAAACCCGAACCAACCCTTACCGACCACAATCAGATGGCCAGGTGGAGAGGTTCAACAGGACTTTGATACAAGTTCTGAAGCCTCTGGTTAATAGCCATCAGAACGATTGGGACGAACAGTGTGAGTTTGTAGTACACACCTACAACAACACCGTCCATGCATCCACTAATTGTACCCCAAATCTCTTGGTGTTCGGCAAGGACATAATCATGCCCGCCGACTTGGTATATGGTGTGGTTGGAATCGACCCGGAGGCTCCTTGCACTGTGCTTTTTGTGGAGTCACTCCGGGACAGATTTAAGCAGGCATGCGAAGTAGTTTGAAATGAACTACTGAAGAGTGCTAAATGGCAGAAGGTGGGGTATGACACCAATGCAAGAATGAAACATTTTAATGTAGGGGACAAGGTACTGAGGTATTACAGGCCACTTGAAAGGTTAAAGCTCGTAACGCCTTGGGAGGGTACATTTAAAATAGTGCGCATCATCTCTGAGTCTACAGTGATGATGGAAGATTGCTACACTGGTAGAAAATGGAAAACCAATGTAGGAAAGCTTAGGCCCTGGAAGGGACGCGAAGCAGCAGAGAGGGAGTATGGGTACCGACCCCCAGAGCCAACCCGAGGGAGGCCTGAGGTGATAGTAACCGAGAAGCGCCCCAGAGGTCGGCCCAGGAAGCATCCGAAGGCGAAGGTAGCTTCTGAAAAGAAGAAGATGGGTCGGAAACGGCCAAATCATAAGAATTGGAAAAATGTCTCACTGAGTGAAGGAATTACACATGGGAAAGGTCCCGCCGTGGCTGCACGGGACGCGGAGAAGGCCGTCGGTAATCCCAGGAGAAATAAAATGCTGACCGAGGGCGTCAGATGTAGTCTGACGAGCCCCTGCGTGTGGTTCGCCGTAGGTTATTGCGGACAGGGCGTCGAATGTATGTTCCCTGGGTGGCGTATCCCGTGAGTGGTGGTCGGATTAACAGGTACATTCGCTTTTTAGCGATGTATATACCACTAAGCTCCTGATGATAGCACCCCGGTAGTAACATGCGTTTCGTATACCGAGCTGAATCTCAGTTTGGATCTAGTTTACTTGAGGACGCCACTGGTTGTGTTGGGAGAATGGACAACTAGGTCACCGGATACACCCGGTATATCGAACGATCCCGCCATAATAGGAGATGGGGTCCTCAAACTGTACCCGAGTACCCCTAGCCATGTGGCCTCAGATACCAGTTTGCTGAGTGGGTTAATTAAACCCGACCGGTTGGACTTGAGCGATTGGTCTCAAGTGATAACTAGTAGGCGCGGATTGGAAGCCGGTATAGCGGTGGGCACCACTAGTACATTAAAGACATTACCGAGATCTACGGAAATGTATATGGTGAGGCTATCCCTAGATGAAGCCTTGTCGGATTCAGTTTTTATTCCGGGAGGAAGCTGTAAATCCAGACATGGTCGTCGGATAGGCCCTGGATATAAGTCGACCTCAGCTTATTTAAAAGCCAGAGACCAGGTAGAGCAACAAGCTAATTAACAAACTTTGTTCTATAGAGCAAGAGGCGATTCTGAGGGAATCCGACCTCAAGTATCGATTGTCGTCTCTAGCCCATCGGGTAGAGTTAAAGACAACTGAAGAAAAAGGAAGGGAGAGTAAGTTGGCTGAATTAGAAAAAGAGGAAGCCAATAGTCGGAGAGCTATTGATAAAGCTAGATCCGAGGAGGTCAATAAAGCTCGGGATGTGAAGTGCAATGGAAGAGAAGCTGAAAAGACTTCAACTTCATAAAGCCGAAACGGAATCCAAACTTGTCTCAGAACAAGATGAGATCCATAGAGAAATGACTGAGTACCAGCAGTCTCAGAAAGAAAAGAGTGAGAAGTATCGGCCACTGAAGGATACTTTAAAAAGAGAGACGCAAGCCGCTCAATTAGAACGTAACCTAGCAGTTGAGGACAATGAGAAGATTTGAACAGAAATCTTGTCCGGGAATGCTCAGTTAAGAGAAACAGAGGAACCTGACCACCGACGTGGCGACTCTAACTCTAAACAAGTCTGCTGTGGAAAGCTACTTGCAGGATAAGGAAAAGACCAATCCCCCTCCAACGAGCTCGGAACCGAGTCCAGACCTTACCTTCGTTAAACAGGGCAACATCGTTACCTGTTCAACACCAAAACAGCCAACAGGTGCATACAATCCGTTTGTAAACGATAACGCATCTCGGAATGTTGACCAAGAAGGAGTCTATGTCAGGACCCAAGCTCAAAATGGTCGGACTAATAGAGTTCGCATTAGTTCCTAATGTGGGAGGACAGACCCCAGTAGCAGCTGCAATGCATCGATCCGAGGATACTAATACCTCGGATGACTTCAAGTTAATTGACATTGAACAGGAGGATGGTACCTTCTGCGCAGTGCAAATGAGAAAGAACACTTTTGGTAGGAAATATATTCCGAGGAAGGTGTTTAACAAGTTGAAGGATGCTAAATCAGCACCCGAGACTTCAGGTACACCCAGGTCAAATGGCAAGGCGAACAAGCCTGCCTAGAGCACTTCTAAAGTGAGTGGTCAGTCTCCGGACTTGACAAAGGTAATGGAAGATATGTGCAAGAAAATAACTGAAGCACTACAAGCCAGTTGGTCGAGACCTAGAGTGGATCGCCGAACTGTGAAATGTTTCAGGTGCCAGAAAATGGGGCACTATTCATCAGAATGTACTGCTGCAAAGCCAGTAATGGAGGCTTATTATGAAGCCGAAGCTGTACCCAAAGCAGATCAGCAAGATGCTGATGTAGCTGACGTAATGGGAAATTAGAGGGGGTTGTATCCACGGCATTGCGTATAACCCCAACCAGAAAAGAATGCCAAAAGGCTACCGGGGGTAATCCGGTGAAAAAATTCGAATCAAGTTTACCTGGAGGTCGGGTGACTGTGGGTGCGCACCCCAGCATTCCGACCGAGGCCAGGGATCCTAGTGCAGATATAGGTGACTATATGGCGAGTGGCCACACTGGGGAAGAGGAAGGATGGATTAAAGCGTCCATGTCTGGAGTTTCTAAGAGGACTCGGATTGAATCTTGGTGATTCTGGAGACTTTCACCAGTTTACCAGTAACCCATCCCCATTGGGAGGGAGACGGTGGTATATACCCGTAACTGTGGAAGGTCGGGTAGGAGAATTCTTAGTGGATACTGGAGCTAGCCATTCCTGTGTGTCCAAAAGATTCTTCGACTCGATGGCTGGCAGTCATGAATGCTCAACACGGGGGTAAATGCTTGCACGGCCGACGGAAGCAGTATGAGAACTTTTGGGAGGACTTTTTATGCCTATCTGTATAGGAGGCAAAGAATTTGTTCTTTCGCCTACTATAGCAGAGGTTTGTGATGATGGAATCCTCAGTTTGGATTTTGCAAGTTTATACGGGGCCATGTTGGATCCGAGGGATGGTATGATGAGTATCCGGAACACCTATGGCTTGCATGTACAGTGCGTATTGAGACAAGTGTCTTCAGTAGCTTCGGTTATCCATATGGTGAAAATTCCTCCGGGTACCACTTGTGATGTCCTTTGTGACGGATCAATGGCCCAGAAGGGTGAGATGGGCATCTTTGAACCCGACACGATACACCTATCGAGTATAGGGTTGGATTCAGTGGATACGTTAGTGGCAAATGCAACATGGACTGTATTACCCATGACTAACCGAACTGGTTCAGTGATTTACTTGAAACGAGGGGACGGCATAGGGGTGATGAGTTCAGTGGAACACGTCGCCGAAGCTGAGTTCAAGAAACCATTAAACCCTGTTAGTAAGCATCCTTTGGATGAAGAATTTCAGAATCTGATTGATAAATCAGATTTACAGAATACGGAGGATAAACGACACCTAGGGGATCTCCTACAAAGGTATGAAAATGCTTTCGGTACAGAGGGAGGACCCGTAGGGGGGAACCGATAAGGTGTTGCACACTATCGATGTGGGCGACGAAAGACCTTTCAAAATACCGTATCGTAGACTTCCTATTAAGAAGAAGTTAATATGTGAACAGGAAATACAAAAACAGTTGGAGCTAGCGTAATCATGCCGAGCTCGAGCCCCTGGTCCAGTCCTGTTTGTATGACCACTAAGAAAGATGGTACCATCCGTTTCTGTGTCGATTATCGTAAACTAAATGGTATGAAAAAGAAGAACTTGTATCCTTTACCAAGGATAGAAGAGACCTTAGATAGCTTGGGTGGGAACCAATGGTTCTGCACCCTGGATTTACAGTCCAGGTATTGGCAGATACCAATGCATCCCAAAGACATAGAGAAAACTGCATTCTCTAGCCATTTGGGACTATTCCAGTATAATGTCTTACCATTCGGATTGTGCAATGCACCAGCTACATTCGAGGCTATGATGGAGTCCCTGCTCAGTGACTTGCTATGAAAAAATTTTTTCATTTACTTGGATGATGTTGTCATGTTCGACAAGTCATTCAAGGAATGCCATGCGAATCTACAGCTGGTTCTGGATAGGATTCTAGCCAACGGCCTAAAACTCAAGCCTAAGAAATGTAATTTGTTTAAGAAAACAATTACATACTTAGGAAGGATAATTACCCCCAACGGGGTAAGTGTGGATCCGGAGAAGCTAGAGGCTGTAGAGAATTGGGAAAGACCCATGAGTGCTAAGGAGGTTAGATCATTTTTAGGATTCTGTTCCTACTACCATGATTTTATACCAAATTACTCTCGTGTAAGCTTTCCTATGCAATGCTTAGCTCACTGGACACCTGGTAGGCCTTGAGAACCCTTCCCATGGACCAGCGAGCAAGAAGAATCTTTTAATAAAATAAAAGATTTGTTTAGAAACACACCGGTACTGAAATATCCCACACCCGAGGGACATTTCATACTAGACACCGATGCTAGCAATAATGCTATAGGGGCTGCGCTCTCTCAGGTCCAGAATGGAGTCGAGGTCCCATTGGCATTCTATAGCAACACGTTGAGCAAAACACAGCGTAATTATTGTACCACTAAAAGAGAACTACTGGTGGTAATGGTGTATACGAAGAAGTATAAGCATTTCCTTTGGGGAACTGACTTCACTTTGCGTACCGACCACTCGTCTCTGAGATGGCTCCTTAATTTTAAGGACACCTAGGGGATGATTGGACGGTGGTTAGCTCATCTATCCGATTTCGGATTGGAGCACAAGCAGATTGAGCACTGTCCGGGTGAAAAGCATATAAATGCGGATGCCTTATCGAGAAGGCCAATCCGAAAGTGCCAAAATGCCACTTGTGAAGACTGCGGGGCCCACAACGCTGTGGTTGCCGGGTTGGTATATAACTATACCACCCCCCGTATCCCCTGGGAGGAGGCTGTGTGTAGCTATCTTGATTGGTCCCCAGCGACTATCAAGAAGTTCCAACAGTCGGAAGCCACCACTGCACGCATCTTGGAATACTTACGGAAAGGTATTAAGCTGGTGAGGCCAATGTTATCTCTGGAGGACAGAGAGACAAGGCGATTTATAGCTCAATGGACCGAGCTAGAGATCCGATATGGCATATTGTGCAGATGGAAGACTACTTCCACTGGCAATAAGCTTTTGCAAATCGTGATTCCTACCTCAATGAGAAGGGATATCATGTATTATTGTCATGGACACCAACGACTGGCCATTTTGGGAAGAAAAGGTCCATTGAACGTCTACAAAGACGATATTACTGGCCAGGGATGAGGAGTGTCCTACTTCGGTGGATCGCAACTTGCCCTGATTGTTGTAAAAACAAGCCAGGACCCGGCCTGGGCAAGTTACCCTTGACCCATGAACTGTTTGGTGTGTAGCAATCGACATCATTAGTGGATTTAAAACGACGCCTAGAGAGAATACTTGTATGATGGTCGTGACCGACTACTATACGAAGTACACTCGGGTAATTCCCCTTCCGGATCACAAGGCCGCTACATGTGCCGAGGCATTTGTAAAAGGCTGGGTGCTACATTTGGGTGTACCCCTTATGATGCACAGTGATCAAGGTAGGGAGTTGGAGTCAGAGTTATGGCAGGAAATGTGCCATTACTTAGCTATATGTAAAACCCGAACCAACCTTTACCGACCACAATCGGATGGCCAGGTGGAGAGGTTCAACAGGACTTTGATACAAGTTCTGAAGCCTCGGGTTAATAGCCATCAGAACGATTGGGACGAACAGTGTGAGTTTGTAGTACACACCTACAACAACACCGTCCATGCATCCACGATGTATATAGCACTAAGCTCCTGATGATAGCACCCCGGTAGTAACATGCGTTTCATATACCGAGCTGAATCTCAGTTTGGATCTAGTTTACTTGAGGACGCCACTGGTTGTGGTGGGAGAATGGACAACTAGGTCACCGGATAGCTTGCAGCGGGATCTCGCGAGGCGAGAGGTATGACGCCATGTTGGTTTGACCCACTTATAACGAGGGCAGAATCGTGGTGTGCAGACGCCATTGGTTTTGCTCTGGTTATTTTTGCGTCCTCCGGCAGCTTATAGCTGTCAGGGTTAATGCTAGGACCTTTATTCTATTAGCCAATTTGGCGATTTTTTTCACATTTTTATTAGCCAAATTCAGTATTGATTAGCCAAACATTTTTACATGTGAACCAAATTCAATATACATACATGTATACTGTATCATCATAAAAAAACACCCCTGTGCTAATAGAACACCCCCTTACCCCTGACTCAGGGATGCCACCTTTTCTAACCTTTCAGGAATTCCGAATTTCAAGCTTTAATTCCTGTAGATATTTCCTATTGGGAATTCAGAAAATAATTTACAATTTCCTGTGATCAGTGAATGGCATCCCTGCGCTGGTATTATTTGAAACAGCACTTTCTGGTATTCAAATTCCAATGTTTTAAAACTGGAATATTGCCAGGGCTGCACCAGGCACCATAGACAGATTTAAATTCTAAATGGCACATTTAAACTTCTAAATATTTGCCCAATGTCCCCAAAAATCAGAAATGAGAAAAATATAAACCTTATCCTTACGTGTAAGGTTGCAGATATTCAGTGTAGCATATCGTTGCAAAGCTTGCAATATGATAAAAGCATCCATTTGTCATGAAAAGAATAATGAAAAAAAATGAATAATGAAAAAAAATCCATGGTGTCAGCTTTATATATATATATATATATATATATATATATATATATATATATATATATATATATATATATAATTCATCAAATTACAAAAGCACATGGATGCAGAGGAAGATATCGTTCCAAGATCTTCAGAATAGTCCCACAATCTTAATTAGCCAATTTGGCGAATTTTGACATTATAGAATTAGCCAAATTGAACTGGCTAGCATTATCCCTAGCTGTGCTTTCCTACACTTTTTGATTGGACGAATCCTTCGGGAGGAATCCAACGTCATTACTGCCAATTTTATATTGGAAGTTGTCTCGCCGTAATGGCACAAGGGACAATTGACGCTGTGCGTCAAAGCGCCAACATTGGGTTGGATGAAGACGAGGCCCCAACAGCCGCGTCTCGGGTGGAGGAGACAATTGAGACCTCCGATGCTGGCCTCGGACGAGCGCCAGACGTGGAAGAGGCTGCTAACTGCCTCGCTGCATTATCTACAGCAGCAACAGACAGGGAATGGATGCCTCCTCCACTACCTCCGGGCCCAGCAGCTTCCGCGTCAGGTTCTTCGGACCCAACCGACCTGACGGGGCTTGATTCGGATATCTTGGATATCCCGTTGTATCCTCCGGGATTCAAAACAAGGATCGAACGCCTCGCTCATGTAGACGAAGAAGAGGGGATCGTCTATACGAGGTGGGGTACCTATATCCCAATGCACCCATCCATGTTTGGTTGTGGTGTGTTGGCCGAGGTACCTGGACAGCCGGAAACTATACCGAATGACTTCAAAGCGCTTGTCATTGACTCGTGCTCTGACGAGCTGGCGGAAAATCTGCCAGTATCATGGCTCCGTAACTACAAGCGTTTGGCTGGAGCCATGATGCTTGACGAAGACTTGGCGCGGGCTGTGTTGTTATCCGAAGGGATTACCCGGAGGGCAACACAGTTGAGGGAGTCGGAATCCGACATGGACACCGACTCTACCATCACCCACTCATCGGTTGAATCCGGGCGAACCAAGAAATTGGTTCGCAAGCCCACACCGAAGGGACTACTGACCGAGTTGGACCTCGAGGACGAGGACGTTCGGATCGCCATAGAGAGGTCCAAGTCTGAGACTGAGCCGGGTGCCGACATCCCACAGGCGGCCAGTTCGATTTCGGACGAGGACATCACTCGTCAACAGGCTGCTGTGGAGGCTAAGCGTCGTGAGCTTAACGCCCAGGAGAAGGAGCTGACTTCTGTCCGCCGCGCCCAGTGCAAGCAGCAGGCCCAACTCAAGTTGGGTGCCTCATCGGATACTGACTCTTCCACCAGTAGCCGAATGAGCACCTGGGGTAAAGGCAAGGAATCTGGTAAGACGGATTCCAGCCCGGAGGCCCCAAAGCAGCCTGCCAAAGGAAGGAAGCGGAAGGAGAAGAAGGTCGCGAAAGAGAGTCCAGCTGTGCCCACTCCTGCTTCTTGGGACAAGAGCAAGCCGAAGGCTCCAGCTCCTACCACCACAGCAGTCACCGTGGCCACCGCGGTTACTGTAGCACCCACTGTCACCACTAGCGGGTCGTCCGCTGTCACCTCAGTTGTGACTTTGACTGGTACCACTACCTCCAATCAGATCCAAGCCAAGGGGGCAGGCATCTACACGAGCAGCGAGTCGGATAGCGAAAGCGACCCGGAGCTGCCTAAGTCAGCCAGATCTGAGTTGGAGTCAGTAACGACGTGGGAAGACATGACCACGGACGTTCCTAAAGACGACAACCAGAAATGGATGTGGAAGAATGCAGCCGAGGTATTTAAAGAGCGCGTCCCTCGCTGCTTCGCGGATTGTGCATACGACACAATTCACTACATGTGCCCGGGCGCTGTCAACACGGACGGTGACAGTGATGATGAGCAATGGATGAAGTCTGGCCCTCATGATATACCAGTTGGTAAATTCTACCTGATTTGGATTGACCAGTTGAAGTCCAAATTGGGGCTGGTATATAATTACGAGTCCAGAACAAAGGTTCAGTGGGCTATGACCCGATGGGGACCCAGCGGCAACCGCAAGTGCCCATTCGAGTCATGTCAGCTCTCACTCACTGGAGAGAAGGTATTCAGTACCAAGCCTCGGTTCGCCAGGCATATCATGGAGCATCACATACACCATAAGCCGTTGTTGAGGTGTGTCCCTGGTGACCGTCCCAGCAAGTTGTGCGATGGCACTTTCATGACCAACCAGCGCCGTGACATGGCTTTGCACGGTACCGGCCTGGAAAAGACATGAAAGCGTGCAATGAGGTGCTTCAACGAGCTCCTGTCAACCTTCGCTGAACTCCTAGCGAGCCAAGTGAGAAAGCTCGCGTTTGAACCTGAGTTCTGCACTTGGAAGAGTGGCAACATCACCACTTACTTTGCTGTCAACCCCTCCGGTTCGAAGTTTCAATTGCCATCCGAAGGGCATATGAAACTGAAGAAGTGGCGGGGCGACGACAAACGGGAGAAGGACAAGCAGGCTCGTTTGAAGGGAGCAGCTATGGCACAATCCTCAGCCACACCCCAAAAACGAACCCAAGCAGACCGATCCATGAGCCCTTCCGGCGCAAAGGATCAGTCCAGACCAGCCAACCCAGCTGATCGTCACCAGTCCAGACAGCAGGTTTCGGCACTGGACATGCCTGGCTACCAGACCCCTCGGGTGGCTATCCAAGTGGTAGCACCACCGCCACCGCCTAGCTTCACTGCTGGAGCACAGCGCCCCCCGGGTGTTGATACCAGAAGCCAGGAGGACTGGACTACCTTCTTGGGCACCCGCACCGGACACAGTGCATGGTGGGCCGGGAGCAGGAGATAAAACGGGTCAAGGAGGCCTATAAATCCTGCATGGAGAAGAAGAGGGAAGCCGAGAAGCTTAAGGAGTTCCACACCGCTGAGAAAGTACATCAACAGGTACAAGGAGGTGGACCTTAAGTTCTTCCTCTGCTTCGGCAAGCACCTGGATGACTGGGATGGCACACTGTTGTCCTTAGCCATCCCTTTGGATGCCGACGCCGGAGCAGTGGGAGGCAGCTAGTCTGAGGGCGTGGGTGCTCTTAGTCTACTGGACGTGGACCCGAGCACCGGTACCCTTAAGCTTCTCACTGGACAAAGCAGCAGCTCGGCTCCCAACCCAGAGCCAGCTGAGAAGATGGACACTGACGACGAGTCCGAGGACTTGTAAGTGTCCATCTGCCGGTCATCTATTCATAAGTACCCGAGGGTAAAGACATGTCTTATATATTAAACTGTATAAATTTAATATATACGTCATTACCACTATTATAACTCTGTAACATTGTTACTCTTTACCATACATTGCTGGTGCATAAGGCCCCACCTCCTATATTGTTATAAATAGTTACTTCGGTATATATATGACGATGCCTATCATTATGTACATATTATTTATAATGCCCCTTTAATGTCATATTAGTTTATAAACTATTATATAATTAGACTTACCTGTGTACATATTGTTATATACATATCATATTATCAGGTTCTCAATAAGTCTATTGTAACACCTACCCTAGGTAAAGTCTAGGGTGGTGGTGTAGGGGCCGGCATCGTCATGTATATATTAGTGGGGTTCATCCAAGAGATGTGCTCGTGTGGTGCTCGTTCCTTCTATGCCAACCAGGTGTCGCTCCGCAATACCTGTTTGGTACAAGAGGGGGCAGCACCACACCTCACATCCAGCTCCTACTAAGGAGCCGGACAATCCGCAGAAGGGGACTGGACCTAGTCCAGTCCAGACGTAATAGTACACTTCTCAAATAAAGCCCACCCGAACAGGTGGGAAGTCTAAAGGGCTTTGCCCAACCCGAAATTCTCGTGTTGTGTGATACTTCTAGTATTAAGCGAGCCTAAGAGCCACCCAACATAAACACATAAAACGAACCGTTACAATACCATGAAATGTTTGATTGGCTACAGAGGCAAGTGTTTTCCATATTTTCCTTTTTAATACATATGTGTATAGGTAGAAAGTGTTACATATTAACCTCTAGACAACATTTATTGTAATTTTGGCAAAAGCTATAGGTTGGAAATCATAGAAGGTTTGCATATGACGAATTTGGAGGTATTCCAGCCCCTACTCTTTGAATTTTAGTTTCCCCCTCTATTTCTTTGGCTCAAAGTGTCAGGCTCGATGAGATCTTCATGTTACATACGGGTTTTGATGGTCCCATATGCATATTTTGGGCTCCAGGGGGGTAAAATGTGCCCAAAATGACCAAAATTGTCTGGGCGAAATTGTGTCTGGGAGAATGACATTTTGAGTTACAAGCCATGTTGAGGGCTTAATTTTCTACAGAAACAATCTTCATACCTCCATGAAAATCTCAGGTCCAGACTATTTTGACCTGTGGATTAAGAAAATCACATTATCATCTAAATCAGATGTGTCCTTGCTATTGTAGAAGAAGCATACTTATAAGAATTCTTTTTCTGGGCACATGTCTGGGTGAATGACATGTAAGGCCCCATATGCACACTTTTAATGATTTGTGACCTATAGGGGTTCTTTTTTCATCCATTGATGTTGTCATACTAGTAATTGGCATGATCAAGTTGTCATATGAGAAATATCATATGACTAGTGGTGTAAGGAGTAAATACATCAGGCTCATAATAAATAGTGTTATTTCCAGTTGTCACTGGTTTATTCAGCTTTAGGCAACATGTAAGAAATATCAATCATACAGTAGTTAGTATGTAGGTAATTAGTACATACAGTAAACATACAGTAATTTATAAAGTACAATGTTCAGTTCCACTCCACCTGTGAGGTATTAATAATACAGTGTCCAGCATACTTCTAGGTGGGTTCCCACACCTAGCTCCTGACCTGCTGCTTAGAGGAATAATGTAATAATGGATAACTTTACCCTCTGGTGGAAGTCTTGAAGAAGATAGCCTCTGGCCACTAATGGTAGGAAACCAATGCCTGTCTAGCATAGTTTCACCATAGTGCAGTGGTATAGCAGGTAGCAGGAGATGACTGGAGATGTTACCTCTAGAGCGGTTCTTGGTGATGTGTCTTCCTGGAGGTGCAGGCAGGCTATTTGTAGCAAATCTTGGAAAAGCACCTCCAGACTGACTGGAGCCAGCAGCATCTGCCTAACTCTACAATTGTTTGAGGGGACCCTTTCAAGTGTCACAGGGGGACAAAGGGCCCCCATGGACGCCGCTATGGCCCCCATTGTCTTGGTCGGTTCTGCATCTTTAGACCCTCATATCTCGGCCGTTTATGCTTGTATAACCGCCATTTTGGGCATGCGCAGAGCTGAATGTGCCAAGATTATAATGCCCGCTGGATAGGCGCGTAACTCCCGCCGGTTTGTCTGTAGCTCACTCGGAGGTCGATTCAGTCTCCATGGCGTAACTTCCTTAATACTGGGAGTTCAGCCTTGATCTTGGGCTCATTCTGACCGTCTAATTATGGGCTTTCCATAGAATTTTTGATATTTGACCTAGGTCGCTCAGGAGCGACGCTAGAGCGACCGGAAGGTTATGGCGTCGTGCTTATGTAACCCATTGTTCAGTCCTTAGAGTGCTCAGACACTCATGACGGCGTCAGCGGTGCTCAGGCACCCGTGACGGCCGGTTGCATTCACTTACAGGTTATTAATTTGTGCATTGAACCATGAGGTCGCACACTGAGACCCTTATTCTTATTATATTGTGCAGTGAACCATTAGGTCGGACCTTTTGATGTCATAAACTTAGTCTAACTGACTGTGGCTGGTGTGCAGTGGGGCATGAACGCTCTTATGTAAAGTTTGAGCGCTCTTATAGCTCTTAGAACCAACCTATGTATTAATTTCATAGATATTTCTTTGATTAATACAAAATATGTTACAATTTATGGAATAATAAAATGGTATATCATAATGTGCTAGTCAACGCTTCAAAAAACTACACAATCTCATTTTGATGCTCACTACCTGTATTTTAGGAACTAATGAGAGGTTTAAAGCACTCCAGCATTTCATTCATTGGTAATCTATGTGACAATAATTAAATTGGCTGCATTTTCTTTCCTGATTACATTTTTTTGTGTCATACAGCATTCTCTTACTAAGGAAAATACCTGAAAATATGGTATTTCCACCTATTTTTTGTTTCTCACGCAGTTAATATTGTCCATAGAGAGGCAAAACTATATACCCAAATGTAGCCAAACATGTTGTGGACCTGATAGAATCAGAGGAAATCAATTCAAAGTAATCCTTTCAGATTTATAACATAACAAGGCTAAAATGCTGATCTGCTAACAGTTCATGAGAATGACCCATAAATGGGTATAAAGAAAAAGACATAGTAGCACTGCATATCCTAATTCACCAGGATTGGCAAGGTTTCTCATACCTGAGGGTGGTTGTGAGTGGACGTGCTCTGGTCAGTGCTGGCCTGACGTACATGAACCTCTGTCCTGTGTCATATTTCACCTGTCCTCCAATGAGTTGCAGGGAGACAGGCATGGGGATGTTAATGCCCATCCCAGGAGGCAGGGGTGGAGTCACACACACTATCTTCTTAGCCTCACTGTAAAGAAAAAATGGAGTAATTTGTAATGAGAGATTGTTTGTATTGAGAACGAGAGAGAGAGAGAGAGAGAGAGAGAGAGAGAGAGAGAGAGAGAGAGAGAGAGAGAGAGCATTATTGCCAGGTGGAAGTGGAATGTTCTGAATAAATAGCACGTTTTAGCATAAGGATTCCTTGCAAATCAAAGATCGGACTACCTATCAACATCTTCAAGGGCTACAATCAAAGTCCAATCTTCGTCCCATAATGTACACTTTGAAATCGCTGTAATTAGGTACTGGCATTAGTTTCATCTAGTATCTGGATCTTACCGAGATATGAGTGTACACTCTAGGTCACCAATCAGTACAGGCCCCTCTGTTAGGTCCAGGCTACGTCCTGTTATCACTATCTGAGTACCACCCTCTGGGAGCCCCATCAGTGGCTTTATACTTTCAATAATAATCTGCAGAAGATGAAACACCATGTTATGACATATGCCTTAAAAGTATATGTAGCATAATAGTAACTGAAAATGCTGGCTTTTTGCAAGGCAGGACAAAATAGTCCCATTTGTTCAGTCACATCATGGTTTTATGACAAAATTAAATCCATAGGAACTGTTATCACCTTTGGAAAGTACATTGAAGATCATGACTGCTGTTTACACAGTATTTGGCTACCTTTGTAATCAGTCTGTGGCTTATCTATCCCCTGGAATATGATCATTTACTTGGGAAAGTGAATTTATTTCTACCTCCTGTTCTTCATCCCAGGTACATGCACCACTAGCATCTATCTACAAACACAAAATAAAAACACGAGTAGGAAGAGGGACCTAAGTGTACAGTACAAACATTCTAGACCTATCAAATTTAGATAAATTGTTAATGTGCTTTAAGATATTGGGATAACTCAGATTAGCTACATACCATACTTATTTCAAGAAAAATAGGATGAATAGTCTTAAGATGGAGCAGATTAGGTCTAAGACCTAAAAGACCCGAGTTTTTAATGCAATTTTGAATGCTATTTTCAATTCAATTTTCAATATTCAATCAGATATTGACAAATAGTGAGTGATTACTGACATATGTTGATGAACTGCTGACAAATAATGAGCAATTACTAACATGTATTGACTAATTGCTGACAAATAGTGTATTATTACTGATATATTTTTACAATTACTGACAAATAGTGAGTAATAACTAACATATATTGACTAATTGCTGACAAATAGTGTATTATTACTGACATATTTGGACTAATTACTGACAAAATGTGAGTAATTACTGACAAAAAGTGAGTAATTACTAACATAAATTGACTAATTGCTGACAAATAGTGCATTATTACTGACATATTTGCTAACGATGCATCATGCCATCCATAAAAGGGTTAACTGCACATCATTGCCTTCTCTATCAATAAAGGGTTGACTGTGCATCAATGCATCATGCTATCCCTAAGGGGTTAACTGTGTATCAATGCATCATGCCATCCATAAAGGGTTAAGTGCATCAATGCATCAGGTTATCCATGAAGGGTTAAAGTGCATCAATACATCTTGCCATTCTTAAAGGGTTAAATGTGCATCAATGCATCATGCCATCCATAAAGGGTTAAAGTGAATCAATGCATCATGCCATTCATAAAGGGTTAAATGTGCATCAATGCATCATGCCATTCATAAAGGGTTAAATGTGCATCAATGCATCATGCCATTCATAAAGGGTTAAATGTGCATCACCACATCATGCCACTCATAAAGGGTTAACTGTGCATCAATGCTACATGCCATCCATAAAGGCTTAAAGTGAATCAATGCATCATGCCATTCATAAAGGTTTAAATGTGCATCAATGCATCATGCCTTTCATAAAGGTTTAACTGTGTATCAATGCATCATGCCATCCATAAAGGGTTAAAGTGCATCAATGCATCATGCCATTCATAAGTTAATGTGTTGATCCGAAGTACCGGTAATAATAATAACTATATCGTTATATTAATAGACATATTATAACAATAAATATGGAATAATTAAGAAGACATTGGGTTTGGTGAGAATTGATTTTGTCAATACCAATCCTATACATGCCTTTATTAAATAAGACAATAATTTACAATATAATACAATAACATAGCAATATATAGAATAACAATATAATACAATATAATAGTAATATACAGATAATTACAATATCACAGTAAAGTTTAAAATTTCCAGCACCACCCAGCGTGGTGTATGCTGTCCGAGTATATGAAGCCAATTGACGGTTAGTTCCACTGCTGGAGCTTATATACTGGAGGAAAATGTTATGTGTGACGTCATAGAAAATCATGCGCCCAGACAAAGTAGTACCAACGTATCACTAATTAATTACCTGGGAGTATATAGTCCCATAACGGGTTGACTGTGTATCAATGCATCATGCCATCCATAAAGGGTTAAAGTGCATCAATGCATCATGTTATCCATGAAGAGTAAAATGGGTATCACTACATAATGCCATCCATAAAGGGTTAACTGCACATCAATGCATCATGCCATCCATAAAGGCTTAAAGTGAATCAATGCATCATGCCTTTCATAAAGGGTTAAAGTGCATCAATGCATCATGCCATTCATAAAGGGTTAACTGTGCATCAATGCATCATGCTATCTATAAAGGTACAAGGAATTCCAAACCTTGGATGGTGCTATAAAGGAAGTAAATACAACAATCACTGGTACCATTGTGAAGAATGAAAATGACTTGAAAACATTGACTAGCCAGGTGGGTGAGAATGTGTTAAAGTCTAGCAAACATGAAAGGGCTGAATATGCCCATGTAGTATCGTCAATGAAAACTGTCAGGCATTGTACAAGTACCCCTGATCGTAATATTGTCATATATGGTATGGAAACTTACCATGGGCAGAACCTTCTCCCTGTAGTCATGAATCTCTTCAAAAAACTTGAAATAAGATGTAGTGAGGGTGACTTCATTGAAGTTGTTAGAATGAGGAAAGAAACTCCTGTAAAGGAAGGTGATAGGCCTCCTCTTGAGAAGGCACCACTATTAGTGTGTTGTAGCAATGCATCAATCAGGGCCACAATCCTATCAAGAAGGTGGAAACTGAAACCTATAGCAGATGAAATGAACACCAAACTGGGTTTCGCCAAGGACGAAAGTAAAGAAATCAGAGATTCAAAACAGTTGGGCAGGGCAATTGTATTTGCTGCGAAAAAGAAGGGCCTAGGAGCCAAAGTAGAAAAGGATGGGATTGTAGTGCAGGGAAAGCGGTATCATTACACTAAACTAGATGAAGTACCTGATGACCTGAAATCTGATCTATCGTACGGACCTCAGTCAAAACGACCTCAAAACAATGTGAAAAATGATGACATTCAAATGCAGGAGACAGAGCTCGGTATAATCTATCAGGGAACCAATTGTTTCATGTCTAATTGGTACGAATGCAAAATCGAATTTGTTTATAAAGACAAGAAATATGAGTACAGTAGTGTTGAGCAAGGGTACTTTCATATAAGACTACTAGAACTCGATCTGGTGAAGGAGGCTCAAGCTATACTCTTGAAACATGACCCAATTGAAGGTGATGTGCATAAAATTCCGGAAGGACATCCCTTCATCCAATTTGAATCAACCTTGATGGAAAATCTGTTGAAGGCCAAATTTGGTCAGAATAATCATGAGCGTGACTTATTGTTAAATTCAGCTCCCAAAACCTTGATTGAGGCTACTGGGTCACGGAAGTGGGCGTCAGGGTGGCCTTGGGACTCAAAGAAAAATGGTGATCGATACAAGGCTGGACATCAGTACCCAGGTGGAAACCTGCATGGGCGCTTGCTGATGAAAGTCAGGGACTATTATGCTGGTGCTGTTAAAAAATGAAGATAAATTAAGGTACTTTGAAAGTGAACTTACGACATTATAGTACCGGTGATACTGACACTAGTATATCTGACACTAGTATATCTGATATTGACAATGGCGGTCCTCTCAGTAATGGTAGCAGGTGATTCCCGAGCCTGTGGAATGGCTAAGTTAGTTGAGGATGCTCTGAATGATGTGGTAAACTATAGGGTGACTGAATGTGCCCGAGCAAGTAGAAATATATCAGCAATACATCAAAAGGTATTGGAGAAGTTGCACACCGGTCATTTTGACCTTGTTATCTTCCTAGCCGGGGCATGTGATGTTACATCGCTAATACATGTAGATGGTAGAAGGGATGTGTTCTTTCCTTACTCTGATGCACCAACATGCCGTGCCACTGTTGCGGTAAGGCTTAGCACTATGATACACAAATTGAAACTGAGATTCCCAGGTACCAAATACATACTGTGTACTCTCTTTGGTATGAACCTCCAGTTGTTTAATAAAAAGACAACACCTGACCCAATGCAGGATGCTTTGAACAGGAGTATAAAAATGTTAAAGGGGGATGTACAGTATATAAATCAGTTGAACGATGTACCCACATGCAAGGTACATACCTTGTTCCATAAAAACCGTTGGAGCAGGGGCAAAAAGGGACGTAAAGTGGGTAAAGGTCCTAAAATGTCCTGTCAGTATGGGGAAACGAAAATGAGAGATGGCCTACATGCAAATGAAGTAAGCAACAAACAAATTGCATTGAGAATGGCTACGACAATTAAGAAGGTGTTACCTCCACCTGATTTGCACCCTGAGAATCTTGTACCACAAGAAGGTGAGAATGATGATGAGAATGATGAAGACGACATTCTCTGGGATGAGGTAACAAACCAAATCATGAAAATTTGTTTGGGATGATATGGTTAGTGACGATAGACTGTGACTGGACACTGGGTAACTGAGTCTGAGGGATCAGTTCGTTGTTGACTGAACCTTCAAGACCTTCGGGACCCTCATGAACATTTTTGATGTTGTTTCTAAAACTTATAAGTAGATTCTCTGAAATGATAGTCGATTAACATATTATTATAATATTATACTAGTATAATTAAGTAAGGATGTATGAAGATGTAAGTGTTAGTTGAGAAGTAATATGGAATGTATAAAATAATTGTATGTTTAGAATGCCTATTTACTTATACTTTCTTTTTACTTATAAAAGTCATACCATAGACTTATTAAGAATTGTACTAATGAAAGTGATGTGGGTAGTAATAAATCTTATGTTGATAAACGGATCAAATATAACCTTCTTTTCTAAACAGGTAAGACGGTGACTTGGGTGTTGGTGATTTTCTTGGGTGCTTTGGAAGATTTTCAAAAGAGGTGAACTTAAGGGCACTATTGTACAAACAGTCATTTGGTTAATATGTGACAATTTTTGAGACCTTCACTTAGAGGTGAGTAAGAACAGTTTTATTAATCATTAATTTGTTGTTAAATAACATGCCTTGTTGATTTTGTACTGATTAACGTTTTACTTATTTTATGTTGTTTTTGTTGGTTAATGTTTTCTGTTTTCATCCTTTTTAATTGTGGGTAAGTTAAATGGTATGGACTAAATTAATTGTTCTTTGCCCCTATAATAAGGTAGTTATCGATCGGATAAATATGCTTTGATATTTCTAAAAATAATTTTTCTTAAATGTAATTACTATGACTAATTTTTTCTGAAGATGGAGCGGAAATGTTTGCTTGCTTTTTCTTGCCGCTGAAGTTGCTCTCTCTTTTCATTCAATATCCCACACGGCACATTTAATTGGGTAGTCCGTGGGGGGTATTCTGGGATCCCAGTTTGGTAACTCTGGGATCCCTCTATTTATTTGTATATATTTCTTATTATCTTTTTCATTGTATATTTTGTATGTCAACTACCACTAGAGTGAATGATTTTTTGGAGATGAAGGGTTTGAAGATGGTGCATTTAAACACGAGAAGTATGTATAATAAGAGATCTGAAATATTTGATCAATTGAATGGCACTGACATTGTTACAATGAGCGAAACATGGCTGCATGATGACTATAATGATGATATGATACATTGGGAGGGTATGCAACTTTATAGATTAGATCGTAGACGCAAGAAAGGGGGTGGTATTGCTGCCTATGTTAGAAATGATATTATTGTAGATGTAATGATAGATAGGAGCCTGAGTTGCTCAAACAAAGACATTGAATGCCTTGTTTTGGACCTAGATTTTAGAGATGGAAATAAGCTTCAAGTGATTATTGTATATCGCCCACCATCTGGTAAAATGGACCCGTTTTTTGTACACATGTTAAAATTAATGAAGCATGCTGAAAACAACAAAAAAGAACAATGGCTTATGGGAGATATAAACATCAATACCTTGAGAGAAAAGCTGCCAAGTGCTGTTAGGCTGTTGGATTTGTGTCACTTTGAGGGCTATCATAAATTGATACATCAATGTACGAGACCCTATAAGAAAACTATATCATGTTTAGACAATATTCTGACAAACTATAATGATGATGTTACCTCAGGAGTTCTAAATTTTATGGTTAGTGATCACCTGCCTGTATTTAGTGTCAAATGTAAAATGAAAGTTACATATGCAAAGAAAATAATGTATATACGTAGGTACAAGGATTTCAATGAGAATCATTTTAAAGATTGGTTATGTGAACTGGATTGGGACTCGTTTTATTCGTGCTCTGATCCTGAAAAAGGCTGGAGGATGATTCAAGCACATATTGAAGACTTCCTAGATACCTACTGTCCATGGGTGAGAGTAGAATATGTTGACAGGAGACATAGGTGGATGACCCCTGAAATAATGAGCCTTATTTATGAAAGAGAAAATAATGTTGGTTTGTTTCTAAAGACTAGAGATGAACATTATCTAATTGTAACTAGGTCTCTACGTTGTAGAATTAATAGGGCTATAAAGTACTCGAAAGCAGATCAGTCCAAGCTGGCCTTGGAGGATTGTAAAAATAATCCAAAGAAATTTTGGAGAATTGTGAATGGTATATTGAAACCTGAAGTTGATGTTGAAGAGTCTGTGGATTACATGAATACATATTTTTCTAGTATTGGTAAGCAGCTATCTAATGATATGACTGTAAAAGGTTATCCTGAACGCGTTGTTTTCAAGGAACCAGAGGATGCATTTGTACCTTAGTCCTATTCCAAAGGATAGAAACAACAAACTAATCAAAAACTGGAGGCCTATTTCTCTTCTCCCTGTGCCAGGAAAGATTGCTGAAAAAATTACGCATGGTCATATAACAGATGTTACTAATAGAGCTGGTACAACGTCAGTGCGTCAATATGGTTACAGACAAGGTTTAGGAACAGGAGACGCTATATTTGCCTTTTTAAACAAATTATATGAAAATAGAGATAGAGGACACCTATCTTGTGCCAGTTATATTGACCTTAAAAAGGCATTTGACTCTGTACATCATTTATATCTTATTGAAACTCTGGGGGAATTGAGACTGGATGATTGTAACCTCAATTGGTTAATGAGCTATTTGACGGGAAGAAGTCAATTTACAAAAATGGGAAATTATACATCGCAAGTAATGCCAGTTCGTTTTGGAGTCCCACAAGGGTCCGTGTTAGGACCTCTGTTGTTTATTCTTTTTGTAAATGATATTGGTACTGTGCTACAAAATTGTGATTTTTATATGTATGCTGATGATCTAGTTTTACTAACTTCTGGTTGCAGTGCTGATAGGGCCCAAGGAAAAATGCAGAGTGCTTTAGATAGTATACTGTCCTGGTTTATATCAAAAAGATTAACGATAAATATTGATAAGTCCAAAGCGGTCTGGTATGGTAGTAGTCATAAGTTAAATAGGATGAAAGTACCTTCACTTAAAATTGTTACTACTGAATTAGAGGTGATTGAGAACTATTGTTACCTAGGCCTAAAAATAGATAAGACCTTGAGCTTTAATAGTGCATTGAAGGATCTTAATTCTAAAGTAAGCCATAGACTGTTCAGATTTAGTAAACTGAGGCATAATTTGACTGAAAATGTGGCTCTTACTGTCTATAAAACTACTATTATGTCATTATTTGATTATGCTAGTTTTGTATTTGATGGTGCAAATGAGGACTGTCTTAAAAAATTGGATCGGCTTCAGCTGAGAGGTCTGAAGATTGTATTTAGGGTTAGGAACCTGTCTGAGGCTGAGATGTATAAATTAGCTGATATACCAACTTTAAAGAGGAGAAGGGAGGTAATGCTATTGTGTTACATGTTTAAACTTGCAAAGAATCCTGAATATCTTGAGAATGAACCAAGGAAGCCTGGTCTAAGATCGGATAACAATGTAAAGTTCAAAGAATACACTGCTCAAAATCATGGTTACAATAAATCACCTATGCATCGTGGTATAACCTTATGGAATAATTTAGGAAGCTGGTATCAGCACAGTAAAGACAAGATTACATTTAAAAAGAGATTATCTGGCATAACTGACCTGACTAAAGTCAGTAAGAATCCCGTTAACATGGATGATTGATATGTTTTAATGAGGGAGCTGTTGTAATGACTACCCCCTCATGTAAAGTAGGAGCTGTTGTAATGACTACTCTTACTGGACACTGAGTATGTTGCCTAATCTTGTAAATCTAGTAATGGTTGTCGTATGGTTATCGTGTGCTGCAATGTCATTGTTTGTGGGAGCTGTTTTAACGACTACACCCATTGACAATCTTAACTGCTTATTTTGCCGAAGTCACTTAATAACTACATACTTCAAATCTTGTATTGTCTTACTCTCGTATTCTATACTAAATGTAATTAGTAATGAAGCATGTTTTGAGCCCGCTTTACCCTGTTATCCGCTGTGTCACTTTTGTGTGGCCGTTAAGTCCTATGGAAGTCTTGTTTTTGTGTACATAATATATATATTCTCTACTTGTTTGACCTCATTTCATCATGTACATTCATATATGTCATAATGTGAAAATAACGGAATTTGTAAGAGATGAATTGGATGAGGAATCACCTTTATTGTCATTATCCACTTTTGTTAAATTGTGTCGGACAATAAAATTAATTTTCAATCCTCAAAAAAGGGTTAACTGTGCATCACCGCATCATGCCACCCATAAAGGGTTAAATGTGCATCAATGCATCATGCTATCCATAAAGGGTTAAATGTGCCTCAATGCATCATGCCATCCATAAATGGTTAAAGTGCATCAATGCATCATGCCATTCATAAAGGGTTAACTGTGCATCACTGCATCATGCCATTCATAACGGGTTAACTGTGCATCAATGCATCATGCCATTCATAAAGGGTTAAAGTCCATCAATGCATCATGCCATTCTTAAAGGGTTAAAGTCCATCAATGCATCATGCCATTCTTAAAGGGTTAAAGTGCATCAATGCATCATGCCATTTATAATGGGTTAGATGTGCATCAAGGCATCATGCTATCCATAAAGGGTTAAATGTGCCTCAATGCATCATGCTATCTATAAAGGGTTAGATGTTCCTCAATGCATCATGCTAGTGGAAATATCTGGTTGTACTCCAAGCTCTAACATGTCACAAGACGTAATTAAGCTGGCTGGCACCAAAGGTATTCATATTGTTCACTTGAACGCCAGAAGCCTAAGGGCTAACTACCCTACTATATGTACAGAACTGTATAATGATAAGATTGAAATATTTTCCTTCTCCGAGACATGGCTAAAATGTGAAGACCCTGAAACTTCATATCAATTTTGTAATTATACTAGATATAGATTAGATAGACAAACTCTGGATGGTAAGGGTAACATTAAGACCGGAGGTGGATTATGTTTCTATATAAGACATGATATATCACATGACTACTGTGCCTTTGAACATCTAAACCTTTCTGAGGAACATATTGAAATTCAAAATATTCTAGTTAATAAGGATCATATGAAACCTTTAATTGTATTTAATGTATACAGACCACCAGAGGAGGGTCTTAAACAGATGTTCATCGACTCACTCTTAAATATCCTTGACAACATTAATAATATTAATAATTATGAAATTATTATTATGGGTGACTTCAACTTTAATATAAGGGATGACAATGACATGGTTAATCAATTGTTAAACAAAATGAAAAGTCAAGGTTTCATGCAAGAAATTAAACAATCTACTCGTAAAAACGCTATACTTGACCTGGTCTTCACAAATTTAAGAAGAAACTACATCCAGACGGGAATTTTGGAATCTTATATATCTGACCACCTTCCTATTTACCTAGTTAGAAAGAAATGGCATATTAAACCTGACAAATTAGAGATTACTGGCCGTTCTTATTTGAAACTTTCTGATGATATCTTGTTTGCCAAATTTGATAGCTTTGACTGGACTGCATTTAATCAGACTAATAGTGTAGATACTGCCTGGGATGAATATGAAAAAGCAGTTCGTTCAATCCTTGATACTTATTGTCCAGTACATAAATTCACTGTTAATAAACTAAGAGATCCATGGATTACCCCTCAAGTTATTGAACTTATCAGAGATAAAAATTCTAAATTAAAGGCAGCACGGAAATCAAAAGATGAAAATGACTGGAAAATTGCTGATAAATTAAGAAATAAATCTAATAAATTGGTCAGTAAAGCACAAAGATTATTTTATAAGGAACAAACAGAGATATACAAAAATGACCATCGTAAATTTTGGAGGGTTATAAATAAATTGATCCCAGGTCATGAAAATAGAGCGGGTGATATAAATTTGGTGGATCATGAAAATCCTAATACAACCATCCCCAGAAATGATACCCCTGACTTTATCAATGAGTACTTTTCCAACATTGGACCAAAATTAGCTACTAACATGCACATACCCTGGAAAAGCTATGATCCGCCGACTGATAATTTCATAACAAACTTTCATACCAATGTTCAAGAAGTCAATAGACTGGTTCATGACATTAATCCACTCAAATCTTCAGCAATTGACCAGATATCATCCAAAATTTTAAAGAAAGTCTTCTCACACGATCCCAATAAACTTGTTAAAATCTTTAACCTATCCTTTGCAACAGCCACTATACCGGTCAAATGGAAAATTTCCCAAGTTACCCCTATTCCTAAATCTGGAAATTTGAAATTAGTAAACAATTATAGGCCTATCTCTTTGATCCCCTTACCCTGTAAATTAATTGAAAAAATTGTTCACAATAGATTATATGGTTTCCTGACGGATGAAAACATTTTGACTAAATTTCAAGGTGGTTTTCGCCCAGGCTTCAGCACTGTTGACACCCTTGCTAAATTCACTGATGATATTAAGAGAGACCTTAACATAGGTAATTCCACTATTGCTGCTTTTATAGATTTGAGGAAAGCTTTTGACACCGTGGACCACTCTGTTCTTCTTATTAAACTTCATAACTATGGTATAAGATCCGACACATATCATTGGTTTAAGAACTATTTATCTGATAGAAAACAAATTGTTAAAGCAAATGATATTGCTTCTGAAATGTATAGTGTAATTTGTGGTGTTCCTCAAGGTTCAATATTAGGTCCGTTGCTTTTTTTAGTATATGTCAATGATGTAATCAAATGTATAAAAAACTGTAAAATCAGGTTATATGCTGATGATACTGTGATCTATGTTTCCCATAATAATTTTGAAACTGCCAAAATGGGTCTACAGGAAGACCTAGAAATGTATAACACTTGGTGTGAACAAAATAAGTTATCAGTCAATATTGCTAAAACCAAAATAATGATTTTCTCATCTTGTATTATGAAACTCAACACTTTATCAGCCAATATCACCATGAATAATACTCTGTTACAAGTTGTACCTAGTTACAAATATTTAGGAGTCATATTGGATCCCTTACTAAACTATAGTCTACATATCAAAAACCAGGCTAAAACAATTGCCCATAAAACTTACCTACTATGTAACCTAAGGAAATATATTGACACTAAGCTATCACTCAGAATTTTTAAAACCACTATTTTACCATATATGGACTATGCTGACATTATCTTCCATACCACTTATGAAAAATATCTGGAAATGCTCCAATATGCTCAAAACCGATGCCTTAAGATTTGTCTAAATGTACCTCATCTCACCAACACTCGTTATATTCACCATATATCAAACTGTAATTTTTTATCTGATAGAAGACAAACGCATTTATTGAACTATATGTATACAAGATCTAGATGTATTGAATATATAGACCATAGACAGATTAGAACAAGACAACATTTGGCTCCTACTTGCAAGATATTATTTCCTAATACTGTATCTTACATGAAAAGTATTGAATACTTTGGTGCCACAAGTTGGAATGCTCTCCCAATAACCCGTCGTAATACTGAAACATTATCAATCTTTAAATCCAACAATAAAAAATTATTACGAGAACTAGTCCCAAAAATTGGGTGAGCAGCACAACTTTAAATCTATTATATTATATCGATTGATTATTAAATTCTGAGTTGTTTCCACTCCCTCTCGTCCCTTAGATCACTATAACAGGTAAATTGTATTTGCACTATACTCATATTATTATTTTGTACTATATTGGTACATTCACTTTCTATCTCTTCATGTGTGTCAATCCTATCCAAATATAAGCAATCATTTTTAGGTAGGACCTGAAATATCAACCCATACACCCTACGTGGTGGGGATGAGGTCCGTCACCTTCTTTGGTCTCAGTTTGGGTTTCTTTTATATATTTCCACATGTAATTGTCGCTATACCTGTAAACTGAGCAAATAAAGAGAACTTAACCTAAAAATCTATGAAGGGTTAGATGTGCATCAATGCATAATGCCATTCATAAAGAGTTAAATGTGCATCAATGCATCATGCTATCCATAAAGGGTTAAATGTGCATCAATGCATCATGCTATCTATAAAGGGTTAAATGTGCATCAATGCATCATGCTATCTATAAAGGGTTAAAGTCCATCTATGCATCATGCCATTCATAAAGGGTTGACTGTGCATCAATGCTACATGCCATCCATAATGGGTTAACTGTGCATCAATGCATCATGCTATCCATAAAGGGTTAAATGTGCATCAATGCATCATGCCATTCATAAAGGGTTAACTGTGTATCAATGCATCATGCCATCCATAAAGGGTTAAAGTGCATCAATGCATCATGCCATTCATAACGGGTTGACTGTGTATCAATGCATCATGCTATCTATAAAGGATTAAAGTGCCTCAATGCATCATGCTATTCATAAAGGGTTGACTGTGTATCAATGCATCATGCCATCCATAAAGGGTTAAAGTGCATCAATGCATCATAGGGAAGTATGTGCGGCCCCTGGACAGCCTGCTTATCCTGTGCACCTTAGAGGGTTAAAGTAAAGTACTCAGAACATGGACAAGTATTATGCGTGTACACCAATACCCACCTCTATTACGAGGTGATTGGGAGGTGTGTGTGTGGAGGGGGGGGGTGTAGACTGTAGACACATGGGGTGTGTGGTCATCAGACCAGAACGAAATTGTTTATCAAGAAGGGAGCCCACCAAAGGCTGTGCTTGGGTAGACCTACCATAAATCGACCAACACTATACAATACCTATATGATTTACAATTTTTTTCCATAGTAATATGCACAATATACCAAATTGATTTCCAAGTTAATCCACAGTACTTTGCAATGGTCAATTTAACATTAATATGTATACAATACCATTGCAAATTTAAAAAAAACAATTTCACATAAAATGGGCAGTGGTCGATTTATGGTGCACATTACCCCTATACGCAAAAAGCTTCGATGAAAACGTGTCCACTAGAAGTAGACCCGAGTTCGGAACTCGGGTCTAATAAAGGTAACTGATAATGAAACGATAAGATATGGAAAAGGATCAACAAAGTTCTATAAAACTAGCCTTGTCTGCCAGGTAAGATAATTCAATTTTCAGTTATTTTCATTTAATTTTTGCTGTGCAACAAGAAATGGTGCTTTTATCTCAAACATCTACCTACCCTCCAAGGTACTCCGTCACCATGTGGGGTGCACTCATCATTTCCCGAGAAAACGTCCCTGTAAATGAATTACAGGTTAACCCTATCACATGCTTTTTCAATTGTATAATGGCTACAGGAATCAAAATATAAAGTACATATGTAATTCTCAGTTTTTGAGTTGAATGATTATGTTTTGTTGCATTAGCTAGCATGTATAAAATTATAATCATGTCTGATGTACTAGTTCTTATGTTAGTAAGTATGCACAAAGCAAAGGTTCAAAAGGTGAAAACTTAATTTGTAGTACCATTTGGCAAGCTTTACTTACACAAATTTATTTGTGAAAATACCCAATACTGTATTGAGCCCATCCTTTATGTATTGCTGTGATTCGTACGTGAGTTGACATATACAATCAGCAGCATCAGAACCCGAGTCTGCCTGCACCCACACCTAAATGGTTAAATAGACAGGTAGGTTGACATAGTCTGTCTGCATCCACAGCTAAAGGTTTAAATGTACAGATAAGTTAACATAGTCTGTCTGAATCCACACATAAAGGGTTAAATCTAGAGATAAGTTAACATAGTGTGTCTGCATCCACACATAAAGGGTTAAATGTACAGATAATTTAACATAGTGTGTCTGCATCCACACATAAAGGGTTAAATCTACAGTAGGGTGACATAATCTGACAGTTATTAGCGTTAGGTCTAAACCAGGTGAGCCAATGAGCATTATAGATATCACTAGGACGAGCAAAGATTTGGCAGCGATCCAATGAAAATCCCCTGAATAAAGCAGTTTCATTTAAGCATTACATGTATGGAAACCATGCAGCATTTTAAGAGGCATGATTATAGAAGTCTACATTGCCATAATCTCCCGCGTATAAGACGCACGTTTTAGGATTTTATCAATAAAAAAATGGAAAAAAAGGACTTGCATTGAAATGGATTTTCAAAATTTTAAAAACTATGTGTAGCTAAATTCTATATCAATCCTTGTTGACCTAATCAAAGAGAAACACAAAGTTCTTTTTAAAACTGTTCAGCCCTACCTCTTTGCCTGCTACATGATACAATAGTACTAGGACACTACTGGCATAGTCCCTCCAGGCGTTCTGCTGGAGGTAGTTGGTGAATGTCCTCAGAACTCCAGGGCTTGTTGTGCTGATTCTACAGGAATTAAGATAAGCCAATTTAGTGTTAATAGAAGCAGGACACAATGTGTTAAACCAAAGTGGAAATTCATCCTAAACCTCATACAGAAAGGGATTAGAAATCAAAATACTTCTTACATGTATTCAGTTGGTGGTCAGTCGGGAGGAGTTGTTAGAAGATCGGAGATAGGAGATAAGATAAGGGTCCAATTGAGGCCTTCTACTACTGACCCCTGGTTTACAAATCTCTCTATTTTTCTTAAAGAGGTAATTTCTATTATGAAGTAGGCTGCTTTTTTTCTTCTACATTTCCTCAAGTTTAGATTCCTGATTTGTTTTAGATTTTTTGTAAATTTTTCTTCCAACTTATCAATGGTTTTGTGACTTTGAGAAATTCCTCTGTCACTTTCTATTACCCAGAGGTTTAGAGCCCCACTGCCTCTGTCCACATCACCCTCCCGCCAGGGGAGGTTTCAGAAACGACTGACCTAGGCCTGTATTTATAAAACCACACTTTCACTAGAGTGTTTATAGTCCTAGACTCTTAAAGGGATGAAAAGAACTGTACACCTACCCATTTTGTAGAACCTTTGGTACCACTCCTACCATCACAGCATTAATAGTTCCTATACCAGGTAATGTATTAATACGCCTGTCCAGTTCATCCGCTGGAAGCAGAAAATAATGTTATACAAGCTTAGAGGCATACACCTAGCCACCTGGGGATGGGGGCGTGATAAAGCGCCCTTCTCCCACCATTGAGGGTCTCTTTCTTTTAAAGCGCCCTCTCCCCCTTAGTTTTAAATGTCACTAAAGACATTTTCATCTAGCCCGACTTTGGTTGAGCATAATGTGTACCTCTATATTCATACACTTGCCTTATGTAAGGAACTCAATTAGAAATCCATGATATGAAAGTATTATTGTATTCATAGAAATTATGATATAATAACCCTATGAGATATTCATTAAATTATCCATTTGTATGTCTTTGTATTCCTTTGTATGAAAATGGCACATTCAATTTCTAATAAATGACTTATAAGGCTATACATGTATGTATAGGTGTATATAGTGTGTAGCATGTAATGTTACATGTAGAGTTAAATATCTAGAATGTTAGGTACATTTACATACAATGGTGACTAAGACACCCCATAACTTACCTTCCTTCTTGGTGAGATATCCCCCTGGGTCACACACCCAAGACTCCCTCTCTCTTCCACAAGCCTCAAAGTCCACTCTGGGATCAGGGAATGTCTCCTTAGTAAAACCAATGGACTGTGCAGCCCATATGTGGGATATACTGGTGATAGTCAATGTGATAAGAACACTGATAGTATGATATGCTGCCATAGTGTAGTGTCTATCAACCCTCTATGCCCCTGGTAGGTTTGTAAATTCCTACAGGCAGGTATACGTGTGTACATTCACGGGGAGACAGGGGAAATAGAGCAGAGCTTAGTTCCTTGTAGGACTATGCCTATTCACAATGTAATGGCGTGGTGAGGGGGAAAAGGAGTATCACATATATTAACATAGCTATTATGTCTCTTTTGGTTGAGAGCCATGGGCAATTGAATGGGGAAAGGTCCCTCCGTACATAATTATTTCTCCTCTAAAAAACTGCAATTTTCATGGACCCTTTTAGATGCTCCCCTTCCTCACTACCGGGTGGTAAACATACCCCTCACTCTCTTGTTTACAAAATGGTAGGTGTGAAATATAAAATCACTTCTGAAGTATGTAGACACTTACACCTCTGAAGTCATGGGTACTATTCGCAATAAGGACACATTCCAAGAGAATTGAGCTGTTTAAATGTAATCCAAAGACCACATCAGTGCTCCAACATGAATCTCAGATCAAATTTCCTTTACTTTCCCTGACCAAAAATGATTATTTTCCCTGTCCAATTAACCATGGGGAGGAATATGACATACTAATGTTTAACAATAAACCCATGCCAATGTTCTTATTCAATCAAGCAATAATAAACACTGCTGAGAATTGTCGAATATCATAGGGCCTTGTCTCAGATCAAATTCATGTGATCCACTTTGCAAAATTTATAATTTAAACTAGACTTACCTTGGTAAAAGGTGAAGTTTGACTTAAGGTTTATAAGGGTTGCTAGACTGCCGACGAAGAGAACAACGGAGAGAAGGAGTCATGTGATACCATCCCATAATGCATCAGTATTTAAAGCTAGCTGGGTAACAAGGTAAATCCCAAATAATGGGTCTTCAGGTAAACCAGAAGTCCACCCAGAGAACAACGGGGTGAGTGAAAACTTGATCAAATTGAGTGGGACCGTTGTTCTCTTCATCGGCAGTCTAGCAACCCTTAGGAACTTTAAGTCAAACTTCACCTTTTACCAAGGTATTTCTTGTTTAACTTATAAAGTTTATGTCTTGTTGCTATGCCAACAATGTTCTCACAACAGAGATTTGAAAGCTGCTTTGTTACCCAGCTAGAACGACAACATAGAGATGTGTAATTACCTTATTGTCTGCTGGAGGCCATGGAGAGCACTGTAGACCAGTATGTGCTGTCATGGTCCTTGTGGATGGACCTTTTGTAGAACTTAGCAAAATTCAATGCATTGGTCCATCTGCCCTGTTTCAGGATGTAATCCACAGGTAGTTTGCTGTAATCCGCCTTAGATACCGGGGCTCCTCTGGTGGAGTGTGCCTTGAAGTATTTGGGGACACCTGCTTCCCAATGACGTATTTTATCCATCTGGATACAGAACTACAGTCAATCTGTTTTTTAGTAATACATAGTGACAACCAAAGTTGGTCTTTGCCACCTTCCCTGAAGGGTTCTGTCACTTTAAGATATCTCCTTAAAGTCCTGTAGGGGCATAATGCCCTGTTCTCAAACTTGTAGACATGAAACCTGTCTAAAGGTTTTCCTTCCTCGGTGTGTTTCAATTGTTTGTCTACCGGTAGTATTACCTCATTGTCAGTAAATATTATTGAGCTGGTTTTAAAGGCATGTAATGTTTGTGCCCTTTGAGCTGTTGCTAGTGCCAGCAGTAACACGGTTTTGTATGCTAACTGGTTATAACTTAAGCTTTCCGGTGGATGCCAAGACTTAAGCATAGTCAGTACTATGTCTACGTCCCAAGTGTGAGTATAATATAGCCTTGGGAAACTCCTTTGAGTTGTCTACATACGTCTGGATGTGAGCCTAGGGTTCTCCCGTACTGATCTAACTCTACATAAGCAGAAAGCACACATCTAGCTGTGTTTATAGTGGTGTATGCTAATCCTTCATCGTAAAGGCTAGAAAAGAAGTTCATTGCTTCTATGTGTGTGGGTTTTATGGGGTGTACCCTATTTTCCACACAATACTTTGTCCACTTTTCCAAATACACATTGTATTGAGTTTCGGTGCCTTTGGTCAATGTATAGCCGGATGGTAGTGTGCATGGCACTCTAAGTCTGTAGTGCTCACTCTAGATCCTCCATGCAACAAGGTCTAAGTGCCACAGATCCCCTGTGACTGGGTTCCTCAGTGGTGTCGTGGGGAGTCTCGCCGTACCATGCCCTCTGCTAGGGCCTTCTGTACAACTCTCAGGTTTAGGATGAAAGGAGGGAAAGCATAATAGTCATTAGGCCAAGGCAAAGACAGTGCATCTGTATCAGCTGCCCCTGGGTCAGGTAGTCAGCTGTAATAGCTGTTCTAGTTTGAATGCTAGTATTGAGGCAAATAGGTCAATACTGTGATGTCCCCATTCCATTTGAACCTGTTCAAAGCTTGAGCCAGGTATTTCCCACTCAGTGAGCCCTGCAGTTCTAGACTCCTTGTCTGCCTCCTCATTCTCTTTCCCTGGAATGTGGGCTGCCTTTACCCATAGGTCTCTGTCTTTGCAGAATTCCCATATGGGTTTTGCTATGTCATCACAGGGTTGGTTTTTAGATCCTCCTTTGTGATTTACATAAGCTACTGCTGTAGTGTTGTCAGATAAACACCTGATCATCTTACTACAATACGGTCAAAAATCATAGAAAGTGTGCATATGGGCCTTACATGTCATTCGCCCAGACATGTATCCAGAAAAAGAATTTTTATAAGTATGCTTCTTTTACAATAGCAAGGACACATCTCACATAAATGATAATGTGATTTTCTTAATCTACAGGTCAAAATAGTCTGGACCTGAGATTTTCATGGAGGTATGAAGATTGTTTCTGTAGGAAATTAAGCTCTCAACATGGCTTGTAACTCAAATGTCATTCTCCCAGACACAATTTTGCCCAGACAGTTTTGGTCATTTTGGGCACATTTTATCCCCCTGGAGCCCAAAATATGCATATGGGAGCATCACCACCCATATGTAACATGAAGATCTCATCCAGCCTAACACTTTGAGCCAAAAAAATAGAGGGGGAAACTAAAATTCGAAGGGTAGGGACTGGGATACCTCCAAATTCGTCATATGCAAACCTTCTATGATTTTCGACCATACTCTTTGGCATACATTTGAAGGCCAAGCAGTACTGCCATACTCTCCCACTTTTTTAAACGTTTTTTCAACCAATTTTCAACCAATAATTCAATGGGGAAACCAATAAAAACATTTTTTAACGTTAAAAAAACGTTTTTATTCCAAGTGTTAGTGTGGTTTTCCCTCTCTTTGAGTGACCATAAGCCCCTTGTTCTATCTGCCCCACACACCGCTCCCCATCCATTGTCTCAGGAGTCAGTTATGATTGTGGTCACAGGCTTTTGTAGTCTGATTTTTCTACTCCCTGTGTCTAGTCTTTCTAACCACCACAAGATGTCTTCTTGACCCTCATGGGAGATTTCCATCTTTGCCTCAAAGTTACCTCTTTTTCTGGCTAGAGCTCTAGTCTTGTCTGACTCAAGACGTCTATAATGGGCTTCCCCATAATCTAGGCCTTTAGGGTAGTCTACCATTAGACCCACTAGTCTTGCTACCTCTCTGATTACAACCTTGCTTTTATTCAAGAGTTGTTGTGCTAGGTCTTTAAACTTTTTGACCTTTTCTTCAGTAGGTTTAACCATCATAGTGGTGGTGTCTATGACATTCCCAAGGAAAGTGAGCTTTTTGGTTGGTGTGACTACACTCTTGTTTGGGTGAATTTGAACCCCAGGCTTACCAACAAAGACTGTAGTTTGGCTATGGTGTCAGCACATTGTTGTGCTGTTTCCCCCATAATGAATGTATCATCTATGTACCCAAAACAAGAATGGCCTTGTAAAGGCTGGTTTTAGGACCTTAGTGAAAGTTCTTGGTGCTTGTGCTAGTCCATTTGGGCTTCTTTTTGTGGTGGTTGGTCTTGTGTTTGCGCTTGTGCTGCTTGTCCTTTTTGTATGTGTTGGACGAGTACTCCCCAGCATGTGAGTGCCTGTTCCTCCAGTCACTGGGCTGGTGCTTTTTGAACTTGTTGACATTTTTTTCTTCTTTTTCAAGTTTATCCATGGCTGATATGATGTCATCGCTGACAGTCCTAACTTTAGGACGTCACGTCGCAGGTTTGTCATGTCTGACATGGTCCTGGTCATGACAATGTTAGCATCACAGGCATTGATGACTTACTTGGCGAACTTTTCTTGTCACATACAGCAGGGTCAGTGTTCTGCTTAGCCCATATTTTAAACTCCTCCATGGTGGCAGCTTGCCTAGCCATGGCTGTCATAGTGGCAAACATGTTGGTCTGAAGTTCAGCCATGCGTTTCTCCAGCGCGCATGCATTTGCTGAAGCAGCGCGCTTTAGAGAGTGGTTCAGGTGGGGCACTCCTCTTAACTCCGACTCGTTTGCTAGTCTGTGGGAATTATCCCTCTTTTCTTAAATGATACTGAGATCAAAGAGGGCCCACAAGTCCTTTTCAAGATGCTAACGAATCTCTCCGGAAGATCTTCGCTTGTAGGATCCCCTGCTTCTAGCTGAACCTCAATGCTCTCGTAGTAAGCATACAGGTCTTCCCCGGAATCTGGGTCACCGCCATCTTGGCTGGTGTTATGGTCAGCGCCTTGACCATCGCCATCTTGGTCATCTTCATTACTACTGATGTTGTCTTTTTTGCGCTTCCCAACCATATCTTTAACCACGGTTTTGACCGTTGAATGAATAGTTCCCTTCAACATAGTCATCATCTGAGCCATTTGCTCAGTAGACAGTGACACTGCCTGTGTGGTAGTGGTGGTAGTGACGGTAGAGGTTTCCCCCTGGTCAGTGTTGGTCGTTGCACGTGTTGACCTTCTGGTCATGGCGACTGACTCGGAACGGCTCGAGAGCACTCGGTGGTTTTGGTCCTAAAAAGCAGCTTAAACAAAGTCTGTTTATGCCAAAAGGAAGCCAACTTGACTGTTGGGACTTAACCAACGGTTATTGAAAGTTTGTAGATATTGTAGATTTCTGGAAGAAATTGATGCAAATAACCCTACTCTGGGATGTGTGTGTAGCTGCTGCGGGATCGCACACTGAACTGATGCATTTCTCTCCGTTGTGAGAACTTCATCGGCATAGCAACCAGACATCATAAACTTTTCCCAGACCTTACTGAACACATGGCCAAATGTGACCCATCTGGAGAAAACGTGCATCGGGGAGGGGGGGATAGTTCTGCTCTTGGCCAATCTAAGATGGTAGATTCACAGGTATTGAAGGTGTTCGGTATTCTGAGATTGGTATGCAGATAAACTTCCCTCCTCATCCCACATAAGTCGTAAATTACTTTCTCTATGCAAACTTTAGCATGTTTTACCCTTTTTTCCTGGGGGGGTAAGTCTTACTCAGTTAACATTATCCCAATTGGCAGGGAAAAATAATTTATTTTTTTTTTTACGAATCGGGATGTAGATGTGAAGTTTTCAATAGGGTGCAATGCGTAATATTCATTCCTAATCAAATTACCGTATTCATTCTAATAAGCGCACCTGCTTTGATAAGCCCAACCCCCCCCCCATTTTTTGGGTCCATCCCTGGTGTAAAAATCAGTGAAATGAAGTGTAAATATCAAGATTTATAGGGCAAAATCAACGATTTTGGGACTTTTGGGGATAAGCTTTTAGAAATATAGGGCAGCAATGTGCATTGCTCGTAACTCAAAAAGAAATAAAATTTAAATTTTTTGGCAGATGTTATGTACCATAAATTCTTTGATTTGAGGTTCATATCATATTTGAATCAAATCAAAATTGTAGTTTATTGCAAGGTCAGTAATGCAGGTAATGTTGCTTGTATCAGAGAATTTAAGGTAATTGCAGTTAGTTAGACTCTGCTGTCCCAAAGCTCTGGCCCCTTTATACTTGATAGTCTTTACCATTACATTGTTTCTCCAGAATTAAAATCAATAGCCTTAAGCAAGTCTAGTTTGTGGTCTGACATCAGCACTCCCATTCACAGACAGGAACCAACTCCAAGCAGGTGTTAAGTAGTGTTATAGTCCTTTACTTTCACAAGACATCTGCTTGGAGGACCAGATGCTACTCACACAGGTTATTCACACCACCAAGCCACTATTCGCATAACTCCCACCAAAACTGCGCTATTTGCACCACATTGCCAAAAAAGGCAGGAAAGTTGATACATGGATCAACATCATATACCTTCACCATTGGAGGTAAAAAGTGTCTTATGGCTGCCAACCAACTGACTCTGTAGAATGTAGACAATTCCTCAAAATATACAATAGTTGATACTGAAATACCTTTTCCTGCAAGACCCCTACATCTCCTTCTTTAATGACACTACAAATTCAATAAGTAATTCTGCCTCTTATATATAAAATTTTCATCTTTTTTTAAACTTATTCGCACCACCAAAATGAGAGGACCCTAGTCGTCTCCTATAACTCTTTCCGAGTTAATCAATACATCTAATAAGGTTTTGAGCATCTAACAACTAATTTTCTGCACATGTGTGCTTATTAGAATGAAAACGGTACAGCCTCTATAGCGGGAGCTCTACTACGCGACACTCGCAACAGCGAAAATCTTACTCTTTGTTCTGTGTGGTTATGTTGATGTTTGGCATTGACCTGGTCAGCGAAGAGGATACCCCAATGTATTGCAAAGTGTCAACAATAACAAATAAAACAAAGGAAAGACTGCCACATGTAATGCTGCCGCATATGTGCCGCTAGTGGAGCGTGGGCATATGAGTACTTAACTAATTCAGAATACTGTAAATCAATAAACCAGAAACCTTAGTTTACAAAACAAATTCGTTTATTTGATCTCAGATATGATGTTAACATAAATGTGAATGGTGGCTGCATTAACCCTCTTGTTCCACATTATGAGATGATATTAAGGGCGGCACATTAACTCGTTTGATGTCATGGGATTTATCGAATTATATTAAAATGGCAGAATTTTTACCATATGCTCATGCATAACAATGCGTTTTTATTTTAGAACAAGAAAGTGAAAAATACATGGTATTTTTATATCTTTAGTCTCAAATATGAATACCTGGTAATGGACCAACATTTCACTTTCTGCACAAAATAGACAATATTTATTTAGATGAGAACAAATCTAGACTTGGTAATAATTTGTCACTAATGGGTTCTCCTTATCAATGCAGTCATTTTTGTGTGCGAATCCAAGGGCATTTACCCTGTTCTCACTTTACATCACAAAACAATAAAACAGTCAATGAATTGCTGATTCATTTCAGTTAAGCTTACTAGGCTTTTAGGCTTACTAGGCTTATTTGTTATTCTTCATCTAGATTTCTCATGTAGATCCCAAATAAGATAAAATGCCCAATCTACACTCAAAGGATAAGGTTTTACTCTGAGGATGTTTTTTGTGACATTGTGATAATTTATACAATTTGGCGATATTGAGACTTATTTTTACATTATTAAAGAGTAGTACATGGGGTGCATGTACCTTTTTCCACATTGTAAATTATTTTGATGGTTATGTCCAAGATAGACAAAATACGATGGTAATTTTTACATTGTACAATTTGAATGTCATGTCAAGGATACAAAAATCATTGTTTACGTTCACTATATACATGAATGACATGTCATGATGTCTAAGATAGGCAAATCATGCTCACATTCACATTGTTTAATTTGAAGGACATGTATATATTCACATTTTCCCATTTGAAAGACATGTCCAAGATAGACAAACCACTTTCAATTTCCCATTGTCAGATCCATATTTGAAGAGCATGTCCAAGATAGACAAATTATGATGTTCCCGTTTGTGCCCAAGATAAGACAAAATGATAACCTTTCACCTTGTAAAACACAATTTTGAGGAATGTGCACATATCAGACATTGTGGCTCAGATTTTCACACCATACAACTTGATGGCCACGTCCAACCAGTATATCGATATACAGATGCCGATTTTATGCCACACAATATGGCAGTCATATTTTCAATTGAGACATTAAAGTTTTACTTTTACAGAGCACAATTTTAATTCAATTTCTGCTGTTTACTCAGTACAGTATCCATTTCAACACTGGCTCTTATTTACATGTCTAAACCCCAAGTCTGCATCATAATTCGCACATTCATACTTTACCATTCTATGGTCATGTCTGCAATAGACATTTTGATTTTCATTCTTACACAATACAATTTGCAGATACTAAGGTCTTACCCATACAGTACTTTTGACCATTATGACATCAGTTTTCTATAAATCTGCCATACATCATCACACTTTTAGCCATCTTCACTCTCTGTCCCTTTTAGAGATTTGTCACTTTAAGATCTTAGTTAATGTCTTCGACTTCCAGTTATTCAGGGATACAGATGAAATGAAGCTCTTGGCAGTTGTATGAAACATGAAGTAATTATCATTTCCATATGAAATACATGTAATTGACTCTTTCTTTGTCCATTGTTGCAACAGCAGCAAAATGAACTCTTAGCATATTTGGGGAAAATGGTACGTAGTGCGGTAGCCTTGATAAGGGCCTTAGCGCTTATAGATTTCAACCTAACTGTATGCCGGCTCTCATTCAAGACTTACTTCTTCATTTCAATTCTACTTTTCTCTCCCATTTCAATGCTTCTTTATTACGACTTTATTCAAGACCGGCACTCATTCAAAGACGGGACAACGTTGCAGGCCTTAGGGATATAAAAGAAAAATTATCATCCTATTTTTGAGAAACAGCTATCTTATAAGCAATGTTAACATATTACAGAAAGTTTTATATCTTAACAGGGTTATCTAGTATGACTAGTGTACAACAGATAACACTGAAAAGTAATATATTTCAAACTCATGTTTAGAGAGGAGTTTTTGTTGAAATAGATTCAAAGGGAAAAATGCTTGTATGAACAATATGAATGAATATGGCAACCATATTTGTCAGATGGTCATACCAAATGACTATAGATTTCCTACACGCTTACAACATAATGAAAAATCCACCCATACAAGAATAGAAAGTAAGTAAAAGTAATAGAAAATACCTAAAATCCTATGACTTTATGAACACCATTTCTGATGTTGGGATGTAAGTATGCAACATAATTATAAGACATGCCTTTTTAGACTGAACACTTTTATAAAGTGAACATAATGGCAAGGAATGAACACAAAATAGAGAGTCTATACAGACATATGCCTTTGTTATGCAGAAACTACTAAAACAATAAATAACATGTTAATAGCACTTGGATATAACACATGCACATACACATATATAGTGTGTCTGTCCTATATGATGTACAAAGCTATAGTCTCTCTGTCGATAGCTTCTAGAAAGGAGACCACTGTCAACATAGTTTCCCCCCCAGCGTCCGGCGCGGGCATGGTCTCCCTTTGCTTAAAACCCAATCAGACAACCTTTTCTAGTGAGGCTGCAAACGATGCCGGCCGCAGTTGTTTCATAGCATTCTTAAGCATGTGTTCGAAGAATTTTTCTCGGAGTACAAAACGGACCGTGGGATGGTTTCCTACACCCGCTTGTTGTGAGCTCTCGGTGACATGGCGCTGGACCATGCCGTCACCGTAGTCTTTCACCATGAGGCATAGACCTCCAAATTCATCCATTGTCCCACCGTCCGCTTTAAGCACCATTCTGAGTTCAGCGCCACGACCGGCTGACCGCATACGCTCAATAAAGGCCTCCTTGTCAAATGCTGGGTTCCGTGTTACAATCCAATAACCTACACAGGGGAACGATGCCGCAGGAGCATTCTCCGCAGTGATGCTGGATATAAAGAACGATAAATTCTTCTCTTTAGCTACTAGGTCATCTAGCTCTCGACGCCGAGGAACAATTTCCTTCCATGCGGCTTTCACTTCATCTGCATCGCCCCGCCAGAAGATTCTGAAGGCAGTGACAGAAGACTCCTGCTTACGAAGAACAGGCGTAACAATGTGGGACTCGAGCAGCTCACGAACCTGCCATGTGCTCAGGTTGCCCTTATCCTTTGCCTGCCTCAATGCATGCGTCTCCAGCACTGATGTGGTTTCCTTCGCAGGTTTCTGTTTGAATGAATATTATACAGCAATTTAGGAAGCACTGTAGATCGATGAATAATTGTAAGACACTTACAAACACATTTATGAAAGATAGTGAGAGCATAGCTCTTGTAAACTGCTGTCCACGATGTTCAATAAATTATACCTCCCGCGTAGCAGCCAATCTAAGATGGGGACTGCAGGGGAGGGAGGGAGCGTTCCGGTTGGGCAACACGCATCTAGGGCAGACCGGACAGCGACCGGACCAAGGGGGGGATGAACTCCCATTCTAATTCAATGTAAGTTCGCTCCACCAGCCAAGATGACCAGTCAGGCCCCTACTATAGCCGTCTAGACGGACAACAAGGGTGGGAGGGGAGGGAGAGACCAGTCAGATTCTATACTCGATTTCTGACAATCCGGATTCTAGGTAAACGGCGCTTTCCAGTATGGATGTAATTAAACTGCTGTCTCGAGACAGCAATTTAATAAGATAATAGATATCGATCTTTTTTTCACTTAAAGGAATGAGGTCACATATATAAATGCAAAGAATGTTATATGGATAATTAGCTAATATAAGTCAATGCTGAAGTTTTGTATAGAATGCTTGTGTGGTCTCTTATCATACTTTAAAATATGCAATTTCTATCATTTTATGAATTCATATCCAAATATTAAAGTTTAAAGTAACAATTTGCTCGAATGTTTTTATAAACATTATACATGAACTCCAATTAATGAAATATTTAATTGTGGACTTACTGAGGCTGCCGCCGGATCACTTTTGACTGCTGCCTGATCACTTTTGACATCTCCGTTTTGATTCAGACTTTCACTGAGAGGTTTCTCTGGTTCACTTTGTGGTGGGCTGAGAGCGCGCTTTTTGGCGGGAGGCGCTCCATCATCGTCAGTATCGTCCGGTGGTGGCTTCTTAACCGCTGTGAAACTACCAAGGCTGTTGTAGCCACTAAAGTTACCTTCAATGCTCATCACACTAAGTGCTGGGCCTTCATCATTTAAATCTGAGCTTGCTTGTGGAGGAGCATCATTCGGTGAAGGTGGACCTGGCTTCTGCAGCTCCTCGACTGTACTTTTAGCGACTTCCTCCAGGGCAGCTATGTTGGCCACTGGAGGTGGTGATGAGTTTGAAGAAGCGGTGGGCGGTGAAGATGGCCCGGACCGTCCTGACGGTGAAGAGACGCTTTTCGGTGTGCCTGGCGCTGAGTCACCTGACGCTCGCACCTTTGCCCGCTGTTGGTCACCAATGACTGAGGCAAGGCGACTAAGTGAATCATCAATGGAGTCTTCAGATTCTGTTAGCACTGGTGGTTCAACCATGGATGATGGACTACTTGGTCCCTCATTCTCTGTATTACTTTCTATTTTTGGTGATGCTGATGGTTTTGGTGAGGTGGCTGGAGGGGAGGATGTAGACCATGTGGATGGTATTGGGGGACTAGCTGTGGATGCAGATGCTGTTTCACTGGCATTTTCACTTGTTGTTTCTTTGGCTGTTTTATCGGATGCGGACGGGGAGGGTTCGGGCTCAATGGTGACGGGTTCGATGGTTAGGGGTTCAGGTTCAGTTGACGCAACCACCTGCCCGAGCACACGCTGGTTAGGTGGTGGGGAGTTAGTGGTCGGCTCGTCCAGCACGATAACCACATCACCATTAGCCGTCCTCCTTGTCCGCAGCGGTGATGCATTGCGAGGTGATGGTCGTACAGGTGGCGGCATTGCATTGTTCATATTCAACGAACGCCGAGCTGGAGATTGCTGGTGCATCGGGTTAAACTGCTGCCGCGGGGAATAGCCGCGTTGTGGTCCCATGAGGCGTCCACCGCGCACCTGAGGACTAAATGGTGATGTGGGTGTTCTGAACCGTCCTGGAGACATCCCCCTGTTGGTGGGTGTCCGAGGGGAGCCATAATTACCATAGCCTGGCCGGTTCGGAGTTCCAGGTGAGGAGAAGCGTGGGCTGCGGGGCGCGGCGGGCAGTGAGCGGCCAGCACGGTTCGGACCGGGCGCACCAGTTAGATCCACAAACACCTCCGAGCCTGACGGAGGTTGTTTTTTGGCTGCTGCTGCTGCCTGCCGTCGTCGTTCAGCACTGCGCTCACGTTCTCGCATCCCCGGAGGTGCCTGGTCCGATACCTCCAGATCGGGACTATTGGATTTTGAAACATCTGGGTTCTTGAGGTGTTCATTTATGTGAACAATAAAACAGTCTCTGTCGATGGTGACGCCAATGACTGCCTCGACTTTCATTTGTTCCTTATACGTGAGGCCATTTTTGATAAGCAGTGTCACGGTCTCGCTGAGGAGATTCTTCACTCTTTCTTGATCTGGCTTTAAAGCCATGGTCTGTAATATCAAAAAGAACAGAAATCACTTATTAGATAAGTTGCTACCATACAGTCCATATTTACATCCTACACAGTTAAACAAAGATCCAACCTCTAAAATCTCTTTTAAGCCTATGCAATTTTCTCAATGAATTTCAGTGACCTTACGGCCATTGTCATTTTAAATGATGATACATGTATTGGAAATTGTAGACATTTTGAAACATTGACATTAAAGTTGCATGGATTGATCATTCACACTATAGGATTTATTTTTTCAAATGAATGAAAATAATCTAGCATCTGTTGAAATGGGAATAAAATTGAATCTGAGTAGGTCACGGTCTTGTGGTATGAAAATACCTCAAGATCCCATTTCGTAAAGCAAAAACTTCAGGGATTTCCTTTAGGAACTCTCAGAAATGCGCCACCCTTAAAAATATGTTTGTTTCCTGTCCAGAGGCCTGGTGGATTTTTTTTGTGACAATGGAAATTTTTTTTCCTGAGTTCTGAAATCTTTTTTTTACGTCCATCAGCATAAGAATATAAGTTAACTGTTATGTAATATGGTCAAGGAGGACCTGATGGTACGTTTTAGAAAACACACCCAGAAGCCTACAGAAGCTTTTAGAGCATACGGGATGGAACTCCATGCCCTGTTGAGTAAGGCCAGACCCGGGACAGAAAACCAGGACTGGTATATGGACGATTTAATTACTCAATTCGTCAAGGGGCTAAGAGACCGAGATGAGCAGATTGCTGCACGAGACGCTTGGAAAGAAGGGTCTACTCTGCATGGCATATTTAATGGGATAGATATGGCCGTGAAGAAATGTACCATGCTAGCCGGGGACGTTCCGAATGTAGCAGGACCGACCCCGGTAGCAGCTGCCATGCACCGTTCTGAGGAAATTAGTACCTCGGACAACTTTGAGTTGATTGACATCGAACAGGAGGATGGTACCTTCTGCTCGATGCAACTTAGAAAAAACACTTCCTGTAGGAAATACATTCCGAGGAAGGTTTTTAACAAGCCGAAGGATGCTAAACCAGCACCCAAGGCTACAGGCACTTCCAGACCCAATGGCAAGGCATATAAGCCTGCCGAGAGCACTACTAAAGTGAGTGGTCAGTCTCCGGACGTGACAAAGATAATGGAAGAGATGTGCAAAAAAGATTACTGATGCACTACAAGCCAGTCAGTCGAGACCCAGAGTGGATCGTCGAACTGTCAAATGTTTTAGGTGCCAGAAAATGGGGCACTATTCATCAGAATGTACTGCTGCAAAGCCAGTAATAGCGGCTTACTATGAAGCCGAAGCAGATCAGCAAGATGCTGAGATGTCTGACGTAGTGGGAAATTAGAGGGGGTTGTATCCACGGCATTGTGTATGACCCCAAGGAGAAATGAATGCCAAAAGGCTACTGGGGATAATCCGGTGGAAGATTTCGGATCAAAAATACCTGGAGGCCGGGTGACTGTGGGTGCGCACCCCAGCATTCCGACTGGGGCCAGGGACCCTAGTGCCAATTCGTGTGGTGGAGGTGACCATGAGGCGAGTGGCTGCACTGGGGGAGAGGAAGGATGGATCAATGAGTTGATTCTAGTGTGTGGGACACGCCTTCCCCCAAGTCATCCATGTCTGGAGTTTTTAAGAGGACTTGGATTGAATCTTGGTGATTCGGGAGACTTTCATCAGTTTACCAGTAACCCATCCCCATTGGGAGGGAGACGGTGATATATACCCGTAACTGTGGAAGTCCGGGTCAAAGAATTCTTAGTGGATACTGGAGCAAGCCATTCCTGTGTGTCCAAAAGATTCTTCGACTCGGTGGCCAGCAGTCATGAGAACCTCAAAACGGGGGTAAATGCTTGCACGGCCGACGGAAGCAGTATGAGAACTTTTGGGAGGACTTTTATGCCTATCCGTATAGGAGGCAAAGAATTCGTTCTTTCGCCTACTATAGCAGAGGTTAGCGACGATGGAATCATTGGTCTGGATTTTGCAAGCCTATACGGGGCCATGTTGGATCAGAGGGGTGGGATGATGAGTATCCGGAACCCCTATGGCTTGCATGTACAATGCGTGTTGAGACAAGTGTCTTCAGTAGCTTCGGTTATCCATACGGTGAAAATCCCTCCGGGTACCACTTGTGATGTCCTTTGCGGCGGATCAATGGCCCAGAAGGGTGAGATAGGAGTCTTTGAACCCGATACGATACACTTATCGAGCATCGGGTTAGACTCAGTGGATACGTTGGTGGCGAATGCAGCATGGTCTGTATTACCCATGACTAACCGAACCGGTCCGGTGATTTATTTGAGGCGTGGCGACGGCGTGGGGGTGATGAGTTCAGTAGAACATGTTGCCGAGGCCAAGTTTAATAAACCATTGAACCCCGTTAGTAAGCATCCATTGGATGAAGAATTTCAGAAACTGATTGATAAATCAGATTTACAGAATACGGCGCATAAACAGCACCTAGGTTGGGTGGGAACCAATGGTTCTGCACCCTGGATTTACAATCCGGGTATTGGCAGATACCGATGCATCCCAAAGACATAGAGAAAACTGCGTTCTCTAGCCATTTGGGACTATTCGAGTATAATGTCTTGCCTTTCGGATTGTGTAATGCACCAGCTACGTTTGAGGCTATGATGGAATCTCTACTCAGCAACCTGCTGTGGAAGAAGTGTTTGGTTTACTTGGATGATGTTGTCATATTCGGCCAGTTGTTCCAGGAATGCCACGCGAACCTACAGCTGGTCTTGGATAGGATTCTAGCCAACGGCCTAAAACTCAAGCCCAAGAAATGTAATCTGTTTAAGAAAACAATTACATACTTGGGAAGGATTATAACGGGGTGAGTGCAGATCCGGAGAAGCTTGAGGCAGTAGAGAATTGGGAAAGACCCACGACTGCTAAGTAGGTTAGATCATTTTTAGGATTTTGTTCCTATTACCATGATTTCATACCGAATTACTCTCGTGTAAGTATTCCCATGCAATGCCTAGCTCATTGGGCAACGGGTAGGACTCGGGAACCCTTCCCATGGACCAGCGAGCAGGAAGAATCTTTTAATAAAATAAAAGATTTGTTTAGAAACACACCGGTACTGAAATATCCCACTCCCGAGGGACACTTCATACTAGACACCGATGCGAGCAATAATGCTATAGGGCTACTCTCTCAGGTCAAGAATGGAGTCGAAGTCCCATTAGCATTCGCTAGCAACACGCTAAGCAAAACACAGCGTAATTATTGTACCACTAAAAGAGAACTCCTCGCGGTAGTGGTGTATACGAAGAAGTATAAGCATTTCCTCTGGGGAACTGACTTTACTTTGCGTACTGACCATTCGTCTCTGAGGTGGCTTCTTAATTTTAAAGACGCCGAGGGGATGATTGGAAGATGGTTAGCTCACCTGTCCGAGTTCGGATTAGAGCACAAACAGATTGAGCACCGCCCGGGTGAAAAGCATATAAATGCGGATGCCTTATCGAGACTACCAGTCCGAAAGTGCCAAAATGCCACTTGTGATGACTGCGGGGCCCACAACGCTGTGGTCGCCGGGTTGGTATATAACTATACCACCCCCCGTATCCCCTGGGAGGAGGCTGTATGCAGCTATCCCCGGAGACCATCAAGAAGTTTCAACAGTCGGATCCCACCACTGCACGCATCTTGGAATACTTACGGAAAGGTTTTAAGCCGGTAAGGCCAATGTTATCTCTGGAAGACAGAGAAACGAGACGATTAATAGCCCAGTGGACCGAGCTAGAGATCCGAGACGGCATATTGTGCCGATGGAAGACCACTTCCACAGGCAGTAAGTTGTTGCAAATAGTGATTCCCACCTCGATGAGAAGGGATATCATGTATTTTTGTCATGGACACCGAACGAGTGGCCATTTTGGGAAGAAACGATCCATAGAACGCCTGCAAAGACGATATTACTGGCCAGGGATGAGGGGTGACCTACTTCGGTGGATTGCAACTTGCCCTGATTGTTGTAAAAACAAGCCAGGACCCGGCCTGGGCAAGCTACCCTTGACCCAGGAATTGTTTGGTGTCAGATTTGCCCGAGTAGCAATCCACATCATTAGTGGATTTAAAATGACGCCTAGAGAAAATACTTGTATGATGGTTGTAACCCACTACTATACTAAGTACAGTCGGGTGTTTCCTGTTCCGAATCACAAGGCCACTACATGTGCTGAGGCATTTGTAAAGGGCTGGGTACTACATTTGGGTGTACCCCTTATGATGCACAGTGACCAAGGCAGAGAGTTCGAGTCAGAGTTATGGCAGGAAATGTGTCATTATTTAGCAATATGTAAGACCCGAACCAACCCATACCGACCACAATCGGATGGCCAGGTGGAGAGGTTCAATAGGACTTTGATACAAGTGCTGAAGCCCCTGGTTAATAGCCACCAGGACGATTGGGACGAACAGTGTGAGTTTGTAGTACACGCCTACAACAACACCGTCCATTCATCCACTAATTGTAACCCAAACCTCTTGGTGTTCGGCGAGGACATAATTATGACCGCCGACTTGGTATACGGAGTGGTTGGAATCAACCCGGAGACTCCTTGCACTGTGTTGTTTGTGGAGTCACTTCGGGATAGATTTAAGCATGCATACGAAGCAGTTCGTAAAGAAAAGCTGAAGAGTGCTAATTTGCAGAAGGTGGGGTATGACACCAATGCAAGAATGATACGTTTTAATGTAGGGGACAAGGTACTAAGGTATTACGAGCCGCTCGAAAGGCTGAAGCTCGTAACGCCTTGGGAGGGTCCGTTTAAGATTGTGTGCATCATCTCTGAATCTACAGTGATGATGGAGGATTGCTACACTGGTAGAAAATGGAAGACCAATGTAGCAAAGCTCAGGCCCTGGAAGGGACGCGAAGCGGCAGAGAGGGAGTTCGGTTACCAACCGCCAGAGCCTACTTTAAGTAGGCCTAAGGTCATGGTACTCGAGAAACGCCCCAGTGGTCGGCCTAGGAAGTATCTGGAGGCGAAGGTAGCTTCTAAGAAGAAGACGACGAGTCGGAAACGGCCTAATCGTAAGAAATGGAAAAATGTCTCGCTGAGTCAAGGCATTACATATGGGAAAGGCCCCGCCGAGGCTGCACGGGACCCGGAGAAGGCCATATGTAAAGCCAGGAGAAATAAAATGCTGACCCAAGGCGTCAGACGCAGTCCTCGGTTGAGGTCCTCCGTTACCTAACTCAGTACACAACGAGCAACTGTGTTTAGTTCGCCATAGGCGAATAACATATGTATCACGGCTGGGGCGTCGAACGTATGTTTCCCGGGTAGCCGTATCCCGTGAGTGGAGGTTGGATTAACCGGTACATTCGCTTTATAGCGATGTATATACCACCAAGCTCCAGATGATAGCACCCCGGTATTAACATGCATCTCATATACCGAGCCGAACCTTAGTCCGCTAGAGAGCGCCACGGGCGTGGCGGGAAGGCGTGGAACTAGGTCACTGGATAGCTCGCAGCGAGACGAGAGGTTAGACGCCATATTGGTTATAACTAGGGCGGCCAGACGGCAGCTCATAGCTGTGCTTTAACCATTGTTTTTGTTGGACGAATCCTTCGGGAGGAGTCCAACGTTATAACTGCCAATTTCAAATTGGAAGCTCGTTCCGCCGTAATGGCACAAGGGATGATTGACGCTGTGCATCAAAGCGCCAACATTGAGTTGGGCGAAGATGAGGCCCCAATGGCCGAGTCTCGGGTGGAGGAAACCACCGATTCCTCGGTGCTGGCCTTGTACGGGAGCCAGAAGTGGAAGAAGCCGCCAACTGCCTCGCTGCTATGTCGACAATGGCAACAAACAGGGAGCAGATGCCTCCTCTACCAAACCCAGGTCCAGTCCCTTCAGCGTCAGGTTCGGCGAACCCTTCCGAACCGACGAAACCTGATGCGGATGTCTTGGACATTCCTTTGTATCCTCCAGGATTTAAAACTACTATCCCACGCCTCGCTCACGTAGACGAGGCCGAGGGGATAGTGTACACGAGGTGATGGACCTATATACCCATGCACCCATCCATGTTTGGATGCGGTCCGTTGGCGGAGGTGCCCGGTGAACCGGAGCCTATCCCAGATGATTTCAAGTCACTGGTGATAGACTCGTGTTCAGACGAGCTGGCTGAAAGTATGCCAGTGTCATGGCTCCGCAACTATAAACGGTTGGCGGGAGCCATGATGTTTGACGAGAATCTGGCGCGAGCTGTTCTGCTGTCTGAAGGGATCACCAGGAGGGCAACACAGCTAAGGGAGTCTGAGTCTGACATGGACACCGACTCTACCATCACTCACTCGTTGGTGGAATCCGGACGGACCAAGAAATTGGTCCGTAAGCCTACGCCGAAGGGGCCACTGACCGAGTCTGATCTCAAGGATGAGGACCTTCGGATCGCGATCGAGAGGTCGAAGTCAGCAAGGTGCTGTGGAAGCCAAGTGCCGTGAGCTTGACACCCAGCAGAAGGAGATAGCCGCTGCCAGCCGGGCCCACCGCAAGCAGCAGGCTCAGCTCCAGTCGAGTGCTACCTCGGACACTGACACTACAGTCAGTATCCGGAGGAGCACCCGGGGTAAAGGCAAAGAGTCCGGTAAGACGGATTCTAGCCCTGACCCCCAAACAGCCCACAAAAGGGAAGAAGAAGGATAAGAAGAAGGGAGCGAAAGCGTCTCTGGCTGTACCCAAGCCCTCTCCTACCAAGAAGGGGGATAAAGGTAAGCCGAAGGCTTCAATTCCAGCATCCACAGCAGTCACCGTGGCCACCTCGGTTACTGCAGCACCCACTGTTACCACCAGTGGGTCCGCCCGCTGTCACCTCGGTTGTGACTTCGACTGGTACCACTACCACCAGCCTAGTCCAGCCTAGAGGGGCAGGCATCTACTTGAGCAGCGAGTCGGGGAGCGAAAGCGACCCGGAACTGCCTGAGTCAGCCAAATCTGATTTAGAGTCTGTGACGACGTGGGAGTATATGACCACGGACGTCCCCAAGAACGAAAATCAGAAATGGATGTGGAAGAATGCAGCCGAGGGATTTAAAGAACGCGTCCCCCACTGCTTCTCGGATTGTGCTTACGACACAATCCACTACATATGCCTGGGCGCCGTTAACAAAGACAGTGACAGTGACGATGAGGAATGGATGAAGACCGACCCTCATACCCCTAATCTGGATTGACCAGCTCAAATCCAAGTTAGGTCTTGTTTACAATTACGAGTCCAGGACTAAGGTTCAATGGGCTATGACACAATGGGGACCCAGCGGCAACCGCTGCAAGTGCCCGTTCGGGTCCTGCCAGCTCTCACTCACTGGAGAGAAGATCTTTGAGACGAAGCCTCGGTTCGCCAGGCATATTGTGGAGTACCATATGCAGCATAAGCCCTTGATGCAGTGTTTCCCTGGAGATCGCCCAAGCAAGCTGTGTGATGGCACCTTCGTGACTAACAGGCGCCGAGACCTGGCTTTGCATTTACAAAAAGCCCATGGTACCGGCCTGGAAAAGACACGCAAGCGTGCAGTGAGGTGCTTTAACGAGCTCCTGGCGAAGTGGGCCTCGTTGACACCCAGTGAAGTGAGAGAGCTGGCGTTTGAACTCGAGTTCTGCGCTTGGAAGAGTGGTAACGTTACCACTTACTTTGCCGTGAACCCCTCCGGTTCTAAGTTCCAGTTGCCCACCGAGGGACATCTCAAGCTTAAGAAGTGGCGGGGGGACGACAAGAGGGAAAAAGACAAGCAGGCTCGTTTGAGGGGCGCAGTCTTCAGCCACATCCACCTCCAAACGAACCCGAGCAGACCGATCCGTAAGCCCCGCTGGCAATAAGGATCAGACCAGACCAGCCAACCAGCTGATCATCGGCAGTCGGGACAACAGGTCTCGGCTTTGGACATGCCTGGCAACCAGACCCACCGGGTGGCTAGCCAGGCCGTACCACCACTACCTGGCTTCCCGGCCAGCGTACAGCGCCCTCCGGGTGTAGACACCAGGAGTCAGGAGGACTGGAGAACTTTCTTCGGGACTAAAACCAGCCACAGTGCTTGGTGGACCAGAGAGGAGTCCTCTGAGCAGCAGCACCAGGCTTATGAAGAGTATATGGCGAAGTTCCCTGCCATTGGACCTGCAGGACCCGAATCACAGGTCCTGACCTCCTCGGGTCGACCGAAAGCTTGGGGTAGAGGCAGTGGTGGATGCGAGTCCACCCGACCACTCCCCGGCTATGGCCGAGGAAGGGGAGGTACTACTGTTGAGGGCTCTGCAGTCCCTAGCGCAGGCGCTCCGCCTGTTACTGTGCCATCTCCAGCACCTGTACCAGCTGCTACCTCATCTGCGGGCCCTCGGGTCCCCATCATGGGGTTAGTGGCCAGTACCCTGGCAGGTCTTCAGGATCCGGACACGTTCGTTGACCACCGAGAAGAAAGTACCTGCCGGATTCAGAATGACTTGATGAGCGAATGGCAGTCCCTGCATCGCCAGAGGTCAATTGACTACTGGCAAGACATGACTGAAGCCACCTTCAAACTGGTCTATGAGATCCAGAAGAGGGAGGAAGATAAAATAAAGAAGCGCGAGATAAAGCGGGTCGAGGAGGCCTACAAATCCTGTAAGGAGAAGCAGAGAGAAGCCGAGAAGCTTAAGGAGTTCCACGCTGCTGAGAACTTGAAGTACATCAACAGGTACAAAGAGGCGGCTTTAAAGTTCTTCCTCTGCTTCGGCAAGCACCTGGATGACTGGGATGGCACCGCATCATCTCTGGTCATCCCCTCGGATGCTGGTGCCGAAGCAGTGGGGGACAGCCCCTCTGAAGGCATGGGTGCTCTGAGTCTACCCAGCAACCCAAGCACCGATGCCCTTAAGCTTCTCTGTGGGAAGCAGCAGCTCAGCTGAGAAGATGGACACTGACGACGAGTCCGAGGACTTGTAAGTGTCCGTCTGCCGGCTTCCCCCACATTTTCTTAGTACCCGAGGGTAAAGGCATACTTTATGCCAGAGATTTATTTCTCAGAGGACTGCCCGGATCCGACGGACTGGAATGACAAACTGCAGCTAAGATGGACTCTACCCAAACCATTCGTGGATTACCATCCGAAAGGGGGCTCCATCTTCACATCCTCACCAGGGCACTACATACAGCAACGTGGCTTGCCACCACTCGTAAGTCGCCGAATGGAGCTGCAGAAACCAGTCATTCCAGGTTCGCCGGAAGTTTAGTTTCATTGTAAGGGTGATCCTACTACCCCGGTAGGACACTTCTTAATTTCATATCATTATGTATATGTATAATATTATTTATTTTTATAACTAAGGCCATTTTATTCTAATAACTTGGATTACGGATCCGGCGACGAGATTCTTGGCAAAATCCAAAAAAAAATCTTTTTTTTTTTACCTCTGGCCGATGAGATTTTTCAACATTTAGGGGTAAAAAAATTATAAAATGTTGATGGAGATGAACAAATATAAAGTTTTATCCTTTACATGTGACATACAATTGTCAAAATCAACCTTTTCTTGGCTGAAATGTACATTTGGTGTCCCAAAACATGACTTAACGTGGGCCTTTTTTGAGGGTGAAAAATCCCGTAATCCAAGTTATCAAATTTAGGTGGCCTAAACTCAAAACAAAAAATTTTCAGGTTACCCCACCTCTCGGGTCTATCATATCTATATTGTATATACTATGTTTATACCACACTACAATATATGTTTAAAACATGTAATTAATCACGTCTTATAACTATAATAACTATGTAACATTGTTACTTTACCATCTCACCATAGGTTGATGGTCCTATTTTTGTTATTATTAGTTACTTCAGGTTATATATGATGATGCCTATTATTATGTACATATTATTTATAATGCCCCTTTAATGTCATATAAACTATATATAACATTTAATAATAGACTTACCTATGTATATATTGTCATATCACTTTAACAATAGGTAATTATAACACATACCCTAGGTAAAGTGAGTGAGTAATAGATGTTTAACGCCATTTCGACAGCTAAGGTCATATTCATGGCGAGAACTACATTACACAATTTAATAGGGGAATGTGTCAGTTTCCACGCATATGTGCACCACACACATCCCGAGGGGATAGGAAAGAGGAGTAATAGACCCTTTTAAGTGGGCTAGGGAAGCCCACTACCCTAGGTAAAGTCTAGGGGGGGTGGTGTAGGGGCCGGCATCGTCATGTATATATTAGTGCGCTTCATCCAAGAGATGTGTTCGTGTGGTGCTCGTTCCTTCTATGCCAACCAGGTGTCGCTTTGCGTTACCCGTTTGGTACAAGAGGGGGCAGCACCACGCCTCGCATCCAGCTCCTACTAAGGAGCCGGACGATCCGCAGAAGAGGACTGGACCTAGTCCAGTCCAGCCGTGTTCTTCTCTTGAATAAAGCCTACCCGAGCAGGTAGGAAGTTCCAGGGCTTTGCCCCAACCCGAACTTGTGTTGTGTTGGTATCTCACGAGTTAAGCGAGCCAAAGAGCCACCCAACATATAAAGTCAATACGAACCGTTAGTTCGTTTTAGCTGCCTGCAACTGTGCAAGTCATCTAAACAAGTTGCAAGTCATTGAAGAATAAAACAAGATTTACAAAATAAAGATTAAAATGATCCACAGTTGCATTAATTCATACAACTGTGGCAAGTCAACTTGTTCATGCTGCAGTCATATTGCATCGATCCTAGGGGAGAACTTCTATCATGAGACAACATGGACCCTAGATCTATGCTCACGAGTAGATTTGCCCGGACTGCATTCGATGAATCAGGAAATATTATTTGTAATTATATCTTTGCTTCATTAGATCCACCCCCTGTCCATTAATGTTTAAATATTAACTCAGTGAATCTCTGCAAATCACAACTAGGAAAGCCCATTTCACCTTCAAATATCCATATTCGTTAAGTTGGATGGGGGACAATCTCATGCTATTGGTAGCCTTCACAATTTAGGCCTAGACTATAGAATGTTGAATTTTAGAATTATAGAATTTTAAGAAGTGTATTCAGTTTGACTTCATGTCATTAAGCTCTATGTAACATGTCAAATTAAAGAAATGCCCTATGTCACATTTTCACTAGTGTGACCATGTCCCATGTTGAATTTAAGAAATGGCCCCGAAAACTGTGTTGATTTTAGGGGTATAGTGCAATAATTGGGGCTCTGGATGGAGGCATGCCCATGTTGTGAGTTGATTTGATGGGCCAAGTCATTTATTGCCAGGTGGGGGGGGGGGTTTAGATAAAGTTGGGGGGCATTTTGAAAAAGAGCCCCTTGGTGGGGGGGGCAAAACCCAATAAACCTTCACACTGGGGGGTCAAAACTAAATATTGACAATTCAAATACCCATTGCGACGCATCATTCCACGTGCCTATCCAGGTTTTTTTGGGGGGAGGGGGTGTCATTTTGCAAAATTAGTTAAAAGTGGGGGGGTCGTGATCATTTTTGTCATAGTGGTGGGGGGGGGGGGTCGGAAAAAAACTGCCAATCCAACAAAATCCATCAACCCCCCCAGCTGGCAATAAATGACTGGACCCTTATTAAATGCTAATGTCACTTTATTTCTGTGTCAACTGTAACCTTTAAGAACTTGTCATGTGACACTTCGGATCTATTAATTAAGGAAAGGACCTTTTAATAGACATGGCAGGCTATGTCATGTCCTTCTTTGCCTCGTGTCACTACTGGCCTGTGTCATGTGTCTAAGAAATGGCCATGTCACCACATATCGAATTTAGTGGTGCAGACCCATCATATTGGGGGTCTAGATGTGGGGTCCCCATGGGGCTGTGTAAAAATGACGTCATGCATTTTTGGACCATTTTTGACCCCCCCCCACCCCCCCTGGTCATGTTTTGTCATACAACACTTGACCCCCCCCCCCTCAGCATGACGTCATGCAGAGAGATACCCCCCCCTCAAAGTGCATGAATAGTGAAGGCCTATAGGCTATAAACAAATTAAAATGGTTCAAAGGGACATATAGTGGGTGTGAATTAGCAATAAAGGATAAGATACATGCAAAGTGAAAAAAAGAACTAGCACTGATCAACAAATGAACAGAGAAACATGCCAAACACTGTCAGCTTATATGATGTATGGGTCCCTACATGCAGGATGTACCATTTCCGTGCCTTATAGTTATACACAGAGTACTATGGCAGTGATCATACACAAGTATTTCCTGTCACAAAAGGGCTTAAAAACTGTCTAGATCAATAGTCCAATACAGTTAATAATCTGCCTTCTTTGCAGCGAAAGTTGTACACGTGTCAGCGAAGAGAAAATCGAGAACAGTTATTATTAAGGATCATATAATTCAAGAGCTTGAATGTATTGATATATTGAATGTATTGATTTAATCTGTAACTTGAACCATATACAAGTGAAGGCCTACTAGAAATAGGTTTCAGGCAGAATTTAGTGAGTGGCCTAATAGAAAAAAAAATCTCAGAAAGCATCACAAATTCTCAGGAGACCATTGATTGCAATCATAGTTCCAATTTATGATCTTACAAAGCAATCGAGTCACCTCAGCATTTTACTGTAGAATCTGCAAATAAGAGTAAGTCTGGGGGGAGTTCCCCTTTACATCTCCCCAAGCATCCCCTCAGTTAAAACAGGGTGGTGGAGAGCTCCAGGGGAGTGTTTGTTATTTATCAACAGTGGGACTCCAGGAGGGGGTGGATTGGGGGAGGAGCAAAATAATTTTTTAAGAGCGGTTTTCTTTGACTACACTGGTCTGCCGACTTCAAGAAGATTATGGCAGCTCTAAATCATGACCATTCAAAAACTATACCACAGATATAACTAAATATTTTAAGTTTGAATCTAATTATTTTCTGAATTTTCCCAGAAATCTCAAACTTAAAAAATATTTAAAATAATAATGTATGTCTATTTATTTTCAACTTTTATTGTAATAATAAACATACCAGATCACGCCTGATGAGACATTAAGCTTGAAACCACACCTCAACCCCCACTACAGGGCCATCTATATCTGTGAAATCCACCCATAAATTCTCTAAGTTCCCAAACATCAGCTTGGTAAGCAATAATTAATTTGAGACACTCTCCCCCCTGATTATTAGTGGGGAGCCTCACTTTGAGAATTTATACTGGTGACATCACAATGCACTGGCCTCCTATTGGCCAATACATTGGTTGCCATGGTTTACATAGTGGATACTTTCAAGTCAAACTGACACTTTGTGGTAGCGAACGACAGGGTGCACACACACCGCTCCTTTTCTGTTGAGCAAAATAATTTTGACATCTCTAAGGCAGGGGGGGGGTATATCACGTCTTTTCAAAAAGAAGCCTGTGGATTACTATGGATGCTGCCCTGAGGCAACAGCAGCAGTTCAGGGGTATTTTAGATGCATCATTTGAGATCCTGAGGGCAGCAGTGGCCCTTTTCAAAAAGGGTTAATTAAATTGGTATAGGTAGGATAGAGTAGTAGTGCGCCCTTATAGTGGCCTGGACATCACCTTTATTTTACACTGACATTGATGGCAGTGACACACATTGAGTGAGATGTCTGAGGAATGCATGCATGTAGGGCCTATAGGTAATAAATTTATGTCAGATGAATGCATTAAACTTCCCTACCTTTACAAATCTTTTTACAAAAGTTTTTGTTCTTGCCAAAACCAAAGCATATTGTGATTTCTTGATGACATGATGTCATGCAGCCCATGACTCCCCTCCCCCCCCCTTGTCATGCTTGGTCATGGTAAGTGGGACCCCCCCTCCCCCCCCCCCCAGGGTTGTCAAGTCTCACACCTTGGGCGTGAGAGTCACGCATTTTTACACTTTCTCACGCTCTCACCCATAGACAAGCCTTTCTCACGCATTTCTGACATCCTGGGCATTCCAAAACTGAAAGAATTTTTCAAATATTCCAACTAGAAGTAGGTATGTCACTAAAAATTGAAAAGTTGTCTGATCGCTTAGCTTTTAGCACAGCCTTTAGAGACACATGTTAGTAATAATATGCTTTTAGAATTTTTCATTTAAAGTGAAAATTGATGAAGTTATGGTGGTTTTAATGATCGAAAATGTGCATTTTTTTCGTCATCATTTTAAACTGTACAAAGAAGGAACATGTGTGACCTTTCCATGACTTTAGTCTGATTTTTAAACTTGCTGTATCATGGAAAAGCTTACATCCCCTGAAAACCTGGAACTTTGCCATCACAATGCAGTTCATCCAAGATCATTCTGACCAAAAGAAGTGGAAATATCAATTTTTAAAGATAAAAAGTTAGTAAAATCCCTAATTTGGGCAGAAATTATCAATTACACATTTCTGCTGATCCTAGAAAACTATGTGCTTAACGATAGATTTTCTTCATATTTGGCAGAGATGATGCTAAGACCATATACTACCTCTTCTATATGTTTTTGTATGACTTCCTATATTCCTTCATGTATTTGATCAGGGGGTATTGATTACATTGACCTAATTAAGGTGACAATTAATTAACTAATTAGAGTTGTGAAAAAAAATCAAACACTAACTTGAAGGAAATTTTGTGTACTTGGGGTACAAATTCTCAGGCAGTTAAACCCTCCAATATTTCCCATGGTTATAAGCTGATCACTGAGACCTGTCCCTGCACAAACCTTCCAAGCCTGGCACAGTTTTCCATGACGCAGTCCAGGCTCATATCAGCCCCTATGCTGACATACCTACTAGAAGCAAAGTTATATAGTGGTTCTCAGAAGTCACCAGAATGCATGTTTTGACTTAGAAACTTTCAAATTTTCTCAGGAAATTAAAATGCCCCAACCAGATATCAAAAGAGGCTTAGAAATTAATTTATGAGGTTTGGTTTGGTTTGGTTTGGTTGATTTTACGTCCACTAATAGTACTTAAAAGTTAGCAGACATTTCTGTGGTTCGCAGACAACAAGTCCTTTCTTTCTTTTTGGACAGGTTTTTAAAAGCTGCTTGTCCAAACAGCTAGACAGGTATTTATATGCTGCTTGCCCGACACAGCAGTGACCGAATCTATGAATGATCGAATCTATGAGATGAATGACCGCATCTATGAGGAGGGGTGAGGGGGAAAACCGCTACCGGGGCTTCATTCCCCTACTCTTTTCGAAGGATAGCAAGTGTTCTTTTATTTGCCTGGTCCCATAGACAGGGCCAGACAAACCACGGCCTTTGATCACTCAGACGTGGTTCACTGAGGGGGAATCCCATGGCAAAAGGCAAGCATGTACGCCCGGGCCCGCGCATATGGACACCAGCTGCCCACATGCTCACCCCAAGACACAAGAAACCCCAAGTTTGTCGCCTTTTACGAATCTGGTATGCCCCCTGGTAGAATGGAAGGAGGAAAATTCCTCCTTCGTGGACTCCCAATGAAGTTATTCTGCTCCTCCATGCCCTCACATGAAGGTCCCCACTCCACAGGGGGCACAGAATGTTAGGGAGTGGCATATTATACTGATAAACTTGGATGACACGCAGTTCTAGGTTTCCCTCCTGGAAATTACATGTAAATTATATGGAATAACTTGAGTGAGATGGGGGGATGGTAATTCTCGGGTGGGAAATTTCTGGAGGGGGATTCCAGTGGGGAAATTTCTGGTTGGGAGATTTCCCCACTGATTTTCTAAAAACAGCTTCAAAATGCTTCAGAACACACTATTTGGCTTGTATATTTTCAAAGTTTTCTGGGGGGGGGCATGCTCCCAGACCCTCCTAGTGCTGTTGGGTTACTTCCCTTGTGCACACTAAATCTATTATCTAAAAACATTTTTAAAATGCTTCAGAACACACTATTTGACATGTATATTTTCAAAAATTTCTGGGGGGGGCATGACCCCCCCTACTGCTGTTGGGTTACTTCCCTTGCGATTCATGTCCCTTTGCACTGCGATGCGGTGCACCGCGCAATATTTGTCCATTTTCTCAAAATCTCACTCATGTCCATTCTCAGAACTTGACAGCCCTGCCCCCCTCCTACATGACGTCATTTGTACACAGCCCCCATGTCATTTGTCGATTTTAAGAAAAGCCCATCATATCACATGTCACTAAATTTGCAATTTCCCATGTCCTTGTGACATGCTCATGCCCCATGTCACTAACTTTTTTTCTCCCCTGTCCTTGTCACTAGAACTCCATGTCCCATGTCGATTTTATGAAAAGGCCATGTAGACCCATCAAATTGGTGGCACGTGGTGGCGCACCTGCTACAGACCATTCTCGGGATCAGAACCCTGCTTGCTAGGGACCTGACAAAGGGTCAAATTATATAGGCAATGTAATAGAAAAAGTAGCCTTTTTGTTGTTTTTTTTTTCTAGGCCAAAAAAAAAAATGGTTCCGGTCACCCGACCGACCTCAGCTCAAAGGGGCCCACCTCAGAATTTTTTTCAAATTTTTCCTAATTTTTTGACAATTTTTTCAAAAATTTTCTATTTTTTTAAGTTTTTATTTAAAAATCGTAACTCGAACTATAGGCCCTATACACATATTTTCCTATCAGTTCCTCATATTCCACACACGAAATGATCCTTTCTTATAATATCCAGTGATAAACCAGTAAATTATGACTGTAGTTGACTGTATGAAGTCGTAGGTAATTAAAAACAAAAATTTAAAAAAAAATCCTACTTACCGACCTCAACATTTTTTGGCGTTTATGGCATGTTAACTTTTTTTTGGCCCTATTAAAATATTGGCATTAGAAAATAGTGCATCAAGTATGTGATGCAGATTTTTAACAACTTTCAGGTTTTGTAATGCATTTTGCTGTGGGATGTTTAGATCTTTTCTGACAAGGGTTTCAACACCTTTTTCTAGTACATTTACTATATAGGGCATTAGCACATTAGGCTATGGAGGCCGCCATTAGACCCCGACTGCACTATGGTGGCCCCCAAGGGGTAAAAAACGACATGGCGACATTTGGCCATTTTTTGGTGACATTTCGACTTTGTACCCTTTTAAAAGTGACATGTGATAGTCCAATCCATAAAAAAGTGACATTTGATCTGAGGCCTTAAATTTTGAGATTATTAGACATGTTTTCCCCCTAAAAATGTGACATGTGACCTGAAGCCTTGCATTTTGGCGACATTGTGACCTCAGGGGGGGTCCCCTTGGGGGCCCCACTATGACTAACACCTTCAGCCCCCGTCTCCGCAGTAAATGCCAGGGATGCTTCCCATTGGTCAATAATACAATAGCCATGTGCCTCCATAGCCTAATGTGCTAATGCCCTATACAATAACCCTTCAGGGTAGCTCTGTTTACGCGTCGGGAGTCAACTGTTGTTGAGAGGTCGTTCATCAACTAAAACAAGACAACTACTCTAGGCTAAAGATGGGCTATAGGCAAGGGTACTTTTGAGCAAAAAATGCTGTGAACGCAGATAGTTTTTATGAAAATGCTAAAATTTTCAATTTTGTCCCCAACATTGTACCATTATTCCCTCCGAATTTCCCCTATTAAAGCAAGGGTCTATTTTTCCAGAAATGGTATGGAAAATACAAAATTTCCCTAGGCAAGGGTCGAAATGGTGACATGACCATTTCTTCAAATTGACATGGGGACATGGCCATTTTTTTAAATCGACATGTGACATGGGGGACCCCACATCTGTGTCAAATAAAATTGAGTCCCCCGAGTATGATAATAATTCTCTAAGGGAGTGGTCATTATTTATCAACAGGGGGGGGGTGGTGGGTTTGAGGGGGGGGCGTAAAATTTTCAGACCCCTCCCGAGGGGGGGCTAAAAAAATTTTGACCCCTCTTGAGGGGGGGGCTAAAAAAATTCACCCTCTTTTTAGCAAAAAAGCCCGCACGCTACTATAGATCAAAGAGGGGGCGCGAAAACTCTCCGCGCCTCCGGCGGGGGGGCGCAAAAAATTTTGACTGCCGTCAACGGGGGGGCGTAAAAAATTTTCGCGCGTCCACGCGAAAACCCACCACCCCCCCCCCCTGTTGATAAATAATGACCACTCCCTAATTGAACACACATGACACCACTCCACTAGCCTGCCAGTCTGCCTCAGTGCCTGCCTACACTGTGGCTGTGCCAGCAGCCAGTAGGATTAGTAATAGTGTGCACACAGGCCTGTGTGAACGCCGCGGCTGGAGGCACAGCAGATACAGCCACAGTGAAAGACTGAGTGAGTGCTGCCTGCCCTGCCGACAAAACTGGGTCACCTCAGGCTTGCCCCCTCCAGCCCGACAGAGTGGTAAACCGAAGCGGTTAGAAAAGACCAAGGGGTAGCGCCTGCGGCGGAACTGCTTCTGCTTGACCAACGCGGACGAGCTACCATAGGGGGGCCACTCCAAAGAAATATAAAAACAGTACCGCACAAACAATTCTATACTATTCTTATGTGTCTAAAATCTATACTATTCTTATGTGATCCCAAAATTTCGGTTACTCATCATGAGCTCCCTTCATAAAAAAATCGGGGCCCTGGTCCCATGGGATGGGCCCAACATAGGGTTAGAGGTGATAGACCTAGTCAGGGCCTGATGGTAAGATGAGGGATGAGTTTTTTATTGTCGCACATATTTCGGGGGGTCCGGCGGTGATCCCTAAAATTAGGGATCACCACCGGACCTGTGAAATGTTTGCAACTATGAAAAACTCAGCCCTGAACTGTCCATAGGGGCTAGGCTAGGTTAGTGGAGGCCACCGCTCGGCACTTCGTTCTGTGCGAGGGTGGAGGGTAAAGATAGGTCCAAATTTTGAGATCCTGCACCCGGAAACCCCGCGCAAATATACTGCCTTAAATACTCAACAGATCTTTTTAGAAATCGGTATACACATACATATGACCCTCCTTTAGCATTCCTGAAAATTTGGGCCTTCTACGGAAATTTAAAGGTAGGAAAATCTGACTTCTCTTAAGACTCACTGATTCGGAAATTTCAAAACAAAGATGGCGGCCGTCGCATACGCAAGGCTTCACTCAACGATGTTCTAACTGCTATATCTCAATTAATACATTGAATTAAGTTTCCAATCTTTCAAATATTGTAGATATGAACATAAACTATCATCCATAGAATTTACAGCACTCAGTTTTGCCTCTAAATATGTCGGTGAGACACATGTAAACAAAGTACTAGTTACTAATTTAGGGATCACCACCGGACCCGCGGAATATATGCGACTATGAAAAACTCAGCCCTGAACTGTCCATAGGGGCTAGGCTAGGTGTACCACCTCTAATCTTATAGTGGGCCCATCCCGTGGGACCAGGGCCCTGAATTTTTTATGAAGGGGGCTCATGATGAGTAACCGAAAATTTTGGGATCACTGGCAGACCCCCAAAATATTTGCGACTATAGAAAACTCAGCCCTGAACTCTCCATAGGGACTTGGCTATGTGTACCACCTCTAATCTTATAGGACCAGGGTCCCAAATTTTTGGTAGGGGCTGCTCTAGATGAGTATCCCAAAATTTAGGGATCACCGCCGGATCCCCGAAATATTTGCGACTACGGTATAGAAAACTCAGCCCTGAACTATCCATAGGGGCTAGGCTAGGTGTACCACCTCTAATCTCATAGTGGGCCCATCCTATTGGACCAGGGCCCCAAATTTTTGGTAGGGGGGGGGGCTCTACACGAGTATCCCAAAATTTAGGGATCACCACCGGACCTCGGCCTACGGCCACCGTGCCTGGCTGCAGCGGTACGCAGACGACGCAGCAAGCAGTACGCCCTCTGTAGGGGGAGTGGGGCAGGAGCACTGTAAACACGGCGCCCATGCAGTAACAGACACTTCTGAGTCTGCAAGTCTTCAGCTAAACACAGACAAATTAAAGATAATAAAAAGGAAAGATGGTTGCAGTCATGTTGGTCACTATTCCCTCTCTATATCTGATAAGTGTTGTATACCTGTTAGTTTGTGTATAGTTAAATATTGATGCAGATGTCAGTTGACAGCTGGCTGCCCAAAAATTGATAATTAGCCAATTCAAAATAGATTTTACACATTAACTTGAGAGTCTCTGTAGAGATTAGAACTACATATCAATAGTGTAAGACATTATGCATTCAATTCACTAAGAGTGCTCAAAAGTGCTCCAGGTTTAATAGTAGAAATATAACTGGGAAAAGGGGGTGACCTCCATAGACTCATCATTAGACAACACTGGCCATTCTGACCTATTTAGGTGATGTGACCCCTGTGCTGGCTACTCTGAGACTGAAACACACAGCCTGGTGCAGCCGCATATATGGGGTGATATGTAGGGGGCGCGCAAGTGCTTGTTTCGCCGTCTGAGCGGTACGATGTAGCCTAGGTACCGAGTGGTGAGTGGCCCCCCTCGTCCACCGCGCCGTTGGAGCGATGCAGTGAACGCTACCCCTTGGTCTTTTCTAAACTCCAGGCTCAGTCCGAGCCTGGGATCACCTACGCTATACCACCAACACAACCACTACGTCCGGCAGCCGCCATGACTGCCATCCCCGCTCCCGGCCTCACCCAGCACAAACGCCGCCAACACCGACCAAATCCACTCCCCGGTCCCGGTCTAAACACACTCACTGAGCCCTACACGTGTATCACAAGCATAACATGGTAAAATAATAGTAGAATTGGGTCTGCACCTACCGTGGTGTTGTTATTGTGTGTGTCTGTCCCTCCACCTCACGGCCTGGCTGTGTGTCTGTGTTGCATTGTGACCTCCTACGCTAAGCTCACACCCACAGCTACGCTACCACAGTGAGCTGTGTTAGGCCACCCAAAGCTAAACTGGGAGCTGTGGGTGTGGGAGGATGCGGGCTCGGAGTGGGAGGGGGTCTAAGGGGAGAGGTGGGAGGGGGTGGGGAGGTAGCGTTCTGTTAGCGTTTGACTTCATCTTCTAGGTTTCACGGGGTCGTGGAGACGGCACGGCCATGTAGTGATGTACGGCAAAAGTAGGTCTACGGTGTAGGCTTGACAGCAAAGTCGGAAACGTACCGTCGCAGGTTAGTACTTGTTTGTTGTGGTGTGAAAAGCCATGAGGCTGAGTTCCGTGATTCTATAATATCTTTTATTGACAACTAAAAGGAAGTCATTTCTGACTGAGTGACCAAGTTGAGTGACAAGTCAGTTGCCAAGTGTCACAAACCGAGGTCACAATCGCCGAGTGCCGATCTCGGCCGGTTTTCCTTAAAAATAACCATGTTCTACTTTGTAAGTTTGTGTTCTGACTTCCCCATACTGTTAGGGAGTGATCATCTTTTAACAACAGGGGGGGGGGCTGGTGGGTTTGCGCGCGGATGCGCGAAAAAAATTTCGACCCCCCCCCCTCTTGAGGGGGTAAAATTTTTTCGACCCCCCCCATAAGAGACAAAAATTGCGCGCGGACGTCCCCTTTTAGCCTATAGTAACGCGCGGGGTTTTCCACTGAAAACAGGTGAAATTATTTTGACCCCCCCCCATCAGAGGTATTGAAAAAATTCTGACCCCCCCCGGTCAAGGGGTTGAAAAAATTCTGACCCCCCCTCAAACCCACCGGCCCCCCCCCCTGTTGTTAAAAAATGATCACTCCCTTAGGGACATGCATAATTTTTTTTAATTGTTTGAAACATTTGATTATGGGCCCTGTCCTGTAGAGCTCATTGCCAGCTTTTCAATCTGTTTACATTGTCTTTCTACTGTACCGTATAGTTCCCGAGCAATCTTAATCTAAGATCCAAAATTGATGGACACTTGATCCCCATTGACACAATGGTTAAGCTGATAAGAGGACTGTTATCAAAATGGAATCCAGATAGGGCCAGAATAGACAGAGTCAGAGTAAAGAGGGGGTCTAGATGGGGGGTCCCCATGTCACATGTAGATTTTAAGAAAAGGCCATGTCACATGTCACTAAATTCCTATTTCCCCATGTCCCTGTCACTAAGCTCCATGTCACATGTCGATTTTAAGGAAAGGTCATGTCTCATGTCACTAACTTTTTCATTCTCCATGTCCTTGTCACTAAGCTCCATGTCACATGTCGATTTTAAGAAATGGCCATGTCACCCTGTCGAATTAGGGGTCTAGACCCATTAAAGAGGTTTTTTAATGGGTCTACTCAGTCAATAATTCATATTTTTGCATGAAATTTTCAGTTTATATTATTCAGATATCGTGCCCTTGTTCCTCTATGCCCATTTGACCTGTGACCTACTTATGATTGACCTTTGACCTAATTAAATAAGTCAATTTGTTCAAACTATGATAACTAGCAGAGGTTTCTCATAATTTGTGTACTTGCCATCAGAATTAACATTTATCCTACTGATAAATGATAATGTATGATATTAAGGTCAACCTCTATGAACCTATAATTGACCTTTGACCTTCAAGGTCAGGCTATGAAGCCAAAACATAGCTATGTACCTGAACACAATGGACCTATTGAGATGAGAATCTGTATGCTCCCTAATGTATTCTCATTTATCAGAATTCTCATGCATGTTATATATCTTGACCTTAAATTTGACCTTTGACCTGATTAATCCATGCATGACCTAATTAATCACACTGTTTTCTCGCAATTCATAGGAAATTGCAGATATAACACTGAATTTTTGCATGAAGCACCAACAGCAAGAGGTACATATTTTGATACCTATCATGTTTGTGTGTATTGACCTTTGACCTAATAAAATAAGGTCAGTTCATAAATAGGTCAACCTAGTTGAAATAGGGCAAGTCGAAATGCGGATTACCAGGGAAAGGTACATTGTAGATAACTTCTTTACTAGGGTCTGGACTAATAAATGTCTTTGTCAAAAGTCAATGTGTTTGTGTACATTGACCTTTGAACTAGAAGTATATGTCCATTTCTGAATAAATTTGACCTAGAAGAGAAGGTCAATTATTACTGTGGGCCAGTATAGTATGGCTTTCATTTTGATACTACCGTAATCTCCCGCGTAGAAGACGCGGTGGGCGTAGAAGACGCGGTGCGCGTAGAAGACGCGGTGCGCGTAGAAGACGCGGTGCGCGTAGAAGACGCTCCCCAAACTCACGGTAGGCTGGTTCGCGTAGAAGACGCATCCAACCCCTCTGAATCAATTTGTAAAAAAAACAACGTACAAGACGCCCCCCCCCCAACTTAGCAGGAGGGGGGTTCGCGTATAAGACGCACCCCCCCACCCCCTCCCCAAAATTTAAAAGATATGTTAAGTCTATGCTGTCGTCGGCCCACATGTTCCCTACACCCCGGCCAGCCATGCCGCTTTGTCTATAGTGTCAACCTGTTGAGTCTATGCTGTCATCGGCACACGGTCGGCGTTTTGCCCGCCGAGCAAATCTACAGCGACCGGTCTGCCGCGGTGCAGGCTCTATGAGTTCAAGCTGTCATCGGCACACGGTCGGCAACAAACCCGCCGAGCGCCCGTCGACACCTCCCGGTCTGCCGCGGTGCTGGCGCTATGAGTTCAAGCTGTCATCGGCACACGGTCGGCATCTTCCCCGCCGAGCAAATCTACAGCGACCGGTCTGCCGCGGTGCTGGCGCTATGAGTTTAAGCTGTCATCGGCACATTTTCCCAAATGAGATGTTGGAAAACCCCGCGTATAAGACGCACCCCAAACTTGAGGAAATCCTATAAGACGCAGTAGGGATTTGTTTGGCGTAGAGGACGCGTCTTATACGCGGGAGTTTACGGTACCATGTTGAATAGAGGGGCTCCATAGGAGCCACTCAATAATTAATCCCCCGGAATTCGAAGGGGAGACATGCTTTACTAATACACTACAGCATAATAGAACAAATGTAAAAGATAACAGCATTTCTCTTAGATGTGTTCACACCCCTCAGAAGTGTGAGTGGGTGTGAAGGCATCATAAGCACCATTTCTTTTAAAACAACATCAAAGGAATGTTAGTATATCTATAATATACACTTTATCTTATGCCCATAGAATGGCTCAGTCCCTATAGGACTCAGTATGGAGGCCTAGTGGAGCTGCCATTTTGAATTTCGCTGGTCGAGGTAAAACCCACTGATAAGACATACCATGATGGGTACCTTGTCCCTGGTTGACAATCACTTCCAGAGACATGCTGGTCCCATCTTATCAGCTCTTATCATTGTGTGTTGCCAGAACCAGCTCCAGACCAGCTAGTGGCCAATACTATGCTATAGTCCCAGTGTCTAGGTTGCCTGCACTGAAGCTGCATTGACAAGGGTAAACTGTTATGGCTGGGGCTTCGTTGGGCTTATTCCTTCAGACTTGAAATTTGCAGGGAATATACTTAGGGTATGTAGGAACACAACTATGTAGGTGAACTTTGGCGAACCTTTTTTTTTCTTAATTTTGGTCATTTTAAAATAAAAAATAAATTCAAAAACTACAACAATACAGAAATATTCTATGGACATCAAATATACACCTCTCATTGTAATCGCCTAGTTTCAATTTGGTATATTAACTTTTATTCTAGCCGAAATATTAAGCCCTCCAGCCCCTATTATCTGCTGCTTGTAATGTAGCAGCATGGAAAGTTGTTTTGATAACAGTAACGGCGCTACACGCAGCGCGGACGCTGCAGTGGTTTATGCAAGTGCCTAATACTGTTAGCTTTCCAAATAAGTTTATTAGAGCTCTGAGAGAGCAAAATGGGCTGAGAAACAGGCCAAAACGTTTGGGAAAGTTGGTGCGTTTTCTCGGAAATGGATTTGCTGGCACGGCATAAGTTTAGCGTCACTGTCACTGCCCACTTGTTAGACTTTCCAACTCAATAATCGCTATAGGATATGATAGGAGCATTATTATCCTCACTCAGCTTATCAAAGCCTTTGAAGTCAGCGAAGTCAGCCAAAAATCCGGACCTCAACAGAATTACGCAAGTCGTACATCAAATGAAAGTGCGTAAAATTTGCAGTTTACAGGTTTTTGAATGAAGTTGATACTCCTATTAGAAGCATTTCTGTGCCACTTTATATATTCGATATATGAAAAATCTTTCTGTCATTTCACCACCCCACTAGATTGCCTAAATATACAGATAAGACCGAGCATTAATCATGCACTGCGCGTGAGGTATTTGTACAAAATTACTCATAGATTCTGATTGAAAAGGTCAATCTACTAACCAAAGACACCACCTTAAAGCTGAGAAATAGGAGATTCATATATCTAAGTGGCATTAAAATACTAGAAGTGAAAGCTTTTTAAATATCAAGCTGAACTCAGAAAATTCAATAATTTTTTCATAAATATTTTGTTATACATTCAGAAGATTAAAAATCGCAGAAAATCGCAGCTCTATTGCTTTACAAACTGACAATATCCTGAGTAAAAAGATGTTAAAGAATAGCCCTGTTGGTTCTGTTAGCTTCTGTAACAAATATTTTTTTAGGAAAATTGGTTCAAAGTTGTAGAAGTTTCCAAGACCGCCCTGCTCTTAATAATCTGTAGATAGCACCCAGAATCTCCTCAAAATGTAGGTCTATATGTTGGTCATAAGGTCATGATATTGTATTATGCATAGCTATGTCTAAAATTGACAATACCTGTATTTTTGCAATAAGTGCCTGGCGGTTCAGGTTACTCTTACAGTATGGTCTGACAGAATTTACTAAATTGCCGTAATGTTAGCTGTTATAATCAACAGTAAATAATGTAAAAGAAGCAAAATATTATACTAGTGAGATGGAGATATGTTTTTCCTTTAATTTGACACTAATTTGAAGTCATTCTGCCCAGTAGAACCCTCAGAATCAATGTTTTACTAAGACATGTTTACCACTGTAACAGATATGGGGAGTGGGCAGCCAGATTCGGCTGACTTGCTGACAAAGGATAGAGTTACGATTGGAACTAACTGCCCACAGGCTATGACATAGCTAACTGAACCAACAGGGTTATTCTACAATATCTTTTTACTCAAAATAAAGTCAGTTTATTCACCTGCAGCAGCTGCGATTTTCTGTGAATTTTAATCTAGTAAATGCATAATATCAATTTACTCAATAATCATTTTAATCTCTGGCTTCAACTTGAAATCTAAAAAATTTAGACCTCTAGGAATTAAACCCGGTACCTGCACTCTATACAAAAATACACCATGCACGTTACCAAAATCAGGGAGAAAGGGGGGTATTTCCTCAAAATTCGCATGTCCGTGGTTTTGGGGGGAAAGTGGTGTATTTTAAGTGAAAAATCCGTGAAAATCAAAAATAGGGGGGTATTTTTTGGGGCAAAGTCAGCTTTTTCAGAAAAGGGGGTTATTTTGGAGAAGGAACACGTTCATTTTTGGTGCTGAAAAGTCTGCACTTTTAGAAGTAGGGGGGAGTTTTGCAAACATGTCAGTGTTTTCCCAAAAATGGGGTCATTTTAGAGGTCTAAAATTCCTTGTTTTTAAAGGAAAAGCGGTGCTTTTTACCCCAAAAAATCCGTGGTATGGGTGTGTTATGAAATTCCTGTAACCAGCATGGTGTTATATTAGATGCTGATCGCAGGGATCGGGGAATTAAATGACACTGGAGTATGTTAATCTCCTAGTTCTTAGGGAGCGTTCATTATTTATGGCAGGGGGGATGACCAAATGAAGGGGGGGGGTCATCTTTTTTGGAGGTATTCAGAGAGGGGGGGTAATTTTTTTTCAACCTATTCTTAGAGGGGCGGGGTAATTTTTTTTCAACCCATTCCCGAGGGCCAGGTAGTTTCCTGTTAGGGAGTATTTGGCAATGTGATGCAAATTTTATGACAAAGGAACAAAAACTTTCATGACACTTCGCAAATTGTAACTATTTGGTTTTTAGTAATAATTCTAGTTATAATTCTGCTCAACATTTTGTTACCAGCTACCTCTAATTCATATCAATTTGATTATGTTATATGATGGGAGTCTCACTCCTTAATTGTGTGTCAAAGGGCGGTTAGCACGGATAAGATGTATCGGTACCTGTGTTACCAACTCACATGACCACTAGCTACTCAACCAATCAGGGCATTGCAATTTTTCCGCTGGTTCCCACAGATTTGTGAAAGATCTTTTGGCAGGTACCCATATTAAAATTCGACATGATAAGCCCCCTTTAAAACATGGATGAGGCCAGCCACTACCACTATGGTATATGTATACAGTTTTTCCTGGGATGTAACACTGTTCAGCTCTTGAGATTGAAGTATTTGGCCCAATTTGTGACACAATGTTCCGTGTTCTTTTGCTGGCCCTGCTGATTATTACAAAAGATGTCATCATGAAAATAAATACTTTCCATTAAAGGGGTGCTGGGAAGGGTATGGTACGCAACAAACAGCGCTTTGTGGTGCTACACCATACACATCATGAGAGTGAACAGGGCACCAACAAAGTTCTCAGTAGTAAAAAGTGTTACATGCTAAAATCACTGGAACTCGCGATCAGAATTTCCAGATTTAACTCTTGTTTTCACCCCTTGATCAAATCAACCCTGACAAGAATTATATCTATAACACCCTTCAAATTAATATAAAAACTGAGATTACAATGATATCTAAAGAGAAAGACAAGCTACAAAAGTTTATTTCTGTACTGTATACAAAATTTTTGAAAAAGAAACCAGAACCAAGTGCCTCAATCAGAACAATTCTTCCATTGGTCAGGAGTAGGTCACATGGAATATTTTGCTAAGACATACCTATTTTAGCTGCATCAGTAGTAGCCCATGCTAGCCGCCCCTTAAGGGAGGAGCCTTCAAATTGATATTTTACCTAGAGGTAAATCAATCAACAGCAGTGTGTTCACAATTTGACTGCTCAAAAGATGACACATAACTGTAATGGTTCAAAAGCTGCTAATATCACCTTGTAAAATGAATGGGCCTGATGTAGCCTCTGTTGAACGTAGTTAAATGTGGTGGGAGTCATTTTCTTTCAATCTATTCTGAGGGGGGGGGGCATTTTTTTCAACCAATTCCTAAGGGGGGGCATTTTTTCTTCAACCCATTCCGAAAGGGGGGGGGGCATTTTTTTCTGACATATTCATTCTGACAGATTGTCGTCCCCCCCCCCTGCTATAAATAATGAATGCTCCCTTAGCTTTAAGTTGGTGCAATTGGTTAGCAGATCAGCCTTTTCAATCAAAATATATCAGTAGTTATGTGGAACAATGCCTAAATCTCCTGTGCGCAGTGCATGTTTAATGGGCGGCCTTATCTGTATATTTAGGTAAAAGTAGAGGGCAGGGACTGACAGAAACATTTTTTACATTTCTAAACTTCAAATCCAAATAAAAATGCTTCTAGTAGGTGTATCAACTTGATTTAAAAAGCTCTTAATTGCAATTTGCAAGCCCTTTCATTTTGTTGTATATGACTTATGTTTTTCTGTCGTAGTTCAGATTTTGGGCTGACTTCGCTAGCTATGTTCGTTCTGACCACAGCACCACAATACGCACTCCAGTAAGGGAGTGATCATTTTTTAACAATGGGGGGGGCTGTTGGGTTTGCGTGTGGACGTGGAAAAAAAGTTTCGATCCCCCCCCTCCCGAGGGTAGAAAAAAATTTTGACCCCCCCCCCCCCATAAGGGATGAAAATCATGCACGAATGTGCCCTTTTAACCTATAGTAATGCGCAGGGTTTTCCACTGAAAATAGGTGAAATTATTTTGACCATCCCATCTGAGGGATTGAAAAAACTCTGACCCCCCCCTCAAACCCACCAGCCCCCCCCCCCCCGTTGTTAAAAAATGATCACTCCCTAAGAGGGTGGCGCTGTAAATAGTACCATAGGGAGCAGAACTTAGGTTGCTAGGGACTGAGCAAAGGGTCAAATTACATAGGCAATATACTAGAAAAAGTAACCTTTTTGCTGATTTCTCTTCCAATATTGCAATAAGAAAATAATGCATCAAGTATGTGATGTAAAATTTGAATATCTTTCAGATTCTGTAATGCATTTTGCCGAAAGTGGTCTAGATCTTGCAATATTGCCCTTTTGTACTGATAGGGCCTAAAAAAAATATGTGTTCAGGTAACGCTACTTACCCTAATTTTTTGGCCATACCCTAACTTTTTTGGGGGCATTTTGGGAGAAAATCTTATATTTTGGCACTTATGGAGACATTGATATTTTTTTCACGATCTCGCACATCAAATTCATGTCGCATAGGTGCGGAAAATTTACAGCCGGCACAAAAAGAAATTTAAAAAAAAAATCCCTACCTACCCTAATTTTTTTCGACTCCATTACCTGAACACAACTAAAAACATTTTAGGCCTAGGATTAAAGAGGGCCCAGTCAATAAATCACACTGGATGTTAGTGCATGAACAAGAAAGTCTATTGACCTCTAATGACCGTAAAGGTCTCCTGTATGCATGTGTAAGCACCCCATTTCACAGCTACCGTAATCTCTCGCGTATAAGGCGCATCTTATACATGAATCAGATACCAGGTGCGCCTTATAGCATTTGACCAAGTTGCAGGTGTGTCTTATCAGCATGATGATGAACAAGTAATTTTCAGAATGTGACAAATGAGGTGTGAGCAGAAGTGGAAGTTAATTCTAACATTGTATCATCATTTCTTTTTCTCCATTTGAGCATCCATCAATGTTGTGACATGTTAGGCGATGAACATGATTGATCACATTATCTAAACATAGTTAATATATTGTTTTTTTGAGTTATCTGAGGCCAAAAAAGGCCTAATCCTGGATTAGGTCGCCATGGAAAAAGTGGAATGAATTTCTTTTAAACGGAAATAAGGAAGGTATAAGCATAAAATAAACAGATTAAATAAATTTAACATATGATTGTCTGTTTCCTACATTTCATTTTGAAACAGCGACTTATATTAGCGACCTAAAACGGGAGTATATATGCCACAATAAGTACACAAAGTGGCATGCCAAAAATAGTTGGTTTTCATGAAGTTCCAGAGCGACTTATATTAGTGACCTAAAGCAGGAGTATATATAAGGGAAAGATAACAAACTTAAGTCATCCAAGGGGGAGGGATTCCCCTAAAAGAGGGTTCTTTGAAGGGGCATATATATAAAAAAAAATGGGGCTTGGCTTTTTTTGGGGGGAAAAGAAGCTTATATTATTCATATGATGTCATAATAAGTCGCTTAAAAGCAAAGCCTTATTCACTTAAAGTAAAACATGTTATTCATATTTGGCACAGTTAGCATCTATTAGGACCACTATGAAGGTTGCTTGTGCAGTATCATCATGAATGCTGGAAGAATAAGTCTATATCAGAAAAATTGGGCTAGGTTTTTTGGAGGTAGCATACAATTTTAGTTTGATCAAAATAGGTCGCTAAATAAAGTCGCTGAAAGTCGTAGCCTGGTTCATATAGAAAGGAAAAGAATAGATTCTTATATAGTTCACATTTACACTCTAATGTGGCGTTTTCTTATGGAACAAGGAGCAACCTCTGTGTATGGTATGCAGGCATGTGCGGGTAAGACCAAAGTGCCACTCTAAACTCACCCTGCTTTGTTTCTGCCCTTCAGCCTAGTGCAACTCTGAGTATAAACTTTAGCACAATTGTTTGGGTATATATATTCGTAATAATTATGCTTATAATTCACTTTTCTCTTCCAGCTGTCACACATACCCCTATCCTACAGTCTTCAGCGACATAAACATTCCCTTAGCGACCGATTCATAGAGAAGGCCCCAAATGAAATAGGAATGGCTCCATCTGGTGTCAGTTCTGAATGATTCTTAGACCGTGTCTTGCAACTGGGTAGGATGGGGGCGATAGACCTAGGATGGTGTGCAGGCATTGGGATGGTCTTTCGCAAGGGGTCAGATGAGGGCGGTAACCCTAGGATGGTGTGCAGACGTTGACAATGGTGTCTCGCAAGGGGTCGGATGGGGGCAGTAGCGCAGGGTTCCCACAGGTCAGGGAAAATAAAGAGGTCAAGTAAAGTCAGGGAATTTTACAAAATTTCAGTCAGGGAAAGTAAGCCAGGGAAAATCTGCTAAAACGCATCACTTGTGTTTAGATCTTATACAAGTCTCCCCTGAGTGCATTCCAATATTACTTCCAAAGATTGCAGTTTTTTTCTGAAAATAAGGTTTTGATTTACTATTGATAACTTATAGTACCATTAGTAATTGCTCTTCAAAATTAGACCCTTGGTATAGATTTATTGGTAAACGTTGGTACCGTAATCTCCCGCGTATAAGGCGCAGCCCGCGTATAAGGCGCACCCAGAGTTTAGAGATTTGACCAGAAAAATAAAAGATTCATAACTTTTGTTCTACTGAATGGATTTTGAAAATTCAAAAACCTATGTGTTGCATGGACCCCCCAGACCCCCCTGGACCCCATATTCAGCTGATTAGGTTATATGGGAGTGTAAGATATCAAAATGAAGGTCTTGATCTCCCCCTTGCGGATCAAGAAAGAACTAAAACCTCTCGTATAAGACGCGCCTTATACGCGGGAGATTACGGTATTTCATATTGTGCTGCGCTATAATTTGGTCAGGGAAAATGATTATCTTTAGTCGGGAAAAGTCAGGGGATTTCAATATGAGATTTTTGTGGGAAGGTTTTTTTTTATGAGTAGGTGGCTATGGCCTAGGGTGGTGTGCAAGCATTGGGATGGTGACTTGGAAGGGGTTGGAGGGCGGTGGTAGACCTAGGATGGTGGGCAAGCATTGGTATGGTGTCTAGCAAGACGTCAGATGGGGGCAATAGACCTTGGATGGTGTGCAGGCATTGTTGATGGCGTCTTGCAAGGGGTTGGATTGGGGCAGTTGGTGGCTAAGGTCTAGTATGGGGTGCAGGCATTTGGATGGTGTGTCTGAATCATGGGTCGGATGGGGATGGTAGGCCTTGGATGGTGGGCAGGCATTCAGATAGTGAGTCTGAACGAGTCCGATTGGGATGGTAGGCCTGGGATGGTGCACAAGCCACAGGGTCAAATGAATTGGTTATATCCTTGGAGAGGGTAGGTGGACGGGGTTCTCCACACATAGGAAGCACACAGGGGGCCCGCCTGTGTCCTTTTGCCTGCCGCCCGTGTGCTTTTACTGAAAATGAGCTGCCCGTGTGCTTCCAGCTCTCTGTAAGCTATCTATGCTTTTTTTAATTTTTTAAATTGGCCAATTAGAACAGAAGTTATCAAAAGTTCCAGGAAAATACACTAGAACCCCTGAAAAAAACACCTTTTACATTGAAATTTCTGAAATTTGCTTCAGGGGTATGCCTTCAAACCCCCTCTATCTTTGATGCGCTTCGCCTGTGACAGCATGTTAGGTATGGTTACTTGCTCAGGCACTTGTCAGACAAATCTACTTGTGTGCTTTTTCATCCTGTGGACAACCCTGGGTGGATAAAGGTCTGTCACGAGGGATTTCGGCCATTTTCTTTTCAATAGGCTGTTTTTTTCTAATAACTTGGATTACGGATTTTTTGACTCAACAACTTGGTCGGCCAGGGGAAAAAAAAGAAGAAATTGACACCAAAAATCCCATAGAGGCAAAAAAAAAAGAAAAAAAGGCCATGTTGGATCAGGATTTTGGTCATGAAATGTACCTTTTAGCCAATAAAGGGTGGATTTTTATTTGCCATATGTCGGACAAAGGGGTGAATGTTTGACATTTGTTTATTTCCATGGACCTTTTTTATTCTTTTACCCCTAAATCTTGAAAAATCCTAGCAGCCAGAGGTTAAAAGAAAAATTTGTTTTTGCCAAAAGTCTCACCCGCAGATCCGTAATACAAGTTTTTAAAATAAAAAAGCAGCCTTATTGACATATGGGGGGTCGTCTTTGTTGTAGGAGTTCAGATTTACTGCACAATTGAAGATTAATAGAATAAATGCCAGGTCATATAAGTGTGGCTTTGCAGAGAACTTGTACGATTATTATTACGAGTCAGAGTTTGGTTTCTATGATAACCGCTCCATGGTAACGAGCTTGAACATGCTTTTATGTTCTTGAATAAAAATAAAAAAAAGAAATTTTGCCTTTTTCCATTGTCATTGTGTTCAACCAAGGGAGTTAGTCGTCCATGCTATTATTTTTTTTATTGTTGCTATTTCTTAGCGAAAATATCTTGCCTTTTCAAGTTTAACGTAATATCGTAAACAGCAGCCGCCTATTGGAATGGGGTGAAGGGCTTGAAATGACCGGCTTTTCTTGTATTTCTCCTACCTCTTTTGCGATAAAGTAAGCTGGAATAGGTGGATTAACCCTTAGTCATAGACATAGTCATAGTTATTTCCACTTCAATCAATTATTTAAGATAGTTATCGATCAAGACCGAACGGACGATCGGAAAATTGCCATTCACCACTTGCTGTAGTTGTTTTCATAAAGTCCCTGTAGATGGCGCTGCTAATTTGTGGCACATGCACGATGACCTACTTTCTGGAATAGAGTTGGGTTGTTCCGCAAGCAGCGCAAATTGAGTAAACAGCCACGTATTCGTCTTTGTTTGCAGCATGGTGCTGAGAATTTGAAGGAAAATGTTAGACCTCATTAGGCAATAATAGGGTTCCGATAGTAAGCTGATTATCGAGAGGAGTTCATAGCTGTTTGAATTTCTTTCCTACAACGATTGGGTGGAAAGTTATAGACATTCATGTGAATCTTCATAGTCTAAAATTTTAACATCTATCAAACGTGACTTTTGAGGTGGTAGGAGTAATCCTCTCAAAAAGCTGATACCAAATCATGTGCTGCACGTTCCTGTGCGATCAATAGTAAGGGAGATATGATGGTTTTTGTATTTGATGCCATTTACACCTGTCATACTTGTAGTAGGAATGCATAGAAATAAGTATCAGTCACCAAACAGGTGGACGGTCGCTCAAAGCATTGTGTGAGGAGGCCTTTCACAGTCTGCCTCTTACGGTTTTGATGAAAATTTGTCCCAGTCCAAAAATTTATTTCGCTTAATTTCAGTCAAAACGAATTTTCAATAATGCAATTTTTTTGGAGGGGGTTCATAATTCAGACTTGTAGTGCGTTCAGCACATTCAATATACCTTATTTTCATAGTTTGTGAATCCCGATGCGATTAAAGGAACCCGCTAAAGTCTACCTTAAAATACTGTAAATCCCCGGTCATAAGCCAGATTTTTTTTTTATTTTGGGCCCAAACCGGCTTCTAAATTTTTCCCAAAGGCCCCCCGGCTTATGACCGTTTTTTTTTTTTACTATAGAATAAAGAGAATATGGTAAAAATTTGACCCCAAAACCGGCTTTTAGGATTTCCCTGAACTCGCCCCCGGGCTTGTGACCGGGGATTTACGGTAGGCATCACGTCAAGATTCAAAACAATTTTTTTTTTTTCAGTGGGGATTCATAATTCGGACTTGTAGTATGTCTCATTACATTCGGCTAGAGTGACCCTGAGTCGTCCATGTACCTTGAGTCGACCATTTTCATTGTTTCTTGGTTCCAAAATATAATAATAAATAGCCATTGTGGTGGATTTCAACTTATCTTCCTTGATAGGGTAGGGGGAGAGGTAGATGCTGCCACTTTAACATTTTTGGGAAATCAGTCCTAGCTCTCTCAACCAACTGCATATATTATGGACCCAAGGGCATTACTCTCACAGTGGGAGGTGGGTTTTCTAACAATTTGTCAACCACTTTGGAAGAAGCTATCAACAGAAAATAATGAATAATCTGAAACAATGTGCCATTGGTCAAGGAAGACAGTTTACTTCCATAGAAATGGTTAATGCATTACATTCACACACTGTCAAGTGTCAGTAAACATTAGATAAGACATTTCTTTGTATTTGGTACAGAAATAGACACTCTTGTATGTAGCAGTTGATTCAGAGTGTTGTGTGGCCGACTCAAGGTACTTGTGGATGACTCATGGTACTGATGATGAAAAGTCACATGCACCAGATGATGATGGCTTATATGGCCGATTCAACATACACAATTGATGTTTTGACCATATTGGCTTGAAAGCCTGAGACTTCAAGATAACTTTCGTATCTATAGTGAGATGCCCTCTCCAAATTTGCATTCTATAGCAGAGACCCTGCAATAATGTATAGCTTTCACAGAGGTCAAGGTGGACGACTCTTTACCCTACTCTATTCCATAGTTTTGTGCATCCTGATGCCATCAATTGAACCCACTAAAGTCAACCTTAAGGTAGGCATCGTGTCAAGATTCGAAACATTTTTTTTGGCGAGGTTCATAATTTCTTTTTCATATTCATAATTAACTGGAAAGAGTTATAAGAGCTGGGGTAAAAATGGAAGTATTCAGTGGCTACTAACAGTGAGAAAAACTAAGACGCTATTCCGGTCTATGTTAAATCCCATAAGAGGTGCGAATTTCATCAAAGATCCCGCATTTTCGGTCCGGAGTGGTGCAAATAATTGATGAATGTTGATGAATTTGCCATCTTTTGATCCGTTCGCGCATCTCTATTGTCGTAAAAATGGTCGTTATTAAATTTTTTTCAATTACTCAGTGTTATAATATAGAAATATGATAAAGAATAGTAAAAGGATTTAAATCGATATGTATTATCAAAAAGATAAAAAATTATGTGTTCGCCCTGTCGTTAATTCGCATCCCAAAGCCCGTGGTGGTGCAAATTGACCCAAATAACTATGGAAATTGGGTCGGGTTTGCGCACAGAATACCAAAATCCAAAATGGCGGACAGCGAGATGATCGACTTGTGGGGCTATAACAGTAAAAAGATAGGATATATTCGATTCAATTCGATTGATATTACCAAAGATGCATGGATTATATTCAAAAAGCCATTAATTTCAAGTTAAATCAATAGAATACCATTTCTCTGTCGAAAATGCTACTTCCGGCAAGGAGGGGTCGCGCATGCGCACAGAACATCAAATCCAAAATGGCAGACAGCAAGACGATCGACTCACGGTGCCATCGAAACTGCTGGATTATAACAAAATGGAGGAGAATTACACTGTCTCATGTGTTTGTATGGTTAATATGGATCCTTATTCAAGACCTGCTGCTGTTTTGCAATGCTTAACTCGCCAAGAGAGGAGTTATTCGCCAATGAAACATACAAGCGATAATGGATGCATTCTCCATAGGCTTAACCAATGACAGTGATAATGCTCAAAGAAAACATGAGGTTAGTATCAGAAGGGGCCTAAAAGAGATTAAGTGCTCTTTCGAGTTACTTGCATTGCAAAATGCTGTCCTATATTTCATATTTATTTCCACTTCTGTGAGGTGAGGGCATGGAGGAGCAGAATAACTTCATTGGGAGTCCATGAAGGAATTTCCCTTCCATTCTACCAGTGGGCATACCAGATTCGTAAAAGGCGACAAACTTGGGGTTTCTTGTTGCTTGGGGTGAGCATGTGGGCAGCTGGTGTCCATATGCGCGGGCCCGGGCTACATGCTTGTCGTTTGCCATGGGATTCCCCCTCAGTGAACCACGTCTGAGTGATCAAAGGCCGTGGTCTGTCTGGCCCTGCCTATGGGACCAGGCAAATAAAAGAACACTTGCTATCCTTCGAGAAGAGTAGGGGAATGAAGCCCCGGTAGCGGTTTTCCCCCTCACCCCTCCTCATAGATGCGGTCATTCATCTCATAGATTCAGTCATTTATAGATTCAGTCACTGCTGTGTCGGGCAAGCAGCATATAAATACCTGTCTAGCTGTTTGGACAAGCAGCTTTTAAAAACCTGTCCAAAAAGAAAAGAAAGGACTTGATGTCCGCGAACCACAGAAATGTCTGCTAACTTTTAAGTACTATTAGTGGACGTAAAATCAACCAAACCAAACCAAACTTCAATCAATTTCCCCCTGTGGAGTGGGGACCTTCATGTGAGGGCATGGAGGAGCAGAATGTCTTCACTGGGAGTCTCCCCCTGTGGAGTGGGGACCTTCATGTGAGGGCATGAAGGAACAGAATAACTCAGGGGTGTGAAATCTCCGCCTAAAGGCGGAATTCAGCCTTTTTTGTGTTCACCAGGACCATTCCTGAGATCAGTGTAAATCCACTGAGAAAATGAAATACCATTTATATGGGGGGGGGGGTGACTGAAACCATATGGTCTCACATTGTTTTGATACCTTCCAAACTGGTTTATGGTTATCTAAATCATACTAATGCCCCAAAAAGGTGGTATAATACATTTAATTAGCTGTTTGAACAACTTTTATCAAATGTGAAATTGACTATAAATCAACACAATATATACTTCAGCCTAAACCAGTTTTAGCGTTTCACACCCCTGATAACTTCATTGGGAGTCCACAAGGAGAAATTTCCTTCCATACTAACAGTGGGCATACCAGATTCGTAAAAGGCGACAAACTTGGGGTTTCTTGTGTCTTGGGGTGAGCATGTGGGCAGCTGGTGTCCATATGCGCAGGCCCGGGCTTACATGCTTGTCTTTTGCCATGGGATTCCCCCTCAGTGAACCACGTCTGAGTTATCAAAGGCCATGGTTTGTCTGGCCCTGCCTATGGGACCAGGCAAATAAAAGAACACTTGCTATCCTTCGAAAAGAGTAGGGGAATGAAGCCCCGGTAGCCGTTTTCCCCCTCAACCCCACCTCATAGATTCGGTCATTCATCTCATAGATTCGGTCATTCATAGATTCGGTCACTGCTGTGTCGGGCAAGCAGCATATAAATACCTGTCCAAAAAGAAAAGAAAGGACTTAATGTCCGAGAACCCTTGAATGTCTGAGTTCCTTGATGGCCCCCGGATGTAAAACTAAACAAACAAAGTTCAATCAATTATTTAAGGTAGTTATAGATCAAGCAGAGAAGTCAATTGAAAAAACGCTATTTCTGCTTCGTCGGTTTGTTTTTAATACCGCCCTCTAGGTGGTGCTGAGGTTGCTTGTGTGCTAATTTGCAACATTACACTGTGCTGTATTTTGTGTTTTGATGCCTTTCTGTGTTTTATTTTGTTCCTATACAGAATTCATATGATTATAAATATAAACTACTGACACATGGTGAATAAGTAATGGTATTAAAAAAATAGCCTTTGATTCATTGGTGCATCATGCCTTGACAGGCATGATACACTATTTCAGCAACCATCAGGAATATAGATTTAAAAGTTTAAAAAATTAAATCAACATCGTGGAAAAACCTTGAAATTGATATATTACACTTTGAAATCTGTTGATAGACAGCAGAGAAATGTGCATTTATTCATTTGTGCATCATGCCCAAATTAGCATGATGCACTCTATCTCAGCAACCATCAAAGATATGGATCTAAAAGTTTGAAAAAGTGAATGGCATGGTTGAAAACATTGAAATCGAGATATTACACTTTGAAATCTCCCAATAAACAGATGAGAATTAGGCATTGATTCATTGGTGCATCATGCCCTGATTGGCATGATGCACTCGATCGCAGCAACCATCCAGAATATGGATCTAAAAGTTTAATAGATTGAAGCGGCATGGTAGAAAACCTTGTAATTGATATATTACACCTCCCTTATAAGCCGAACCCCTAACTTCAGGACAATTTAGCAGCAGAATTTTGCATCATTTAAATTTGATTAAACTAATTCACTTGATTTAAAACCTCCCCCATAAGCCGATCCCCAACTTAGGTAAATGCTAAAAGTCAAATTTGGGCTCAAATACAAGATTTTGGTCAGCTTCTGAGGGAGGTTTTACGGTAATGAAATTTCATGAAATGCTAAATGCCCACTACCCAAGCACCTGCACTGTGATTGAGTGTTGTAGTGTTGTGCAATAATGAGTAGTAGTGCAAGGGCTATTTGCACACTTTACAGTGTGAGTGTGCCCTTAGTAGCAGCCCCGGATTGATTGTTACTCATGTCCTGCAGATAGGGTGAGCAGTGTACCCAGTGTGGACCTGTTAGAGCCCCCCACTCTCTCCCCTCCACGAAGAGCCCTATGCAAATTAGCCATGTGTTTTCAGTATTTAAAACACAGAGATGAAGGTGGACAAACCAAAGAAATGTCTCCAATTCACAAATAGTCCAACTGATCATGGTTTTGAATATAGACTGAGTTAAGTAGAGGTATAGGTATTATGATTGGTCTTTCTTTAACATCTAATATACTCAGAATTATTCGGATCAGTCCAGGAAACCCAGTGCAGAGATGATCATGGACTTTCTGAGGGCTGGGAGTGTCTGACCTTCTCCATTAATAGAACACCCTTGATCACTCACTAACCATCTGGTTTACCTCCGCCTAAGGTGCAAGCATTGGGGTGATGTCTGTGAAGGAGTCAGATTGGAGTGGTATGCCTAGGATGGTGTCTCTGAAGGAGTCGTTTGGGTTGTAGGCCCAGGGTGGTGCACAAGCATTAGGATGGTGTCTCTGAAAAAGTGTTTTTGGCCGAGAGACTTGTCTCCTCGGCCATTAATACATTGTGTCAGAGGGAGACTGCACGTCATATCAAAAACAGCCAAAAGTCCTCTACTATAGATCAGCTACTGATATTACTCAAGGTGACGCACATGCAGAAAGTCTACGCTGTTTATAACACCTCAGTTAGTCTCTACCCGCCTACCCACTCAGATCTCCCCTACAGCCCATTGAATAGGTAATGCCTACAGCACCCCTTCCCCCCACATCCTCCACCTAATCACCTCAAGGGTCTGTATAGTAGTACATAGATGTCATCATGATACATGAATATAGTCCTTGTTAGCTGAGACGCTCAGGTTCCTATTAGGAGTTCAAAGTGATGTGGCCTTGCCTAATTTGGAGTCTTAGGACTGTGAACAAGTGTGTCATTCCCACATTAAGAGCCCAGTCACGTAGCATAGTTTTATTTGGAGCTTTTACTGCATCCAGCAGACGCAAAGGGCTTTAAAAGTACTGCCAATTCTGCCCTAACCACGTACAGAGCTCAGGTACCTGGCAAACCTCTGACAGGCCGATGGGTGTGGGAGGCTAGGCTAGCGCTAGTAAATATTTTCAGGTAGCCAGTCTGGCGAATATGTATCAATTCTGATTAGCCAGACACAAAATCAATTAGCCAAAAGAATCAATGGACAATGCAATAAAAGACACTTAATTTCCATGTGATCAAAGGACATGTACACTTTCATCTTCTAGCTAAGATTTGAGGTGGAGTAGGAGTTGGCTTTAAATATAAAAGGACAGTTTTAATTCTCCTTCTTATATCTGTTGAAAATAAGGTCTTAATCAGTGGACTATAGACCTATGCAGTAGTTTGGTTAAAGGGGTTGACAAAGGTGTTGGTATTTCCCTGCACTATTCCAATTCTTGGCCATGTTTCTGAAAAGTGACAGGACCAGCTACTCATAGGAACATATAAAGGAGAAACTCAATCTCCAGAGGCAGAGAGGAATTGTAATATGTGGATCAACACGGAAAAAGGTACGCCCAAGAGGGGGTGTGCGAGCGTACCTTTTACCATGTTGATACACATATGCTAGATTTGTGAAGTTGAATGCCTAAAACGATATAACAAACAATATGGAAGATGTTGTGATTTCATAATTTCTTCTATTTCTTTTTTTTTTTTTTTTAAGAAAATTCCAGATTCATTGCATATGAATAGAGACAGCGTGCTTATTTTTGTCATGTTATGATACACTCCATATATCATATTCCCAGTTGGGACTTCTGGAAGGAGGATTAGCCAGTCTGGCGAATCAAATGAGAAAAGTATTAGCCAGATTGTGATAGATTCGTCACTGGCGATCTGGCAAATGGCTAGCGTGAGCCACACCTCCCAATAACTTTGTAATTATACATCTCTATTACGATTGATCGGCCATTACATCTGTGATGTGCAATTCACCCTTAATAATGTCCTCGACCAAGCGTGACCTTGTTTAGGTTTACGTCCGGGGGTCATCAGGAACTCAGACATGCGGATTGGAGTTAGGATGGTGTGCAAGCATTGGGATGGTGTCTCTGAAAGGGTCAGATGGGGGTGGTAGACCTAGAGTGGTACACAGGCATTGGCAATGGTGTCTCTGAATGGTTTGGATCAGGGTTCTCCACAGGATGAAAAAGCACACAGGTAGATTTGTCTGACAAGTGCCTGAGCAAGTAACCATACCTAACATGCTGTCACAGGCGAAGCGCATCAAAGATAGAGGGGGTTTGAAGGCATACCCCTGAAGCAAATTTCGGAAATTTCAATGTAAAAGGTGTTTTTTCAGGGGTTCTAGTGTATTTTGCTGGAACTTTTGATAACTTCTGTTCTAATTGGCCAATTTAAAAAATTCCAAAAAGCATAGATAGCTTACAGAGAGCTGGAAGCACACTAGCATGGTGGGCAAGCATTGGAATAGTGTCTTAAGGGGTGGGATGGGGGTGGTAGACCTAGCATGGTGATGGTGTCTTGGAAGGAGTCAGATTGGGGTGGTTAGCCTAGGATGGTGCTCAAGTCTGTCCTGCACTCCTTCAATCTTTGTTAGTAATTAATAGTATTATGCCAGCACTTAGTCAATATTTCTCAACTTATGCAACCGAATAATTGCTCCTCTCAATTGTTTACAAATGGTCATTACTGATTCTTTGCTACTTGTTCTTTTATGCAGGCCATATGGAGTCTGTCCAGGCATCCTCACGCCGAAGCAGAGTAATTTCGGACTTATGTCTCAAAGGCAGTCCCCAACTCAAGCCAGTCAGTCACCATCACCACCCGAGGAAGTAAAGTCCAGGGCGCCACCCCCATACGGTTGGACCAGCAGTGGCACCACAGTCTGCTTACTTGTCCCATACACCACAGGAGTGGCCCCACAGCTCACAAGCTCCGCAAGGCTGACCCAAGCAGTGGAAAGCAGGGAGCAAGTCTTATCGCGCACAATCTGAGCAAGGACCACTATAGCAGCACTCAGCGAGCGAGTCTTATAATATTGCTCAACATGAGTAAGTGGGTGTTCACCATCCCGAGGTCGACCCCAGCACCACCACTACATGGGCTGGTCTTAGCGTTCACCATCCCAAGGTCTACCCCAGCAGCACCACTACATGGGCTGGTATTACAGCTTACCATCCCAAGGTCGACCCCAGCACCACCACTACATGGGCTGGTATTATCGTTCACCATCACAATTTTGTCCCCAGCACCACCACTACATGGGCTGGTATTATCGTTCACCATCACAATTTTGTCCCCAGCACCACCACTACATGGGCTGGTATTATCGTTCACCATCACAATGTCGTCCCCAGCAGCACCCCTACATGGGCTGGTATTACCATTCACCATTCCAAGGTAACCCCAGCAGCACCCCTACATGGGCTGGTATTACCATTCACCATTCCAAGGTAACCCCAGCAGCACCCCTACATGGGCTGGTATTACCATTCACCATTCCAAGGTAACCCCAGCAGCACCCCTACATGGGCTGGTATTACCATTCACCATTCCAAGGTAACCCCAGCAGCACCCCTACATGGGCTGGTATTACCATTTATACCACGATTTGTGGGTTACACAGTGCTTTTTGGTGTCTATTCCCATCCACATATCTGTCGATATTGCACACCCTATAGGCTGTAACATCAATTTTGGAAGGCATGCGGTTATCCATGGAAGGCATGCGGTTATCCATGGAAGGCGTGCGGTTATCCAGGATAACCGCACGCCTCTCATGTCCTCCCATGTCATATGTTACATGTTAAAACCAACAGACTATTTCATTGCCATGGTAGGGGTCGAACCTGCAATCTCAGGTTCTTAATCCAACACCCTATGCATTGCGCCACAGGGACTGACGAGATACGCTCGGTTCGAACCAGGTCTTGCTATGATACAAAGCCGTGTGCGCTGTCGCTGTCCGCTGCCGGGCGAGGAGGTGTATTCTACACAAACATAACCGTGAGACGCAGTGAACGGAGAAGGCGCAGTGGTCTAGCGGTTAGCGCTTTGCGCTCAGCCGCATGAGGTACACGGTTCGAGTCCAGGTCTGGGCGCATCTTTTTTCGCCGTGTGCGCTGTCGCTGTCCGCTGCCGGGCGATGAGGTGTAGATCTAGTCTAACTTAAACTCTAACAGTTAGTAACACGGTCCAGGCGCATCTTTTTTCGCCGTGTGCACTGTCGCTGTCCGCTGCCGGGCGAGGAGGTGTATTATACACAAACATAACCGCGAGAAGCTTCTTTTTTCGCCGTGTGCCCTGTCGCTGTCCGCTGCCGGGCGAGGAGGTGTATTATACACAAACATAACAGCGAGACGCAGTCAAAGCAAGCCTAGCCGAGACCGGGGCTGTCGCTGTCCACTGCCGGGTGCCGAGGTGTATGTACCTGTGTACACACAATGGCTGGCATCAAGTCCCGGGGAGGGGGAATAATTTTTGTTTTCAACTTGAATTTATTGGTATAATATTGATTATTTATTGGTTTCGTGTGGGTTAGCAAAGGCTAATAACACTCGGCCTACGGCCTCGTGTCATTATCCTTCACTAACCCACACTCGTCATGAGTTATCCATTGGTTACTTGTCCATCACCATTCCAAGGTACCCCCAGCAGCACCACTACATGGGCTGGTATTGCCGTTCACCATTGCAAGGTCAACCCCAGCAGCGGCACATCACAAGCAGATAATCTCACCACCAATTTTTAAGAAGTTCTTTATTTTTCAGCTGACTTTTTATTCCATTTAGTCATCCCTGAATGACTTCAACTTGTTGCAGAGTAATCACGAGTTGTAGCATGTCACTGTAGCCGTTAAATAAAAATCCGACCTACCCTACCTAATATTTTCCAGCATGTTACCTGAAACAAATAAATAATTTTTTTTTGGCCTTATTGGAAAATCAGAATGTCACTTTGAAAGCTCAGACACAAGCTGCCAGGACATGACTTGAAACACTGGAGGCAAAGATTCAATGCTTAGAGGCAAGAAATCATAGAGACTCAATGTGATCTTTAAAGGGTTCAACACCACACAGACCCATGCACAGCAGTCAATGCTATACTGAAGGATTCATAATCCTATTAATTGGCCTTATACAAGTCTAGTGGTCATCTGCGCATGCGCCAATACTGTCCGAACCCTTACATAATACCTACCACTTGGCATAAAAACGTGTTTTTTACGTTAAAAAAAACGTTTTTATTGGATTCCCTATTGAGTATTTGGTTGAAAATTGGTTAAAAACGTTTTTTGTCAAGTGGCCACAGCCCACATTACCTGTAGAGGCGTCCTGAGCCGCGAAAACAGGCCCCTAGTTGTCATGATGCATGAACGTAGCTCTAGTGAGTTATTGAGACTGTCTATGTGCCCCATGTGTCGTCATGATGCATGAATGTAGGTCCAGTGGTTTTTGAGACTGTCTATGTGCCCCATGTGTCCTCATGATGCCGTTGATGCATTAATATATTCTGCCTATTGCTTGTTGGCCGAGAGACTTGTCTCCTCGGCCATATATACATCATGTAGGAGGGGGACAGCAGGTCATGTCAAAAACAGCCAAAAGTCCTCTACTATAGATCAGCTACTGAAATCAGTCAACCATGACGAAGACTGTGGTGTACCAGTGTACCAGTACCAGTGTACCAGTGAATTGCTATTATTCCAGGTCGTTCTGGGACAAGCTGATAACTTCCACACCCACTCTAGGGGCCTCTAAGTACCTGTAGTCAATTGCTATTGTCCCAGGTCATCTAACAGTGCTGCAGCTCTGTCCCCTAGAGTCTCTGAGTGGTTGTTCAATCACTTCATAATTACGCATCTCTACTACGATCTCTCGGCCATTACATCTGTGATGTACAATTCACTCTTAATAGTGTCCTCAACCAAGCGTGATCTCGTCATGATGCACCAATAAAGTACTGGTTAGCAGTCGTGCCAGCACTTCATTGAAGCATCATGATGAACCTCTTGTTAATCACATCATGCAATAACCCCTTACAGGCAAGATGATGTTCTATTAATCATACCATACAATAACCAGGCATGAGATGTTTAGAGAAATTCGGAAATTTTAAGGTCACTTTGGACATTGCACAGATCCACTGAGAAAATCTTTTTAACATTAATGGGAGGTGGGGATCTTAGATGTTTAAAGGGCCTCATCCCATAAAATTGCTCTCAAATACAACCTGGAATTTATTTACCCTCTTGGAAATTGCTTCGAAACCCAGTCCCATGCCTGAATAACCCTCTACAGGCAACATGATATTTTATTAATCACACCATACAATAACCCTTTACAGGCAACATGATGTTTTACTAATTTCACCACACAATAACTCTCTACAGACGACATGATGTTTTATTAATCACACCATGCAATATCCCCTTACAGACAATATGATGTTTTATTAATCACACCATACAATAATAACGCTCTACAGGCAACATGACGTTTTATTAATCACACCATACAATAACCCTCTACAGGCAACATGATGTTTTATTAATCACAAAATCTTAAAAATCTTGATAGTTGTGCCCTATTGATTTTATCTAGAACTGCTGTGATTTAAGCCCTTACTTCATCCTGCCTGAAACAGTAACAATCTGTTCCATCAACACAGTTGAGTTGGGAGACAACTTTAAAATTCCATCATGACTACGACAAAAGTACACTGTCATTGAGGATATTGCCAGCCTCCCTACAATCCTGCCGACACAGCAGGTGGCGACCCCTGGCCGTCCTGCACCGACCGGAGGACACTTACCATCACCGACAGGCTGGCTCCCATGCTGCTCCTAACTACCAGGCCCCTTGGACATCTCGGGAGCGTGCTGAGGCAAAGACATCGCATAATATGCACCCTCTGACTGTACACCTCACCAACTCACATCACATAATGATACAGATCACACAAAATATCAAGGTGAATAGAGGTTTACCATACAAGTCTTAGAAAGTAGGTGAGTGGAGGTATACCATACAGATCAAACAGCCGTTGTAGGTGAGTACAGATGTACTGAGCAGCAGTTGGAGATGAGTTTTAATGTACCTTACATGTGGTTTGTGTGGCACTGTCTATGGGACGAGGCAAGTAAAAGTCTTTCTATTCCTTGAGAGGGGAACGAAGACCCAGTAGTGGTTTTCACCCTCATCCCTCCTCATGGATTCAGTCATTCATCGCATAGATTCAGGTCATGCATATGTTCGGTCTAGGCTGTGTCTGGCAAGCAGCAGGTAAAAGCTGTTTGGACAAGCAGCTTTTATGAATACCTGTCCAGAAAGAAAGACAGGACTGAGTGTTCAATCAAACACAGAAACTGCACGCTTTGATGTAGTGGAGGTGAAATCAACCAAACCAAAGATGTGAGGGGTAGGATTTACATGTGTGGTACCCAGGTTCGATTCCTGGCTTGGTCTATGTAATAGCTTGCTGGTGCGAAAGTGGACAGATTGACCAATGGTCCAGCCACACACATGAGGCTCTCATACTCACTGACAGAGTTGTCTAAGTAATGGAAAACCTCCTTAGAGCTGGAGGTTTTGTGGCAAATCCTCCATATCTAAGGAGGTTTTCTTACTTATACTCCATCCACAGAAGTTTATACAACAGTAAAACCCTGAATATAAGCATAGTTTGACTTTAACTGTAGAGGCCTAGAAGAGGATTGGAATCTTCTACACTGGCTGTGATACAAAACTATGATAAATATGTTCCAGTCTGCAATCACCAGCAGTCTTAATAGTATAATGGTTAGCATGTCTGACTTTGAACCACAGAATGTGAGTTCAAGACTGCATGGGGAAAGTGTTCTTAACTTATACATACAAGGTAAAGGAGTCTTTGTAAAGGGCCCCCCTGAAGCCCCCTTTATCATTTTGGTAATCAGAGAATGTTCATTATAATACATTATTTTTTTAGAGTTTGTAAAAATGACAGTGGTCAACCTAGAATAAAACAAAATCACACCAGGGGTTTGAACCTGTGTGGTCTAGATTTCTAGTCCCAGGCCTTAACCACTACACTACATTGACCAGTCAAACTTTCAAAGTGAAGTTACCCTTTTTATCTATAATTGATTACTCAGTCATAGTAGTAGCATATCACCATTCAGTAGATGTTCTATCACCCACAATATCACCTCAGGACTCATGGTGTAATGGCTAGCACATGGGACTCTGGATCCCACCAATGTACGGTGCGTGGGTACGAATCTCATATGGGACAGAATTTTTCCAAGAATTACATCTGCTGTTCAAAAATGACCTTATTCATAAAACCTCCTGCTGCGCTTGGCCTATTTCACAAAACCTCCTCCCAGACCTGACCCAATTCACAAAACCTCCTGCCAGAACTGACCCAATTCATAAAACCTCCTGCTGGCCACCCAACTGTAGAATGTGGAAATAAACCTACATTAGGAACAATAGGGTGCAGAGCCAGGTGTAGTATAAATTCTTTATACCCATTGAAAGTTTCCATGTACCGTAAATTCTCGCATATACGATGCACCCTGACTTTAGCATAATGCTATAGGACACTAAGGGTAATATTCTGATCCTTATAGTACTTTTATTAAGTGAAAAATCCTTGCATATAAGAACTTCGGGAGTTAGAGTGTAAGGTAGAGAATATAGTAGAGTTGAATAAATGCCCTAGAATAATTTATCATTATATTGTAACGGGAACCCCCATGTGGCAGGAACCAGCAGGTAACATTACATCACTCTCTTGTGGCTCCACCTGTAGGGCTGGAGGTCATGTGTCCTAGGCAGGCACGCTGTTGGGGACTGTGTGACTGACCACTGGTCACTTTTGCACCAGAGACCAGTCAGTGAGCTTAAGGGTTTTGTTTGTGCTGCGAATACGCTCAGTTGAATTGCGAGCCTGTTTGTTTTTATCAAACACACCATTGTTTATACCGCTGACACATTTGTTGGAGTCTTAATGTATATGTTTGTTTGCATTGTGGATTTGTTTGTCAGTATTGCAAACATGTTTGTTTATTTGCAGACACATTTGTTAGTATCGCGATAACATCGGTGAAGGTATCTATTTGTATTACAAATTGGTGTACAGACCAAAAGATGGGTGTGGACCACTAAATTTGACATGGTGACATGGCAATTTCTTAAAATCGACATGTGACATGAGAGGTTCTTAGAGGTGACATGGGACATGGGGATTTAAGTGACATGTGACATAACCATTTCTTAAAATCGACATGTGACATGAGAGGTTCTTAGAGGTGACATGGGACATGGGGATTTAAGTGACATGTGACATAACCATTTCTTAAAATTGACATGTGACATGGGGGACCCCCCATCCACACCCCCCAAAAGAACATATTTATTATCAATAAAATCTTCCTGCGCTCCCCAAGAAGCCTACCATTCTTGACTTGTCCTTTGGGTAGGGGCTAGGGATGGGTCAAGGCTAAGTGAGTAGTCCATCACTCAAACCAAAGCTATGCTCACCCAAGAGTAATATTGTTAGGTTGTCTAGGAAATTGGCGTTTGAGATACAACGGCGATTGTCGAATAAGAGCACCACAAAGGGACCAGGAATGAGGATAGTACTGGAACAAGAAGGGATATTTAGGGGTAAAATCCTTTGTGAGTCGGGGTTACATGTAAAGCTGAATTACTGAATGAAGTTTAACTTACGTGAACAGTACATCTGATGAAATCTTGAAGAAGCTAGAGGTGGAGGAGCATGAAGGTAACTGGACTGAAGGATTCTAACTTTAGTGAATATCTCTTTACCCCTACCAGACAGCCCAACCCAAAAACCCCTACAGCCAAGTACCTCCCACTCACAGATATACACATTCTATTGCCTAATTCATTGACCGAGCACCCTGAGATTGCCTATTGTAGCTAAAGAAAAAAGGATTTTACCCTCATGGTCCAATCCTGAGGTGTACCTCCCTACTCCCATAGCAATCCTATTGGGCTCTAGAAGGGTGGAGGGTTTTGAGGTGTTGCCAGGTGCCGTAATTAATCTGCTATGTAAGAATCTCCACCTTAACTTAAGAAATAGATAATAACTCTAAGTTATCCACTGTACTTTAACTAATTTACTATATCATATGGGGAATTCACTAGCATCAAGTGGTAAAGGCTTGTGTCTAAATCTCAAAGCCCAATATGAAAAGAAGACACAATGGGTAAAGTCAGCTCTGAAGTTTTATTGACACTCGCAGGTATATATATGTGACACATACTGGGAACAGGGACCTTAATGCATCCTGCACTAAGGGCCCTTTTCGCAGATCCTGTTACATATATAGATAGATCGAAAAAAAAAAATCCTGATGGTTTCATTCCATTTTCATTGCCTTGGACCATGAGAACTCCAATTGACTTAGATATACATTTCAGTCATCGATCCTAGATTATTACTAATTCTTCACATGTCACACTTCTCATTAATATGCAAAACTCACGAATAAATCATTCACTGAATCTTCAAACATTAGCAATATTGTTTTTGTAAACTTCATAACTTCATTGAATAATGCAAATATAAAACTAACATGTATCCCTGGTTGAGGGAGGAAAAGCAATCTTTAACATCCAATGCGATGCCTGTATCTATATTTCAATCTTGGTGGTATTGGTTAGGCAGAGGGTGTGTAGAGCGAACTAATTCCTATTGAGTTCTTAAGTTCCCACAGACTATCTCAATTCACCATATTCCGACTAATAACCTTCTTTCCAGAATATATAATTTCTTCTTGTGAGCTGATGACTATACAATGTTCCCCTTAATTCCAGGATGAACTGTGCTTCCTGCTACTCATTGACAATTCACACCCTTCCTGGCCCTGCACCTGCTTTATATACTCACCCCACACTGGCTACTTTCACCCGACACCTCCTGGACTTTGCTTCCCCAATGATATGGGATACCTAATAGGAGTGTATTCTGCTTATTCATAACTAATCACCCTATGGTGGTAAACATCTGATTGCACTTTGGACTCCACCCTGGAACATGGTCTTATTTATATACATTGGCTCTCTATGAGTCACCCATGGACTCTGATCCCTTAGGTCCTAAATGTTATTTCTCACTTGTTTTTGATTACTTTTCGGGCCCTTCTACTTGATCTGGTTAGAACCGAATCCTTACATACAAATATCACTCCCCCATGTTTTAGCCCACTATGTCAACATCATTTGTATACTTTTAATACGGCCCGCTGTCTTAAATAAAATATCTTTACTATTGTCTCGCCTTACATTTCATATTCTTTTATCTCCCTAATGCCCATTTTCCCGAAACTCCCCCTAACTCACTATGTCTATTTTGAAGATAGCCATATCCCACAGCATCAATACCGCAATTCAGATATACACATTCTATTGCCTAAATCATTGACCAAGCACCCTGAAATTGCCTATTGTAGCTAAAGAAAAAAGAATTTTACCCTCATGGTCCAATCCTGGTGTACCTCCCTAGTCCCATAGCAATCCTATGTCCATATTGAAGATAGCAATATCCCACCGCATCGATACCGCAATTCAGATATACACATTCTATTGCCTGATTTATTGAGCGAACACCCTGAAATTGCCTATTGTAGCTAAAGAAAAAAACTTTTTGCATTCATGGTCCAATTCTGAGGTGTACCTCCCTCCTCCCATAGCAATCCTATGTCTATACTGAATATAGCCATATCCCACTGCATCCTAGCAGCGCCGGTAGAGAAGGTTACATCCTTATAGGGTAAAGTGCTCTCTAACTGATCCTTGAAAGTAACATCAGGGGTTGAAGTCCAAATGGTGTAGGGTTAGACAGCCGGCAGTCAGGGGTGTATATTAGGCTTATGTAGGAGCAGGAGCGTGAGCATTGTGCAGCAGCCAGTGGGACCAACAGTTTGACCTGGAATCAAGGGGAGACATTTATATTTGGCAGCTTCTACCAAGGAATTCAATTATAAACCCTAAGGAATATTCACATTGCCACTTGCTGTGCATACTGGAGAGTTCTCTGGGAAATTAGAATTTACTTTGGGGACTACTTAGCCACCATCATGCCACTACCCAGCCCACTAGAAGGCTCATTCACTGCTGCTGTATCCCCTAGAGGTCTTGTGGACTATCAGCGTACCCTCTATATGTCTTGCACAGTGCTGCCATACCCCTAGAGGTATGCCCACTGGCAGAATGGAAGGATAATTCCTCGTTCATGGACTCCCAATGAAGTTATTCTGCTCCTCCATGCCCTCACATGAAGGTCCCCACTCCACAGGGGAAAATGACACCCGCCACTGACATAGACCATGACTACCGTGAATCCTCACCTATAAGATGCGGCTTTTATACCAAAATTACACCCTGTGCGTCCTATAGAATGTAGCCCAACTCAGGGTGCGTCCTATAGGCGAGGTTTTACACCATAGAATGGCACTAATATTACCATAATTTGACCCCTGATGGGTCCTATGGGAGTCAGGGTGCGTCCTATAAGCGAGGGGCGTCCTATACGCGAGAATTTACGGTACTTACTCTTTGTTTGAGTCTTACCTCTCTGACAGCTTGAACACTGAGATGATAAATATTTTTTAATCACAAAGTATCTAGATGTTTGGTGGTACCAATGGCCAATCTGTCCACTTTAGCACCACCATAAATTTGAATAGGCCATGCCAGGAATGGAACCTGGATACCTAACACCTAACAAACTAGGACCGTAATCTCCCGTGTATGAGGCCCATCCGGCATATAAGACGCACCGAGAGTTAAGAAAATGTTAAAAAAAAATTGTGGATCCAGGGAGAACTAAAAACCAGTGTATGAGGTCAGCTTCTGTGAATAATAGAAATCTAAGTCATTAATTGCAACTTGTGCTCCAGGGTGTGTAATCCTAAGTTTGTTGTTAATGTCAATTAAGTATCTAGCAAGGTATGAGGGTGGTACTATATCAGGGGTTAGGATTCCTGATGATAGCATCCTCAGGGCTGCATTGGTTCTTTGCAGTGATTGAACTGTATTCATTCTTGCTGCTATGATGATTAATGCATCACTTAATACTTGCATTTTCTCCCTTTGAGTTTTCTCATGCCTTGAATATGAGTCAAGAGATCTGGACATGTTAGAGGCCCATAGGTTGACAGTGTCACCTATGGTGTTTATGGTACTGTCCAGTACCTTCTTATCTTGGATGTATGCTTTAACAAACTTATCTTGTCTGTCTGTGATTTTTTCAATGAGACTTGCTGCTTCCTGATCTTGTTTAGCAAATTTTCTTAGTATTTCATCTATGTTTTTAAGCTGTCCCATAACTTGGTTTACATCTTCTACTGTGGCTAGACCTAGCACACCGCGAAACAGGGGTGCTAGAAAACCCAGTATGGCCTCTCTTTTGGCCTTGTCCAATGTGTTTATGGGGTTAGATAAAAACAATTTGATGGAGGCTAAGGTTTCATTTATCTCCTTGTCTACAATTTCCAGCAAGGTATCAAGCTCCTTGGCTTGTTGGATAATTTGACCAGAGGTGTGATCTTGTAGAGTAGGAGTGGTCAATTGAAGTATTCTATCCCTTATGGATCCTTGGGTAACGGGTGCCTGAGGTATCTTGTAGGGGATAGCTAGCAACATTGTTGTGGTGGTATGTCCATTGGCCAAAGGTTGAGGGCTAGGTTTGAATACTACTCCTATGTTTTGTCTCACCACAGGGGTATAGCCTGCAGCAAGTGGTTCTATAATAACAGCATAGTTAGCAGTATGGGTGCAACTCTCAGTCTTCCCATGGTGCTTGTGTAAAGCAAATTTGCTGTTAAAAGTCTTGTCAAATTTGTAGTAATTTGGTGCTGGTAAAGTCTAAGTGTATGGTGTAACACTTTAAATGAAGTGGTTCAACTGTACCTTTGCAAGATTGAGCTGTCTTGGCAATATGTCTGGTGAGTCTATAGGGATTGACCAATAAATGGTAAGGTCTGGTTGAAGGTGAAGTAGGTGTGTTCTTTATCCTAGTGCAGTCTCTCCTAATGGAGAAGTGGGCTGGCTAATTCCCAAGTGGGGTCCTGTAGACTTGTGTTCCAGACTGCAGCTGGATGAAGACTGATGGTGGGCTATGGTCCACAGTGCTTCTTATGTAGCCTACCCTACCCACATCCATTGTGGGCCTGGTATTGTTCCTCTGGAGTCAATGCATTGATCTCCAGTGTCTGCAACTGTGGGGGTCTATTGTGTAATCTGTGTACTGGTAATTAGCTCCTCCTGTCATCCAGGACAGCCATTCATGACCGTCTAGACAGTTGTCTGAGGGTAGCTTATAAGGTCAATTGATCTCTATAGACTGCTATGTTGGCATAGCGCGCTCTTTCATGTGGGGATTAGGCTTTAGACACTCCATTGTGTTACCCTTACTCTTCTTAGACTTCATGTCTGCTTTACTTGGAGGGTCCCAGTCTTTGACCTTTCAGTGGTAATAACCTACTGATATGTCTACAAATTTGATGGCTTTATATAATTAATCCATTTTCAGTCACACATGCCTATGTGTGGTTGAAAAGAATTTGTAATAAATTTTTGAAAATCTTATGTTCTTTAGGTATCTCAATATGTTTCTAATTTCTTGAAACTGCACCACATTTAGATGTTTTTCTTAACATGTGGTGTGCAGGCCTAGGCTTAATAGGGCCTATACCTGTGGTTTCTCTTGTAAGGGTGATATCATTTTTGTTCCTTACAATTTTGTTGTAGTATTTGGCTTCATGTGGAATAAGCCTGTGTGCAAATTCATTGTTCCTGACAGCTACAATCTTTTTCAGTCTGTCTATGTGTACAGGTCTGGCCACCAGTAGATTGGTGTCCAAGTTTTTGAGTTTGGCACTTGTCAAACTAGGTCTATCTAATACAACATATGGTCCCATAAAAAGGGGTTGAAGCTTCTTACACTCTGTGTTGGTCAGGATTCTTGGTATGTTGAGGTACACCATGTTGGTGACCTTGATTTCCTGTGGTGTAAGTTTCTTATCATATCTATCCTTCCTTTCCTTCTGTAGCTTGGCGACCCTCTGTATAGCTTTTCTCCTAGAGGTATCTTGATTTGTTATCATGTTAGCTACATGGTCTGCTACAGTGGATATGTCTTCCTGTATTCCCAGCCCTAAGTCCATTGGGGTGGCTGGGTTTCTTCCATGGAGTAGGAAGAAAGGGGTGAATCCTGTGGTTTGGGATTCGGTGTTGTTTAATGCAAAGGTTATGGGTTCAATAAATGAATCCCAATTGTTTTGATGTCTTGAGCAGAATGCTCTGAGTGCTGTGCCGATGCTAGCATTGAATCTCTCTACAAGTCCATTGCTTTGTGGCCTGTACGGTGAGGAGAATTTATGTTTGATCTTGAGGTATTTAGTTAACTTTGTGAACTTTGCACCTGTATAACACATTTCATTGTCTGTTTAGAGAGTGCCTGGTGTTCCATGATGACAAATTATATTCTTGTAGAACTCTGCTGCTGTTGTTTCAGCTTTTAAGTCAGTAGTAGCCCAAGCTGTTGCATATCTGGTAGCATAATCTATGCAGACTTGTATATGTTTGTTTCCCCTGGCAGTTGTGGGAAGTGGTCCCACCGCGTCGAGGTTCAGGAACTTCATTGGTGAAGCCATGTAATCTCTCACTGTCATTGGTGTTTTTTTGTGAGTGTACTTGCCTTTTTGCTGTGAGGCAAGTGTGGCAGGTGGAAACATATTTGGTTGTGTCTGCTAGCATAGACTTCCAATATACCCTAGGTCGGAGTGCTGACATCATCCTACTTGAGCAGAGATGGCCACCAGTAGGTGAGTCATGGAAATACTGTAATGTACTTGTTACCCATTGCTGTGGTATAACAATTTGAAGTGGTACAGTATTGGTTTTTCTCCAATTTATGGGGCATATATGGACTAATGTACCATTTACCAAGGTGTATGTCTGGCCTTGGTTGATGATTCTATTTCCTTGTGCTTTTGGTGCAGGCAAGGTCCCATCCTCGAGATATTGTATGAGGGGCAATAGGTCCTTGTCTTTTCTTTGTTCCAAGCCAAGGTTTGTACATGAGATGGGTGTGTCGGGAATCTGATCCAGCAATTGATTTATATCTAGCACATGTTGTTTTATTCTGCCTCTTTCTTTTTCTTTTTCATCGACTATTGGCCTATCTTGTGCCTTTTGTTGGGGTGTGTCACTCTTGTTTTGGTGTGTAGGCTCCTTTGGAGGGCCTATTCTCGCCTTGGTGGGAGTGGCAACCTTTTTTTTTTAAAGGCACTTTTTGCTTATTGTCATTCTTCTGTCTTTCAGAGTTCTTTGATTTATTAGATGCAGTGTCTTTTGTGACATTTTTCCTGGCAGGTGGGGTTTTGGTAGGTTTGTTTCCTGTGACCTTTTTCTCTTTTAGAATAGATTGTGTAGGGGGTTTTGGTGTGCCCTCCTGAATCATTTCTCTAGTCTTTGAGCATGTGGTCATAGGACACAAATGGTTTGATGTTTCCTCTCCCTGCATAGATTCAAAGAATCTGACTGATTTGGAAGTTGCTTGAGTGATAGCATACAATGTGTCTTCTGAATCTTCATCATCTGAGTCAGGTGGGGTGAAGGGTGGCTCCTTAGGAGTTGCCTTCAGCATCTAATTGAGTGATGAGAATTCAATAGGCTCGAAATCATTATCTGGAAAGAGTTGTGAGTATTCTCTCTCACAATGGCAAAACACATAGTGTGTAGATTGTTTCAAGATACCCCTAATGGGTGTCTCTGGCCTTTCAATGGTGTTGGGTGGATCATCCCTTTTGAATGGTACTTTCTTTGTTACTTTTGCAAACTTGGTTCTACTGGCTGCTCTCCTAGGTGGGGGTGGAGGGTTAGTCATGGGTCCAGAATCTGGGTATTCCCTTCTAGACATAGCATCTGGTGGTGTGTTATCATCACCTTTCACATGTTGAATGGTGAATGAAAATTGCTGTATGTCTAGAGCCCATCTGGCCCATCTATGTGTGAGTCCTGTGTTGGTTAATAGTGGAATTAGGGCTGCATGGTCTGTGTATAATTGGAAGTGTCTAGTTTCTAGGTAGTGTCTGAAGTGTAATACTCCATATACTACTCCCAGTATTTTTCTCTCTGTGGTATTGTAATTTCTCTCATGTTTGGAGAGGGTTCTACCTGCAAAGACTACCGGTCTGAGCACTCCTTCATTATCTCTCTGTGAGAGTACAGCTCCTAAACTCACATTGGAAGCATCAGTTGCCAAACTGAACTCTTTCTCATAGTTTGGATATATGAGAAGAGCATTGGTACAGAGAGCATGCTATAATGCTTTGAAAGCATTATCTGCATCCTCTGTCCAGATAAATGCTTTGAGATGTGTCTGTAGATCGTACAATGGTCTAGCAATTTAGGCACAACCTTTGATAAACGTTTTGAAGTATTGGCATAGTCCTGTGAAGGATCTGACATTTTTGACTGACTTTGGTGTTGGGAAAGTTTTGATTGATTCCACCTTTGTGGGAGATGGTTGTAGTCCCATGGGTGTGACTCTCATTCCCAAGAAGTCTATTCTGTCTATGAAGTATTCACATTTTGATATCTTCAATTTGAGTTTACCAACTCTAAAGCTGTTAAAAACATCTTCCAGGTCATGGAAGTGTTGTTCGATCGATGGTGATAATACTAATATGTCATCTAGGTATCGTAGGGCACATTTGTATTTGAGTTTGTTCAGAATCAATGTTACTAGATGGCAAAATCCCGCAGGGGCGGTGGCAAGTCCCATCGGCATCCTTTGGTAGACATATTTTTTGTCATCTGCTAAAATGCGGTTTTGTGCTGGTCATCCTCTCTTATAGGAATTTGAAAAAATCCCTGTTGGGCATCTACCTTACTGAATAATCTTGGTCTGAGTGACCCTATCATGTCTAGAGTGTCATCGGCACGGGGTGTGGATAAGGCTTGATTGATCATATTCTGGTTCAAATGACGAAAATCTGTTACGAGCCTATGGCCTGATGCTTTTTGTAAATTGTACGTGGCAATTTTTTCAGTTTATCATCCCCCTTGTACAAACTAAGTTTGTGTGGGCATCATCCATGGACCAGAGGGTCCGCCACATTTAGGCCTTTGGGGGCGTAACCTCTGGATAAAAGTGGCAAAATCACTTGTACAGTGACGGGCAGGACCTACACCAGTAAATACAATGTGTGTTGCTCCAGCACAAATTTAATTTACTGCATCACCTGTAAAATTTGTGGCAAGCAGTACGTCGGACAGACAGAAAATGCCATAAAATAGAGATTTTCCGACCACCATGGAAAAATCAGACGGAAGGAGTTCAAGAAAAGTGAGGTCTTGAGACACATGAACGCTTGCTCCAAGAGAGGTGAAGACACAAAACACAGGGACATGACCATCACTGTGGTGGACTTCATACATGCTCATCCAAAATCCCCCAAGGCCAAGAACTTGCGGAATTTGATTGAGTATAATTGCATCCAGAGGTTACACACGAACGCCCCCCAAGGCCTAAATGTGGCGGACCCTCTGGTCCATTGATGACGCCCACACAAAACTTTGTGTAAGGGGGATGATAAACTGAAAAAAATTGCCACGTACAATTTACTGTATGGTCCTAATGGACATACTTTTTGGTTTTTCATCCATTAATATAATTTTTTATAGTGCCTGAACTCTGTGTTCTTGAATAATTGTCACTTTTATGAGTCCAATATTAATTTGGACATCCATTGACCGCCCAGTTTTCCATAATTTTTCCATAAAATTATATGAAAACGTTGTATAGACCCAGAGTTAATACAAAAAAGTTTTGCGCACCCCCCCACCAAAAGGGGTCTAGGGACGGGCAAAACTTTACCATAATCAACAACCATAATCCCAAGACTATGACATGGAAAAATTATAATCCAACCCCTCTTGGGATTGGTACTGCTCAATTAATTTTTAGGATTTTATTGGCCAGCCATAGACCCTAAAATTAATTTATTTCAAGTGCAGTCTGAAGATCCCCTTAGGTGAAACCGCCCAGTTCCTCACATTAATCACACTGTGATGAGGACCAATCAGAAGCCCGGTTACCAATCATCATGGAAACCACTCTTCTCTATCAATGCAAACCAAATTAACACCGATTGTGATTGGTCAATCTAGGTCAGGTGACAACCACTATAAATGGGCACTTTTTCGAAAAAGGCCCTCATTCCAGCGGTAACTGCCAACAACAGCACATACCCCGTATCGAGTAGCCTGATGCTTTTTGTACTAAAAAGGATCGGGATGCCCAGATGGAGAGGCTGCCTCTGCAAATCCTACAGTGGTAGCTGAGGGAAGGAAAGCACTAAAGGATTTACTACAAGGAGTAGACCCTGAGGACATTTTTAATGTTGATGAAACAGGACTATTTTTCAGATTAAAGCCCAACTCTACCCTGTCAATGGCACCTTCTAGTGGCCAAAAGCAGTAAAAAAAAAGACTGACTGTGACATTATGTTGCCATGCAGCAGGAACTCAAAAGATAAAACCATGTGTAATTTGGAGGGCAGCCAGGCCTAGATGCTTTGGTAAAACATTTGAGCCTGCTATGTATGTTGATTACTGCAACAACAAAAAAGCCTGGATGACATCTGAACTATGGGAGAGGTTCTTATACTATATGAACAACAGGGCAAGGGCCCATGGCAAACATTACATCATCCTATGTGATAATGCTGGCAGTCACAAGTGTTTGACTGACTACCCCAACATAACTGTCCACTACCTCCCACCCAACACTACAAGCCACATTCAACCAATGGATGGGGGAATCATTGCCTCATTTAAAGCACACTATTAGAAGAGGCTGGTGAGGCATCTCCTCAGGTGTATTGAGGATGATAAGCCCCAGATCACGACTGTGAGGGATGCCATCTGTATGATTAGGTCATCATGGAATGAAGTGACCATCACTACCATTAAAAACGTCTGGAGACATGTTGACATTCTTCCAGATGTGGCTGACAACCAGGGAGAGGAAATTGATGAGGATGACATGATATTAGCAAAGCTACAGGCCCTGCTGAGGAGATTACCCCAACAAGAGGATGTACCCACTGCTGAGGATTACGTGGCAGCTGACAATGGACTGAAGACTGGGAGAGACCTGTCAGATGATGAGATACTGCAGATTGTGAAGGGAACAAACAGTGAAACAGATTCCAGCACTGACTCACAGTCACCGGAGGAGTAGGAGGATGGGGAGGAGGACCCACATGCCCGTCCCCCTGTAACACTAGCTGAGGCACGGAGGGCTCCATCTGTGTTACAGAACTTCTTTGAAGATAAGGGACTCCTCCAGGGTGTCAATCAAACAGAAAGTCTACGTGATCTGGCAAAGGAGCATGCTGGTGTTAAGATTGTACAGACATCAATTAAGGACTAACGTAATACCTCGCGTATAAGGCACACCTCGTGTATAAGGTGCACCCAGACTTTGCAGATGTGAATGCAAAAATAAAAAATGTCATAACTTTTGTTCTAACCAATGGATTTTCAAAATTCAAAGATCTATAGCCAACTTAGAGCATCCCCTATCCTGTTTAACCACAATACAGGGATAAGGGATTATTGGGGAAATGTTAGAGAAAAATCTCTCCTAAATAATTCTGCTTCTATAAAGCGCACTAGGGATGCATCCTCGTGTATAAGGCGTGCCTTATACGCGAGGTATTATGGTACTTTAAGTCTAAGTAAGGTAACCCTTCATTTGTGAAGCATGGCTATGACCATGTAGAACTGACATGAACACAGACTTCAACACCATATTTCTCATGAATATATTTTGGAACATATTCTAAAATAGTTATGTGGTTATGTAAACTGCTAGCAACAAAGACTGAGACATCATGTCTCTCATGAATACATGTACCCTTTAAACTTTAAATATAACATAGATACATGCATTGGTTTTTCTTGGTTTATATGCATATGCATGTTACATTTGCAGGGCATAGTGCCTGAAGCCCTTGGACTAACTATAGTATACACCTCCCTCCCCCACCCACCCCTACCGCTCCCACACCCAACCAGACCACAGCCACCCCAGTTTTATCTCCTCAGATAACTTGACATCTCAAACATTTTTGTGGCGACTGCTGATATTCGAGGAACCAAGGGCTGACTATATACAGAACTCGCTTGTTAACCATCCCAAATGCTGGGAGCCTACAGGTTTAATGATTGAGGTTCGCCAGTTCCATCAGTATGCCGTCTGCATGGATGGCTCAGGGCAGGTGACCCTACACAACCGTCAGCATCTTCGCAAGTTCACCCTGTTTCACACACCCACCAGTTCACGTCCCTTGTTAGCTCACGGCCTAACGATGTCTGCACCAACCATGCACACTGACTCGGCTTTGGAACCCCCTAATACTGTTTCATTAGATCCCACATCGCCTGTGTCTATGTCCCAGGAAGAGCCAGGGATGGATCAGCCATCCATGGATCCAGTGCCACTGCCTGCTCCTAGCTCTGCACAGGCCCCAGAGTCCTTGGGTCAGGAACCCTCAGAGCTCTGATGACAGTGCTCCACCAACAACTGCAGGGCGTCCCACCTTGCCAAGAGCCCTCTCTCACCTACAGCCTCATAACAGGGCTGGTGCCAGGGAGCTCCTACCTGCCACTCGGCGAGGGCGATGTACGCAGGATTGTGAAGAGACTGCTTAACTATGCAACACTGACTTTTTTTTTGCCGGCATTAAATATTTTCGTACCCTCAAAAACTTGCTTCCCAGGGGGGGGGGAAACTAAGCATTCTTGTATACATGTGTCACAGGTAGCAGTCATCCTTTTCCACACCCCTCTAGGTCATATCGACTGGGGGGAGGAGAGTGATATTCAAAGTACTGGACATTATTTTAGTTCATGGAAAATTGTACACGTAACCAGCATATCTTATTTTTTGTGTTCTTGGTTTTCCTATTCATGTATGTATATCTGTTCACTTATGTGCTTGTCGTCAAGATGATCTATGTCGATGTATTGGAAAAGGATTTCATCCTTTGGAATAAACAGGAAGATGAAGATACTCATTTAATTGTGCGTGTACCTACACCCTCAACAGCATGTTGTGTCAATTAAAACCTTGTAGGTTTACAGCAGCCATTCTTGACTTTGGAGATGACGTTGGTAGAGAAGATGCCTTTGTGTTAAGTAGTGTGTATCAGGGGGCCAGGATTGTAGACTATGCCTGCCCCAGCAACTACGAGTGTGATAATTTTGATTATATCGCCGGTGATCAATTTTGTCATGAAATGACTATCATACTGACTAACGAATTACGTGAAGGCACAGTTAGAAAAGTTTCTGAAAAACCTAGATGTATTCATGCTTTGGGAGGCGTTGAAAAATCAAATGGTGGTCTTTGACCTATCACTTATTGTTCCCAACCTAGAGATGTTAATATATAGATAGAACTAAACGACCGTGGTGTACGAGGTGGCCGATCCACCACGAGGGGTGGATCGGCCACCGAGGACACCAGGGGAGTTTAGTTCTGTATTTATTTTATGTTTTTAGGGGGTTTAGATAACATCACGTTACGCCACTGGGGGTGTGCGGATCGGCCGTGCAATGCTATCTCTATGGGAAGAAGTTATTGACATATAATAAAAATGAATTCATGCACACTAGATACAAAACTATTGCACGGTAGTGGGCCTTCTACAACCACATGCTTGGGGAGCAGTCAGTGACATTGATTCCGCCTATAGAAGTATTCATGTGACTCCATCACATAGAAAATTTTAGGGCTATAGGTGGAATATTGACGGATGGTTAACTACTTAGATGATTTTGTAGTACTGAGTGGCTCACAAGAGGGATGTTGCTTCCAACAGTTGTTACATAACGTCCTTACCAATTTTGGTTTCATCATCTCTGCCAAAAACGTCACAAAACCTAGTCAAAAGTTTAAATACCTGGGAATCCTGGTAGATTCCATTCATATGACGGTTAGTATTGATGCAGATAAATTGTCAAGAGTTAAATTGGATGTCCTTGAATTGTTGGACAAATCTAGATGTAAAAGGAAAAATCTGGAGGAAGTGGCGGGCCTTTTGGCACATTGTGCCACAGTAGTGAAAGGCAGGCGCACCTTTGCTGGCCGTATAATTTATAATGTCCTTAAAGAGGAACATAGTGTCTAGGTGGATCTTAATGAGACAATTCAGCAAGACTTTGTATGGTGGACAAGTTTTGTCCATTGGTTCAATGGCAAGGCCAGGGTGTTAGGTGCATCTAAAGAGGCTGTTCACGTTTATATATACCAACTCATCAGATTATGGGTTTTGAGGACATGTTAGTGACGATTACTTCTGGGGAACTTGGGATCAAACTGACTTTCAATGTCCACATGCTGAAAACCCACCTCTGTTAGATTCCTACCAAGATCACATTAATATAAGGCCAGAACCCACAACGTGAAAAATGGGTATGAAATGTCTGTGATTCTGGATATCGGCAACATTGGACTCTTGCCAATTTCCTGAATCACAAGGGTACTCACTGCACTTCTTACCACTCAAAATCTGACTATAGCTGATAGTAGCAGGGGAATCTCTGTGATTTTCATTACTGCACAGATGAGTTGCTAGAATGATTCACAGAGATAGTGTATTTGATGTTAAAATCACAGTTGTCTCTGACTATTTTCTGTTGTTTGCAATGGTCTCCTGCATAGCATAAACAAATGTAGCTTGCATAAATCACAAGCAGAACCCCATTATGACTGTAGTATGTAGAACTTGGCTCCTGATTTATCAAAGACACACCTCTTCTGATTTTCTAGAAACTGTTGTTTTCCTCTAAATCACAGGGAAATTGAGTCTATCACAGAGATTTCAAGCCCTTTGTGAAGAAAATATCGAAACCTTTGATGTACTATAAGGCCAAATCCCACTACGTGAAAAATGGGTCTTAAATGTCTGTGATTCTAGATATCAGCGACATTGGACTCTTGCCCATTTCCTAAATCACAAGGGTACTCACTGCACTTCTTACCACTCCAAATCCGACTATAGCTGATAGTAGCAGGGGAATCTCTGTGATTTTCATTACTGCACAGATGAGTTGCTAGAATGATTCACAGAGTTAGAGTATTTGATATTAAAATCACAGTTGTCTCTGACTATATTCTATGGTTTGCAATGGTCTCCTGCATAGCATAAACAAATGTAGCTTGCATTAATCACAAGCAGAACCCCATTTTGACTGTAGTATGTGGAACTTGGCTCCTGATTTATCAAAGACACACCTCTTCTGATTTCCTAGAAACTGTTGTTTTCCTCTAAATTGTAGGGATTTTGAGTCTATCACAGAGATTTCAAGCCCTTTGTGAAGAAAATATCAAAAACTTTTGATGTACTATACTCCCTAAATACCCGCACTTTGACAGGGATTCTTAGCCTTTATCGGTCTTCCCTAGATGATATCACCACCCCAATATCGGCTATGCACCCACATATCCTATTTCACAATGATTTCCCGACCATTTTCAAGTTGTGGGATTTGGCCTATACTCCCTAAATACCAGCACTTTGACAGGGATTCTTAGCCTTTATAGGTCTTCCCTAGATGATATTACCACCCCAATATCGGCTAAGCACAGACATATCCTATTTCACAACAATTTCCTGACCACTTTCACGTTGTGGGAGTTGGCCTATAACGGAGTTATGGCCTGTACTAGTCTCAATCCTCAAATGGGGATCTAGGTGGAAGAATAGAACTGTGAAATTTACAACAGACAATACTCAAGTACAGGGGTAGATTAACACCGGTAGAAGCTGTAATGCCTACGCTATGGCTTGGTTGCGGGAAATCTTTTGGGTTTCAGCCTTTTATAACATTAATGTTCGTTCCACCAGAATTTCATCTGAAAATAACATCTGGGCTGACGCTCTTTCCCGACTTAATAATGGAGATCACATGTTTATTTGTTGCCATGGTATAGTAGGATTTAATGATTGTTGTAGAGCTGCTTACGCTCAGGGAGGAGTGGCGAGAAGTGAGAGAACACGTCTAGGCAGAAAATACCTGGATAAACCGGAAAAGCCAATAGTTTTTGTGAGGAATTCAAATCGATTCCGTTGCCTGCGGACACAGAAACCATTGGACTGTACATCACCTACGTAAACAAAATCATGTTGCTACACAACTATTGCTAATTATGTGAGTGGGGTCTGGGTATCACATGACTATTGGGGAGTGCCCCATGTAGACCCATAATCCTTTATTATTAGTTCTACTTTGAGAGGAGCCAACAGACTCATAGGCTGTGAGACTTTACAGGCAGACCCTTTATCGCCTGACCAACTAAAAATGATCTGGTCAGTTTTAGACTTTAATGATCCAAAGGGTTTTGAATTCTGGTGTGCTATTACCCTTATGTATAGATGTCTTCTCAGAATAAGCCACATTGTTACCTCTCCACATACCCTGAGGAACAAGGACATTGCTCTCATGGCCCATGGCTTGGATGTTATTGTGAGATCATCAAAAACTGTTCAGTTTCATGAAAGGACCAACGTCATACCGGTTGTTAAGGCTGATCCCAGTGCAGGATACCGATGACGGCGGTCTAGCTAGTCCTGAGGACTAAGGCCGTGTCCGCGCTGCCCTTGTTTGCCGCGTACGCTGCAGCGGCCAGCAGCAGCCACGCGCCAACATCTAGTCCTGGGGACTAGAACGCGCCATTACTATGTGTGCTACAATTTAGTCCTCAGGACTAAACAGGTGGTCCCTGGGACTATATGAATCTCATCCCCAGGGCACCATGACTATTCTCTATTCTTGGATGATTATGAGCCAGGGTCTCAGTCCCAAGGACTATAATCTAGTCCCTAGGACTGTATCTTTAGTCCCTGGGACTACATCCCTAGTCACAACTACATTAGACATCAATCAATGAATTAGTCCTTAGAACCACATGCATTAGTCCTGAGGACTAGGCAAATGTTTTTGTAGTCCTCAGGACTAAACAAGTAGCCCCTGAGTCTACGAATTAGTCCCCAGGGCTAAAAGCTTAGTCCTGGAGACTAACAGCACAGTCTTATACAAAGTCATGTGGTCTGCAGGGTAATTCATGGGAATGTACAATTAGTCCCTAGGACAATATCCTCATATTCTAAGTCCTGGGGACTAGGCTTTAGTCCTTAGGACTTAAGCATCACGCTTGCATTAGCTATAGTCCTGAGGACTACCACTACGCCCGCGCACCTACGCTCACCGCGTAGAGTCCGCGTATTTAGAGTCCGTGGACGCGGCAGTTACCTTAGTCCTCAGGACTAGCTAGACCGCCGTCATCGGTATCCTGCGATCCCAGTTTATTGTGCCCCTTCTATTTCCTGTAGACTTTTGTAACCCTTGTAAAGTTGGATCCAGATGCTCCACTTTTTTCATTTACCTACAATGGCCTCAAGGAAGATCAAAGACTATGAAGTGGCCGATAAGTTATCACTGTATCACTAATGGGGCAAAAGTTCTTGTGTTGTTTGGCTTTGGCCTCCTTGTTCTTGGACGTAGTGGCAAAAGTTCTCATGTGTTATGTTCACTTATCATCTTATTTATTCGGAGCCTGAGAGGAATATGTGTCCAATAATCCCCATTGGGATTATTGGCGTATATTCCTACTCACTCCCTTGGTTCCCCACTCCACCACTAGGGGGAGGGCTAATAGGTCTCCACCGGTCTGTGTATATTCAAATCTGCTGTCACTACCGTTGATCAGTCGTCCTTGTTTGAAAAATTTTCTTCTTTTTGTATGTTTATATAATAAATATTTGTCCGCCTTGTTCTTGGATGTAGGGGCAAAAGTTCTCATGCGTTATGTTCACTTATCATCTTATTCATTCGGACCCTGAGAGGTATATGCTAGGATATAAAAATAGAGTAAACCCCTATATTCAGTTGTTTTCTCCAATGAGGTAGACTTCTCAGACAAAGTACCTGGAGGGCTGGATGACAGAAACTAGACATTTACCCCAGGGGCCACTCTCAATTTTATGGATACCATGTGCATACATCACCCTCGATTTCTTACCATAATAGTGGGTGTGAATTCTTGAAAACATACCCCGTTTGGCATGGAAAACCCCAAAATTTTGCAAAAATAATACCCCTTTCTTCTTAAATAAGTTAAATTATAGTGCAAAATAGGACAAATGTTGTTGTTTGGAACTGACCACATAAACAACTCCAACCAATCAGCTTGCCAAGAAAGGTGTCATGTGACCTGTCTAAAATCCGGGGGCGGTAAAAACGACAACCGGGGTCATTCAGAGTGTAGTGTTGGGATAACTCACCTCGTTCCTCTACAGTAATACCCCTTTCAGGGTTTTTAAAGGGATATTTACAGAAAGTGAAAAAAATCATACCCCTTTTTAGCGTGACATTTCCAAAAAAAAACCAAATACATTCTCAAAAATTTCACCAATTTTAACCGTATTTTAATGATATTTTTTAGATTTTCATTGATCACCGCCGCTATGCTCAAAAAGGTACCCCTTTCCCTCTAGTTTTTGTGGGCACATGGTTACTATAGATCACATATGAATTTTGAAATGGTGCGAGCCAGCAAAAATTTTTTCTAATTTTTGAAGAATTTTTTGTTGTCCAATGGATTTCATCCTTGAAAAACGAGGGGCGAGCAAAATTTTTATTTTTTTAAAAATTTTACCAAACACTACAAAGAGAAAACCCTCAGAAAGTGAGGCGGGCGAAATCTGTACACAAGATATTTTTCAAAGAAAAAATAAATTTGCATTCTTCAAAACATGAAGAGGGAAATCCGTACTTTTTTGGTGTGGCCTAAAGTACCAATGCTTTAAGGTCAAATCTGGAAATTTTCTTGGTGTATATTCCCCTATATCTTCTAAAACACATATCTAGAGGGAGAACCTGAAATGTTTTGGTACTATGCCTCCTCCCCATCCCCTAAAATACCCCAATTTAGAACACAGAATTTTCCAGGAGCCATTTCCCCCTAAAACTCCCTTAAGACACCTATTTTAAAGGTTGAATTTGAAAATTTTCTCGCATCAATTTGTTACCTAAATCCCCACTAATGTTTTGAGGCTGAATCTGAAAATGTCCTCAAAGTACTTTGCCCCTTAAATCCTCTAGAACACAAACTTTAGAGGTAAAACATGAAACATTGGGGGGGGGGTACTGGGGACTGTACCTCCCCAAACCCCCAAATATACACCAATTTTGATAAATAGAAGCTGAAAATTTTCTCAGAGCAATTTGCTTACCAATTCCATTGAAAATGCATTGCTACAATGATAAGTACATTTGCTCCAGCACTTTCCGATCTGCCCACCCCTGTTTTATATTTCTAGAAACTATAGAACTTCAACTTCAACTGCTATTATTGAACCTTTTCCAAGTCTTTTGTATGTTGTCCTAAAAGGCTCCTAAAAAATCGTAATATACACGGCAACATGCAAAGGTAAAAGTGTAAAGAGGAGTGGGAAATATGTGAACATATTTTGGTCATCCTAAAACTATCACTGGGCAAGGTCAAAGATAATGAAAATTCACATCCTGGCAGATTATTATGCCCTAAAGCTGTGTCTGATGTTATTTCTTTGGTGTCTCCATTCCCCGCTCCATTCCTTAATATGTTTTTCAAAGCTTCAATATCACCTTTATATTCAAGTCACTGTAAAACGGTTAATATTTGGTATTTTTCTTCCCAGATTTCGTTGGTGGGTAGCTTACTATCTACACATTATGTACAGCTATCTAATTCCTAGAAGAACGGATTAATTATAGCAAAATCGGCGATACCCGCAAGGCTGCGAATGATCACTCCCTTTAAATACTCCTACTAGTCCAAGCGTGTTGGTTAAAAACACACACACAGAAAACATGTAAGAATTAAAGGCATACCGTACATTGCTAGACCTAAATCCAGGTGACCTAAATGCTGTAGGCGAGCGTCCGATGTCAACCTAGCGTCCCCCAGTCTCTGAATTTTTTACGCCCCCCCCCCCTCAAACCCACCATCCCCCTGTTGATAAATAATGACCATTCCCTAAAAATAAGCAAATGGCAAGACATAAGACTAAGTAGCAATTGGCAAATGGCAAATAACAAATGGCAAATGGCATGTCGCACCAGCCTTCCATACTAGGCATATATTTTTTATATAAAGCATGAATCCCCTGCAAATGTTTCCTTGAGAATATGAGATAGAAATGTCAATTAATGATAAAAGAATAAAAGAATCTTATAACAGGAAATCGACCTACATTATAGAAATGTATCCGAGGCTTAGACGCCCCCCCAAGGCCCCCATCCAGAGATAGCTCAAATTTTGTTTAGTGAAATATGACAGCTTTTTAAACTAAATTTTGATCATTATCTATTCAAAAGGAAACCCTAGGTAGAAAAATCTTCCTTTTCTAGAGGGATTCAACAGTTGATTCCTTTTCGAGTATTGGTCTGACTTGGGAAAAGGTCAGGAAATTTCTTGTAAATTATATTTTTGGACCACCTGTAATACATTGCCTAAAACTTTGGATGGAATGTTGTGGCTTGATTTTGAAAAACGCCACTGAATAATTGTTGGTGGACTGTATTGATGTAGTCTATGCCAGTAAGCCTATTTGATGTTTGACTCAGGCCCAGTTCTTACATCATTCTTGATTTGATTGATCGTCACACCCAGTCCCTAGTTCCGCTGTGTTTCACCACGCGGCATCACCATCGTCTGCAGTAGGTACGCTATCCTCGTACTGGTTAGAGGAGTGAGCTGATTAACATAATATGGGGAGGGTGGGAAGGGAGGTGGTGTGAGACAGAGAGTGTGTAACACTATCTGGGAGGGAGGGTGGCCCGGTGGCAGGTAGCTGTGTGTCTCGAGGCAGCACTGGCTGTGGTATCCCTCTGCCAGTGTCTGTGTGTATGTAGGCCAATAATACCGGGGCCAACACTGAGGGACTGGGCTCGAGGCTGGGCCAGTGGCAGCACTATGATTCATGTGTACAGGCTAGCGGTTGTGTGCCAGTGTTGGTGCAGAGGATCTCACTAAATGCTACTTCATCCTACCCCTCAAGGATTCCCCTTACTCTCTGAGGATTTATTCTCTCTAAAGGTTTATTCCAGTGAAACCTACTTATACAGGAACTCCTCCATTCAGCTCCAGGGTTCCATCTCTAGGGTCCTACATGCCTTGATCCCTCTCTTCAGGATTCTCCCTCCCAGCCCTTTATAAGATACTCCATATCCGACCTCCATCATTTCCATGCACCCTCTAGAGCTAGACCTCCCCTGGCCTAGCATTGGAAGTGGTTTGTTTGAATTGGCATAGATCTATAGTGTAGGGGGAGGTGGAATGGGTGGCAAGGGGTGCTGCAGTGGGTGGTGTTTTTCTAGGAGGTGGAATGGTGAATAGCCAATGGGTTGGGTGGCAGGGGGAGTGGCAGTCACATGCAGCATTCATTCACTCACACACAGCATCAAACACACAAAGACCGTGGTGGCTGCCTTGCTGGCAGGCAGGCTGTGGAGGTAGTAGTACTGGTGGTGGCAGACTGTGACTACCTGCACACACAGCTGCCACACTGATTTATGAGTGAGGGTCCGCTGTGTGTGCTGCAGTGGAGGCCCACTGTGTTTAATAAATAACTGTGTGCCTCCATGTAGTGCTGCGGGAGTGAGGGCTGGTGAGGGCTACACTACATGTGTTTATGAGCTGTTTTATGAGGGGAGTTTGGAGGGATGAGGTGCAGCACTCACTGGCTGTGTGGGTGCTGTGTGGTTGTGTATGGTTGAGTCGGGGAGACTTCTGTGTGTTTAGGCCAATGGAGTCAGATATTCATAGGTTAGGTTGTGCATGGGGCCCAGGGCAGGAAGGGGAGGGGCACTCCATATCTTCTCTAGCAGCAATTCTAGGGAGCAGCAGTGACGTCATGGCAACCAGCGCGGCCCTTATCAACCTTATCTCCCTACTGATAAGAATCCTCATGAAGGGTTATTTTAAATAGGAAATGTACTAGAAAAAGGTGTTAAAACCCTTATTGCAAAAGATCTAAGCATCCCACAGCAAAATGCATCACAAAATCTGAAAGGTATTAAGAATTTGCATCACATACTTGATACACTATTTTCTATTCCCAATATCAGAAAAGAAAATAGCACAAAGGTTACTTCCATAATACCTCATGTATAAGGCACATCTTATACATGAGGATGCACCCCTGGTGCGCCTTATAGAAGGAGAATTATCTAGGAGAGATTTTTCTCTAAAATTTCCTCAATAATCCCTTGACCCAATACTGTGGTAAAACAGGATACGGGAGGCCCTAAGAAGGTCATAGGAAAAAATGTTATGACATTTTTTTATTTTTACATTCACATCTGCAAAGTCTGGGTGTGCCTTATATGCAAGGTGTGCCTTATATGCGAGGTATTACAGTTTTTCTAGTACATTGCCTATATAATTTGACCCTTTGCAAGGTCCATGGCAACCTGGGTTCTGCTCCTGAGAATATCAATAACATATGTGAGCACTTTCCTCATTTTATGGCTCTAGACCCCTAAAATCGACATGGCGACATGAGTTTTTTTTGCCTAAGTGATATGAGACTTGGCCAATTCCTTAAAAATCAACACAGGGATATGGCAATTTCTTAAAATCGACATTGTGACATGGCCATTTCTTAAAATTGACATGGGACATGGGGACCCCATCAAGGGCCACCATTCTGTGTTATGTAGACTCACTGTGTAACATTATGTATTCACACATGGTAAAGCATTACCCAGGGAATGGGATCCTTGTGCAGACATGCCATGAACTTAAAACAAAGGGTGGAGAATGTAACACACACACAGTTAGGGAGGTATATTTATATTCATGGTTACCATATGATATTCATGTGGATTTATAAGGCACATTCATAGACCACCTGTTTTGTTTGCTTGTTGTTGTTTTCTTTAGATGGAATATCCAGAAATTGGAATGGGGGGCAGGTGAGGGGTTGAGGACATAGACTATACATATACAGCGAGTACCTACTAATTCTTTTTATAACCAAAACCATTCCCTCAACGATCATAACCTGACGTTGACCTTCAGCGTTGTGACATACTAGCCCCTCACCACATTCACACATAACTTGACTTGCTGTTTCTATACATGTACCGTAGTGAGCTGTTTAAGCACTGGGGGCGCTCATAGACTTCAAGTAGGCTCTACCCATGGTGGTAATTCAAGACCAGTCTAGGGAGACCGGTGCTTATTCAAGACTTTATTTATAGTGCATTTTAAAATTTAAATACCCCGGTGCTTATTCAAGACTGGTGCTCATTCAAAGACCCGGCACTTATACAGGCCACCACTGTATGTAAGAATTAATTTCTGTAGGATATTGATTAACGGGGTGGGGACAGGTCCCGGGGGACGGGTACATCAATATATTCCTAGTATGTTGCATTTAAATATGATAATGGGGTCTCTATGTTATCAAACATGATTAGCAAATTTGGCGTCCTGGTGTAACTATGGGTGAACTTTTTTTTTCTTTTTACTCCAATAGAAACGTTTTAGAACGTTGAATTAACATTTGTTGTTCGCTGAGTATCATTTCAATATGTATAAGCAGAATTGCTGGCTTTCAGGACCTTATAATGTTAGAAGCGCCCTAATTTATCTTTTTAATGCTGTTTTTTTCTAGAACCTCGTCACGTTTCTATGTTTGAGATATTGACAACCTACTAAAGTAGACATTCTTGTTTTTTTTAAAAAAAAAAAGAATAAAACAACTGTAGACAATATACTATTAACACTTATGCCAATGTGATGTCAATTTTTATCAGAACCTGACTGTATAAATATAAGTTCAGCTGGACACTGAAAATATGAGGCCTAGTACTCTGTCCATAGTATTTTTTGTCATCTTATTGATGATCAGTGGGGGGAGTACCCCATGATCGTTTGGGCAATCACATGTGAGTACAAATGAAGAGTTTGGTTCCAAAATGCAACAAATCCATTTTGGGTTTTTTGAGATAATGAAGATGGGATGGCCATTTCTGTGAGTTCCAATATCTAGGGGACTATAAATAGAACAACTCCACATTTCATTTGAAATCCTTGAGTCTTCCTTCACGGATAAATTAACCCAAGGTCACCTTGGGTCATCACCTTGATGACCCATGGTGATCAATATGATTAGGCCCAAAAAAATAAATCGTTTGTTTCAGGTTACATGCTGAAAAAAATTAGGTAGGGTAGGTCGATTTTTTTTTGTTTTGTAATTTCTTTTTGTTTACCTAGGTAGGGTCAGGTTACCTGAAACAAACAATTATTTTTTTTGGCCTTAGCTCGGGTCATCAACATTGAAAGAGGACCTTAAGTCATAAATACTGATCACTTTTATAGAGGCCTATATTTTCAGTGGATAGATGATACATCCATGCTTTCCTTTTACTGATCACGAGACAAGTCAACTGAGACAAAAAAATTTTATCATGTATGGTAGACCCATTTTTTCTAACATACTGAAGGGGTATGGGGTCTTCAGTATATTATTATGTATTTAAAACTTTATGGTTAACTCCTCCATAACCTTCACCTCCCTTATCCATTTTACCCATTATCACCAACAGCAGACACCAATTATCACCAATTGTCCGATTTTAAGTAGGGCCTATATTTGCAATTATCCCAGAGCCTCCCAAACCTAGAGCTCTCCATAACCTCCTTTATAGATCCCTCTGGCCCTTGGCCTGCCAACCCTCCCTCACCATGGGCCTGTAGCCCAGATACAGCCAATTCTCTCATAGGGCTCACCTCTCCACTGTCTCCCTTCCCTGCCTAGCCCTGCCTCCCAACAGCAGTTAGTGGGCCTCCTCCAAATTGCAGCCTCCATGAGCATTATTGGACAGCACTCCCAAACACCACAATGGGGAAGCTATAGAAGGTGGATGCAGCACTGTACTGGGGCCATCAATAAATGACGTCATGCAAAATTTGACCTTTTTAGACCTCTCCCCCTTGTCATGTTTTTGGCCAATTTTGCAATGCTGAAGGTATATTGAAAATGAATTCTGTCATGCCGGGCCTGACCCCCCCTCCCCCCATCCAGCATGACGTCATTTGTGGATGGCCGCACTTCAGTACTACAGTGGGACTAGAGCTGGGAGGGGATACATGTACATGTATCATTGTAGTGTACAGTAGCTGGAGGCAGGGAGGAGGCAGCACTGTAGAGAGTTTGTTAGAGGAAGGGAGGAGGTTGAGTTTGAACCCCCCTGGTCGCCACGTCAGGGCAGTTAGATGAGATGAGACGATGTATGTTGGATGCATTTTCCCCATTTTTTTATCAGCCATCACCGTCAGTCACTTACTGAAGCTAAAAATCCATCCTTGCCTCTACCTTCCCTGATTTCTATTCATATAATGCAGTAGAAAAATCACACTTTACCAACCTGAAATGCATGTTGCAGAACAATGTGATACATGTACATTTTTATTGATCTGCAGACCTGTGTGGGCTTAAAACATTTATTTCACGAGTTTAATTTGCAAAATAGAGATAAAGCAATTAAGAATCACCTTGTTTCATCAATTTTGATTATGGCACAGGGTATATATATATATATATATATATATATATATATATATATATATATATATATATATATATATATATATGGGCGATTTTTGTGAAACCTCCCACCTATGGGGGTCAGGGGGTCGAGATGACAAACTCAGCATTACATTTTAAGACTTTTTTTTTATTGATAGACTATTCAAGTCATTACACCCAGGAGGTCAGTTTTTATCACAGTCACCATAAAATCACAAAATTGATTAATCACGCACCTTACACATAACTTATGCAACACACTACACCTTTAAAATTCATCCTATCATTACCAAATTACATGTCAAAACTAGTACAACACCCTAGTATGTGTATCAAAAAAAATTATAACTGTGGCTTGAAAACTTCCGAAATTGTCCAATATCTCGTATAGCAGAGATTGAGATTCTTCTAAATTTTTTGCACACAATATTAACTTTGGCCTCAAAGACTCAAAACCTGTAAGATAAGCATAAACATCAATTAATTACATCTTCAACATGTACACTTCTTGTAACAATCATCATTTACCACTTATTTAGTACTTGCTCTGTATGGTTCACTCTCAAAATGACCCTCCTTACTCTGTAAGGTGCGTGATTAAACACCTACACATTTTTATATCATGGCCACTGTGCCAATGTAACAAAAGCCAGCAGCGATCTAACACACTACAACAAGGAGAAACACATAGAGGATGTATTATAACCACAGAAAAACATTTGAATGGTGAATAATTGGCCTAAAATCAATCGCAAGAGGTTGAAAACAAGGGTTGGGCTGCTGAACGAGTGCTTTGCAGAGGCTGGGTAGTAGCAGAATGGCTGGGGGTGCCCTATAAATGCTTAAAATCAAAGCCAGGGCCTTATTCTATCATATAAACCTTAGATGTGCATGATTGTATTTGACAAAGTCACTTTTTTATGCCAAGTAGATAGGGACAATTTGTCACCTAAATTGAACAACAAGCCAGATTACAAATCTTAAAATTAATAATAATTTTATTTATTTGTTTGTATGTGATATACTTGATTCTTTTGTTTATTTGTGTCTTAGTTCTCATCTTATATAACCCATATCAAACTAGTATGCGCCAATGAAACCTGTTCCCAAATTAGTTAACTGCATTATTATCACCTCTTTGCATAGTGGAGTGGTTAATAAACACGTTAGTAAAAAAAAATGAAAGTGAAGAACAGTGAAACATGAAAAGACCAAACATGAAACATGCAAACTCAAAACCACGAAACACAAAGTGCGAAATATCACACCAGACAAAAAGTAAAACATGAAATGACCAAACGTGCAAACATGAAACATGCAAACTCACAAACGCGAAACACAAAGTGCGGAATTTCAATACAGACAAAAAGACCACTTATGCAAATATGAAACATGCAAACACAAAACTCTAGGTGCGAAATATCAAAACACACAAACATGAAAAGACCAAACATAGAAGAAGGAAACACTGAAAAGTGAAACACAAAGATGTGAAAAGACCAAACATGAAACATAGAAAAACACAAACACGAAACATAAAGTGTGAAATGTAAAAATAGACAAACAGTGAAACAAGAAAAGACAAAACATCTAAACATGAAACATGGAAACACACAAACAGGAAACACAAAGTGTAAAAGGTTAAAACAGACAAACAGTGAAACATGAAAAGACAAAACATCCAAACACACAAACACAAAATGCGAAATGTCAAAACAGACAAACATGAAAAGACAAAACATCCAAACATGAAACAACCAAACACTGAAACACAAAAACATGAAAAGACCAAACATGAAACATGGAAACACACAACCAGGAAACACAAAATGCCAAATGTCAAAACAGACAAACGGGAAAACATGAAAAGACCAAACATCCAAACATGAAACATGGAAACACACAAACACGAAACACAAAGTTTAAAAGGTTAAAACAGACAAACAGTGAAACATGAAAAGACCAAACATATAAACACTAAACACAGAGTGTGAATGGTCAAAATAGACAAACAGTGAAACATCAAAAGATGAAACATCCAAACACACAAACATGAAAGACAAAATGTCAAAACAGACAAACATGAAAAGACGAAACATCCAAACATGAAACAACCAAACACTGAAACGCGAAACACAAAAACATGAAAAGACCAAACATGAAACATGGAAACACAAAAACATGAAAAGACCAAACATGAAACATCAAAATAGACAAACAGGAAAACATGAAAAAACCAAACATCCAAACATGAAACATGCTAAACATCAAAACAGACAAACAGGAAAACATGAAAAGACCAAATATCTAAACATGAAACATGGAAACGCACAAACACAAAATGCGAAATGTCAAAACAGACAAATATGAAAAGATGAAACATCCAAACATGAAACAACCAAACACTGAAACGCGAAACACAAAACGTGAAAAGACCAAACATGAAACATGCAAACTCACTACGTAAACTGCGAAACGTCAAAACAGACAAACATGAAAAGACTAAACATCCAAAGATGAAACATGGAAACACAAACACGTAACACAAAGTGTGAAAGGTCAAAATAGACAAACAGTAAAACTTGAAAACAAAAACATCCCAACATACAAACTCACAAATTCGAAACCCAAAGTATGAAATGTCAAAACAGACAAATATGAAAAGACCAAACATGCAAACATGAAACACTTAAAAAACGAAACACAAAAATGCGAAAAGACCAAACATAAAACATGCAAACACACAAACGTGCAAACACACAAACGCAAAACACAACGTCACTCTTGGGCCACGTATATACGTACCTATATTTTACATGGAATTTGCGCTTTTCATTTTACTACAGACCTACAAAAACTACTCATTCTGCAGCTTTGCCTGAAACCTTAAATGAGGACGTCACTACAGATCATATGTTAAGTCTCACTAGCACTGCTGATCTTGCAATCAAATCCTTGATAGAGGATGTTATGATTAGACCAACTGCATATTATACTACGTCTCTGCCTTCTACAACAACTTTAATATACCCTTAATGGAAAACAAGCTCAACAGTCGAAATTGGAAAAAAGAAAGCTGCATTTAAAAAGTAAGTTTTTCTGTTATCAAAAGTCAAATTGTGATATTTTCTTCATGAATATAGCAGAAAAATAAAATATTTAGAACTTCTTGTCGTTCTTTTATCTCAAATACATTAGACATACAATTTCTGCTTTCTTGCCTTTAATTGTCATGAGATAAATCCTAAATCTCTTTCTTGTACAGTGAGATCTTTTTCATCCTCTATCCAATATTCCTTCACACTCAGTTCCGTTAGGTTCACACTAAGGCTCATTCTTAATCAATATAATCGTGTTTTACTCAATAATCCAGTAATCTTAGATCCAACCGATGTTTGCAATGCTTTTAACATGACGAATTATTGAAATATCGCTGTATCAAGTATCAAATCTAACCATACATTTTTTTTTTTCAGAGAAAAACTTACCTCTTATGCGGATGTTAAAGATAAAACACAGCTTCCGCTGCCCTTGAATGCAGACTCTTCAGGAACTCTCGACTCAGTCTCTCTGCCCTCTACGGAAAACTTCAAATCGATAGGCCTAGAAAACTTCAGATCAGTTGATCCTCTCTCACCCAGCTCCAGTCTTTATAAAGGTCTCTCAGAAAAAGGGGGGAGGCTTAACTCTAAAACAACAGCTTCATACCCCGCCTCTCCTCCTATTAACACTTCAAAGGGTAAAGAACATTACAATATAGGAGCTATCATAGGGGGAGCTTCAACTCCCCTTATCATGCTTTCTATCATCACTGTTATGCTGATTCTAAAGAAACGTAAAACCAAAAGGTCTAACATATATATAGACCAAACCCTGCTAGGGATATGGTAGAACTACAACCACTAAGAGGACGCTATGCATAATGCACTATACATAAACCTGCTTGTAATATATATTATCGTCAGCTTAAGATAAAGGTTATAAATCTTGAACTATCCTGTCCTTATAGTAAGCATAGCATGATCCTTTAGTCAGTGAAAAATTAGGATTGGCATAGGCTCACCACTTGGCTAATGTACCTAAACGACTCACTTACCTGAAATATCACCGTACAAAAAGACAGGTGGGGCAGAGATGGAGCGCGACTTCAAATCATAGTAAGTAAGGAATATCTACTGCAAACAAACTGGGACTCTTGCCGTCATGTCCTACCTCCTAGTGTGAAATTAAAACACTAAGTCGCTGAAGGCTCAGGGGCGCCACCTGGTGCGAAACGTGTTATTTCTATGTGTGAGATAGTGTAAGGATAGTTCTAAAAGGCACATTTCAAGTGGAAAAGATATTACATAAAGAATATTTTATAACATATTTAATTTCAGGTTGGTTCAGAATCCCAACAACAGGTGACACCTCGATCTTGATATATTTTTAGGAGCTCGTACTCTAAGAAGTCGTTTTACATGCAGTGACTAAGAGTCTATCTCAACCCAGGGGGCCAAACCATAAAATCCCAAACGTGACTTTTAGTCAACCCATAAAAATCCCACGTTTCTAACGTGTCACTCATGTTTTATTCACGTGTGGAACGTGAAGGTTAAATTTCCAAGTAAGGGAAATATCTAACCTGGACCTCGAAAAATATTTTTTAATTGATTCAATGGAAAATGTTAGGGAATGTTCTCGATATGTATGGGGAATATTCTGGACCATTTTGTGAGAAATGCTATGCAGAAAAAAAATATGATAAAGTATGCTTGAAATCTAAAACGTGTGCCAAACGTGACCATCATGTTTCAAACGTGGAGATTTATCAAAACTAACGTCTGGACGTTGGATTCACGTCCAGACGTGGATCAAAGGTGAATATTTTTATGGTTTGGCCCCCCAACCCAAGTCGGGAAACGTTTGGCTGGGGGTGGGGGTATTACTTGAAGATTTTACATTATTTCACAATTATATCACTTAGTTGATAAGCCCATATGTTATTTTGATCTTCTCTTTTGATATTGACTCTGTATTACATTTTCTGAATACTCATAACTCAGTGAGGACTTTCATTAAGGACACGGAATTTATTGGTCAGGTTTGGTAACGTAGTTACCAAAACATTCCATTTGTTGTCATTTGGTAGTATTTGGTTTCTCTTGTGTAATATATATCAAGTTTTGATTCCCTATGTTTGGTATAATGGGGATAGATCAAAATGGATGGTTGTATGGTGTTTGGGAGATCATGGTGGTTCTATAGAGGGTCTAACTTTGCAGATTGGACCAGTAGAAGTATCTGGATGATGGTTTCCTTCAATATACATGTATCTAAGCCCCATTTAAGCCTAAAACCGCGCTTTAAAGCGCGCTTGGAATAGATAAATAATACAGGTCACCTATAGGTTATGAATATTATTTAGTCGATATATAAGTACCATCAGACGTCTCTAATGACAACAAATTTCAGTGATACATAAGCAAATGTCCACGACCATGGAGATAATGGCTTCGTGGAATACGGCAGCACCACCTCTGGGAATACCATGCAAAAATACTCCAACCGATGAATGATTTGCATATCAAAAGAGAAAGCATTTTGTACATTTGCATTTATGTCATGGCTACACAGGTTTGAAAAGCTTTAGATAAAGAAATTCAACACTATTTAGCTGTTTTTATTGCAGCAGGTCACATGACCATCAGCCATTGAATACAGGCATATTGTATTCCATCCCCCCATTGGATATGGCGTGTCCAGTGCTGTTCTATAGTAACGATCGTATCTGCCATGACATAAATGTAATGGACATAATTATCATGCTGACTATAATGATTTTAGGATAGTCTTCTATATTATTTTTTGTTTGTTTATGAATCATTTTAGGATAATTCTAATTATTGCTAGATCTATTCTATTAGGAAGAGTGGTACAATTAACCAGCTGAATCCCAAATGGGGGTTTTTTAAACTGATTGAGTTATCCATGGCTGCTAGCAATGTTTGTATTACAATCTTAGAATCTCAAGCCAAGAGTCAAAATACAATGGCTGGCTTTCCTTCATACTTCCCATGTTTTTAGAGTTTAGAGTTTTACTGGGTCTAATAATACATATACAAATAAGTAAATAATTGATATGTATTAAACCTAACATGGGCGCATTGCCCTACTTACGTTAGTACCCCTTAATATTTCATATGTAAAGTCTAGTCATTATACCAGGTACAGCGGGAAATAATGCAGTTGCTAATACATCTTAACTGAAGTACAGATTATAATATATATGATACATTTTTGGGATGAGATAAGATGAGATGAGGGATTTTACAGATTTTCCTAGATGAGAATACCAGTAATAAGGAGAAGATAACAGGTCTCCTACATGAAACAAGTGGGATAGTCTGCAAGAATTTTCTTTTTAAATATCTTTGGACATGCTATGGTGGTATATTCAATTTTGAGATCATTCCATCTTTTTATGGCTTTGTAGTAAGATCCCCTTATAACAAGTGGTTTCAATGAGTGTGGTAGTGTTAGCCTAATGCCCTGATTTCTCTGTGTACCAGGTTTTGAATATTTTTTAATCTAAAGGCATATGTCAGAAGGTGAATATCTCTTCTATCAATTAATTTTTTACATCCACTTTTTTCATGTAATTGGTCTGTTGTATACAGGGGAAATTCTTCAATTTTAACCTTATATCCAGTTCTTAGGCCCTTATTTTGCAGGAGCTGTAATTCTCTTGTTTCGCCCCTGTAGTCTCTGTCCCAAACATAATCGGCATAATCAAGTACTGGTAAGTACCAGGGTTTTGTATATTATTAGGGCTGTGTCTTCATCGGTGTACTTTCTAACTCTATACAAGTCATATAGCCTTTGCCTGAACTTTTTACAAGTATTCTCTCTGTGGGTAGTGAACGTTAGACGAGTGTCTATTGTCACACCTAAATAGGTAAATTCATGAACTTGCTCTAAGACTGTATTGCCCAAAGTAAAAACAGGTAGTGGGTCATGCTTTTTCTTATTAAATACCATCCATTTTGTCTTTGCACAATTAATAGTAAGACTGTTTTCAATACACCATGTTGATATAAATCTTAAGGCTTCATGCAATTTTGCACTCGATGTAACCGTTATTACAGCATTGTCAGCATAGAGGGATATTTTATAATCATACAAAGTAGCCAGAGGGTTAATATATATGGAAAAAAGTACAGGACCCATCACAGACCCCTGAGGAACACCATAGTTTATTGTCTTTTGTGCTAATAGTGTATTGTTGGCTAATACTTGTTGTGTTCTACCAGTCAAATAATCTTGTAAGAAATCACATGTATTTTTACTAAGTCCAATTTTTAAAAGTTTAAAGTTTAACCCTTTAAGGGCAGAGCAAAAATTGTTGCCCTGGCCATGGGGACAGCCTCTGAAAAAAGTATAGTTCCTAGAGGACGAGCCTATTTTCAATTCCTATACTAATGCTATATAATTGGCGTCGACTATAGTCGATGCTAGGCCTGCCATGGTGTCCACTATAGTCGATGCTAGGCCTGCCATGGTGTCGACTATAGTCGATTCTAGCCCTCAATGGGTTAAGAGTTTATGTGATATAGTGTCAAAAGCTTTTTTGTAGTCTAAATATAGGCAAAAGCTTGGTTTGTCATGTATCATATTGTTGGTTATATCCATTAGGTGTTCATCTATGGCAGTCTGTGTAGAGTGTCCAGCCCTGTAACCATACTGATTTTTACTAATTTACCATTTGCATTAATGAAATTGTTCAGCCTTTTACATACAATCTTTTCTAGAATTTTCCCAGGAAGGGGTAGGAGACTAATGGGGCATAGGTCATTTACATCATTAGAGTTTGGTTTCTTATGTAATGGTTTTACCGTAGCCGCCTTCCATAAGTCAGGGAACTTCATTTCTTCAAGACATTTATTATATAAACATTGAAACACCTCAGGTATGGACATGAGACAATCTTTGAGCACATAAGTTTTTACATGGGAAACAGATGAAGGTTTGTCTACTTTAATACCTCTTATAATCTTAACTAATTCAATGTAAGAAACAGGGTACAGTAAGTTGCCACCTTGGTCTGTCTCATGTCACGGGGGTCTATTACCTTGATTAATATTGACTCTTGGTAGAGCATCAGCTAGTTTTTCACCTATAGTTGAGAAGAAGTTATTTATATAATCTGCGCAATCAGAAGGGGGTATAATCATACCTGTATCCGAGTTCCTAAGTTTTATTAAAGTAGCATTGGTCTTATTTGGAACTATTTTTCTAATTGCTTGCCAGAAGGATCGAGGGTCATCCCCTTTTGTCGCAATTAGTTCCTTAATTCTATCTTTTCTATTATTAAAAATAACTGTTTCAACTCTGTTCCTATGAAAATTTGAGATTCTCCAATCATCAATGTCTCCTGTTTGTCTGGCATGCTTATATAGTTCATCTCTAACTCTCATTGCCTCTATTACATAAGGTGTCATCCACTCTGGAGTGAACTCAGGCAAGGTCAGTTTTTTCACCGGGCACATTTTGTTCAATATTGATAAAATAACTTTCAGATTTTCTTCCCACATGCTATTAGGATTACGTATATTGATTATTGTATCCCAATTGTAATTTAGTAAGTGCATTTTTCAATGTAAGGAAATCATAATTCTTATAACTACGAGCTTTGACTTTTTTCTTTGGAATTCTAGTTCTTTCACATTTAATAACCATGTAGATAGGAGTGTGATCTGATATATGAAAATTGACCAAGCCTGAGTCGTTAACATTATGTACATTTGAATAGAAATGATCCAATAGAGTGCCAGATTGTGGTCTAGTGGGCTGCTTTATCAGCTGAAAAAGTTCATTGTCAGTACAGAAGATATTCACCATAGAGTCATCAATGTCTTTCTGATGTAACAAATTAACATTAAATTCACCCATATAAATTAATTTTCTATTTCTTGTGACATTGACTTTAAGTGATGTAAGCTTATTGTATATAGCTCCTTTATCTACATCGTCGTCTGGAGGTCTGTAATTTTATTCCAATAAACACACGAGTTTTCGATCTTTTCTCCCCTAGAACAACGCTCTTGGTTTAATGAAAGGGCATCAATCAATATGATCATGGAACATTATTGTCCTTGCTATATCATACAGGTTTTTTAGCATTTGGCGATACCTTCATCACAATGCTTTTAGGCTGTTGCATCTTTTGCCACCACGAAAACCCTCTTGAAGTGGACAGAGACTAATGAAGCAATTATTGGCGTTGCTAGGAGAACCCCAGATAACATTGCTAATTATGATGATAACATGTTCCAGCTGGCATCACATATCTGAAGTACCTACCTAGACCCAGAAAACGTTTGTTTCAGGGTACCTTATTCTGCCTAGCATAGCAGAACTCTTCATGGAAATTCATATACACGTGAGAGGATGAAAAAAAAAGAAAAAAAAGACCATTGTTAATACATATATCTTGGGACTAATTCAGGTAGGAATAATTCCAAGCAATTTTTTTTAAAGAAAAAAACCTGCATTAAGAACATAAAAGACCCTGCCTCAAACAAAGATGTTTTTCCTTGGGCCAGTGGCATGTGAGCCAAAGGACACTCCAGGAGTGGAGAAATAATATCATGTGACCCACGCATTTGACAGATGGTGAGATCAGCCCAGAAAACTAGAGAGGGTTTGTTGGTGTGAGGCTTATTCCTAACAATTTCATATCTTTTGTGGTCATGCTGCAAAATGTTCCATGACGTTCGGGAATTACATAAGCAGATTAATAGCGCCTTAGAACACTGAACAAGCACAATAATTCAAAACAGATTTATACCTTATACTCTCTCCGGATTTGATGCAGTTCAAATGACACCTTTTGCCTCTAGAAATACCTCTTTTGCACCGCTCCTCTCAGACTCTCCAGGATGCAGGGCCTACAAGTTTGCCATGATGGGGTAGGACTACTTTTACTACTTTACAACCATTTAACAAGCAAAAAGAAAATCCTATATCTTAAAGTCTCACTAACATAGCTCCATTTTTGAGAGGGTTGGGCACTCTCTGTCTACCTATCAGAGAAGAAGTGATGGTAGATATAGAGGGAGAGTCATTCAATGCTAGAATGAAGAAGAAACCATAATCCTGCCATATATAGTCCACTTGAAAAACAGTCAGTCATCCGCATTACAGCAGGTGCTGAATCAGATAGTCCATTTGCAATCCACTAAATGAATATACGCATGCATAATCTCCAAATGGTCCAGAACAATGGCAGAAGAAATCAGAAAGTTAAAGGTACACTTCCACCACTTCCTCTAATGATAAAGAGTATTTTTAAACTCAAATTTGAATTCCAGATATGTACGAGGATGATATAAGAAGAGGACAATATTTTATTTCATGTTGGTATGCCCAAGATACTGACAGCCCATAGCCTTACCATTGCAGCTCTGTATCTCACACCCCCCGTGAGATAACCCACGAAAATATCACACGGCGAGGTCACGTGACCATTTAGTGACGTCATAGCTCCAAGATGGCGATGTAAACAATGCGCACGGGGAGTCCTTCTGGTAGATTCTATTGTAATTCAGCAGTTTTAGATCAAAATAACATGAAATAAATGCAAATGAACACTCGTGGGGAGAATTTATGAGGGTTATCTCACTTGCAGTTCAGCTGCCGCATCGCACTCCGCCCTACGGGCGTCGTGCGATACGGCAGCTGAACTGCGCGTGAGATAACCCTCAAAAATTCTCCCCCCTCGTGAACATTTGCCTATATATTCATCATAAAATATGTTTTACCTACCCATGCAGGTGTGTGAGTGGCACAGTGTGTGTGCTGGGAGTGGCAGGTAACATTATCAGTGTGCTCATCTTTACCTGGTCCTCTGGTGCAGTGGGTGCAGCTACCTGTCTGTTCCTGAAGGCCTTGGCTGTGGCTGACCTCCTGTACCTGGTCACCTACTGCTTGTCTGTGGTCTGGGTGGTGCTGGCTGACTACTGCCTCCAGGGCAATATCAATGTGCTTAAGGTTACACCTTACTTCAGTATGTAAGCATCAAACTGCCTTTGTAACTGACTAACTACCTTTTCAATCCAAATCATACTTCACTATGTAAGACACTAAGTACCTTGCTTCACTATACATGTACGCAACAAATTTACCTCAATATAAGCCATACCTTACTTTAGCATGTAAGTCAAAAGCCGCAAGTCACACCCACTTCAGGTGGTAATGCCCAAAACTATTGCATCTAGTTCTAAAAGTGAATTTACGAATGTGGGGTAGATTTGCAGCTTTCTCAATGTGAAAGGCTTAATAAATAACTGATGTGTTTTCTGCTTTTAGGTTTATCTTCCCTCTTAGTTCGGCCTGCCTTGCAGCTTCTAAGTACTATACTGTGCTGGTAACTCTACACAGGTTGGTCTCTGTTATTTAGAGTGTCTACTGATCATAGTTGAACTAAGATGTCTTATCTTTTGAGAAGAAAGTCATGTCCTGGTCCAGTAGTTGATTGCTAGAGAATTTAGCATTTATAGATAGTAATTATGTGCATGCAGGGCTTAATAATGACTATATCAAATCACTATTATTTCTATTTGTTACTTTTCGTATCCTGGACAGGTATCTGGCTGTTTGCTCTCCATTCAAGTTGCCAATCCTGACAAGGAGGAGAGTAGCAAGAACCATAGTAGTCACCATAGGACTGATATCCTTCATCTTCATGATACCCAAGTTCTTTGAGATGAGGATAAGCCAAATCTACTTAATGAATGACACCTATCATGTCCTGGACCAATCAGACCTCTGGCACAGCCATACCTACCAAGTAGTCTACAAGAAGATATTTGGGGTGATTATCCTGAATGCCATACCTCTCATTAGTGTATCTGTGATGACTGCTCTTATAATCAGAACCCTGTTTCTGACCAAAAAGAAAAGATTAGATACAAATTCATCCAATAGGTCTAGTAGTGTATCAGATAGTGTGACTTCTATAGGCCTACCCAGGGAACAGAGGAGAATTGTTCCTGGAGAGAGCCATCAGCAAGAGGAGGGTTCAAGCACAGGTCATCAGCACCCACAGCAATACCACCACAATGCTATCTACAATGTAGATAACCTCACTACCCCTTTGGTAATCATTGCCCTTATCTTCCTGCTCTGCCACATTCTGAGTGTCTTCTACCCACTCTGTTATCTATTTGAAGGTGTATGTGTTGGTGTCAAACAAGATGACCTTATCTACTGCCCTTGTCCTTGTTACTATGCAAGTATTGCCTCTGACACTTTGACAGTCATCAATTCAGCTGTCAATTTCCTCATTTACTATCCGACCACGGCCAGCTTTCGGAGACAGGTTTTACGCATCTGCCTCTGTCGCAAATCTAGAATTGGGCCGGTAATCAGACCCCAGTGACAATCTGAGTGGAAATTCTGAACCTTCAAAGTCAATCATTGACTTTGAAAGTTAAGAAGGGTATAATTAAGTGGATTTCACAATATTATGCATAGATCTGTAAAAATGCCTCTGTAACCACCAATAATTATAGGTGTAAATATATGTATGAAGGGTCCAGTATCATCCCTCCCTTTACTCGATGGAAATTATCCTGCTTTAACTTCTTAAAGCTAAGCTTCTGGAAATTTAACCGGTGCATTTTGTAGTATTGATAGCCATAAAACAATTGCAAAAGCATGTCTTTAATTGTCTCTTATTGATCTAGCCTCACACTTGGGGTAAGCCTCCTTGACTAAATCGACAATATATATAACAATTTTTGTGATGGATAATGCTTAGATTTTGTGTAGTGGCCATTTTCCTGGTATCTAATTCACTCATTGAGATATCATCAGTATGAATGCAAGCCTGGTATCCAGTTCACTTATTCAGATATTATCAGCATGAATGCAAGCCTGGTATCCAATTCACTCATTCAGATATCATCAGCATGAATGCAAGCCTGGTATCCAATTCAATTATTCAGATAAGGTGGCTCAGCTGAATCCTCACTGCTGCATTCATGCTTTATAATCTATGATGACCAAACCGACTTGATTCATTAATGTACCATTAAGACCCTCAATGAGTGTTTATTCAAATCCAGCGCTTATTCGGGCCAATACGGTAGGCTTAGGTGATTCATTTATTCAGACATTGTATGTAGGCCTATAGAGATATACCTTCAGTTGATGTACTTCATTTTGTACAATTTACAAAGTGATTACCAAAAACTATTTAAATCTGAAGATATGCTTTTATTCATGCAATACTTGGAATTCAATCCAATCAGCCAAAGATCTAAGATGGCAGATGTAACTTAATACAAGATATTGATAGATTCACTTGTGCTTGCCTAGGAGCAGTTGCATATCCCTAGCAACACACTACCCCTGGGGGACTTGAATTTATTTTGACAGGGGTGTGGGCTGGGCCTCCCTTACCCTTGTTAGGGGGATTTTACCCTTGAAAGTCCACCCTTGTTAGGGCTTGTTTTTCAGCCAAAAACGGGATTACGCCCTGGTGGGAAATAAGGCAAAGTCAAAATTCATGTCCAGCACAGTTCTACCATTCCTGTCACCTAGAGGTGAAAAGAAGAATTAAACAGATTCCTGGCTGTGCAGACTACACATCATATAATATTTTCCCTGACAGTATGATAATATTGGAACATTTTATTTAATTCCAAGTATAACTATGAGACACTATGTGCGACTAAAGCCCGCCGCAAACAGTACAGACTGGATGCAGACCTGACGAAGACTGGATGGGAATCCAGTCCTGTCTGGGATGTTTGCAGCAAAAATGGACGCAGACCAGTCTGAGTCTGAGGTGACTCTGGGCATATCAAACGTGTTGGATATTGGCAGATTCTCCCCAGACGATCTGGGCTTACATTGACTTATAACAGCCTAGAATCTGCCCCAAGTCTAAAATGGGTGAAAATGAGAAGGGAATGGAGGGGGTACAGATATTTTACAGATGCCCTCTAAATCCCGTCTGCATTTGTCCTGAGTCTAGTCTGTGCTGTTTGCGGCAGGCTTAACTCATAAATAGCTCCGTGACTAGTCAGCCTGAACATAAAGTGTTCCCCTAGGAACAGCTAATGGAGAACACTTCTGGATGGAAGATGAGAAATACTGCTCTGTCATCCAGGCATACTAGGAACAATAATATTATATATGGAGCAGATGTGGACGTTCTCAGCACTGATGTTGTACAATGTGCATTGTTGTCTTGTATGGATGGCTTTAGGGACAATTCTTTTAATGCCTGTTGGGGGGGGGCGCCTATTTGATTTTTTTTTGGCGGTACAGCACAATAATTACCAACCAATATGGTGAAAGTTATTTTGACACCCCAAAGTCTATTTTGTAAAATCACCTTCCCCTCACTATAAATAGCACCCGATTTTTTTTTCTCAAAAGGACCCCCCCCTGAATCTGTCAAGACCTCACCTCACAATAAATGACTTGTTATTTATAACGCCTAGGAGGGATGCATGCTTCCAGTATGCTTTGCTGGATAATGTATTTTTTGGGAAACCTCTTATATCCCTCTGTAGTATTTTAATCATCTTTCATTTTCTCATTAAAATGGAATTTAGTATCTGTAAGTCCTCGCTGATGGTTTCATATCAGAGCCCATGGATACTGTCTGTTTTTCCCTTTCTCTACAATCAGGGACAGGTCTGATGCCAAACATAATCATCCGATGAAAATATATTTTTAGCCTTTAGGCTTGGATTTCCTTTGTGTCCGATTTTTCAATGCAGAGCACAAATATGATTTCCAAGACGTGCTCAACACTTTTAATCCTATTTTTATTCTTCTTTTTTTTAAGATAAATGCCCTTCATTCACAGGATTGGATTTGTCTCAGCCAAGGAATGATGTCACATGTGATTTATAAGGCAACACGGTTTTAGAGAAAGACGGTTTTTATTTACGAATTTCATTTGGACAATCTGCAATACACATTCCAATTCACACTTGGCCACTGGACTACACAAATTGTTTTACTATGCCTTTACTGAATCCAGGATTACGATAACCCAACTGCTATAGATATGCTAAAGATTTATATTGATAAAAGATAAAAAAAAAAGAAGCAACAACAACAACAAAAAGAACATGAGTCACAAAAGCAACAACATGAGTCAAACAAATAGATTGCAATAGCAGGACATTATTTGGAAGGTGAAGGTCAAAGGAGTGGGGGTTTTGGATACTTGTACAGCCAAAAATACCTATAAATTCTTATTTCCAAAAGATATCTGGGGAAGAAAAAGGAGACAAAAGAAGATCGACATGTAAAAGAATTTTAGTAACCTGAATTTTCCCCTAAGAATAGTGATTTTGTCCACTTTATACACGAAAGATTACTTAGAATTTTTAGGGGGAAAAGGTATTTTGGCTGTGGGACTTTGATGTACTCGTATTGTACTAGGCCTATATATACCGGAATTTCCTGTTACCAAAAATATCACCTGCAATGAGATCTCCCTTAGACCTCTCAGTGATGACCTTTCCATTCATCACAAGGCGAATGATCAAAACTGTCAATCTAAATTATGAATTATTTTGATATCATAATGGTCAAAAATAATCCCTTACAACCGTCATGATAAAAAACAGACCTTATTTTGGGATGAGAAATGAAATTCATTCGGGTGGTCAGGCGTGCCATTAATTAGACCTTTGAACACTGAAATATTCTTGATGTAACAACTACAGTTGTGTTCATTCTGACTTCCTGGTTGTTTACAATCATGGTATGACAATAAAACCTTTTACACTCAGTTACACATGTCCAAAACAATAATAAGAGATATCTGCAGTCACCGATACCTAAAGCAGAGAGTTGCGTATTCTTTGTTGCTTCGGTTGAATTCGTTGCTTTTTAGAGTTTTTTTTTTTTACTCCAACGATGACAATAATTATGGACGAATAAAGCAGCATCAATCATCTGCCTATCTGTGGCTCGGATACTGGCAATACTGAAAAGTGATCTTGAACACTTTTATGTTAGATGGATGTTTTAATGTTGTATCAATGTTGATAATACTAATCTAATGTCTGATTAACATTCTTTGAAACATGGACTGAATTCAACGTTCAAAGTAACTTTCATGTGTTGTAAAGTTTCAACGACTAGGTACAAAATCCACTTACACGAATCAAACGTTTTTTTCCAACGTTAAGGTTTAAGACCTCTTGTAATGAGGGTCTTCAGGGGTCAGTGTGAACAAACAAGAATCAAATAACAAAATTTACCTCAGAGAACCTCCAATTAGAAAAACAAATGTAACTTCTGTTTTGCATAAAGAATTGAGAAAAATGAGAAAAGTGAATGCTTTTGAAAAATTGAAAATTCACACAGTGCCTTTCCAAAGTGAAAAAAAAGAACATGTATGCTTTCAATTTACCCAACCATACCATTTATACTGCGCAGTATCATTTAACATTTCTGCAGGAAAATACACAACAACAAACCTATACAATCCCTTCCAGAGAATATACAATACTATAATACAATAAAATTCTTTTACATACCTGAACCTGCAATAATAATGCTGGTCGTTCGTGTCATACAATCACACTTCTTTTTCAATCGTTCACTTTACTTTCTTGGACAAGATAACACAAAAGTGAAAGCTGAGAGGCAATCAACATCACAACAATTGTTCGTACTCACAGGATGACAGGGGATATTAACGTTGAGACGTCCACACACAATGTCTTTAAGACGTCTACCCATTTAATAGGACCTCAAAAATGACTGAACTGGACCAATGGCGGTGAATAAACCTAACAATGCGTGTTTTATTTTTGGTTTGGCAAATGATCACAAATCACTTTGCTAGACACCTGGTTGCCCATCTTGGCAAAGCTTCAGAGGACATGTAGTGGAGCAGTGCTAACCTCATGGGGGAGCTGATCAACATGAGCTGAAAACCACTCTGTACGGTGCTACCGCCTGGTGTTGAAAATCTGCACTGCCATCAATTCATTCCCAATCATATTCCTTGGGCAGCTGGACATTATAAAAGTGGCCCCTTGTGTGATATCCTAGCATACAACCAACGAGGTGCCTGATATCTATACCTTACTTACTTTATTACACGCTAAAACCATTCAATAAAATATCAATAAATTCAAATTGAAAAAAAAGCGATTCACCTCCCAATGGGACTCAAAGCACAAGGTTTGTCAGCTTGCACCACAAAAAACCAGGCCAGGACACTAACGCCTGCACCTGGGGTTTGGAGCGCTACTCGCTGGCCACTATACTATAGGTACACACACCTTGGCACCCGGCAGCTGCTGGCTTGGTTTGAACGCGTCCAGCAGTACCGTATATCCTCGTGTTAAGGCCTGGTCAATTTGCCACTTAGTAAGGAGGTTTAGGTAGTAGACAGTACTAATACAAACCCAGGCTTTTACATGGGGAAATATGGTATGTCGATGTCTTGGCTATGGGTCAGTATAGTGTTCTCCTAACTAAATTCTACTGCAGCTATTCTCGTCAGTCCGATCAGGAGGGTATGGGTTTGGCCCCTGCCTTGGCAATAGAATTCTCATTGGTTTTAACATGTGGCATATGACATCTAAGGTGTGCTGATATCCATGGATAACAGCACACCTTACAAAGGTCATGATGCATGCATCATGGTGTGCAATATTGACAGGTATCAGAATGGGAATATCCAGGAAAAGCACCCTGAGTCACAGAAATCGTGTATGATCCTGAAGTTAGCTTGTGTGATTCAGATGTCTAGCAAAGTGATTAGGGGTCCTGGGCATGTGCCGATCAAAAAAGTGGTGCCTGGATTCTTCATTTATTGGCACCAATATCATGCCGTAGATCACGCTCTATAATCTGCTTTTTTATTGCTAATGACCGGGATGGATGACATGTGGACGTCTTAAGGTCAATCTACCCTTGGCAAAAGGGCCACTGATCACTACTCTTTACTTTTCCACACTTTGTGATCGCAATCATGAGAAAAACAGCGGTTGTAGTCCATGTCAGAGGAAAGATTGCTCATTGTTACCATTTTCTATTGAGAACATAACCTTTCATACTGCATTACATTACTGTTGGATCTTCAGACTCCCTCGGTAATATTATATCTGACATTATATGCCCCATAGTCTGACCCTGTACATCAAGCAGTGTTTAGGATGGCTAGCTGTTGTAAGACCAACTCTCAAGACATCTGTCTGGCCATATCCACCTAAATACTCTTCTGTTGGACTGTAATCCACCATATTTGAATATCACACTCTTGTTAAATTAATACTTGTGGTGACTATACTGTATTAGTTTCCATTCTCCTTGGTATAATTCTTGCTCTACTTTGGCTATGTTTGTAGTTCAAATTACCATTATTTTTCGCAGAAGCTGGTCATCAACTTTTAATTCATCTTGCCCTTCTTATATGCTTTTTCATGGGGTATGGCGGTCATCAACATGGATATAATCCTCTTAATCCTGTTTACATCCTACAACAGATATGGCTGCCATCCTGTTTAGCCCTACAACCAATGTGGTTGCCATCCTGATTTCATTTTAAAACCGATATGGCTACCATCCTGTTTTAATCCTACAACCAATGTGGTTGCCATCCTGATTTCATTTTACAACTGATATGGCTGCCATCCGGATTTCATCCTACAACTGATATGGCTGCTATCCTATTTTCATCCTAAAACCGGTACAGCTGCCATCCAGTTTTCATCCTACAACCAATATGGCTGCCATCCTGTTTTCATCCTACAACCAATATGGTTCCATCCTTTTTTCATCCTACAACCGATATGGCTGCCATCCTGATGCAAACATTCTCTTGATGGGGCCAATACATTTTGGTAATCAAGCTGCAGCCGATGTAACTCTCACTTTGTTGCCAACTCATAAATCTGCCAATATGGATGCCATCCTGTTGCTATGGTAAAGTCATTCTGCATCAGATATGACCGCCTTTCTCTTGTCATGTCACTTACAGCATCTTCGTGAGCCACACAGTGTTACTGACATCCTCCATTCTCCAGGCAAACAGATGTCAATACAAATACACAAGTTCTCTCTCAGAGTACTACTGCAGCTGCTAGGACAATATGCCTCAGTCAATATGGCCATCATCAGTGAGGAACATGACTCAGCACAATTTCTTCATACCTGTCATCGGGTAGGACATCTGGTCGGAGGCTCCCCTGGGCCGCCATCAGACTGTGGGCAGCTGGGTTCGGGGAGCCAGCCTTCCATCAGGCAACACTTGAGCGAGTTCCTCGGGATGATGTTGAGTTCTTGAGTCGGTACCGCCGGAACTGCCCGCTACCCCGCCACCGCCGGTACCCCATAACTGCTGTTGCACCATATAGAAAAAGGCACATGTAGCCTAGAACCTGCAGAACAAGAAAAAGAAATACATAAATTACTGTGCTATCAACTTCTTTAACAATGTGGTTCCCAATAGATGTAGCCAAGACTCTCTAAAAAAAATGTTTCAAGTCAGCAATGCGATGAGTTATGACAGTTTTAGTCATAGATTTCTGAGGTAACTTCTTTTCCCATTTTAATTTGGGTGTAACATTTTGTTGGTATCAGTAATAGGTGACTCTCCTTAACTAAACAGCTTAAACACTGTCAGTGACAGGTCCCTGCATAGCCAGGGATATAAGTATTAGCTATTTCCAAGGTGTTACCTACTAATAATAGGATGAAGGATTTTGGAGCAATATTGTCTTGTCTAAGCACTGTGCAATCACTTTCAGCCAAACTATACACTGACAGTCTTTTCGGATTTACGTTACAGCTTATTGACAATAATCAAGAGGTCTGGCTGTATGACATTGGGTCTACCACACTACCTGGTAGTACCATACTTGAATGGAGTGGATAGGTAGGCTTCTGTCCTGCAAAGACAGCCAGGTTTACAGGCTGTTATTAGGCTACATCTCTGTCAACCTGATTAGTGTGTATTACTGACACTAGATGGCAGCCTAGCTGCCAGCAAAACAACCACCAATCAGGCATCCTTTGAATATATCGGAAATGAACCAGGCGCGCATGCACATCTCTTGATTGACTTACAGCCAAGTGGACACAGGGCCGGAGAGTCTCGGCTAGTGCATTCTGTGCATCCTTCCACAGATGATAGTCTGGGGCAAAGTGATCAATGCAATTGCAATTTCCCAGGGTAAACCTGTATTGGGCTGGATTTGGAAGAATGCATAGGAACCCACAGTCAGAGGCTTCCTCACATCTGATACTGATGACAAGATGTCATCAGTATCAGATGTTATCAAGATGAGAGCTATATCACTTCTGATTTCGTCATTTTGCAACTGACCCACCTCTGATTATGAGCCCATTTAATTGGATTATGATCCCATTTCACGTTGATTTATAAGACTAAGAGGTGAACTTGTGAGAGGTGTAATTAGGCCTAAAAAAATTGTTTTGTTCAGGTAATGGGATCGAAAAAAATTAGGGTAGGTAGGTAGGGAAATCCTTTTTTGAGAATTTTATTTAGGCCAGCTGTAAATCACCGTGCCTAAGTGACGTGAATTTGATCCGCGAGATCATGAAAAAAACTTCTGTGTCTTGAAAAGTGCCAAAATATCCCATTTTCTCCCGAAGTGCCCAAAAAAAAGTTAGGGTAGGGCCAAGGAATTAGCGTAGGTAGCGTTACCTAAAACAACCGTTTTTTTTAGGCCTTATCTTTGGCGCTACCAATATGACTGGGTGGAATAAAAAAAAAATCAAGCACTCTTTCCCAGACCATAACCTATAGCTGGAACCTCTGCCAGGGCTGATCGAGAGAGAGGACAGACTCCCCCACTTAGTGCCAGCTGTGCCAAGGGACACAGAGACAGTGGCTGCTGTGGGTGGTGGAGATGTTGCAGATAGCCTTATTACATTAGGTAGCAGCTTTATAGGTCTTTTATTGTAGATGTGGCTGGGGTCCATTCTGTCACATACAGAGATGGTCTCTGTGTGGTTAACCCTTTAGGAGCTGGATATTAGAGGCTTTATTACATTATACTAAAATGTTACCATGATGAATGCAGCCTTTGTGAGTCTACTTGCCATGGCTGTTTTGAGGCATCATACTGACCCTTTTCACTGGCATTGACCCTGTACGATCAGCATGGTGCTTGAATGATATGAGACGAATACCCAGAGCTAAATTCTAATATCATATTAACCAATAGCCATAACACATAGAGAATGCATTGTGGCCCTCAGAGGGTTTGATGAGACTGGTGCGTCCTAAGTAGTTGGAGTGCAATCTAATAACACAGTAAGCAGCATTTACAGCTTCTGGAACCAGCACTCCCCCTGGCAGGTAATACAGGCAGCAGGCATGCAGGTTCAAGATGCTGATCCAGTGGATAATACTTTCAATAAAACTAATTTCAATGTGTTTTCTTCTGAATTTCTGACAAATATGAAACAGACAATATAGAAACAGTGTTATCATGTCCTGTATGAAGCAAACTGAGCACTTCAGACGAGATACCAGTAGAATTAATTCTGTGTTCTTGTTTCAAAGAAGCTTGCCAACATCTTTTCTTACTATTAGTAATGTAATTGAAAAATGTAACGAACTGCATTTACTTACCACAGATACTATGAGTTGTTCTATCGTCCATTGTGTTACATTCCCATCCAACTTCTGATAATAATCTATGGCACTTGCAACAAGAGACGTCCCAAATAGGTAGAGGAATGAGAGCACACTGTACGTGATCACATCCTGCAAGAAAAAAATGAAATAGTATTGAAGGACAGCACTCACTAGACATCGGCTTTTGCCGGCAAGCAGTCAATACAAAAACTGACTGGAAATCGGCTTTTGCTGCCAAAATAGCTGCCAGGTAGTTGGAAACTCCCAAGCAGCTGAATGTCTGACTGTAAACTTTGGCTACAATTTTGGCATTTAAGGCTATTTTAAGTCTAAAATAAAACAAAAGTCTAAAACAAAAGGCATTACTGTTTTCGAGGTTTAAAGAGTGGTGACGAAACATGGAAAATCATATCATTAAGGGAAATACCCACATATGCTCTAAATGCAATATCTAAGGAGATATGGCTAGAAAGAGTAGAAAATAAAAGAAAACAAGGTTAGAGTAACTTTTCCTGAAGAATCAGAATATGCAATGGCCAAAACTCTATTTTCATTCTAAATAGGCCTTATCTAGAGGGCAAAAAGAACGTTTTTCCCATAATTTAACACATTTGTTGACATTTGGTTGCCATGGAAACCATAATTTTGTTCTTTTTGGATAAAAATATACCCCATCTTATTAACCATCCATAAGGTTTTCGAAACTGAAAACAAAATAAAATTATCAATTCTAGTTCCAAAATTATGAGTAATTATTACTAAAAATTGTTATATTTTCCAATGATAGCTATTTTATGAATTATTCAGCAATATATCAATACCTAATTGAATTACGGCCTATCCTGAATGTTTTCATTTCACTGACATCCAATGTTTGAGATGTTATATTTCTGTAGATATTTGGAGTATTTTAACAGTATTTATGTTTTCTATTACTTCTTTCCTGGCAATAATAATCTTGAGGTATTTGGTCCTGCCAAAATCAATCTGGGCCTGCAGTATGATACAATACGAATGGCCTGCGAGGATAAAAAACCTTTCACATAGCCTGGTACAGTTTATAATGGACGTGATCTGATTGCTTACATGGAAAACTCATAGAGGTCTAGAGGCTTTTTATCAACTGTAAACGTGATATCATTGTCGTTCTCTGCAAATGAATTCGCGGGAAGGACCTCAAAAGTTTCCATGTGGAGTGAACTGTGAATTCTGTCCATCTGGTTGCTGCTCTGCCACTATCAGATGCATTATAACACTGTGCTGACATAAGCGGGGGATCCACTGCCGCATTCCTCTTGCACATTGTACTCATGCATGTGTCTTCACATAAAACATTCTACAAGCGGATCACCTGCTGTGACAACGTTCATGCAACTTCCAAGCGTCATGTGACAACATTCGCAAATATCAAAATAACTTGATATTTGCAACTGCTTTGCAAGAACACACGCATGAGTGAAAGTTGCAAGAACTTGTGGCAGTGGATCCCTAGCTATATATGGATAAGAACATATCCTAAATGCTGAGCTACTCAGAAGATTATACCAGGTATGGGTCACTGGAAGCTTTAGATGTACACAGTGCCCCATACTAATATCCTGCTCCAAAGCAAGCAAGGTAATTGGTGCTGGGCTTGTTTGAGGAGGCCGACAATTACCGCCCAATAAGTGGTGCCCCGGGAAGGGCCCAAACGAGCTAGACTCACTATACAGTCCATACTAAACAAGTTAGAGGTCCTAGTAAGGACAGCATCTCTTCTGTACAAGGACTATTTTTCATCAACACAAATCAGATACTGCAGTGTACCTCTGAGAGAGAACAATCTGCCCTTATGTGTCTGGCTCAACCACTCAACCACTCACTGCCAATCTGATGGATTCCGTCCATCGTAGATTCTACCTACTGCTGCGATAACTTTGAAATGACACTGTGCTGGTGCAGAATAGGGAACTGGATTAAAGCCCGGGATTAAAGGTATAAGATGGTGTGCAGATGACATAACCCTGAATTATATGAAGATAATTCCAGGTACAATATGTGCACACCAATAGGGGGGAGGGTTCTTGTTTTGGTGCAGCATTGGGGAGGATTGCATTAAGAGTGAGGACAATGCAGCCTTTAATCCATTGAGGGCTATCATCGACTAGAATTGACACCATGGCAGGCCTAGTGTCGACTATAGTCGACACCATGGCAGGCCTAGCATCGACTATAGTCAATGCCCATTATATAGGATTTGTATAGGAATTAAAAATAGGCTCGTCCTCTAGGAACTGTACTATTTTCAGAGGCTGTCTCCATGGCCAGGACCCTTAAGGGTAAACCAAAGAGGGATGTCGCTTTTGTCCCTGCCTTCTTTCATTAATACAATTCCCTACCTTTGCAGCACCTCTCCTGGTCATCTAAACCTGGGCCAGATCAGCACTCTCTTCTGGGCAGATATCTTTTGAATTGGTGACACATTATACTGACTGGAGGTCCATGTAATTTGATCTGAATCTTCCCCTGCTTGGCTTTTTGATGAAAAGGTCATCTACTTTTCCCCGCTTTTTCGCCCTACATTGCCAATTTTCATGCCAAAGCAACTAGCTACAACTTGTCGCCTTAGTGTAAAAAGGTTGTAACTGCACTTGGGACAACAGGTTAAAGGGTACCTCAGTGAGGGTATGATACTGACCAAGATGCAGTTACAACCCTCTTGCACCAAGGTGACGGACTGTTAGGGTCACTCCCCTGGTTCTAGTTCTCCCCACGGCCAATGAAGTTAGGTTTTCCGCGACACAGATTTACAAGCCCTGGACAATGATTCTAAGCACATTGTTCTAAACAAAGCTGTGCTTGACGACACATTGCAAAGCACCCTCTATGCAAATAAGTTTTTAAGTCAAACAGAAGATTTCCTTCAAGATTGGACTTTACTATATGGAATTATTGTGATGAAAAAAGAGACCCACCTAGGGTAGATTAACCTAAAGATGACCGTTCCTGTGCAGGTTTTCAATAAGGGAAATGCAGTAGCTAATATCTTTGAGTCTAATAGGTCCTTAGGGTTCCCCAAGGTACTAATTGAAAGACAATTATTTGGGCTTTTTGACCAATTACCTTTCTCAAATCCATGTGTAAAGTTTATCTATTGTTTTTCATCATTTCTAAGACCATCTTAGTTAGTCTATCTTCACCTTGAGATGACCACCTTGCACCTTGAGTGGACCACTTGATAACTACCCTTTTAATGGCGCTATGATCGTTAAACTATTATTTTGAAAAAAAGAATAAGCGTCTTCAATAGATATGCAGTAAAATGGTGTAATTAAAACTAATGCATCATAAGAAAATATATGTTTTTTACAGTGACTCAATTAGAATGGAAATTTGAGGCAATTTTATGGCCATGGATATTGTAAATCTCATCAAAATAGAAGTGGTATTTCCAACCCTGCATTATAGAGGCTTTGTTTTCAATGTTCTCGTATAGACCTTCAATATGGACTATAATAATCCATTCCTTACCTTTATCATCACAATCTCAGTATCAAATACTTCCTCTACACAGTAATAAACATAGCATTGCAGTAAAGATTGAAATGTATGTATCAGAGCATAATCCAGTGAAGATTTCTATCCCAAACTATTCTGGCCATGAATCTTGTGATGTAATCCTACATAATCATTGGTTTCTATTCAATTCAATGTACAAATAGGTGTATAAGGAGTGGTCAACTCAAGGTGAAATGGTGGTCATCTCAAGGTGAAATCGGTATGTTCTAGGAAATAAGTCCTATACAGAAAGTATTTAACATTTCTGCACTTTTCCTTATGCTATCATTTAGCAAAAATGTTTATCAATTACTAGAGTCAAAATGTTGTATATGTGAGCACTTGTCATCTTCAAACTATCGAACCAAAGTTCTGATGAAATTCTGATGAAATGGCCTGCTGGTCATGGTAAAAACCATTCAAACATCGGAACTTTAGTGTTTTATCATGCAATGACAATAACTTCATATATTCCAGGACATCATTCTATTGGGTACTATAACACCTCTATTTCAATTATATTAGGGTTCAAGACCAATGCAGTACATGTGAGAGTGAGAAAATCTAGCTGGCAGGTGGTCCACTCTAGGTATGTGGTCGTCTTAAGGTTAATTTACCCTATAACCATTGAAGCAGCTGCCTTCTTCAAGTGCATTTGAATACAATTAACTAATTCAGCAGATCTGTATAATATATCCCCATTTAAACAGGCCAGGATTATTCAGGGTTTGGCTGGTCTAAAGTGCTGGTTCCACAGGCACAGATCGGGTCGGATTAGCACTGATCTGATCGATTTTTTTCTGTACATTTGATATATTATAAATCATCGGATTAGGGCTATTCTGACCGGCTATTGTGGAACCAGCGTCACTGCATGACGTGCATGACGCCATTATGGAAACACTGTGGGGCCCTTTATATGATGTATTACTACACACACTGTGGTAAATAGTCCCCTATAGTCAGCAGGTGGCGCCACTTGGCAGGTCATGTGATCACTCAGTCTAGGTACGTGGGGGCATGGTGGCAATCAATTTGGGTGTTAGATATTTTGCGTTTACTGCTGTGTAAGCGAGATTTATTTTCTTGAGTAAGGTATAGAGGACACAATTAAGTCCATGTTTAGCTTGTTTTGAATATCTAATTGATCAGTCACTGGCAGATCGAGAATTTGGAAAAGGAGAGGGAACTTCCCAAAAGGAGGGGGTGCACCCCTTATTTTTGTTTTTAGCAAGTTTTGGGGTCCAAAATATGCAAATAAGCAGTTAAATACTAACAAAAATGACGGAGCATGTGCTGCCCACACCCCTGTCTAAATCTGTGGAGGAGGATCTTTTGGTCGAACGTGTTTAGAGATGCAATTAAAGGATTAGGCCTTTGCATACAGTTTGGATGCTCTTTGCCTGTCATAGAGTTTATTTTGCAGCTATCCATTTAGCACCAATTAGGCATCTGATGCAGGTCTCATACAAAATTTTGTCTACCGTCAACATGGCTACAAGTCCCGTCAGCCTTTTGCCGGCCTTCACAGCCCCCATCACAGCTTTATGATAAGGTCCTACCTGACCTGCCCTGTTCCCAGACCTGTTCCCTGTATGGTACAGGCAACCAGAAGTACCCTGGTAGGGTGTTACATCAAAATCTGAATTATTGTGATGGTTAATATCTAAATAATGGCTGACATAGAGAACACTTGTAGAAATCTAATGCCAAAAACAGAATGATAATAGCTCTACTGGAAAGTCTTTGAGAGGTGTTGAGAGTTGTAAGACTCCATATATATTTTTGTCCCACCTGCTCCATACATAGGCCTAACCTACCCACTCAGCAAAAAAGTTATTTCAAACTTTTGCAAACGTTTTTATTAGGTTTGGGTAAATAAAACATCAATATAACACCTGATTTGACAATATGGACAGAACTGATGGACAAGGACTCATGTACAATGGGAAACATGCCCATGGAATCCCACAATCTATGCTTAGAATGAATACCAGTAATATAAAACTAACAGCATTATCAATGGTGAAGAAGAGCTCTTGTCATAACGAAAACATGTTTACAGACATGTGTAAATCTCCAATCAGTACACAATGAAACAAAATAGGGCCCGAATTAAATAGAAACGGTGTTAGTTATCTTCTTGGTCTGTCTAAATTTCCTACCTAATGACCCCGAGAGTCATCAACATTTTCTACCAAATGACCCTAGGAGCCATCATATGGGGGATCCCAGGGTCATCTTGTAGAAAAAGTACTTAAATATTTCATCAACAAAGATTGTTTAGATAAAACATAAGTGGGCAGGGGGTTGGTCCCTAATCCCTTCACCCCTAGAAACTTTCAAATTAACTGTGTGTGTACGTTCTACCAAATGACCCCAACTCAAATCTTGTACTGATCAGCGCTCAGACTGCAATTTTGATTGCATGTTGTTTAGGCACATCAGGACCAAGGATTGAACCCTAGACTCTGCACACTTTGTCTTGCATGCTAATCCAAACCCTGGGAACCATTGTTTATTCCACTAAATGCACATTACATTTGGCAATATAATCACACGCGCACACGCACGCATGCACACATGCACACATGCACACACACACACCCACCCACACACACACACACACACACACACACACACATATATGGTCAATTGCACCGAAATGGGGACAAACTGATATTTCTTCATGGGAAGGGGGTAAATTGGATTAAAAACTAAATATATTTCAATTCTACCATTTCCATTGGATCATGCCAATTAATAGCTTTCATGTTTACCCTACTTTTACCCATCTATAAGCAATATCTAGAGCAGCAGCCTGTGATATATGGTGTATTCTGGGGGTATGTTTAGCATGTTTTCTCTATTTCTACCATTTAATCCTCAATAGAAAACAAAATTTCCTAGAGAAGTGAGCCATTTTTCGATCTATCAATGTGCCATAACCTATGTTATTATATTTAACCATTGTAACAATCATTCCTTTTATCTCTAAAAAGCTAGGTACAATAACCCTGTGGTGTAGCTAAAAGGGAACCATACGTGCCACACTTTATATTGTTATACCAGCTGGATGGGACTGCATAAACAAGGTTAAAAACCATAATTAGAATACCTTATATGTTTACTTTAAGATGGAAAAGAAAAGAAATTGGTAGATTAAACAAATATCCTTTTATCTAGATTCATGTGAATCAAATTAACTTTGGGGTAGTTTTGAGGGAACCATACGTGCCACATACCCTCAAGGTCCTCTGATAGTCAAATAGCATATTAGTGAAAACAATTATTTTCACAATATTCTCTATATGTAATGTCTTCATGACATAATTTAGGAAAAGATTCTACCAACTACTTTTGATAAATGACAGTTATAAGTGGCATGGAACTGTATGTGCCACATGGAACCATACATGCCACACAATCTATTATGCCTTTAACATCCAGAATCACAATAATGTGGCTATATAAGATTACTAATGTAGAGAGACAAGGCCCAGCATCATTGATAACAAATGAAATATGAATATGGCTATAAGAAATTAGATAAACCATGCTCCCAAAAATGAGCCTACTTGGACCAGAATCCCATAGGATTCAATGCTATAAAATTGAATTAATGCTGAAATTGACAATTATTCATATTAGTGTTCCCAATTTTCAGGTTAGGACTCTGAATGCATCAGTAATGTACACAAAAAATTTCAGAACATTCCAAGCATTTATAATATTTTCATAAAATGTCCCCCTGTGACCCCATTTCGGTGCATTTGACCATATATATATAATGGCAGGCAATATTGTAGATTCTACTATACTGCTATACCATTGGATATATTGCCAAATATTATGTGCATCTATGCTGCTACTTAAGAAACAATACTAGACTAAGATCAATAGCTGCTTAAGATAGCTTTCTGTGGTGGCATTTTCTAATTCCTAAGCAGTCAAGGCAATCAGCAGGCAACTTGTTTGAGGAGGCAGACAATTACCGCCCGATCAGTGTGCCCCAAGGCGGTGTCCAAGTGAACCGGACCTGCCATAGTCCATACTAATTAAGTTAGAGGCCGGCCATGGGCCCCAGTAGGGACAGGGCCTATTCTGTACAGGGACATCGACACAGATGAGTTTCTACACTCTGCCTCAGAGTGAAGATCCTACGCCGCGTGTTGGTTGGTCAGTTTGTTCTCTGATCTAAACTACCAGACAAATTCTGCCAGTAGCAGATGTTGATCCTTCTGCCATTTACTTCAGGGATGTGATTTTATTTTGGCCACTGAGAACTCAGCTTGTCTGGTGCTTAAGATTTGAGCTAATTGAGGAAAGTCCTAGACTTGATTTATGCCAAGACTAAGGGAATGTATACGTTATACACTGAAATGTGACAGCTTGAACCATAGAAGTATAATATTTAGGTAGATTTTCGACATTAGAATGGAAATGTGCTAGAGAATCGTGTTAAATCTGCCCTTCTTCCACTGGCTAGCTGGCTGTGGTTAACCCTTCCTGCATTAATCTATGGGCAATTTTTCGATTCACGTTGTGTTAGAATAAATTCTAACTTACAGTGGACATTTCTTGCAACAGAGTCAAAATTACCATACATGTATAAGTGGATCAAAGTCTCTATCAGAGAGTGCAGTTTGCTCTTCTCCTGTCATTGCAAACTGACATCCCATCTACACAGCATTTCTCCTGGCTATCTGAAACCTGATTAATCTCTAATGGCCTGATATTTCTGAAGCGTTGGCGCACATGGCTGCCAAGGGGAGGCCAGACAGCATAAGAAACCTCACACTATCCTTTTAGGGAGGAGAAATGTATCAGAATGAAGACCATTTAGGCCCTAGTCGTAAGGAGTGTAGATATGTATGTGTATTACACACAAACATATAATTTATCCACACTCTTTGTTAGTAGTTGGTAGACCTGAAGCAGGCCACACCTTTGAGTCTAGTAAAATCACAATGTTCAATCAATCAATGCCCACAATTAAATGAGTTTATTTAAGACTGATAGCTGCGAAGAGGAATTCACTGGGGTCCCTTGGTGACAGCCTTAATGTTGTGATGATGTGCAGCGAATACAGAATTAACCATAGAAACGTCAAGCGGAAAGTTAGAGAGGGAGCAGTCTAACAGAATTGTGTTGGTACAGGTCTTAACAGAAGATTAACATGGTAAGTACAGCTATGCTGAGCAATTCTCTCAAAGCATGTCTTTTTAAACCCCCATAAAGGACGGTGACCATTAGTAGTGAAAAAAGGACAGGCATGACTTTGAGCAAAGTGCCATTAAAATGGGGTGGCATTCAGTTTCTTTCCTAATAAAACGTTCCTTCTAAAAAAAGAGACCATTTTAAAGAGTCTAATTGTTGTTAATAACTTGCTCCTTTTTTAAGTTTAAATGCAGAGTTGGACAGAGAACCTGTGGCTAAGCCAGTATTTAAATGAATGGATCAGTGAAAAAGGCTTTCACTCCATTTCTTCATGCTGTTTTGATAGCAGCATGAATGATTTGAATTCAACATAAGCAGTTCAATCCCATGGCTTCCAGCTATTTGAGTGCAAACCAACATTGCCCGGAGGGATAATGTCTTTAGCATGAATTACCACACTCCTTTTCTTTTCAACACAGATCTATGTCCATGACCATGTTAAGATGGTAAAAGGGTGGTTTGATCTTCAACAAAAAGGACAGATAATCCAGAACACCCTATACCTCAAATATTTAGCCCTCAAGTCAAGCTGCTATTCTAGAAGTTACTAAGTCTACTATACTTGTTGACTATTAACCTCAGCTATATAAATCAGATCTAGAGAAGGCTTTGTGAAGCTTATCTCATCTGACCAAGTTTTATACAAATGGGATCATTGTCCAGGCTTAATAAGTCAATGCTGTGGGAGAAGGATGGGCTATGTGACCCTTACTGTCTCTCACCACAACCTTTACACCCAGAGCTGATTGTCACCCTGAGCCGCCCCTCCCAGTGATCTCTTAATCCCTGGCCAGAGTAGCTCTTCACTCTGAGCTGCTCTTCATCTCTAGCCTTACGCCTATCATGACAAGGGCCAGGGGATGGGGAAGCAGCTGTGGTTTCGTCAGTGTGACGACGATCATGCCGACCTGAGGTACTATCTGGGTAGTTTCAATTAGCCGAGCAGGTCAGTAGACCTCTCGGCTAATAAACAGTTCAGTCCCATTGCTTCCATCTATCTAAGTGATTTGGGCTTGAATTACCACAGGTCCTTAAATTCTTCTCAACACAGATCTATGTCTACACTGTAAAAAAAATATCCATCATTTTTTCACTGCGATGTCGCTATATAATTGTCTTCCTTGTACCACCTCACTGCCACCTGGAGTTTCTTGTAAAAACTACACTGACCCCCTGTTATCTAATTACGATGGCTCACTGTTCAGTATGGCCATGGTAGGATGGTAAAAAGTTGGTTCGATTTTCAGCCACAAGAGGACAGATTATCTAAAACAACCGAATCTCTGCTATATAAATCATATAAGATAAAGCTTTGTGAAGCTTATCTAATCTAATCCAGTTTTATAGAAATGGGATTATGATAATACTGACCGGGTGTAATACATGCTGTGCGAGAGGAATGGGCTTTGTAACCCTAACCCTCCTTCTCTAACCACAACCTTTACACCCAAAGCTGCTTGTCAACCTGAGCTGCCCCTCCCAACGAACCCTTAATCCCTGGCCAGGAGTAGGTCTTCACTCTGAGCTGCTCTTCATCTCTAACCTTCTGATTATGACTACACTGTTTAAATATTTTGTCAGAATAATGGTGAAATCCTTGTCCTTAAGTTGCCAGAAATCTATTGCTATTCTCACAGAGATTCCTGTTACCACAATGGATCCTGCATCATTGTAGAACCTACACTGCTTCACCTCAATGCAATCATGGAAGTGCATTGTCTCTGGTAAATTTAAAAGTTATTTCTTAGAGTGTGGGGCCAGGGGGTGGGAGAGCAACTAGGGTTAGGATATGGCTCATTGAACCTACCTGGGGGAGGGCATTAAGGATTAGCACAACCCTGGAGGGGGGCAGAACTCGCGTTAGGGAGCTGACCGTTGGTATTGCCCTTGAAGGGGGTTATCAAGCTTCAGAGGGCAGTAGTCTGAGCATTAAGGAAAGTGAGACGCTGGGGGAGGGGGGCATCTTCAATGCCAGCTACTAGGTGAAGCAGCTAAGGTTGGGGGTATAGGACATTGGGGAGCAGACGAGGATTGGGGAAAAAGCTAAGAGTGGCTAGCGGCTCACAGCGGTAGGGGTGGGACAGTAGTTCAGGCTGGAGCTGCTCCAACCAAGAAGGGAGCAGGTTGACTGCAAGGCGCTCAGCCAGGGAGCTGCTTCCACTCAGTGAGTGGTTTAGGTTAACCCATTAAGGGCTGCGCCATGCTTTAATACACCATGTCCTTAGCTGTCATAACTCATCAGGGCTGCATTTATGCATCATACCAACCGTGTGGGATTGAGGCACACCTGACGAGGGTCATCAAGGTGTTTCAATGCGATCCTGTCACACACTGCATTGAGGATTACAATTACCAAGAAACATGAATCTGGAGGATCCTGCAGCCTGAAAAGGGCCAGGCTAGGAGCTGTATGCATGGCTCATGACCACCTAGCCGCATTGTTAATGCTGCCCAGACACCGGACACTGCGGTGACAGGCATTTGTCTGAGTTGACAAATTGGGATCAAGGTTTGAGGGTCAGCAGTGCCTGTAATCTCACAAGGGAGGGGATAAATAGAGCTAAGCAGCATGCTTGGTGGGAGGGAAGGTACTTTTACAGAGTTTTAGAGGAAGATAATGACGGGAATCAACATTATGATGCAGGGCAAATCACAGTGTTTATTCCTGACAACAGACTCCAGAGCTGACATTTTACCCACCAAAATATAATGTAGTGAACAAGTAATCAATGGATAATTCATGATGCGTGTGTGTTAGTGAAGGATAATTACACAAGGGCGTAGCCCGAGTGTAATTAGCCTTTGCTAACACACACAAGTCATGAATTATCCATTGACTACTTATTTTATACCACGAAACCAATAAATAATCAATAGAATACTAATAAATTCAAGTTGAAAAAAAAAAATATTCCCCCTCCCCGGGACTCGAAGCCAGCCATAGTGTGTGTACAGGTACATACACCTTGTCGCCAGGCAGCGGACAGCGACAGCGCCCGTGTCAGCTCGGCTTGGCAGTGGCACACAGCGAAAAATAGTGTTTGTACACGATCGATACACACACCTCGTCGTCCGGCAGCGGACAGCTAAAGCTTTGAATGTGTCTCACAGTTATGTTTGTGTATAATACACCTCGTCGCCCGCCAGCAGACAGCTACAGCACACACGGCGAAAAAAAGATGCGCCCGGACCGGGACTCGACCCGTGTACCTCTAACAGCTGAGCGCAATGCGCTAACCACTAGACCACCGCGTCTCCTCCTTCAGCGGCCGTCTCGGCTTCATATGTTTGAATGCGAGCAGTAGCGAAAAAAAATTATACGCCCGACCGGGACTCGTCCCGCCTACCTCTACTATCTAACCAAGCAAACACATACCGTTTCTCGTCAGTCCCTGTGGCACACTGCATAAGGAGTTGGATTTGGGATGTGAGACTTTAGGTTCGAGCCCTGCCCTGGCCTTGAAAATTTCGTGGGTTTTAACATGTAACATATGACATGTAAGGACATGAGAGGCATGCGGGTTATCCATGGATAACCACATGGCATGCAGGTTATCCATGGATAACCACACGCCTTACAAAATTGATGCTACAACCTTCATGCTGTGCAATATTGACAGGTATGTGCATGGGAATATCCAGAAAAAACACCCAAAATCACTGAAGTCGTGGTATAAACATCAAGTAAACATCAGCTTTAACGGAAGATTATCATAGATAATCATAATAAACCTCCCTAAAAAGAACTCTATAGACTTACAGAATTGTATAAAATTTAATTCAAATGAATTTCCGAGCTGAAAACTGGAACTGGATGGCTTCTTTTGATCAATAGTTTGCAAGGTAGTCCCTTGGGCATCTAAGGGAGTGATAACCTTTCAACAACATCCCCCGTAGGGTGCAAAATTCGCATGTGAACGCGCCTATTTCACCCATAGTAGGCACTTACCTAGTTTTCAAGACTTTGTCCCATGCATTTTATCTTTTAAGCAATGGATAGATCTCATCAAAAGAAATGAATTTGCTCTTTAAATGAAGTCTTTATGCCAAGTATAATTGAAGTTATGAATGATCAAAGACCCCAAATCGAACCCAAAATTCTGCCACTGTTAGGAGTTTAAATAGGGCCCAGATTTGTGATCAAGCATATCTGATACAGGAGTGGCTACATCTCTTAAATCATTATTTTGGAGTATTGTCTTTTCATGTATGGAAGAGTTATCCATAAGAGGTTGAAAATCAATGTATCATATCAAAATTTAACAATTTAAAGGGATTTTATCTTGACCTAATATCATCTGTGATTTAGCGATCTCACAGAATTGGCGCAAAATTATGGAGTTGATATGAGATCTTTAATCGGTCAGAATTTCCCTTTAAACTGATGTAAAGACTTCATTTAAAAAGGAAATCCACTTATTTTTATCAGCTCTATCCATTGCTATATAAATGATATACATAGGACTGGATTCTAGCAAACAGACAAAGACCTAACATGGAGAAGCTGGTGGAAGGGTGATAGCGAATGGCACACTAACATTTTTGTGGGGTCTGGGAAACATCCTGTTCCCCTATGAAATGAAAAACCCTAGACAGTTTCTAAACCATTTTTTTCTGTAGAAAGTGTGGGAACTATTCTCTTTTATGTGAGATTTGGCCTTTATACCAAAAGATGATTTCAAAGTTATGGGGAAACTCCACTGGGGAGAATGGGATGTTTATCTGAATCAATTATTGCCCAAATAGATTCTTATTAAACCCCTAGTCAATCCCTTTAAAATGAGCCCATGTTTGTTAAGATCCTTCAATAAATAGCTACACAATGAGCTGTCAAAGAAAGGAGAGTTTAGCACTCCCCAGTTTCAGCTTTATCACAGTTTCACACCTCCACTGCAGCAGAAGCATGCACTGGGGGTAGGTAAGTGCCTACCCATAGTAAAGCGCTGGCTTTTCCAATGAAAATAGGTGACCTCTCCTCCGAGGAGTTGAAAGAATTCTGACCCCCCGGTAAAGGGTCGAAAGAATTCTGACCCCTGCCTCAAACCCACCAGCCCCCCCCCTGTTGTTAAAAAATGATCACTCCCCAACATATTACAGAATCTGATATCAAGATAAGAGAAACTATACTTACAAATAGAGCCCAGTTTATAGGCAACATGGCGATGAGGCCTGTGAGCTGTATCGTGATGAGCACCGACGACATCATCAAACCGGAAACAGACACAAAGACGAATGTGCGCAGGTGCCAGGCCAGCGGAAGTAGCAGGTAACTTGTGTCATTGACACCTGATGACGTCAGACATATAAGGCCAATCACGGAGAAGACCTAGAACACAAAAAAAGGGAAAGACCAATTAGATCCACTCAATCAATTGAGGACCATCTAACTGTCTTTTAAGACAATGCTCTTCATTTATTATAACCCCCCCCCCCCACATCCTCACAGCCCATGGATCTTTATTTCTGAAAATTGTTAAACAATGAAATGAACCCAATATGTTGCCTGGTCGTTCCAATTACATATTACTCCCGAGCACACAGACATACACATGTATAGTACATTTACTTTGAACTGTCTACATGTATACCTTGAGATGTCCACCCCATCATTTGGCCACAGGCATCAGTTTGAAACTGAACAAACTCTGAAAACTGGTTGATCAGCATTGATTCCACCAGTTGGCAATATAAATAAGAGTTCCAAACTAAATTTTATGGCCAATAACTGAAGGGGATGCCTGAAAATAGCCACAGGGCAGCTCCAGTGCCTCTCACTGAGGCAAGGCACACCGAGAAAATATTCAGCCTCACTTTAGTCTGGAGCCAAAGTATCATCCCAGGATCAGCCTCAGGATTAGCCAGAGTATCATCCCAGGATCAGGCTGAGTCTCAAATGATACTCATTTTGGCGACATTGCCTGAGTCTGGATCCAGACTCAAGTGAGGCTGAATATTTTCACAGTGCAGGACACTTATGTGGGTGAACATGTTGGGGATAGGCTGCAAAACACTAATTATTTTTCCACTGTTGGCCTATATAGCATATTGGCAAAAATAAAATATTCATGCACATTTCTGGGCTTAGCCACTATTATTTTCTTGTAGGCACACATTTTTCCCATTAATTCAGGGCCATGAGATGTGGTACAATGTAATTAACTTTCCACTATCGGCTGTAGAGTGCGGACATACCCAAATTTGGGGGTTTTGCAGTGAATGATTTCAATAAATTCTCTAATTAAATAGAGTGCACACCCCTCAACTTACCATCAAATATCAGCCTGAATAACAATCAAATTGATTAATATACACCCTAAGGATTAATTTGATGCCTGGTTTGCCTACCCACTGTCAGATTTTAGAACAATAATCTTTTTACAACACCCTTCAGTGCGGAGCTAAAAAGTGTCTCCTGCTGCCACCTCCCGTCAATTGGTGTACTGCAACCTAAAGGCCTGGGTTGGCATCGTGGTGGTCAATCAAATAGCTTGAGAAGCTTTGATTCACAGCCCCAGTAATGTCTCATCCAGATTCCCTTACTTTTATGCCCATCTGGATCCTCAAAATGCAATGAGAATCGATTCCTAGAGTGGCTGTCAGTCTGAGCGCTCTCCTCAAATTTTATCGATTTCTCATAATGACAAGCAGTTATGGTCTTTTCCCAAAGAAAAAATGGACACAGGGCTAAGAGATTTGACATGCTGATTGCTAAAGGACACCATGTGAGGCACTGAGTGTGTTTTTCTCTCTAGGTGCTATAAAAAATACAAAATTTTGGGTAAAATATATGAAAAATCCTCGGAAATATAATGTTATAAAGGAAAATATTCAACAAAATGCATCTTTACTCCATATGCAATGGCATAAAACGTCCTATTTACACATTATTCAAGTCCCCCTATGTAAGGACAAAAAAAAAATAAACCAGATATGGTTAATACAAGGACATTTTAGTAAGTGTCAGTAGACATTCATTGGCTGTATAGGTCGGGGAGAGAAAAATGATGTTTTTACGTATGCATGAAAAGGCCTCCCTTAAAGCACTGAGGTTGATAGAACTAGATAGAAACAGCTGAAAAGGTAAAATTCAGGTCATTCTGATCCTAAAAATCATTATTTTGGTTACCATGCACCCCCTGGAGAGAAATTTCAGGCCTGCGGATCAACACTAATAAATTTGCGAGAAATCACTCCGAGGCCAAAATGCTAATAACATGAATTTTGCTATTTTTTCTGTGATTATACCAATTTTCTTGACATTTCTCTCCATAACATTGTTAATCTGACTTAACCCATGGAGAATAAACACACTTTAGTGAGATTTGGTGGATTCGGTAAAAGACCCTGTATTGTCTGTAGAGGCGGCAAAACACTAATTATTTTTCCACTGTTGGCCTATATAGCATATTGGCAAAAATAAAATATTCATGCACATTTCTGGGCTTAGCCACTATTATTTTCTTGTAGGCACACATTTTACCCATTAATTCAGGGCCATGAGATGTGGTACAATGTAATTAACTTTCCGCTATCGGCTGTAGAGTGCGGACATACCCAAATTTGGGGGTTTTGCAGTGAATGATTTCAATAAATTTTCTAATTAAATAGAGTGCACCCCCTCAACTTACCATCAAATATTAGCCTGAATAACAATCAAATTGATTAATATACACCCTAAGGATTAATTTGATGCCTGGTTTGCCTACCCACTCTCAGATTTTAGACCAATAATCTTTGTACAACACCCTTCATTGCGGAGCTAAACAGTGTCTCCTGCTGCCACCTCCCGTCAATTGGTGTACTGCAACCGATAAAGAGAACTCTCAGGTCACCATGGCTGGTGATGCAAGGGTCATAACTCATAATAGATTAACCCTTTATGTATTGCATCTGTTAAAACTGCGGGAATTGACAGAGCTAATAACACAATCTATTTTCATCATAAGCACTAAACCCTTTTTTTTTTGGGGGGGGGGGTCTCTCAGCACAAGATTCTAAGTTTCCAAAGCCTCAAATTTCGAACGTGATGGCAGATTCATTCTACCCCTCCTCACCATGTTCATGACGAAAAAAAAAAAAAGTGGAGGGGGGGGGGTACAACTTTCCCCAGACTCCCACATGGGTTTGACGAATCCCACCTCAGGACAGGAAAGGGACATATTTATAAGGGTGGCCCTTTTTTTACATTGTCATATTAGTATCATCCGATCATATATAGTAGACCCAGAATGAATATGATTGTATCCTATGGTATCTGTATTAATGTTGCCTTTAATGCTGGCACACATGTAACTATAACTATTAATCTTATTAGAAATTGCACATTTATCTTGAAAGTATTACCCTACCCAGCACAGTGCAAGATAGATACCTAACTGCTGTTGCTTACTTCATGATTTAATGCTTCATGTTACCATTCATCATACATACAAAGTATATAATACATGTTATTATACCCCCCATACGATACTGTATAGCAAATGTACAGGATCGCCGTATGCCTACCATGGGGGCATACGGGCGAAATATGCAGAGCAGGGGGCATACGGATAGAGGAGGGGGCATATGGAAAAGACCATGGGGCATACGGAAAAGTAGTGCCAAAACACAACCCTACTCCTGATGTAAGCTAGCACTACAAAATATAGTTCCCCCTTATTTAGATAGGAAGCCGTAGAATCTGAAATAGCGGGCGGATGGGAAGGTCAAGGTCGTATGCAATCTTGTCAAGAGCTGTAGATTAAATGTAGTGTCTGACCTTTCATGAAGACAGGCTGGAGACCAAATGTAGATTAAAAACAAAAAGGGGGTTCGGGGGTAGATTCTAGTAGCTCCATCTAGAACAGCGGGTGGATGGCCGTGAGATTTTGACAATCTGTCACGAGTATAACGATGGCGAATTTTTTGTAAGAGTGACAAGTGTACCTACAGAGGCTATCTTACAAAAAAAAAAATTCGCCATTGTTATAGATCTATCTACTCGTGACAGATTGTCAAAATCTCACAGCCATCTGCCTGCTGTTCTAGATTCTAGTGGCTCCAAGCCATAGATTAAATGAAGTGTCTGACCATTCATGAAGACAGGCTGGAGACCAAATGTAGATTAAAAATAAAAAGGGGGTTCGGGGGCAGAGCCCTCGATTTAATGAAAATTGTCCTATCTCCAGAGGCTATCTTACAAAAAATTCGCCATCGTTATACTCGTGACAGATTGTCAAAATCTCACGGTCATCCACCTGCTGTTCTAGATGGAGCTACTAGAATCTGCCCCCGAACCCCCTTTTTATTTTTAATCTACATTTGGTCTCCAGCCTGTCTTCATGAAAGGTCAGACACTACATTTAATCTACAGCTCTTGACAAGATTGCATACGACCTTGACCTTCCCATCCGCCCGCTGTTTCAGATTCTACAGCTTCCATTTACATTAAATTCTTAGTTGGGGGGGGGGGTATAATAAAGCCCAAACACAACTTTTGAATTGTCGGGGTACTAGCATGCTTCACTCGCATATGCGTCGGAGGCGGCGTAGGAACTCGTCCTTCGGACTCGTTCCTACGCCGCCTCCGACGCATATGCTCGTGAAGCATGCTGGTACCCCGACGCTTCAAACGTTGTGTTTGGGTTTAATATGTGTACACTTTTCTGTGGGAGAATTTATGCGTGCACATACGCCAAGCATCTGTGCCCTTTTGACATAATGTGTAATGTCAGAGGCATGATACATGGCATACCAGGGTCCTCTCTGTCTACTTCTAATGCTGCTTTCTCAGGAGAGAGATATGAGGCTTGTCACACAAGTCATATGACATACATTGATCATGTGACATCCATACTCTCATTGGCTTTATGTTCACTGTAAAAAAATGGTTAAGGTCACAGGCTAAGCCTGAGTCTATCAATGACATCGCCCAACGTGCTACGCTATGCTAACATCTACATGCACTGACATAATTATGTTGACTAATTGCTGACAAAAAGTGCACAATTACCAACAACTGCTGACAAATAGTGAGTAATTACACCCAGGGCTTCAGTCAAGCATCATGACGACATACAGCACTATGCTACCCTTAAATAAAGATTTAATCATTGGTTGCAATCTAAACTGAGTGATCTACTGATAAAAATTTATTCTGCATCAATGTATCATAAATGACTATAGATGTAGAGTCAGCCTGCTACTGACTTTGCAGCATTGCCATGGGGAGGGGGGGGGGTACATCATACAGGTGGGACTATGACGACCCATCCCCTCCCCCTCCCTCCCACAACCATTGGCACTACTCTGGTGGCTGGTAAGCCTGTCCCACCACCACCCACCCCATCCCTCCCTCACTCAACCCAAACAGGAAACTAGAGGCATATATTTCCGACCCTTTTTCTGAATGAAAACGCCTCAAAATATAAGAAAGAATTTTGAAGAAAAATTGTTCAAAAAGGTCTGAGGTTGGCCCTATATTGCTAAGGTCAGTCTGGTGACTGGAAACTGACTTTTTTAGGCCTAACCAAACCACCCCTCTAGTCTAGTGAAAAGCATATGCACAGACAAACAAACACTAATGGAGACTAACAATATCCGTTCTAGCAATGCTGTAAACACATTCTGGTAATCTACCCATGGATTTAGGTCAAATGTGTTCTAGACCTTTAGATGTGAGGGTGATTGTAGTGACAGTCATTAGTACTGAGTGAGGTGGGCTCTGGTCGGGAGCAGAAGGTCGGGCATCCGTGTGAGGGAGGCAGGTGGGTGTGTGTGTGGTGGGGGGGGGGGTGCTGGACTGACTCAATTGGAAACTGGTAATTTGAGACTTGACTGTAGTACATGTATCATGACGACATATAGGAGTAGGTGGAGGGGCCTGTTGGTGCCCTGGGTGGTTCTATTGTGTTCATAGTAAGTATATGCTACCCTTAGCCTACACACGCACGCACGCACGCACGCACGCACGCACGCACGCACGCACGCACGCACGCACGCACGCACGTGCCTTAAGACGATTAAAGCCTAGTGGTGGAATTGCTACTTATGTCAAAAATGATGTCACTGTTTCTTTCACAGAACTGAAATAATTTAATAAAAACGACTTTGACCTTGAAATGCAATGGATGGTCACTTATAAACCCAATATAAGATGTTTAATGATTGGTAACATCTATAGACCACCTGATAGGAATGTCCCTAATGCCCTCACACACATTAATGACTCATTTAGCCTGATTGACTCTCAAAAATATCAAGAGATTTACCTCATGGGGGACTTTAATACTGACTATTCTAAACCAAACCCTGGCAAAGATAAGCTTAAACCAGTCATTACTCACTTGGGTTACACAAAGTCGATTACTGACTTGACAAGGTTAAACCCTATAACAGGTAACCACTCAACCCTTGATTTAATTATTTCCAACTCAAGAAATATTACCCATTCTGGCATCAAAACAATAAACCTAAGCGACCACGACCTAATTCATGTTACCAGAGAACATGTTCCCCCTCCCAAAATGCCATTATCCTTTACAGGCCGCAGTTATAAAAAATTACCACCTAATAGATTTTAAAAATGACTTGTTACGTTTAGACTGGAACAAATCTTTTTCTCCTAAAAGCCCCACTTGAATTATGGGAGATTTTTTCAGGGGCCATTCTTAACCTCTTACATGCCACTTGTCCAACAATTTTATTTTAATTTTAAGCAAGAAACGAAGCCATGGATTACTGGGGATGTGATATACATGATGATTGGGAAAGACGCTGCTATGCTCCAGTATAGAAGAACCAGAAATCTTGATGATCATTATATTGCCAAACACCTCAGGAATTGCTCTAAAATTATGCTGAAAGGTGCTATCATAGGGAACAGATTGAAAACAATAAAGACAAGCCCAAGGCTTATTGGCGCTCTATTAATAAAGTAGTCAACCCAAAGCCATCCTCTCCGACTTTTTCCCTTATTAACAAACACACAAATCTTCCTGTATCTAACCATAACACTGCTGACTTTATAAACCAATACTTTGCCATCATTGGTGACAACCTAGCAAAATAAACATGACCATGCCATGGACCTAACTGTAAACTCCGACTTTAAATTCCAAATCATTGACTTACAAGAACTAGAGCCATTACTAAGAAAAATAAATGTTAGCAAATAATCAGGGGTTGATCACATCTCGACACAAGTTCTTAAAGATGTTCTTACCTCCCTCCCTCACCACTCGTTACATTTATTTAATTCTGTGGTTAAATCAAGCGTCTTTCCTGACAAATGGAAGATAGCAAAAGTCTCACCGCTACTAAAGGGTGGTGATGCTATTGATGTCAACAACCTAAGGCCCATATCAATTATCCCATTACCCGCCAAAATTATGGAAAAAAATATTACATAAGCAAAATAATGACACATATAAATGAACACAATATTTCAACAGATTTTCAGGACAGATTCAGGCCCATCTGCTCAACTATCAACAGTTTGTCCAAATTTACTAATACAGTTCACAATTCAATTAATAATGCAGAAATCATTACAGCTGGATTTGAAAAAAAAAAAACATTTGATACAATAAACCATATTATTCTTATTTATAAACTCTCTCAATTAGGTTTCTCCAACTCCTCTAAATCCCTTATTCAAAATTACATATTAAATAGAGTCCAGCATACAAAAGCTAATAACAAAATCTCAATGCCAATGAAAATCACTTGTGGAGTCCCCCATGGCAGTGTCCTGGACCCCCTGTTGTTCCTCCTGTATATAAACGATCTAAATCGAGTCCTTCAAAATTTGGGTTACCAACACTATGCTGATGACACTGTTCTATACCTGTCTCATAACAGATGCTAATCATGCTCTTCAGACTGATATGAACAGAGTTTATTTATGGTGCCAGAGCAACAAACTCTCACTTAATACAAAGAAAACCAAAGTAGTTAACTTTGGCACCAAATCTCTTCTAAGACACAACCCTAAGCCTACTATTACAGTCGGTAATGAAGCTTTAGCAACCACTATCTCATATAGATACTTTGGATCATATAAGCAACATGTAAATGATGTAAGATGTAATCTTGTTCATAAGCTATATTTATTCCGTAAAATTAGACATTCTCCCACACAAAAATCAGCTGTTGATATTGTAAACATTATGATCCTTCCATCTATAGACTATGGTGATATATTTTATACCTGCTGTTGCAAAACACATTTAGACCAAATACAAGAAGGGTTTGACAGGGGGCTTAGGGCTGCCTACCTTAATGCTGGCACAAGAAATGCTTTAGAACTAGCTAAATTAGCTGATTTGACTACCCTTGAGGATAGGAGAATGTTCTACGTACTGCTTACTGCCTTCAAACTGAATTTAGATGACAGATACCTTGACAATACACAAATTCCCACCAGATCTCATGATGCTAAGCTTCTCCGTTTCACAACACCCCGGAACCCTCACTACAGAAAAAGCCTTGAATATAGGCAAGCCACCCTGTGGAATTCACTGGATGTTGCTACAAGCAAAACAGATAACTATACAGGGTTTACCCTGAAATTGAAAGCACTCCATAGGGATAACCTTGAAGCTTGAAATTCACATTTTTGGGGTCCTGTCTAGACAGGTTTGGCCCTTCTTTTAACAAATGCTGTGCTCAAGGGTAAAATAGATATGTAACCCGTCTGAACAGAGTGTAACCTGCCTCTAGCTAGCGCCACTGATCCCGTAACGCTATGGGGAATGAGATCACTATGAATTATTGTATTGCTATAGGCAGGTGATCTTATCTTTGTATACACAACAAACCCTAGATTCACGGCCAACTGACGGCTGTCAGTCACTGACAGATGGTGTAGGGACAGTATCAATAGCCCTTTAATTGTTTCTAGTTCTATTAGAGCTTGGAGTATGATTATTTGGTTTACTATTAATCCCTAATTGTTTTAATTCCACTATCACTGCACACCAGAGGCCGATTCCAGCTGTGTGACGTCATGACCTGCCTATAGCACTACCAGTGATCTTATTTCCCACAATTTCTTAGAAGCAATAATAAGAATGAAATGTTGAGCCAATACAGTGTATTATGATTATAAGAAATTTCCCTTAAACCCTTCCACGCCATAAAGCAGTATTTGTACAGTAACAGAAATTCAGGGGCGAAAGGATTAAGACGTAAAACGTCAATTTATCATAAACATATGAAGCTGAACCATTGCATACTGTTTTTGCTATCTTACCAACGAACCTCCCTTTACAAGTATTGATGCATCTTAGCTTCAACCTGCCTCTTTCACTCAAAACTACAGACTTTCTTAATTTGTCAAGCTTGTTTTGCCTCTCCGTTGGAGCAATTCATTTGCAATTGTTTCCATCAAAATGTAATGTATTCCATCAGTGATGTGACTCCCCATCTCACTTATGAAACAGTGTGCAAGTAGGAATACTTAACTGCTGCCTGGAGAATGAGAAGGAGTGCCCAGGAGGTGGATGGGTATGTATATATATGGACAACAGGGGGTGGTGTGCATCATTGCTGTTCCCAATAGTCAGTGTGCATTAGTTGATAATTGTACTTGCAGTATCTCCTCCACAATAGAGTTTGTCAGGGCTGTCCTGATGGCCTCCTTTCTTCTAACCCTATTGCCGCTTACCATATATGGTATACAGCACATATGTACAATGTTGTATCTGAAAAGCTACAAGGAGGGCATAGACCACCTCTGTACACAGTTTAAGAAAACTCATAATGTGAGACATAATTATATCGTAGACATTTTTTAAGGTGAGTGTTTTTTTCTTATTTGTTTTGCTGTTGTGGGGGTTGGTAGTAGTGAGCAAGTTTTCAACCTCAGCAATAAACCACCTATCCCTATTGCAATCACTTCCCTTCCATGTCCTTCTACCTAGCATCTGACATACCTGACAGTGGGGACTTTTTTTGAGAATGCAGCATGTTGCTTCTGCCGAGGGTTAAAATACTGACACTGTTCAATGAGGTACCTCAGTGTAGCAAAGCGCTTTTTTTTTAGATTCCATTGATGTGCCTACACTAGAACTAGTGAGCCACATACAACATTAATGGGTGAGGTATATGTGCCTGTGCTGTGCTGGCTCCCACAATTTAGCTGTCACAGAAATAGGCCTATGCATTTCTTCGCTAAAAAGGGAATTCCAACATAAACAGTTAAACATTGATAAATGCAGATGTTTTTATTTCTCAAGGAAGAAGGTCAAATCAAACACCAGGAAAATGCCATCTAATATACATTTTCTGAGATATCATCATTATTGTACTGTAAATCAGATGATAAATGAACCGTGTAGATATCCTATAGAAAGTGATATCATACAGGTGAATTCTTGGCTTCTGCAGCCCTTCCCGGTCAAGTGCACTCAAAACGTATTTCCTGAATTTACCAGGTCTTTCATAAAGGTGAACAGTGAACCACTGCAATCATATTGCCGTGGAGTAGTGTAGTTTCGATGATGATGCCCCAGATGGCAGTACGGTGGTACAAGGAATCTCCATGAAAATAACGATGGATCTGTGGTAACTTTGGTGCAAAAGTTTGCTTTTATTCCTATGACATTTTCTTTCACAGTGTGGTCAGGAGCTCTGATATTTTCACTGCTACTGAAATCACTTTTTCACTTTGCAGAGACAGCCAGTGCAGAAATGATATTAAAGCATTATAAAGCAGAGGTCTAATTCATTGTGTACAACTATTGAATCAGTTTATTGTATTGTAGTTTCTTGCCATTACAGATAGGGATAGGCGTTGACACGTAGCCCTTATAATACAATACAATACAAGTATTCATTGAAGGTTCTTGATCCCTATACCCCTACAGTTTATATGAACAAGCGATAATTCAAAACTCATCGCTTCAAAGTGCTGATACGATAGTGTACAATTGCCCCAGGTGCTTTCTTTCTCATAGATTATTCATACACCGATATGGGTCCCATACCACACCATTGATGGAGGTCCGGGAGATAGAGCACCTCTTTCAGAATCACCTCTAAATGTAAAGCTGCTGTTGGTGTGTGACATCCAAAATTTTGCAACCTTGCACTTATGTAACATAGATTGAAGAGGAAGTGATACCCGCTAGACCAAAATATAAAGAGATAGGGAATCAATGGGATTACAGATATGAAATACATTATACAAGTAGGATGACATTACTTACTAGTAGAGAATTCCTCACAAAATGGAGGCCATACCTAGTAAATTGGCATCAGAGTAGCATGAATGCTGACTGAATGTAGAAACTCTTGGTTAAGTGCCCCAAGGCTTGTCGTGTATTCAAAGCTTGCTGTATGAAAGAAAACAAGACGTGAAATCTACTTTTGAAGGACGGTCCTTCATGTTTGCTTCAAAGGTATCTTCTGCCCCTTATCTCTTCTACATGAATTGTTTTACAATAAATTTGAATATGTCAATTCAGTGCAGAAGGAATTCTGCATGACTGACTAAGAACATGGCAGATACTCATTCATCATTCACACCCAGGAACTAAATCCAACATGTCTTATATTTTAAGTCGTAAAAACCTGAGCTGCTGCTTTGCTTGTAGGGCTTTGTGTTTGACGTCCATGAGAACAAAGAATTTAAATCAGCTGTATGGAATTCATATCAGAAAAGCTATACCAGGTTTTATAGCAGCTTTAAGACACAGGGAAACTTCTCATATTCTTCAATTCTTGCATGATGTTTCAATATCCCAAAATACAAGTGAGAGGCCTCTGTGTATGCTTTGTTGCACTTATTCAGTTACATGTATTTCGATGCAAAGCCAGTTTACTTTGATTATACTCATAACATATTTTCAAAAGAGAGCCATGGGCTATGATGTCCCTTTCACCCCTGAATTTCTGTTACTCTATGGGATTTGCGTGCATATCCTGCTTTATGGGGTGGAAGGGGATTTTAAGGGTTAAATTAAATGAAATTGAACAAATGCAGCCTGGTTCTTTAGAAATTGTTCTGTAAAATGATGCAGCGCTTAGGGGAACTGAGGGTTTTGTGACAAACCCTCTTTTATTACCCAGGAGGCAAAATGCCATACACTGATTTAATCAAGAATTAATGACATCTTGACGACCTAAAGCTGTAGATTTATGTATTGTCAACCTGAGGACTTAAAGTCGTCTGCAGTGACGAGTTTCAGGTTTCTCAGGTTTTCAGTGTAAGGGTAAAGCTCCTGTTAATTAGTTGATAATTCCCTACAAAATGGAGGCAGTACCCAATAAATCTACAGAACAGCAGCAGGGATTTGGCCTACAATGTAGAGCTGCTCGCACCTTGTTATGTATGCAGAAGTTGCTGTATGTAGGAAAACATTGTCGGGAATGGAACAGATGTGACATGTATGGTTGAATGAAGAACAGGCCTTCATGTTTGTTTCAAAGGTATCTTTTCCCTCTCACTTTGACATGCCATGTTTTATCAGAAATTTAAGCAAAGCTTGAGTACCGGTACATACCCTGATGCCTCTCTCTGTCTCTTCTCTTCTTCCATTCTTTCAACAAACTTTGAAAAAGGCAGATTTTATTGCCAATTCTCTGCAGAAGGCCCCTGCTCGCCTGAGAGAGAACATTACAGATACTCATTCATCATTCACAGCAGATCATGTGAAGAACTTGAACTTGATGTCCATCAAAACCAAGAATTAAATCAACTGAATTTGATTCCATTCATATATTGTATTTGTCTTATTGCCTGCTTGGCCATATCTCCATTTAGTTCGCTAAACACAGAAAATAGTCGTCGCTAAAAAATGGTCGCAATTTTCTGATATGGAATAAGCCACAATTCTGGTCGCTAAAACTGGTTGCTAGTATCAGCGACCTAAACTAAGATCATGCCAAATCAGAATATGAAGAACATATAAAAACCTTCATTATCAGAGAGTGTAGAGGGTGAGGCTTTATGTATTACAATCCTTCACTCACTTCAAGCAGCAGTGACTCACATGGGCCTGACTGCTCACATTTGTGTTAGGTTTATAGTCAGGCTATAATGATGTCCTAGTAACACACATTGCTACACCGAGGTAGCAGGTTCTGAGAGCTTGTTACCGGCGAGTTATCCTAAGAGCTATAAGATGGGTACCAGTTGCCACTGTGAGGCCAACAGTGAATAGTTTGGATTATTTCATTGGCTGATAATTAATCCTGCTGGGTCGCTATAGAAATTACATTGGTAATGAGGGCAATTCAGCACATACATGCATTGCCCAGCTGAGACATGAGAGAATTTTCCCCATTAGTTCTACACCCTCATATCCTTATAATTATGGGACAGAAGCTGATCATTATGCTGTGGTCATTAATTACTCTCTTGGGCCCACAGCGCTTGTGTCATCGCCCCAGCAGACCATTGTGTAGAGGACTATCAATATCGGTGAAGAATCCAATATAAGAGAGCTGCCACACTAAATAATTTGTATTCTGCTGAAGCAGCATCTTGTAGTGTAACAACTCATAGTTAAATGAACTAACCAAGAATGAGCTAAAATTGCTATTTGTATGTTTTCCTAATTTGAAAAAAAGCTCAAGTCATGCTTTGCTAGGCTAAGGCTTAGTAATCTAAAACACATACCTTGTCTTTTCGACACATTCCCATAGATCTGTCTGTGGTGCATGGCATGGAATTACTGTGTAACTCTCTCTATAAGCAACCTTTGGAAATGTAGTATAGATATCTTGCCCAAATTTACGATTAAACTAGTGCCTTCAGCACTAGTGGGTGAGGCACAATCAGTGGCCTGTGTTCACGGCAAAGTGTAGGCTGTTTAACAACGCCAAAGATGTTGCCTAGTGACATGACGTTACCAGGTGACGTGACGTTGCTAAGTAACGTAATGTAAGTAATAGCTGATTCTCCTGGAGGTGCTCCATTCTCTCATTCCTTTGGAACTACTCATCATATAACATATCAAATGAAAGGTCTTGGAGAGTACAATCCAGATCGGGGGACAGCTCCTCCCATAAATAACACTGTGAGGGGTGCCGATCTTTTGGATCGAGATCCAAGATGGCGGAATTTGCAGTTTGCCAGACGATTTTTGAGGCTATAAAACACTTTAGCAAAGTCTAAATTAAAGGAAAGCTGAACAGTGAAACATTCTGGCCAAATAAGCTGGTAAAGAATTATTTATTCATGAAAACATATTAGTTCAATTGTGTATAGAACAGGTCGAGTTAGCTGGGGTTTTCCTCACTGCTTCACAGCCTAAATATTTTACTTCATCTGGTACCCCAAAGAAACTCCAGCTTGAAGCAGTCAAAATTTCTGAGTTTGCAACCAGCGATCTAATAACCCATTTTTATATATAGTGTAAATATAAATAGAATACAAGGGTGGGCTTTAGCTCTAGGGGGAGCTTATTCAAAATTTCTGTTAATTGATGAAACTGATCCACAAATATGCCTGGATTTCGTTTTTATGTCCAAATATAAAAGAAAAATTTGGATTTAATTGAAAAAAGAAATCGGATTCAATTTGTTTCAGTTAATTGCCTGTGAAAAATTGATTGGGTATGGCTATTGCGTGTCCCCAGGCCGCCAAGCCGAATCTATTGTGTTCTGATTTGGGCCAAATTCTGTTTGTTCCACAAGTATGGGATGAATAACACTGAAGAAGGATTCAAGACCTATTCTAGGACACTCTCTTCTTATCTTTTGGACATGCTGATTAGCCAAACCTGCTCAGCCCAGACCCCAAATCATGTCCTGAACAAGAGCAGTCCATAAAGAGATTTCACTGAATTATGGGAGAGGCCTGAACCTGTATAAGGTTTGAAGAAATGGCACCTTCTTCCCTCTCAAAATACAGTCAACTCTCTACTTATGGTCACCTCTCTAATGTGGTCACCTCACCAATATGGTCACTTTTGGAAAGAACCAAATTATTTTCCTCTTTGTTCTATTATAGGGAACTCTCCGTAATATGGTCACCTCTCTAATGTGGTCACCTCTCCTTGTGGTCACTAATTTCTAGTTAAAAGTCCCTTTTACTCTCTCTAATGTGGTCAGTCCAAAACTTGTTATGGATCATAAGGGAGCCTGGAGAGAGGGTTTAGGCTGTGTATCAGGACTTCTCAGCCTGCTACAGAGCACCTGGCGGGGGGCAGTAAGGGTGAGGAACATCAAAGGGATGTTAGGCCATGTATCAGGACTTCTCAGCCCGCCACAGAGCACCTGTGGGGGGCAGTAAGGGTGAGGAACATCAAGGGGATGTTAGGCCATGTATCAGGACTTCTCAGCCCGTCACAGAGCCCCTGTGGGTGGCAGTAAGGGTGAGGAACATCAAAGGGATGTTAGGCTGTGTATCAGGACTTCTCTGCCAGCCACAGAGCACCTGTGGGGGGCAGTAAGGGTGAGGAACATCAAAGGGATGTTAGGCTGTGTATCAGGACTTCTCTGCCCGCCACAGAGCCCCTGTGGGGGGCAGTAAGGGTGAGGAACATCAAAGGGATGTGTATCAGGGCTGTCCTGCCGCCAAAGGGTGAAAGGCATCAAAGAGCAGTCATGGCCTTCGCACAGGACCTCTCTCATAGCCTACCTGGTCTCCAGTATGGATACAAAAGGTGAGGGGAGGGTTACATTAGGCCATTTAATTATAATAACTTGGATTACACATCTGCCACTGTTTTTGTTTTTTTTTGCTGGGGGGGGGGCATTTTCACTTTTTTTTTACCTTTGGCCGCTGCGATTTTTCAACATTCAGGGGGAAAAAATTTAAAAGAAAGTCCATGGAGACCAACAAATGTCAAGCATTTGTCCCTTTATCCCACATATGTTTGTAAAAGAAAATGTACATTTTAGTGGCCCATAGGTACATTTGGTGACCCATAGGTACATTTAGTGACTGGGGAGGGTTTGTATGTGAAGCCCATATCCTGAACATGAACTCTCTCTAATGTGGTCACCTCGCCATTGTGGTCACTTTTGGAAAGAACCAAAGGTGACCACATTGCAGAGAGTTGACTGTAGTCCCAGCTGTACGTGAACATAATATGATTTATTAGAATTCCTGTATGTAACATACACCACCCAGTTGCATATATGGTAATGGAAGGCTTCTTTCCAGTCCTAGAATTCAATGATGTTTTAGTAAATGGGATGGGCCTGACAACCATCTTCCCTAAGGTATAGATTTGCCATCTGAGATATTCAATTTGGACCTTACCTCCACAGCATAATATATGAAGTCACCATAAGGACTTTTGATATAACACATTGCCCAAGATTCTGTTTTGCACAGTTAGAGTTCCTAATGAATACTGATCCTAGATAATATTGCTCAAATATTGCCCTATCTGGATTAGAGAGAGGCAATTGGATTGTATGAGACGAGTAGCAACTAATTAGCACAGCGTAATGGATGCAGCAATGAGGCAAATGGACCCACCCTCCACACCTATTCAGTGCTAGATCTCTTGATCCTACTCTCCAAACAATTATTTGCAACATAGGACTTAGTCCAACATCATAAAATGAGACCTCAACATTGACCATGATGAGACACATCACATCTACACATGTCTCAGTTTTCAGTGAAAAGATGACCAAGAATCTGAGTTTACGGTCACCAAGGTTCATACAACAGCTGTGTTAGTTTACTCTATATCCCAATAATTATGATATATCAATGTCCCTATGGCACCCATGAGAGGCTTTTTGTCATATTCAACGTTTATGTAAAAGTCAAGAGTGCACAGCAGTCAGGTTCCAGCCCTGTGAACAGTCATAAAAGCCATGGTGTGTGCAGAAGTGACAAACTTTCTTGGTTAATGCGATGGGAATTTTCGTCAGTTGGGAGGCATCATGGCCTAGACGGATCAGGATGGTCACATGACCATGAATAAGGTCAAGAGGTCATGACATCACATGCAATGATGGCAGCCGCCCGTCGGCTGCCGATGTGCAGTGATAATGGAATTTAAAAGATTTGGACTGAATTAGGGACGCAAGATAACAAACTCCAAGCTATAAAAGAACTAGAAAGCCAGGGACCCTAAGGAAACTGTCCTTATGCTGTCCATCAGTGACTGACGGCTGTCAGTCTGCTGTGAGTTTATTTTGTTTTTGTATACAAAGATGAGGTTCATGTGACCATTCTATGCTAGGAATGCCTCCAACTGACGAAAATGTCCATAGCGTTAACCAAGGAAGTTCATCACTTCTGCATGCATAAAGCCTGTTACAAAGTGTTCAATGGGGACCAGGTGCTAACAAAAAATGTGTGCTATAAGAATTGGCTATCCAATTCTGTTATAAACAGTCAGACAGATTATGACAGAGGTACATCAGTATGTACAATGCAAAGGGTGTGTTGATGAAACATGACTAACCTAGCTAGCACCATGCCCCCGCCAGAGACTTCACACAGCATAATCATGTATACCTTATGTCTGACAGGGCTCGCTGAGTTGCATGTCTTGGCCGCATGTCTTAAATGGCAATAATCAGGATGGGTCATCTATTTAATAATTCAGATATCTATAGCTTTAGGCACCCTTTCAACACGATAAAGCAGGATTTGCACGCAAATCCCATAGAGTAACAGAAATCCAGGGGTGAAAGGGGGGTAGTCCACTGCCATGGTTCACTGCCATGGTCCATTTACTAATAGCTCGTTAAGTTTAGAACAGGAAGGAAGCTGTCTTTTACCATATATATATATATATATATATATATATATATATATATATATATATATATATATATATATATATATATGGGTGGGGCTCCAGAAAATGTCAATGAAGCATCTTTCATAAGATCATTTCAGGTGATATTACCAGTATGGTTACAAAGATCTCAATGAGTACTTTTATAATAATTAAGGGATTAATAAAAATTTCCCTGTTTTTTGCTGAATTTGCCCACATTTTGCTTGAAAAATACCAAAAAATCAATGTCCCCTGAGAAAAAAATCATTTTCATTCAAACTCTTTCTCTATTCACAATGCAATTAGCCATTTTGCAATTAATACAACACATTATAGAGATACTTGTCTACATCACCCTTGATTTCCAAGAAAATTTTCAATTTCTTTCATTATTTGGTGGGAATCTTTAAAAATAGAATTTTCGACACAAAATCACATTTTTATCTAAAAAAGCGAATATTTAAATAAATAAAATGATTTTCTGTTAGTCTTTTGACAGTAAGTGAAAGTCTGACACCCATATATTGGAGCACTTATGCAAAAACCTGAATATTTTATGGTTTTCTCCCCATAAATCAGGCCCAAAGAGGGGTAGGAAAGTGACCCTTTTAAGGCTATTTTCTTTGGGGAATTATTTTTATAGAAATATAAGGCAGATAAAGAAGAAATTCAGTTGACATTGTGTGTGGTTGGGGTCTCTACAGCACCTTGTCATTTGATTTCTGAAATTTCACTTCAAAGTGTGATAAATAACAGTAAATGGTGATGTTACGTTCATCAGATTGACGTTACGTTCATCGGATTCACATAGATGATTTAGCTGTAATATTCCTAATTCCTCCATAGCAGTGAAAACAAATATTAATTACGTACCCAAGTAGTGCACTGCCCCAGCTTGTGTAAGAATTTTGTCAATGTAGATTATCGTTCTGTTGTAAAATGAACGCAATCATAAGTGTTACGTTCATCAGATTTATGTTACGTTCATCAGATCATTTGAAATTGCATTAGGCCTTGATGAAATATTAGATATTTCATAGTTGTATATATCTTTGAGCTGTAGGTCACATGTGTGTCATCAAAATGACAATCTTACTCAAAGTCTTGAATATTTGAATAATTTCTACATTTTCCATTCAGGCCAAAGCTATATGTCCCCTATTTCAAGTGATGTTACGTTCATCAGATATTTTTGAAATGGGAAAATTTCAATAATGGCTCTACATATGATAATAAATTTCATATCACCAGGGTAAACCTTTGACTTTCTGACTATATCCACTTGTTTTTAAGCAGATATTTGATACCTTTTTCCTTATTCCTCATTGTGTTACGTTCATCGGCCTGTTACGTTCATCGGATAAACTGATGATAGCATATATATGGCATAGATCATCCATTAAGAAAATTTTAAACAACCATCATGGCTGAGAAAATCATTGTAATCATTATTGGATATAAATTTTCTGGATAGTTATATTCTTTTAAGAGATATTTCATAATATTTTCTCGTTTTCCCAAAAATGTTACGTTCATTGGATTCAGGCTAAGCACCTAGAGGAGAGAAAATCCTTTATAATGCATAAGTAGATCAAAGAAATATATTTAGGCAAAGCCAATATAAGTGAATACAACCATTTCCTATTGTTAGTTAGTGGAACACTGTGCAATATTATGTTATCTTTGTTGTTTACAAGGATTTTATATATGTAGTGAGAGCGAATCCCCCTTTTCTCCATTTACCTGCTATTTCAATCATGACACAAGAGATGTGGAAACCAAGGGAAAATACGGATATGATATTATGTGGATAGAAGAGACACATCGCTACCAGGATCCAGTGAATATATTTCATAGTATGTGATTTGAAAAACATTTTTTTCACAATTTTATCACATTTAATCAGATCTGATGAACGTAACACCCCTCTTTATCACTAAAATATATGCATTTTGATCTCAAAAATAGAAAATTATGGAAAAATCCTAATTTCACAATATTTAGTATTCTCACCTCCTCCATAGACATGCAAAACTATACAAGTCTAAGTATAGTTTCAAAAATTGATCACTTTTTCTCAAAATTGGACATTTTCTGGAGCCCCACCCGATATATATATATATATATATATATATATATATATATATATATATATATATATATATATATATATAGGAAAACTAATAAATTACAGCATCCCGAGTCTTTCTCAAAATTGGACATTTTCTGGAGCCCCACCTGATATATATATATATAAGTTATCTCGCTACCAGGGAATAATAATACCGGTAATAACAATAATAATAATGAAGATATATACGGTAATAATTATACATGCTACAGTAGTATAAATGATCATATCACAGACACATGAGTTTGGTGGGTTACTGACCTTGGGGCTATCAGCACCATACATGCCTTTATTAAAACAACTATAATAATTAGTTGACAATAAGCATAGTCAGTAAAATGTATAATATAATAACAATAGTATAGTAATAACAATAGTAATAACAATAGTATTAACAAGAGTAAAAATTTAAATTTCCAGGGAACACCCAGCGTGGTGTTACCTGTACAGGTGAGTACGAGCCAATTGACGGTTAGCTTGAACCCGCCCCGTTTTATACCAGTGGGGTTGTTGACCATGACGTCACACTATGACATCATTGGTATCCTTACGAGCTGAAAGTAGTCCCAAACCGTCCGCGGCTAATTATATAAATATACACGAGTGTATATAGTTCCATAAGTTATGTCGCTACCAGGGAATAATAATACCGGTAATAACAATAATAATAATGAAGATATATACGGTAATAATTATACATGCTACAGTAGTATAAATGATCATATCACAGACACATGAGTTTGGTGGGTTACTGACCTTGGGGCTATCAGCACCATACATGCCAAACACCTAAACACGCCAAACACATGTGAACACACACATACCAATCAGCAATGCAATTGAGATTGGCAAAGTCTATCTAATTCCAAAAGTTCATTTTTATGATTATGTAAATATGTAAAAACAGAATTTGATTTCCAATTTACCTTCTTCTTAATGGAGTCTATACTGAGTCCAGCATCCTTCAACATAGTAGCACTACCATGCCTAAGTGAGTGAGTGGAGACTGAACCCTTGATACCAGCACGTAGAGACAGAGCTTTCAACCTCGAATTAATAAATTGGTACTGTAGAGGAATACCATTAATTTTAAATAACAAATCACTCATACCCCTACCTGTGCACAACTTTTCTAGACCTTTACAAGGACATAACGGTGAGGTATCATCCCTACATAAATATATGTTAAAAGAGTGGGCACCAAGCTGGTCAGTTTTTGAAGTCTTAATATGCTGACTAGCATAACTTTTAAATATCTTAACATCACCTACCCTTAGTGTATGGGGAGACGACACAACATGTCCTATCCTGAGGACACCTCTATAACATACAAGAATAGCTAACCAAAACTTTAAGTCGGCCCTGCTGGAGAGATCCAAGTACGATCTAATACATAACATTTCTTTTGAACTCAACGGATGAATAACCCTAGTAGGAACAGCATAGTTCCTACCAATACCATCCAACACCTTTTTTTAGCATGAAATTACCGCTATGGTCTAAGCCACCCCTAAGCTATGATGATACCAAATAGACGATAAATAATTTCTTACAGAAGAAGGTTTCATAAAATCAGATAAATATACTGCATACGTAGCAGCCTGTGAGGGAGAACAAGGAAAAATTGATAGATTAAATTTTTTACAAAATTTTTTATACCTGTTAAATTGTAGCTCTCCTGTTCTCCTTGTATTTTCCGATACACCCTTCGTCAAAAGACACCTTTTTCTCTTTTGTAACCTTTTCCATTCTGGAACCAAAGCAACACATATCATTTTCATAGAGAGACTTCATACATTTGCTTGGAACTCCTCTATAAGCAAGTCTGGATAGTTGGTCGGCCAGGATATTATCTTCTGACTTAATATAAGTTGCATACACCTCAACGTTATTGATGAAACAAAGCCAAAAGATTTCTCTTAGCCATTCCATACAAAGTTTGTTTCTGGACCTGCCCGTATTAATCATAGCCAGCACTTGCATATTATCTGTTATACAATGAATTCTTTTATTTTTACAACCTGAAATCCAACGTTTCAGACCAACCATGACAGGATACAGCTCATACACATTAATATTTCTATGGTGACTTTTCAAGTTATCCAATATAGGAGGGAGAGAAAAATGGCCTGAACCCAAGTTGAACCTATCATGAGATGTCCAGTCACCATATAAATAATCTCTACCCATCCAAGCTCCAAAGCCCTTAACAGATGAATCGGAGTACATAGGTGTATCAATCATATCGTTTAGAATTAATCTCTTACAGTTGAAAACTCTACAAAAGTCAAGCCACCACTGCATATCCTGGCGAGTGCAAGTTGATACCCTAATATAACCTCCGGGTCTAGCCCGAGCACAGAGGTCAAAAATTCGTCTGCTAAACGTCCTACCACCCTTAACCACCTGAGAGCAGAAGGACATTAGACCACCTATCTTTTCCAGATTTTTCCTAGAAATAAATTTCTTATTAACATTCTCCATTAAAAAGCCTCTCATTTTAACCACCTTATCTTCAGGTAAGGATAATTCCAAATTAACAGAGTCTATATTAATACCAAGAAATTTACATTTTTGAGAAGGCTCGGTTACCTTTTCCATTGATACCACAAACCCCATATGCTGCATGCATTCAATGAGGACATTCCTTTGACGTAGACATTCACCATAAGTATCCGCAATTATGATAAAATCATCTAAATAATTGACCAATCTTTTTACACCATAGCTTTTAGCCACCTCTACAATAAAATTAGAAATTCTGTTAAATATGTAAGGGGCACACTTGAGACCAAAAGTCAACCTGTTGCTTACATAGAAGCCTTCACCTTGACCAAAATCCCACCTAAAGCCCTGCATACCAGTGTGAGGACCAAAGACATTGATGGTTCTATAGGCAGATTTTAAATCTACCACGCTCATAAAATCATTTTTATCCAACTGAGCTGTGACCGTACCAATATTATTGTAAGAGAAAGTAGAACTAGTCTCATTCATATAGTTATTAATAGAAATTTTTTCAGGCATGCTGCAATCCGTTATAGGCCGTAATTTACCATTTGATTTTTCAACACCACCCAGAGAGTGGATGCACCGTGGTTTGCTTTCAACCTTAGACACGAGACCAGCCTCTAACTCCTCTCGTAATATACTACAAAATTCCTCGTAAAAACTGCCTTCAAGAATGGACTTGTAATTTTTGCAATCGTAAGACGTATTGCACGCAGGGTCAACTATCTTAAACCCTTCAACAAAACCCTGCCACAAGAATGAAGCCTCTTTACTATCTATATTAATGACACCTTTTTGGGTCAGAAAAGGGGCTACTCTGCAAGGTAAAATCTGGGACCTTTTACCCTGAATATAATGTACACAATCGCACACACCATTTATACAGCTATCATACACTTCGATGTTAGGTAGATTTCCAATAGCAACATTAAAAAATGGTTCAACCTTGCCCTGTACTGAGCTACTATATGATATATCCAAACCAACAGCGTCGGATTTAATATTAATATCATTTTCAACATCACTTTGTAAACTTGGTACGCTGATATCATTCAGAGAGACCAAATCTACCCCTCCAGCATTAGCTAAACCAACACCCCGAGCTGGAGCAGCGGGTGGAGGCGAACTAGGGTCTACCAAACCTACTATACATGACTTTGACATCGACACACTGTCACACATAGGACCCTGCTCACCTGTAAAATCCTAGTCAGTTTTGATTACCTGACAGTCCACTCTACTGTGGCCTGGTTTGTTACATGAGCTGCATACATGTTTGTATTTGCAGGGATCCCTATTACATCCCTCAGCCCTGTTAAAGGCATAACAAGAATTTGAGGAAACTTTAAATTTCCCAGAATTTTTTGATTTACTGGAAAAAACCTTCTGGGCCTGTACAGTACCATCATATGATAAATACCTTAAAATGTCTGAATTATCAATGACATTGAACGCACAGATACCATTCTCGTTAGCCCTGGATCTTACCGACATGTCATATGCAGTGAGGGCTGGTACAGTATATATTTTAGTACCAGATTTCTCAACCAAAACTTGCAAGTGTTTCAGCATCCCTTCAATATCAGCGCCCTTCCTATAGTACTTTAGAGCGAATTTAAGGTTGACTAGAACAAGCTTCTCAATAGAGTCTATTCTATCCTTCTTTTCTACATAGTTTTCTTGGTCAAACTCACCGATTTTGGTATGACGATGACGACCAGACATAGACGAATCCATTGACGATGAACGTGAGTAGCTGCGGCTGCATTGACGATCTAGACCGATGACGACCCCGTCGAGCGACTTTAATCCACTCGTCCTCGTCTTGCGCTGGCGGAAAGCATGGTGACTGTTGTCTCGTCTCCTTGACTACCGGTCCGCGTCCCTGGCGACGTGACGTCATCTCTTGTTTATCAACATGCGCACGTGGCTTGCCCGAACCGCTCGAAATACCATACATCACATCTTTACGGTCCCCTCCGTCAACCACCTCTCGAAGTAGAGACTTGATATCTGCCAACTCGCCCTCCAGCCTCTCCAGCCTGCTGTTCCTCGTCTGGTCAACGACTGGATTGTCCAAATCAAGTGATGCACTGGACAAATCCAAGTCGCTCGATAATCCTAAATTGGCCGATTCAGGCGAAGTTTTTGCCGATTTAGCCGATTTTTTCGCCGATACCTTAATTTTGGTATTCCTCGTAGACTTCCTACCCATTTTTTGGTAAAAATTGAGACCAAAAAGGCCTTAAACAGCTTTTAAAATTTAAATTTCCAGGGAACACCCAGCGTGGTGTTACCTGTACAGGTGAGTACGAGCCACTTGACGGTTAGCTTGAACCCGCCCCCTTTTATACCAGTGGGGTTGTTGACCATGACGTCACACTATGACATCATTGGTATCCTTACGAGCTGAAAGTAGTCCCAAACCGTCCGCGGCTAATTATATAAATATACACGAGTGTATATAGTTCCATATATATATATATATATATATATATATATATATATAAGTTATCTCGCTACCAGGGAATAATAATACCGGTAATAACGATAATAATAGCGATGATATACGGTAATAATAATAATGCTGCAGTAGTATAATAAATGATCATATCACAGACACATGAGTTTGGTGGGTTACTGGCCTTGGGGCTATCAGCACCATACATGCCTTTATTAAAACAACTATAATAATTAGTTGACAATAAGCATAGTCAGTAAAATGCATAATATAATAAATAGTATAGTAATAACAATAGTAATAACAATAGTACTAACAATAGTAAAAATTTAAAATTCCAGGGAACCCCAGCGTGGTGTTACCTGTACAGGTGAAAACGAGCCAATTGACGGTTAGCTTGAACCCGCCCCCTTTTATACCAGTGAGGTTGTTGACCATGACGTCACACTATGACATCATTGGTATCCTTACGAGCTGAAAGTAGTCCCTAACCGTCCGCGGCTAATTATATAAATATACACGAGTGTATATAGTTCCATAAGTTATCTCGCTACCAGGGAATAATAATACCGGTAATAACGATAATAATAGCGATGATATACGGTAATAATAATAATGCTGCAGTAGTATAATAAATGATCATATCACAGACACATGAGTTTGGTGGGTTACTGACCTTGGGGCTATCAGCACCATACATGCCAAAAAACACACAAAAACACGCCAAACACATGTGAAAACACATATCAATCAACATTGCAAATGAGATTGACACACTCGATCCAGCTCCAATAATTCATCCTTGTAATTATGTAGGTATTTAAAAACAGAGTTGGATTTCCAATTAACCCTCTTTTTAATAGACTCTATACTGAGTCCAGCATCCTTTAATAACGTAGCACCACCGTGCCTTAAGGAGTGGGTAGACACCAGGCCTTCGATATTGGATTGAATCGACAAAGATTTTAACCTAGAGTTGACATACTGATACTGTAACGGACTACCATTTGATTTAAACAGGAAGTCTCTACTACTCCTACCCATGCACAACTTTTTCAAACCTTGATAAGGACATAGAGGAGAATTAACATCCTTTAATAAATAGATATTAAAGGAGCTTTTACCAAGTTGATCAGTCTTAGATGTCCTGATACATATAGACAAATAATCATGATGAAATTTAATATCACCAACTTTTAAGGAATGTGGAGACTTAACTACATGTCCCACTCGTAGTACACCCCTATAGCATGTTAAGATTGCCATCCAAAATTTCCAGTCTGCCCTGTTGGTTAGATCCAAATTTGATCTTAACCTCAACATGTCCTTTGGAGTTAACGAATAAATAACTTTAGTAGAACAGGTGGAAAACCTGTCAATGCCATCAAGGGTCTTTCTTAACATGAAATTACTACTATAATCAGGATGACCCTTAAACTTTTGAAAATACCAAACCACAGACAGGTAATTTCTTACAGAAGATGGCTTCATAAAATCAGATAAATACACAGCATAAATAGAACCTTGGGAGGGAGAACAAGGAAAAGTTTGTAAAGAAAATTTTCTACAAAATTTTTTATACCTTCTAAGTTGTTGGTTCCTTGTCCTCCTCGTGTTCCCAGACACGCTCTGGGCTAAAAGTAACCTTTTTCTGTTTAGTAACCTCTCCCACTCTGGAATTAAAGCAACACATATCATTTTCATGGAGAGAATTTATACATTTACTCGGAATACCCTTATAGGCAAGTCTAGATAGCTGGTCGGCCAGGATATTGTCCTCTGATTTAATGTAGGTTGCTTATACCTCCACATTGTTAATGAAGCAAAGCCAGAAGATTTCTCTTAACCATTCCATACATAACCTATTCCTGGACCTACCAGTATTTATCATTGCTAGAACCTGCATATTATCAGTAATACAGTGTATTCTACTATTTTTACAACTTGAAATCCAACGCTTCAAGCCCACCATGACCGGGTATAACTCATACACATTTATATTTCTATGATGGTCTTCAAACCTATCCAAAATTGGAGGGGAAACAAAATGGCCTGTACCTAGGTTGAATTTATCATGAGATGTCCAGTCACCATATAAGTAGTCCTTCCCCATCCATGCCCCAAATCCTTTGATAGACGAATCGGAGTACATAGGAGTATTTACCAGGTCGTTCAGAATCAATTTCTTACAATTGAAAACTTTACAAAAATCAAGCCACCACTGCATATCCTGGCGAGTACAGGCTGAAACCCTAATATAACCTCCTGGTCTAGCTCGCGCACAGAGATAAAAAATTCTTCTGCTAAAGGTTCTACCACCCTTAACCACCTGCGAGCAGAAAGACATTACACCACCGATCCTCTCAAGGTTCTTTTTAGAAATATACTTCTTATTAACATTATCCAATAAGAGATGTTTCATTTTTTCAACTTTTTCAATAGGCAAAGACAGTTCTAACTTAACTGAATCTATATTAATGCCTAAGAATTTACAAACTTGAGATGGGTCAGTCACCTTTTCGTGTGATACCACAAACCACATATGCTGCATGCATTCAATGAGGACATTCCTTTGACGTAGACATTCACCATAAGTGTCAGCAATTATGATAAAATCATCTAAATAATTAACCAATTTTTTCACACCATAGCTCTTGGCCACTTCTACAATAAAATCCGATATTCTGTTGAATATATAGGGGGCACATTTAAGACCAAAGGTCAATCTGTTGCTTACATAGAAACCTTCACCTTGACCAAAGTCCCATCTAAATCCTTGCATATCAGTGTGGGGACCATAAACATTAATGGTTCTATAGGCAGATTTTAAATCTACTACGCTCATAAAGTCATTTTTATCTAACTGAGCTGTGACTGTACCAATATTATTGTAAGAGAAGGTAGAACTAGTCTTGTCCATATAGTTATTAATGGAAATCTTTTCCGGCATACTGCAGTCAGTTATAGGCCTTAGCTTGCCATTCGCCTTCTCCACACCGCCCAGAGAGTGGATGCACTTTGGTTTGCTTTCAACTTTGGACACTAGACCCGCTTCTAACTCCTCCACTAATATGCTACAAAATTCCTTATAGAAATTTCCTTCAAGAATGGACTTATAATTTCTGCAATCATAAAAAGTATTACATTCAGGATCAACTATCCTGAACCCCTCAACAAAACCCTGCCATAAGAATAATGCCTCTTTATCATCTATATTAATAACTCCTTTTTGGGTTAAGAATGGGGCCACTCTGCAAGGCAAAACCTGAGACCTTTTACCATGAATATAATGTACACAACCACACACACCATTTATACAGCTATCATACACTTCGATGCTAGGTAAATTATTAATAGCAACCATAAACAGTGGTTTATCCTTGCCCTGTACTGGGCTACTATATGATACATCCACACCAACAGAGTTGGTTTTAATATCAATATCATTTCCAAATTTCGTTTGTAAACTTGCCACACCGAAGCTACTAGGGGGGACAGGTTCTACAACTCCAGCATTACACATACCAACACCCTGAGCTGGAGCAACGGGTGGAGGCGAACCAGGATCTACCAAACCTACTATATATGACTTTGGCATCGACACACTATCACATACAGGACCCTGGCCACCAGTACAATCCTAATCAGATTTGTTTACTTGACAGTCCACTCTACTGTGGCCTGCTTTGGTACATAAACTACATACATGTCTATACTTGCAAGTATCCCTAGTGCATCCCTCAGCCCTATTAAACGCATAGCATGAGTTTGTAGAGACCTTAAACTTTCTAGAATTTTTGGATTTAGTTGAATATGCCTTCTGGGCTTGAACTGTCCCGTCATAGGACAAATGACGGAGGATATCCGAATTTTCAATCATAGCAAAGGCATCTAAACCATCCATATTGGCTCTGTCCCTAACGGACTTGTCATATGCTACTAAAGCCTTTACAGTGAAAATTTTTGTGTCAGACTTTTCAACCAACATCTGGAGGTGCCTGAGCATGCCCTCCACATCGTCCCCATCCTTGTAATAATCTATAATGAATTTGATATTAACCAATACAAGTTTCTCAATGCTGTCGACCTTGTCACGTTTTTTTATGAATTGTTCGTGGTCAAACTCACCAATTCTTTGCTTGGCGTGATGGTGATGAATTGACGAGTCTACTGACGACCCTCTTGACGAGCTGGGACTCCTGTGACGAGCAGTATAAGACGATTTCGATCTCGCTTGACGACCTCTACGTCCTGCTCTGGTCCACTCGCCGCCATCTTGGTTGCTATGGACGCTGTCGTCGTCAACGTCCCGCTGAAGGCCACGCCCCCGTCGCCTTGGTTTCGCGTCTCTCGAATCTTGTTTGTATACAGATGCACGTGCTCCCGCCGCCCCGTTGTCCGGTCCGTTCAAAGGATTCATCTCTTCCTTTCGGGCCCCTTGGTTAGCAATAACGTCACGCAGCATTTTCTTTATATCCAAAAGGTCTTCCTCCATCAAGTCCAGCCTCGTCTGGTCAGCAGTCTCACTCTCCCTAGCCTGTGGCGTATTAGGCTGTAAGGGCTCCAGACCCCCACATAGAGAAGTTAAACTGCTCGAAGATCCTAAATTGGCCGATTCCCGGTCCGTTTTAGCCGATTTAGCCGATTTTTCCGACGAACCCTTCTTCTTTGCACCTGCAGTAGTCTTCCTCCCCATGCTTGAGCCGATATCCAAGCAATAATCCAGAAAAAACTGCTTAAAAATTTAAAATTCCAGGGAACCCCAGCGTGGTGTTACCTGTACAGGTGAAAACGAGCCAATTGACGGTTAGCTTGAACCCGCCCCCTTTTATACCAGTGGGGTTGTTGACCATGACGTCACACTATGACATCATTGGTATCCTTACGAGCTGAAAGTAGTCCCTAACCGTCCGCGACTAATTATATAAATATACACGAGTGTATATATTTCCATATATATATATATATATATATATATATATATATATATATATATATATATAGGAAAACTAATAAATTACAGCATCCCGAGTCCCAGCTGGGACTAAGTATGGAGTAGGTGGGAGCTTGAGTGAAAAGGAAGAATGCAAAAAAAGTCCACTCAGCTTATAAGGCATTAGCATATTAGGCTATGAAGGCCGCCATATTGGTTAGCCTAGAAGTCAGTTGGGTGTTGGTCCAACCTCTGAAAATTTAAGGACCTTTGAAGACTTCACAAGTGAACGCTTTGTCAAAGTATAAAACTGCTCTAAAGTCTAAATTTGAGTGGCCTCTTAACCTCTGAAAATAAATGAACCTCTGAAGGTCTGACATCTCTGAAGTTAGGCCCCCGACTCCAGAGCAGGGCATTCTGGGTAAATTTCTTATCAGTCTCAAGAACAATGGTCAGTGATAAGACTGATAGGCAACAGTCTGCCCCTTATTTCAATCATCCTAAGTACCCTTTCTATTGTTTCAGGTGTGAAAGAAGGTGATAACCCAGATAAGAGACAATGCCCTGATTGGCTTACCTGTTGTTGCAAACAGAAATTTCAATGATCTATTGCTCTTTTATTCCAAATATTTAATCCATTTCTAGATCAGCTACATAAAGCTATTGCTATGGAGTATCCACACATATGATTTACAGAAAAATCCCATGGATAGTAATTAATTGGTAGGTTGTCAAAATAGACTGTATAAAGAGGCCAAATGGTGATCTAGCCCCCGATTACATGAGCCACCTAGCTGAACCTCTTAGTACAAGCAATGTACTAAAGCTCGATGCAGCAAGTTGGGAACCTAAAACTTAGTTTTTCCTGTTTTTTCGCTACGAAATGATGTAGTTTAGCCAAAAATTATCCGATTTACACAATATTTGCAGCAAATGAAAGATGAAACTCATTGCTTTCAGGCCAGGGTAGGTAGATGGTATTACATTAATATAGTGCACAGTTTACCACTGAAGTACAAATTATAAATTTAAAAATCATTAGTTTAAAAAAATTGCTGTTTTTCAAAGTTTGGCCCTATATATTTTGTGAAAAAATATTCTAACCATCAGTTTTTCATAGATAGTGCATAATACTGACCCATCAAGTTTATAAATGAGTATGCTTTTTTTCCTTACCTCTATGGTGGCTCATAACACTATGGAAGACATGTGATTTTTGTTAGTTTGCAAAAACTGTGATTTTCAGCAACATTTCTGCTTGGTTTTTTATGTGGGACCACATAGATCACCATATATGGATGCGTGATCACCCACTGATACCAGAATTATCCATTTTTATGTTCTACTTGATCATCTTTAAAGGCGTGTGAAATGCCTAAGTGATACAATAAGTGTGTGAAGAATTAGGCATATCTTATGATTCTAGTCTTTGGTGCCGACAACGCTTTTGTTGCTATTTACAGCTAAATAGCTCAATAGTGCATGATAATAGGCCTCACATGCCTAATATGGGGTTCTAATAGCATTTCAATATGGTTTTCAATGAATTATCAGGTCAAAACAACAATTGATGATGGAATTTAATAGAAACAAAAGGGTTTAGCACCATGGAACTGTTCACATTGTTCAGGTCTTCAGATATTCTTATCTTGAAAATGATGAAGACATTTACAAGCATGGTGCTTTTCCAGCCGGTATGGGACCTACAGATGGCATTTTGTCTAGTCTGACATGTATTATGAGGGAATAATGCACAGCAAATGACTCTATTTTCATATTTTGTTATGATTTTTGAGATAAAATCTTACACAAGACTTATCTTCTGCAGCATATGCAAAAATGTCCCGTGAATGAAGGCATTTTACATGCACAGCTGCCTCCAAAACTGGAAAACACTCAGGTTCCCAACTTGCTGCATCAAGCTATAGTCCCATATAGACTTCAATACCATTTTTTATCACAAACGCTTATATTTAGTTATGACTGGCACTTAACCAAGCCATAGTTAATGGTGTAAATTTCAAAACCCTTGTGCCGCTGCGCTTATTTGGGACCGGCTGTTATTCAAATCATCGGCCCTAAATAGATGTTAATATGTTTTTTTTGGGTTTTTATTTTGGACTTGCTCATTGCATTAATGAACTGCTATGTTCATTTAAATAATGCTATAGAGCAGACCAAGTTTTATTGATTTTTCAAAGGAAAGTCACAAATGAAACAGTACAATAACTTCATGGATCTTGACAAATGTCAATATGAACACAATCAGGAGATGGAAAAATAGGGACTGGCAATATTCACTCAATAGGTTATTAACATAGAAAGTACAGACAAACAAACTAAAAGCAAAAAGAGATAGATAGTAAATAATATGTCGTACATAGAGATTTGTGTCTCTACACATTATTTCAGTACATCATGATTACAGCTAGATACACCTTGTCTTGAGTTCAAATAAGTGAAAATTAGAGTTGATGGTATATGCTGTTATATGCATATAGGAACATCAGCAATATCAATATGAATGTAAACATGAAAAAGGATTATGAATGTGAGTATGAATATGAATATGAAGCGGCGCGGTTTCCACACCTGCAATCATAACCCAATTTCAGGTTCAACCTAATATTTTCTATCTTCATCACAACCTCTTTGAATTTTACCTTTGTCGTAGCTTTCTGAATCTCCTCAGGTAGAGTATTCCAGAGAGCCACCCCTCTGTACCCATGGCGATCTTTTATAGTGTCTAGTAATAACCCTAGGTAGTTCAAAAACAATCTTCTTTTGAGACCTTGTATTATAAGATTGTGGTCTATTTAACACAGTCTTTGATTTCTTATACATTAAGCATAATAATAGCATGTCAAATCTTTTCTCTAACACTGGAACCTTACAAATTTCATGCAACTCCTTCACTCTTATACCGTCTAATATTGCATTTCAGACAAACTCTAAGAGCTCTATTTTGCAGTCATTATAATGTCACAAGACCATCCTAATCACAACTAGTACTTGTAAATGAACATTATTCTATAATTGGTCTGATTTTGCAACAGTATATCTTTACACTTTTCTCTTGTGTTAAAAACTTTCTTAACTTAACAAATCTAAATAGTTTATTGCATACATTTCTTTTAATAATTTTAATCTGTTTATCAAAACTAAGTTTACTGTCAATATGTACACCTAGATATGGAAAGAAGGTGACAGTTTGCACAGTGCTGCCATTGAAGTCTATAGTAGAATCCGGACATCTTTTTAATTTATCAACACTACAAAACCACATAGATTTTGTTTTAGTTGGATTTACTGTTAGTCTGTTTTCGATAACCCAACGCTTAAAGTTAATTACATCTTCATTCAAATTCTCATTAACCAAGTCTACATCTTTGTTAGAACTATAAATCACAATGTCATCAGCATACAGTTTAATCTTGCATTTTTTTAAGACCTTAACAACATCATCAATATATAGGACAAACAACAGGGGACCTAAAACTGATCCTTGAGGGACACCGTAATCAATATCTTGGCTTTTAAAACATAGAAAATTAGATTTACTATAACCAAGTTTACTGAGTTCAATTAGCAATTTTGAATGTAATACACTGTCAAATGCTTTAGTGAAGTCTATAAATAGAGCCCCCGTTATCAGACCATTGTTTCTACATTCATAAAGCTCATTAACAAAGTCAAAAGTGGCATCACCAGTACCTGTCCCTTTTTGTAACCATATTGGTTTTCACAAAAAGTACCATTTTTCTTCATACTTTCACATAATTAATAATACATAATTTTCTCAATGACTTTAGACAGCATTGGTAGTATTGATATGGGTCTCCAATATTTTACCACTGCTAAGTCTCCATCCTTAGGTAATGGTCTTACAACTGCCATTGCCCAACATTTTGGAAAAATACCCCTGTCCAGACTAATTTGTATCAGATGAGTGAATTGATTTATCAACAACAATAATGCACAATGTAGTATATCTCCCCTTATTCCGTCTATGCCTGATTTATTTTTATCAATTTCCTTTAGAACAAAATGGACATCCCACTTATTAACCTTAATATTCTGATCTAAGAAGTTTTCATTTGCCAATAGTTCATTTATATCTAGAGTATTATCCACAAGATATTGATCAGTTCCAACAGCAGCAATATGCAGATCCTTACCAATATTACAAAAATAGTCATTTACATATTCACATACATCATCAGAAGTTACATCAGAACCAGTTATATGATGTCTCATGTCTGGATACACAATAGAATTCGAATTTTTAAACAAGTCATTTATGTGTTTCCAGAATTTTTTGGGATTACCATAACATACTTGCAACTCTTGCATGACACCACCAATTTGATTTGCTTTAATTTTCTTTCTATTTTTTCTTCGACAATCCTTTATGGCTTGCTTTTCCTGGACACTTTATTGGCACTATAGAGACGTAACCATCCTTCTCTTTTAAATACTAAATCTATAACTTCATCATCAATCCATGATCTCCTACTTTTTTTAATGTATCGTTCAACAAGAGGGTGAAAAGTGTCCAAATACTCAATTAATGGAGTCAATAACATATCCCATAATATATCAGGATCATCAGTAATATTATAATAGGGTTTCCAGTCACGATTCTAGAAAATCTCTAAATCTGTCTTCATTAAAGTTTCTATAATCTCTTCCTCTATACTTAGTGCTAACATAACTGATATTCACATGTCCTCTACAACCAAAAACTGGGAGGTGATCAGAAAATAGGGCAGAGACCGTACTTGCATTAGTTACATCTAAGCTATTTGTAATTATGCTATCAATACAAGTACCACTAAATGGTCTCGTCACCTCATTAATTAGTATTTTCCATCCAATATCCTTGCACACATTTCTGAAACTTTCACACCCTGCATCATTTTCATAGTACATATTGAGATTATTATCACCTAAGATCCAAGTCTCATGCCTACCATGATTGTTGTTATATTCGTAACCAGCGATGGATTGTAAGAAATTAATAAAATTTAGTACATTCGTATTTGGGATTCTATAGATAGAGACAATCAATAAATCCTTTTCACCAGGAAGGTTTAACATAATAGCAAAACTTTCATAATCGATGGTCTGTATAGTAAAGTCATTTACAACTCTAATATACCCTCACACTTAGGCCAACTCCTCCACAACTTTTACCAATTCTATCATTCCTATACAGTAACCTATCCTCTCTATTAATCAGGCCATCAGGTGAGGCAGGCTTCAGCCAGGTTTCACATAGACATATTATGTCACTCCTTCCTAATATCTCATAGATTTCATTATATTTGTCTTCAAAACTACAACAATTTATTGACGAAATTACCAGTCCCCTCCTCTCCCTGAAATCACTAACACCACAAACCATAAGTTCAATTTTATGTAATACTTAAACAATGAATATATAAAAGCATCAACAAAAGAACAGCAAATAAATGACTAATTACAGAATATACAAATCCTCTTCCATAAATTATCCTCGTAGAAGGGGTGACTGATTATACCAGCTTACCTATGTCAGCTATGTGGCTAATCAGAGAAAAATCCCCCCGACTTAGAAACTCCTTGGCGACTTAAGATCTTATAACTGGGTATCGCTAGGGTTAATGATATTAAAGGACAGCAAAAGTGACACTTAAGATTATTAACCTAATTTAGAATTAAGAAAAGAATTTAATGCATTTTGTCAAATATCATAATTGATCCAGTTTTAAAGAAGCAAAAACAATAGCGAAGGGAATATATTGGATTACTACTGAAACCAACCTGTGGATACAATGTTTTTTAACCAAAGCATAGAATCCATCCTTGAGGTCTAAGCACAGAACTCTAACTAGATAAGTACATGTATTATACCAAACTTCTACACACTACAGCAGTGACAGACTTAAAGGTAAACACTCCCTCATATGTATTACTATAAAAAAAGTCTTGCATACAATGCTCAATGAATAAATAAACTCTTATCCTAATGATTTTAGGGTAAACACTCACTTAATCTATTAGATACTTACGATTACAGGATTAATTAATTAACATACAAGATTGATTGATTATCATAAATTAAGAGGTGATACACAGTAATGGCGCGGTTTCTACACCTATTACTGATATCGACCTCAACCAATCCATAACAATCGAATATGTTCTCAGATTCACATTCTATTCTGTTTCTATATAGATGCATATGTTATAAAAAGTATGTGTTATTGTTTGTGATGGCGCAGCAACTACACCTATTACATCAGGCCCATCCAATTCTACAAGAATACAGTACTAAGTCTATGGCGACCCATAAAGAAAAGGGACACTGTAGACTTACCACTATTCAACATTACAACACAATTAATGGCTTATTTCTCTCTTTCTCTCTAATCAGGCACCTGGTTGCCATGGTTATCTTACCATGTAGGTTCTGCCCCTTCACTCTACCCTGATCATATGCTTCAGAACTGTATACAAACCGCCCCAGATCATATCCCTACAACCTTCCACAAGGACGGTTGAGCCTGTTCCTAGAAGTGATTTTCTTGGCCCCTCACATTGATCATACTTGGCACTAATGAGTGCCTTCATATATTTCTGTGAGACTGTGTGCCAGTAATGGCCTGGTGGTGCTTTGTAATGCTTACATTTGTTTTTGATTTTCTTGGCACTGGTAATTTTCATGATGAAACTGTAGCACTGGTATCAGTGGGGATGGAGCCCTTCTTAATGTGCCAGAGTGTGGACGTTGCCACAGCTGGAAGCCACACATACCTCCCCATTAAGGATGTTCAGCTGTCACATCAATTTGAGTTAACCATATCAGTGAAGTCTAAGTGAATATCTAAACAGCATTAATGACAACTCATTTGATAGACTATGCTGTGCACAGTGGTCTTACAGAGTCATTTTATCTGAATGTGCATGGATTAACATCATGCAATTGTCATAAATGCATAGAAAATGATTAAGGAAGCCAGCTTTAGCGAACGCAGGCCTGCGATCCATTTAGCAGGCTCTGGTTATATAAACCATCAATCAAAAATAGGATCTTATCTACAACTAGTCTAGAACTTCTCTCCTAGCTGCCTTAAACATACTTTATTTGACAAGGCTATAGAAAATATCACAACACTCCTAACTTGGAAACCACCATTTCACATTTTTTATATAACTGAAACAAGAGTTAAGTTCAGGCGTGAGTCTAAAGCATGGAAGATGAGACTCTCACACAACAATTAGAAGCTGATTAGCACAGCTTAATGGGGACATCAATGGAGCCATAAGCCCCTCTGCCTCGGTCTAATCTCTCTCACTCTCCAAGCAATTTAGAAGATATAATAGGCTCTGCTCTAACAGGATGAATTCCCCATCAGTGTTCCCATGGTACAATACACACATCAGTTAAGATTAGACAAACCTTACAATTGGAAGCCAAGTGAAATGGGTAAATCCATCAGGCGTTTTGCATATGTACAACCCTGACAAGAATATCCCATTCCTCCAGTGTGCCAACAGCAAATACGTGCACTGGCATGATTAGGTCTTGTCCTGCTGAGAATATAGCAGGTTTCAGCAGATATATACAATAATAACAAAAATGAGCAGCATGGTGATGTACAGTCTGAGAGCTTGGTGCTCCCATGTCAATCACATCAGAAGCTGCAAAGCCACCATCATACCCACGGCAGTGCTTCTCTTTCCCTTCTCTGTGTAAATGCCTGGATGGCATGCCTTTGATGAACATAATTTGCATAGCTTTTGACTATGATCTTTTAAAGTAGTGCAAACACTAAATTTTATAAACCCCTAAAAGGAATATTAATACACAGGGCTGAACAATACTGGAAATATGACATGGGAATCCAGTACCTTCTTTATTTTCAGGTGTACAGGTAAGTTCTGCTCTAAATACAAGAAAAGAAAAAGAGCACAACATTATCATTCTGCCAAGGTCACCTTTCTTTGCTGCATGGGTCTATAAAGCTATAAATGTGGTCCTTATCTTTCCCCTGAGATCAGAGAGTTCTGTTCAAGGATGTACATTAAGAGATCATAATAAGTACAGAGAGGCAATACAGCTAGAACTAAGTAGGTCATCAGCACCAAACTGACAACCACTCGATAGTGGAGGAGACACTAAAAGAACAATTAGAAACTAATTATCAGTGGCTAATGGTTTAGCCCCCTGAACCGACCTGCGCCGTCTAATCCCCGCCAGAGCCAAGCACCTGATGGGGCACCTACATCATACTTGCTTTAGCTCACACTTCACTCCTAATTGCATTATCTGGCCCAAACTATAGGATAATAATTATTCACATAAATGTCCTCATTCAGCTCTTCAATAGGCATTTTTCTTAGTCACTAAGTGCTCCCCAGAGTTATGTATGTGAGATGGGGAAGTGTTCACACCACATGTTATGAGTGCTCCCCCATGAGTCACCCTGATTTACATTACATCGACTATTCCTATTGAGTAGGGGTTTCAAACTGAGCTCAACTGTATTTTATTTTTGAATTATTGGAGATGGATGGAGAGGGATAAGGAGTGGGAGTAGGAAGGAGAGATAGAGAGAGATGGAGGAGAGGTGTGAGGCGAGAAAGGGAGGTTGGGGTGTGAGGAAGGCTGAGAATGCATAGGGGAGGGATTAAGGCCAGCAGACACAGTAACCTTCCCCACTTACTATCATGATTCGACTATCTCATCTTCCACTGCCAATCAACATGAGCCCTGATTCTGCTCCTCTTGGGCGTAGTTCTGAGGGCATCATAGTCATGATATTGATGTATACAACCATATCTATGTCTCCATGATTCCATAACTCTTGCGTAAGCATCTACCGAATAAGAAGACACTTTTGTACATCTGGACATTATTGAGCCTGTGCTCATCATGCTGTGGGTTACTATGGAACTTTAAGTAACGTCAGAATATTTTCAGGGATGTTAAAGTGGAGCCACAAACTAGCAGAGTATCACTTTCTGGGCAAGGACAAGCCATTCAGTGACACAATCAACATTCATATTGGTATTGATCAATATTATATGATAATGACATATTGTCATGATTTAGGAATGCACTATCAACCTGATGCCTGTAGCGTTCCTTCATCTGGCATATTAAACGCTAGTAGAGCATCAGTATGGTTACTAGTATCAAACCATAGAACCAAAAAATCCTGCACTGAAGACCACACAGACAAATAGGACAATACCCCTTCCACATTGGACTTTAATAGTACCAAATGACAACTAAGGCTGGAGGCCAATGCAAACGTGAGGTCAGTACATTGAGCATCATTTTACGTTGCCATGGCAACGTGCCCCCTTATAGGTAGCCATTACAGAGGTCATCAGGGACTATAGATTGTGTTTTAGGGTGATGGAGCAGAGCTTTTATTTGAATATAAATATTGATGTTGAAGAGTGCTACATTTCTTTATGTGGCTTTGAGGCAAATGCCCTTGGCTGCCCTCCAGACAGTCTTTCATTTGGTTTGCATATTTTGAAGCCATTTGTTCATTTTATGAAAGGGTTTAATGCATTGCACTTATCAATGGTAGTGGAAATCATATTTTATTCATGAATACCTACAAGTGGTAGATTCCTATTGCTCTATCACAATTGAGAAAAAGCTTTCTCTTGGCCATTCCCCCTGTAGTACAGACCATCCCCAGTGGCCCTGGAGGGCTATCTGTATGCAATATAGATGGTGTTTGTACGCCAATACAATACTTGTAAAATGTTTATCCAGTGAAAGGGATACAAACATGGGACATAACTGTCCTCATTAATAATATCGTATTATGATGTGTAAGATCTAAGCTGCTCTATGTATTGCAATTTCTGAATGTAGTATTCCCAAACTATTGCGGTACTATAGCTAGTATAGTGTTCTTGCAGGAGAGTCCCTATCAGCTGAAAGCTGGTTACTGTTGGATGGGTGGATTGTGACTGGTACTTTGGTCTCGGTACAGTCTCTGTAGACAGATGATAAACCAACACATGTGCCAACCAACACTCTGATACTATCGCTCTCCCTAAGTGGACAGCACTGAATCTGAGAGAGGCGGAAATGGAGGCTACTGGGTAGACCTGACTGGCACAGCACTCCACAACAACTGTAAATACCTTGATTACGGAGGTGAGTGGTGACTTTGCCAAAGTAACCCCTCACCTCTGTAATCAAGGTCTGTGCATAGCAAAAAAAGCACCAACACTGTTCCCTATAGCTTCTCACCCTTCTATAGCATATGGATAACACATACACATACAATACCTAGTAACCAGTCCACGCCTGTGGACCACCTAGAAGAGGCTACATAATCTATATGTCCCCAATCTAGCCATTTCCTTATATATGTTATTTCAATCATCCAAAACTTAAGAAATATGCCTGGGAACATAATGTTAATATTGTATTTACTGCAAAGATATACATAGAATCTAAGTGCTATTAAAGAAGTTATGAAAAGATTTAATTACTTTTGGATATGAATCCGGGGATTTATGTGACAAATCACTATATACTCCTATATAGGGTTGAATCTTCTGTTTCTTAAAAATATGCATGGGACCCCCATATTAATTTTGCACATGGTATACACGCCACAGTGGATTGCTAGGCTTCCACTCGGTCCCTTAGATAAAGCACCTGGGTTAAAAGGACCTAGTGGAAGCCCAGCAATCCATTATGCCCTTACTGCAGCTGGGGGACCACAGCATACAAGAGGGATATATAGGCCTACACACTAAAATGGCAGAGGGGACTGATCTACCTGTACCAACCAGAGATGAAGCCCTGAGGGCCATTGGTAATGTATACACCATCAGAACTAATGCTAAAGGGGATCCAGCTGTCATAGAAATAAGCCTAGCACTTGAATACCTTATAGATCAGATTGATAAGCTCAATAAACTCCAAGGTGAACGGTGTTAGCCTCCCTACACTTCAGTCAAGGGGAAATCACTAAGATCCAAAATGAAAAGACCACTCTTGAAGCTGAAGTTAAAAAATAGGGAAAAATTAGCAGAAAATGAGAGACAGGTTAGGGTTAATACATTTGACTTGAAAGATCACTATGAACAAATCAGTATGCTTGACCATAACCAGAGGAGGAAAAACCTACTCATAGAGGGAATTAAGTTCACCACAGGGGAGAACACCAGACATAATTCTAGCCCTAGGAGTATTAACCACACTAGATGAGACTTTTGATGCATTTGAGGTGGACTTAGTCTATAGACAAGGGACCCCCATGTCTCAGAAGAGGCCTATAGTGGTAGTATTCAACAGGGCAAGCACGGGAGATCAATTCATAGGCTTAAAAGGAGACTTGAAGCAAACTAGGGACTATAAAAAAGTGTTTCCCAATGAAGATGCTAATAACGAAATTAAACTACAGAAAGCTGATCTCATCATCAAAAGCTAAGTTAGCACAAGAGAGGATTCGATGCAAAAGCCAGGAGCCGTGAGTTACGGAAGCCATGGAGGGCCACACCTTGAAAAAATTCAGCTTGATTTTTTTCTATCCCCAATATGGAAACAACATGAAATGGAACATAAAAAAATACTGTCAAACCTGAAATTTCAAACTGTCAACTGTCAAAGTAGAAAACAATCTGCTGTCAATATGATATTTTCCTCTGTCAACTGTCAAGTTGACAGTTGACAGCAGATTTTTTTCTAACTTGACAGTTGACAGGGAAAATATCATTTTGACGGCAGAAAAGAAAACATGATTTTTCCTCTGTTGACAGCAGAAAAATCATGTTAACAGCATTTAAGAAAACATGATATTTCCTGTCAACTGTCAAGTAAGAAAATAATTCTGCTGTCACTTGACAGGGGAAATTATCATGTTTGACAGCAATATTTTCTTAAACTTCATCTAGGGGATAGTAAGAAAACCATGCTGATTTTGAAGTGCATTTTTTTTTGTGGTGTCCCCCTTCACAGCTTCCTTAGTGAGTAGTATATAGGGGTAAACTCAGCGCATAACTACAGCTACAGAAATGGGTTTGACCTACTTATGAACTGGAAGTGACCTAGTGTTGAAGGGGGGTATTTTAAAATCTTGAGCTTTGTTTGGTTGAGAGACCGGAAGTGATGTCATGACCTAGTTTCTTGAGCTCTGATTGGTTGAGACTTTCAAAGGCGGGAAATTTTGCCATTGAAGGCTTGAGAGACGGTTGCCATGACAACAACAAAACATTAACAACGTGGTGACCTTGACCTTGACAAATGGCATTTTGACCTGACACCTAGCGGATATTATTGGAACTTGTTTCAGCTAAACCTAGTGGAACCCTCTTGTGGTTGAAAATTTTAGTGACGACTATATGCCTGACACCTAGTGGCTGTTATTGGAACTACTTATAGCTGGGTTTAATGGAGTGATTGCTTTATACATGATCTAATTTTCTTAAGTTTTGACTGGTTGTTGACAGTTGTGTAATACCTTTGGAATTTTAGCGGAGATGTGATATTGATGCAATTTAACCGTTACAACAAGAAAATGAAATGTGTACTTAACTCAACACAACACAATGCAGGTTTTTTTTTTACTTTTATTTCATTTTTATTTTACAGACAGCCTCGACACACTAATGTGCTTTTACAATTAGCAGGTTTTGTACATATGCGACAGAAAGAGCTGTTTGTGGTTAGTGATCTTGCTCTTGTTCAAAGTATCGAGTTTAAACGGAGTAGACACAATCCAGCTGGTTCAAAATTGACCAACAATTTCTCTTAGTAACTTTTAGGAATGTTAGATTGATGCTTAGGTAATATAAATAAGGCATAAAAAACATAGGTCACGGTGTCCGTTTTTCCACTGGAAGGTTTTAAAGTTTGGTGGTCTTAACTATGGCCGCCTATGAGAATTTGTGTTTTCCCACATTTAATTCCATAGAAAACAATTTCTTAACCAAACCTCATGTATTTATACCTGAGATCATTAGAACTATTTTGGAACCAAAAAGTAGGGGGTCACAAGCAAATTAAAGTTACTAAAAATACTTCTAATTCCTTTAGTATAGGAGTCTATGGGTACAGGAAATATGAAATCCAGTGATAAGAATGTATAGATTGCCAATGTATCACACCTAAAGGGTTGATAAAGAAGGGTTATGTTATATAAATTAGGAATATGAGCAAATATTGTCAAATTTGGCAGTTTCATTTTTTTGCCACCAGGTGCCGTTTGAGTAGATCATGTCTACTCCCTTTAAGATTTTGTTTCGGGTATTAAAATAACACATGCCACTGATTTTAGCTATGTTTGCAATAGCAGGTTTTAATCAATGTCTGAGTCTGAAATTAGGCGGAGTTGTTTTTCACTGAAACTAAAAGTCCTGAAAGGTATCCTTCCTTGAAATTTAGCTGGAATGAAAAATGACTTTTTACCCCAACCAAGTTTAAAGCTGAAAGTTCTAAGGTGCATTGTAGACAGATGAATCATATAGTTTCACTGCACATTTTGTCATCGTTTAGATTACTTTTACGAAGTCAGAACACACCCACTTTGGGGTAAATTTTCAGTTCCTGTATGTATGTATGCTGCAAATTTTTGCACACCAACACACCAATCTTTTACCTGTAATGTAACATTGTTATGTTTACAGAAGTCAATGCAAATGACAAAAACATCCCAAAAAGCCACAGTAAAGGACTTGTACATATTAACACTAGTTAAACAGTGGTCAACAGTGTCTGGTTCAGCTCCTCTAAAATATTGAATGTTGTCTACAGGAATTGCTTCCCAGAAAAAAAGAAGTTTTCTACACATCCGCGTAACACACTAGATACATTATTGCCTGGAGTAATTACAGAAGGTTTACTGTATACATGTTGCTCTCGACTCTAAATGGGGGTGCATATAAAACTCACAATCACACACACACACACCTACACATACACAGGATATGTGATAGAACACAACATCTAAAAAGTTTTACTATTTTTACACAACTTTTTTCCTTTTTAGTTACTTTTCACACAGTATACACATGACAGAATACAACCTAAAACTATGTAATTCTTACTTTTTCCTTTTCTCCCTTTTTCTCCCTTTTTTCACACAGGATATGTGATAGAACACAGTCTTTTACACACTATACACATGACAGAATACAACCTTAAAATATCAATACAATTTTTACTTTTACATTTTACTTTTTCCACACGTGATAGAACACAACCTTAACCTTTCCTCGGCATGGCAATCACCCACTACTACTTTATAACAAGGTGCACAGGGAGAACCCTCTGTAGAAGAGCGCTGCAGTTTAAGGGGTGGTAGCTTCTTAGCTCTCGTTTTCAGCCTGTTTGGCATGATGACTATGGAAATGGTGGTGGCGTAGTGAAGCTGTGATAGGTGCGGTTGCAGGAACAGCGGTAGCAGTAAAAGCGCTCGTGTGACGATCGGTGAGCCGCTCACCACTCCCTATAAACCCTGTTTCCCCCCCCATCCCTCCAGTAGCAGCCTAATGAGCCTGTATATGTAATGACTGTTTAGGTTAGACCGCCCGCCAAGTTGCCACTGTGTGCAGTGCGTTGAGCAGCTCCCCCAGTATGTATAACCCCCTCCCCCTTTTTCCCCCACCCCCCCCCCCACTTGAACTGACCACCGAGTTGCCACTGTGAGCATTGATGGTGCATGACTCCTGCTTCACTACCTCTGAGCTTATCCACTTCTCACAAAAGAGAAACAGAGGTTTTTATTTCAGACATAAGGGGTGGTGTAGAACAAGGTAAGCTGTTTCAACTGTGACGGTATTGCCATGAACAGCATCCTTTAGACGTGTTTGTTCCTCCCAATTAAAATTTTAGAGAGTGTTTCCTTCAAAATATCACAGCACCTTTGATAAATAACGAGACAAACACTCCTTTTGTTCATCCATCCATAAAAAATATTGACCACAAACAAATTGGCAATGCACATTATGAGACCTGAAATTGATCAGGGATTGAGGTTACTCACAATGTTGTAATGCACATTATTCATGAGACGTCACACCATACACTGTGCATCATCTCTTTCACAAGTACAAAAGGGTGTTAAAGACTCCTCACTAGGCTGTTGTCATATAGTGAGGGTGGTAACTCAAATATCCGCTGAAGGTTGCAAAGTTGTCACAGCTTATCCTGTTAACCGTTTTACCCCTTACTAAGGAAAAAATTTAACAGTGCAGTTCCCCATAAGTTTCCATGTGCTCCATGGCTTTTTTTTTTATCAAAAAAGAAAACAAAAATGACTATTTCCACGTCATTGTAAAGTACTTTTCCACAGGTTAAAATTTTTTACATTTTTTTCACTCATCATTTTACATGGCACACAATTAAAAAATGTTCCCATACAACATGTTGAAAACTACCCTGTTTGCATGTTGCATCACTGCCATTGGCATCTGTCCTCCAGGATCAAAAGACAAGTGTGGATTGCAGCCTCCAGTCACACTCATTCATAACATTTTCCCACCACAATCTTCCCCCCTCCCCCACCCTACAACAACAACAACAAACCGCTGCACACTCGTCTGTGCTTGTATAATAAACGATTTTATGTTTGACCTAAAATGAAAGGTAGTCAAAGCAGGCATGCGCCTGACCAGACATGACACAGAATGTGCTGGATTGACTCTTTTTACCATACCGTTATAAAAATAAAACCTTGCATTTTGTATATCGTCATGTGCAAATTAGTGGTTTACATGCTGTTTTTACGTTAAAAAACTGTTCACGACCAGCTGTGCTACACGCTCCAAAAGGATCAAAAGGCAACAGCACCACACCCAATGGTATCTGTGTTCCAATATAAAAGCCAGTCATCGGATTTATCACCCAGCCTACCTTTAGTCCTACTCAATCATAACATTTTTCACCAAAACCTCTTTGTAATGTTAAGTCATATTTTGCCCCAACGTTAACTCTATGGTGAGTGCCAACTTTACACCATCGGCTCCGTGCTGCATGCTATGGTTATGGTAAGGCTATTGAAAAAAAAGCTAATAGTTTTCACCCTGTATGCATGGTGCACCACAGGCATACAAGCGTAACAAATATGCTTGTGTTCTAAGTGATCAAAAGGCAAATGTTGGACTTTACCTTCTCACCATACACCTCCAATCCCACTCGTCATAACTTTCTCTGCCATTGACACACATGTGCTCCAGGATTAAAAAAAGAGACAGGTGTAAGATTTACCCATGAAGGATGGTCAGCTTTTACAGCCTCCCAGTTTACTCAACATTATTAATGTGTTCAAACTTATGAATTTACACCCTGTTTGCATAATAATTGTTAATTCCATGTATAAGCTGAAAAAAAATATCTGGCAAGCCACGCCTAGGTCTATGGTGCATGCTCCTGGTTCGTTTATCATAACATTCTCCATAATAAACGACCCTATCAACATGTTCTAATTAGCCTTTTACATGGTACACCCTCCCATGGGATGCATGCCATATGTTTTAGGATCAAAGGAAAAAAAAACAAACCAGTCCCACTCATCATAACCTTCCCCCACCACAACTCGCCAGCGTCAAGCACTGGACACCGCTCCGTACTTGTATGATAATAAACGAATCTTGCTTTCAGGTGTAAGGATAAAAAGAAAAGGCAACAAAGTTTACCCCCTCCCCCACACCATAACATTCTCCCCATCGCAAGGTTACAAAAATAAACGACCCTAAAAGGTTGTCCTACCAGAACCTGGCGAGGTCAAGAAATAACCTTACTAATGTGTGGTCAGTGGTTTTCAAACAAATGACCCTTCTGACACTTTGACACCCTTCAGGGGTAAACTCAGCACAAAGCTACAGTTACTGAAATCCGTTTGATTCTTATAGGTATGGTCAGTGGTTTTCAAACAAATGACCCTTATGACACTTTGACACCCTTCCTCCAGGGTTGCTAATTGAAAACGTACAGGGAAACCACACTTCCCAGGTCTAAAAGTTTTTATGGTCTATAAAATCACTTACAAAGGGGATGAAAATAACCTCCTCCAGTGTCCATTTGTAGGTGTAAAATCTCTAATCTCTCACTTATAAAATGTGTTAATTACCCACAGTCAGGGAGCTCACCGGTTTTTTCCAGACAACCTTTTATCAACATGTTCCAAGCATGTTTATGGCATGAACGTTTTACATGTTGCACCCTACCATGAGACACGTACCCTCGTCATAACATTTTCCCCACCACCAGCACCATCACCCCCTCTGCAGCCTCGATCAGCGTGTATTAAACCAGTTCAATAGCCTGGGATCGGTTCTACACTCGACTGCACTTGTAAAAGGTTGACCACCAAAACCCGGCGAGGACGACAAAAAGTGCCTTACTAATGGTTTCTCAGTGGAAGTAAATTATAGCTGTGGTCGGTGGTTTCAAGCAAATTACACTTTGACATCATTCCTCCAAATGTACAGGGGGGGAACCACATACTCCAGGTCTAAAGTTTTATGGTCAAAGGGAAGAGGATGACCGCTTCCCCCCTCCTCCAGTGCACACTTGTAAGTGTAAAATCTCTCACTAATTAACATGTTTATCACGCACAGTCAGGGGGCCCACCAGGTTTTTCTAGACAACCTTTTATCAACATGTTCCAAATTATAACCTTTTACATGTTGCACCCTACCATGACACGTACCCTTGTCATAACATTTTCCCCACCACCAGCACCATCACCACCTCTGCAGCCTCGGTCAGCGTCGATTGAAACCAGTTCAATAGCCTGGGATCGGTTCTACACTCGACTGCATGTGTAAAAGGTTGAACACCAGAACCCGGCGAGGACGACAAAGCGCCTTATATTACTAATGGTTTATAGCATGAACCTTCCAATTTAAGCAACTTTAAGCAAAACCTAAAGTTGAGTAATGGCCTTATTTCCCAGGCTTTATTCAACTTTAAGCAGGAGAAAAATTAAAGCTGATTAAAGCCTAGGAAATAAGGCCATTACTCAACTTTAATCTTTGCTTAAAGTTGCTTAAATCGGAAGGTTCATGCAGTAATATTCCTCCAAATGTACAGGGGGGGGGGAAACCACATACTCCAGGTCTAAAGTTTTATGGTCAAAGGGAAGAGGATGGCTGCCTCCCCCATCCTCCAGTGCACACTTGTAGTTGTAAAAATCTCCTGCTAATAAACGTCCTTAGACCACCTTAGAAAAGAATCTAAAATTTGATCTAGAATGTGTATTCACTCTCGCAGCTGACGTTAAGTCACTCCCTATGTAAAAACATCTGCTGGGAAAACTAGCTCCCTACCTGGGATGTGGCGTGTAAAGGGTTGGGGAGGGCAAGCCTGCCGCCACCACCACGAGCGCACACACCCATTGAATGACAAACAATTTTCTTTTGATGTTCAAGCTAGAGTAAAGGAGGCGCAAAAAAATTAGGAAGAGTAGGTAGGATAGGTAGGTGTAAAAAGGGGTAGGGTAGGGTAGGGTAGTGTGAGGTAGGGGTAAAGTATGGGGTGGGGGGCACCCCTTAAGTAAAACTACCCCTACACTACCCTACTTTACTCTATATAACCCCTACCCCTCCTCTACCTACCCACTCAGTTTACCCACCTACCTACCTAACCACCTACCACCGCAGCAATAGCTAAAACAGAATATCCTACAAATTTCTCACTGTTTACGATCAGTGAAATGATCAGAGATGAATATTTGAAGGAGCTAGCGACCGGTTTAAGAATTCACATGGATGCACTTCACTATCTCACATGTGAAGACAGTCCCCCCGAGCATTACGGAAGGCTCATGCTGTGGAAATACTTCCTTTCCAATTTGCAAAATAAGGTCTGCTTTAGAAAACATCGGTCTAGGTCGAAAATCTTACAATTTCGACTTAGTGGCTAAAACCAGAGAGAAAAAGGATTTCATCAGTGTGACAGCCGCTCATATAGGACCACACTGGAAAGTGTTGGGAAAGCAGCTTGCATTGACTGACACAGAACTTGTTGCTTTGACCACACCCATCTCACGACTAGCTGATGGTCTTAAACCTTATGAAGTGTTGAGGATATGGAAATACAAAAAGAATATCGCAGCCGTTTGTTTTAGTGGGCGTCCTACAAGGACTCAACTTGAAAAACTTGTTACATAGAGAAATCATCGGAAGCAGTGGAAAAGGCCGCGCACGAAGAATGATGGACATAGTAGTCGATTTGATTTTTAAAAAAATACCATCGCTGCTTAAAAGAGGTCAAGGGGTACCCATTTTTTGTTTTGAGCGCAGGATCAGAACAACATGTATACCGGGAGTGCCACCTGCGGGACATCCGTCACCAAAGAGGGTAAGCCACGAGTCACCAAGTGAAGGGAGAAGTGAAGCGAGAGAACACTTAGTGACCTCGATGACCTTTTCAGTGCGAGACGTGAGAGAGAGTGAGAGAGAGATGCACTGGATTTCTTTTCTGATATACTAGGTCTGACTTTGACGGCGGTGGTGAACCGGCACACAGTGACAGAGCCTGGAGCAAATTTGCGCTCATGACCTCACAGGTAGCAACAGCTGACAGCTTATGTCTTCATAGACTCCAGAGGAGGCTAGTGAAGCAGAGGAAAGAGCTTAGTGTCCCAGTGGGACAAGGCACATGCAACAGAGGTAGATTGGGTACTGAGCTGCAGCCAGTAACAGATGGGGTGCGGACCTCCTCGATATCCGTTGGGGTGAAGCGTGCTTATATACCCCTTGTCTATGTAGAACATACGACTGAGGTGTCCAACGCAGAGTGTGAAAATAAAAAGCGAATAACCTAAACCATCTGTTGTGTTTTGTCAAATTAATTCTATTGCTACAAAAGTTGTGAATTTTATTTTGAAATCGAAAATAGGGTCTGTGAGGTGCTTTTCTTAGAAAAAAAACCAAAAGTAGTGACGCTATGTGCTTAGGCGGTCGGCATCTCTAAATCGGCCACCTGGTGGCGATGGCAGTGACAACAGTTTACAGCTCGCTGAGTTGGTATGTTGTTGTTGCAGTGCAAAATCCTTGCGCCGCATTGCAAAACCGGTTCACAAACAGCACTGCACTAATTCGAGAAAAGGTGTTAAAGACCATCGCTACTAGTCGCAAAGTCGGATCCCAGCACTGACAAGAAGAAGACAAGAGCTGTTACTAAGCTATATGCTAAAACTCTCCAGAGATGAAGCAAATCTTGACCTAAGACCCTGATGAGAAGGCTTACGTTCTGAACAGAAACTACTTTTCAAGGTACCTAAGGCACGGAATTCTGGACTATTCAAGTCCCCCTTACACAGAGGAGTTACGGAATAAACTTGAACCATGGTACCAGAACAGTAAAGATAAGTTAGTCTTCAAAAAAAGAATAAGCACTCTTGCAGATTTGAATAAGATAAACCCTGGACCAAGCAATGAAAATGAAAGTGATTCAGACAGTATTTATATTGAAGATTGAGAATAATATAGTTGGATCTCCTAGTGTGCATGATGTTATAATGACCTCGCCTACTGGAGAAATTGGTGTGACTGATGTAATGACCTCATCCGCAGTGTATTGTCTTTAGTTCCTGGTCTGTGTTCCTGTCCCCAGTCTTGCATTGGTTCTGGTGTTCCGTAATGCTTATTGTCTCCCCCATTAATTATAGTGACTTATAGAGTATAGTAGACATTCTTCTTGATTTTCTGTTGTATATTAGGTATGTTTGTATATATATTTAATTGTACAGCATTCATCTTATTTTGTATCTTCATCTACTTCATCATAAAAATGTGTACCAGAATTGATTGAAACAAGGGAAAAGTAAGGTATCACCCCATTTATTGGCATAATTATACCACAAGTATATAACCTGTGATTTGTCAACAAAATTATTTTCAAACCCCCTCCTAAAAAAAGGGGCGGTTCACTAAGTCCAGCAGTTCCAATAATATCCACTAGGTGTCAAGTGTGAAGAAAACACTAGGGTTTTTTTTACAGCAAAAAAAGAGCGCAGGCAAAGCTAAAAGCAGTTCCAATAATATCAGCTTGGTGTCAGGGTGCTCCACTAAACACAGAGCTCCGAGGCTAACATTGACTATTGACATTTTCTATTTTTTATGAATTATTGCATAACATGACACGACTTTATTGTAACTTAACCTTTTAGACTGGCTAGTTAGTCACAGCTATGACTTTATAGCTCCACCCAGAGAGGGACATAGCTCGCGTAACTTATGTTAACAGGATGTTGGTATCAGTTGATAAATATGTTGAATCATACGACATATCAAACCCACTCATCTCATCCCATCTCATCAAACACTGATATGAAACAACAAGTGAAATGTACTCCCATCACTACTTCAAAGTAACTAAAAATATGGTGAGCGCGTCAAGTTTTATATATATTGTGTAACATCTTTAACAACATGCACTCTCAAGAGGCCCTGATGGAGTAGGGAAGGCAAAGGGCCAAAGCTAGGTTAGGGACACATGCACTATTGTATACATGTATTTCTTTTCCTGATAAAACACTTATCAAAATGAGTTTCATAAAGTATTTCAACAGCAGCCATTAGCGGTCAATAGAGGCCACTGAAATGTCACCATAAAACACAATTACTGCGGTTTATAATGGAACCTGGTGTCAACGAACGGTTACAAGTCGATGTTGTAGTGAACACTGAATCCAGAGAAGTTCTTTGATCCTTGTTTATTGCAAGATGACAGAGTGTACATATAGGTGGTAACAATGATACACTTGCCAGCGTGCAGGCTCTGCCCCTAAGCTCCTAGCTCAACCTGTCGTAGGTCCTAGATGCTAGGGAGGTTGTATGTGGGATAATGTAAGTAGGAAAGATGAGCTCAGAATAGATGATTGGGAGCTGCTCACCAGGTCTTAAATACCTAGGTGAGCAGCTCACAGGGTGATGAAATGTACCGGTAGGAACAGGTCAGATCCGGTCAGATCTGGTTGGGTCTGATCAGATCTGACGCATCGCCATACCTGGTAATGATTCTATTTATAGATGGACCAATCAGGATGAAGGGAGATCATGGAATTTCCCTGCATCCTAGAAATGCGTCCACAGGTATGTCGGTATGTTGTGATACTCCCAGTGAGTCAGTGCCCAGAAATAGGATGGGTCCAGCTCTCACAATATCCTGGTATGGGTGATGTAAGACCAGGTCCCTGTACAAACTGGGGGGGGGGATTGAGCTGTGAGCTTGTGAGCAGGTCCTGAGCGTATATGGCAAAGTATTTTATAAATGTGTAAAATAATGAATAATACCCAGAATGGTCCATTGACAGATCCCCACATTCCCACTCGTCTCTGCACGAGGTTTAAGGAAGGAAAATCATTAATAATAATGGCTTTGCCAAGTCCATTGACAATTTTGGGTATTATGCATACAAGATACATGATACAAAGGGGTGTTCGGTATGAAAATACAGTATAAAAATGAAAAAAAGTATACATAGAGGTTCCTTTATGGAACTGTAAAAAATAAGAGGTGTAGGTAGCATGCTATTACCTTGTTGGATCAAAGAAGGCTTATAATGCTTATTACTACAAGAATAGATGGGTACATGTATTTTTGGCACGTCGTGAATACTGTTTTGTACCTGAGCTTGTTGTGAGCTATAAAGTGATACATTGGAGTATAAAAATACATTCTTTGAAACTTGAGGTACTTGAGTATTTACAAATATAATGTACGGAATAAGCAAAAAGGAAAAATTTTATTTACACAGTTTGTGGAGTTGGCACCAGGAAGTCGAACCAAGGTTGGGAGTTTCCGAAGATAAATTCGGCTTCAAGCTGCCAAGGGCACATGTTCAGCCAGTTATTATTGTTTTTTTTTTTGTATATATTTGGTCTGGCTGTCGGGGAAAAAAAGTTGAAAATTTTATGTAAGGCAGGGTCAAGGTAGTATTCGATGTGACTGTTGGCCCTGCTCTATATAGTTTGTGCCGACCTTAAGAACTTAAGGGTGAATATGAACTTAATTATACTACTGACTAAAGCTCATAAATACAATACATAGTTGAGCTTGAAAAAGGTGTGCGAATGGGGATGATCTTGTAGCACCTAAGGTGACATTATAAAAGGTCATGTTATAAAAATCACCTATAAGATCATAAGAGTTTGCCAACCTATTGCAGGCATAAGAAAAAAGTTGACCTTGTTTTACGAAAATAAAGAGTCAGTCTTTGTTCAAAAACAATTATCTTGGCTGGTTGTATGGGGGGGCGGGGGAAGGTTGTGTCTCCACAAGATATTACAACATCCAAAGTTCATAGCTGCTATGGCGATATTGTCACTTGTTTTTCCTGGAATGCTCTATAGCATGGAGGCTATTGGGTGGTAGGTTGCCGTGCTGTTTGATGTTGGTTCTGTCTCTGGGCCCGATGGTACTGGTCCCTCCTCCTTTGGCTTGGCCTCTGGTCCTGAAGGAACCGATGCTGTGCTGAGGAAACGACAGGAAGAGAAAACAATTCATCAATCTGCAGATTGTCTGTTATGGTTTGCAGACAGGCCACGGTCAACACAGAAAAGGTTGAAGGTCAATATCATTTTGTCAACGTATAAACATAAGTACAGAGCTCAATTGATTCATTTGGCTTAGCGCGGGTCCTGTATCCAGGGACGCTCAATTAGTTTTTCTAAACTCCACCAGGTGGTAGCAGCGAGCTGGCGCTGTACCATGATGGTGAAAAAGGTTCAGTAATTTATGGGATTTAATATGGCCTTGATGGGGTGCGGACCTCCTCGATATCCTTTGGGGTGAAGCGTGCTTATATACCCCTTGTCTATGTAGAACATACGACTGAGGTGTCCAACGCAGAGTGTGAAAATAAAAAGCGAATAACCTAAACCATTTGTTGTGTTTTGTCAAATTAATTCTATTGCTACAAAAGTTGTGAATTTTATTTTGAAATCGAAAATAGGGTCTGTGAGGTGCTTTTCTTAGAAAAAAAAACCAAAAGTAGTGACGCTATTTGCTTAGGCGGTCGGCATCTCTAAATCGGCCACCTGGTGGCGATGGCAGTGACAACAGTTTACAGCTTGCTGAGTTGGTATGTTGTTGTTGCAGTGCAAAATCCTTGCGCCGCATTGCAAAACCGGTTCACAAACAGCACTGCACTAATTCGAGAAAAGGTGTTAAAGACCATCGCTACTAGTCGCAAAGTCGGATCCCAGCACTGACAAGAAGAAGACAAGAGCTGTTACTAAGCTATATGCTAAAACTCTCCAGAGATGAAGCAAATCTTGACCTAAGACCCCGATGAGAAGGCTTACGTTCTGAACAGAAACTACTTTTCAAGGTACCTAAGGCACGGAATTCTGGACTATTCAAGTCCCCCTTACACAGAGGAGTTACGGAATAAACTTGAACCATGGTACCAGAACAGTAAAGATAAGTTAGTCTTCAAAAAAAGAATAAGCACTCTTGCAGATTTGAATAAGATAAACTCTGGACCAAGCAATGAAAATGAAAGTGATTCAGACAGTATTTATATTGAAGATTGAGAATAATATAGTTGGATCTCCTAGTGTGCATGATGTTATAATGACCTCGCCCACTGGAGAAATTGGTGTGACTGATGTAATGACCTCATCCGCAGTGTATTGTCTTTAGTTCCTGGTCTGTGTTCCTGTCCCCAGTCTTGCATTGGTTCTGGTGTTCCGTAATGCTTATTGTCTCCCCCATTAATTATAGTGACTTATAGAGTATAGTAGACATTCTTCTTGATTTTCTGTTGTATATTAGGTATGTTTGTATATATATTTAATTGTACAGCATTCATCTCATTTTGTATCTTCATCTACTTCATCATAAAAATGTGTACCAGAATTGATTGAAACAAGGGAAAAGTAAGGTATCACCCCATTTATTGGCATAATTATACCACAAGTATATAACCTGTGATTTGTCAACAAAATTATTTTCAAACCCCCTCCAAAAAAAAGGGGCAGTTCACTAAGTCCAGCAGTTCCAATAATATCCACTAGGTGTCTAGTGTGAAGAAAACACTAGGGTTTTTTTTACCGCAAAAAAAGAGCGCAGGCAAAGCTAAATGCAGTTCCAATAATATCAGCTTGGTGTCAGGGTGCTCCACTAAACACAGAGCTCCGAGGCTAACATTGACTATCGACATTTTCTATTTTTTATGAATTATTGCATAACATGACACGACTTTATTGTAACTTAACCTTTTAGACTGGCTACGGTCAACACAGAAAAGGTTGAAGGTCAATATCATTTTGTCAACGTATAAACATAAGTACAGAGCTCAATTGATTCATTTGGCTTAGCGCGGGTCCTGTATCCAGGGACGCTCAATTAGTTTTTCTAAACTCCACCAGGTGGTAGCAGCGAGCTGGCGCTGTACCATGATGGTGAAAAAGGTTCAGTAATTTATGGGATTTAATATGGCCTTGATCTGCTCAGGTCGACTTTTATCTGTTGTATGTTCCTAAAAGGAACTATTTTGATGCTGATTCAAGAAAAACTTATTTTCGGGCTGAAAATAAAAAAATAAAGGGGGGGAGAAAAAAGATTTTTCTATCCTGTGTCGCCAAAGTTGTGATCCAGGGTGCTATAAAAGGGCACTCATCCGCTCTGTGATGTCATAATGTTACATAACCAACAATGGAAGTGTACGAGGTGCAGCTCGTTATGCCCAATGGCACATCCTCCATCTCACCATAACGATGTCGGGTGGATTGTAAGTATATTTTGACTTTCAAAAAAGGGGGGGGGGATTCCTTGAGTTTTTGACAATTTTGGCTATTCAAAACGTGGAGCACTTGGTCTAATCTGCCTTTAATTTTAATTTCAGCATCACACAGATTCAGTGGACCATAGTCCCGCCGGGCAGGATGTTCAACGGATATTAGGGTGAGTTTGATTTTGAGCAAGTTGGGGTGTGACCATGTGCTAATGTTGTTGTTGTGACAGAAACGCCACGTGTGGGTGTCACATGACCGATGGTAGTCATAGTGACGGCCGTCAATTTCGGTAATTAATGCAAAACCAAGATGTCGCCGGGCTGGGGCATGTGGCGCGAAAGTTGTTGGGCCAGACGCCGCAGCCGGTGTTAACATTGATGAACATCAGTGTAAACCGATCTATTGTGTTAGTTGGACTTAGCTGTGGCTATGACGTTATCTAGCCTAATAGGTTTGATGATAGCAGTGTATGGGTATGTTTTGGGCGATGTCTTGAGAAGGGGGGGCACACTGTGGGGGGCGGGGGTCTGATGGGTAAGTTGGATGGGGGGCGATCCCCACATCAGCGTCTTTATGGCGTTATCGCCATGTTATCGGCTTTGTGTGTAAGGGGTACCTGCCATCCCCACATAAGTGTGATGGTATCTTCCAAATGTTACTGACATTTGGGTATAACCTTGGGACGGTCCTAAGTTATATTATGGTGGGGGTGGCCGGTAGTTTATGAGGTTGGGGCGGTAGGGGCTTCGCTCGATCCCATCACGTATCGAAACCGGCCATGTTGGATTGGTGAGTCGAAATTTTACCTACCATAGACAATATCTGTGGCCCTCTCAGCCAGGTCGGGGTTAAACATATATACATTGGTGGGATGCTGGGTCTCCCTAGGGTTTATCAGGATCAACTTTGTGTTGTTGTCTTGCTTTGCCGACGGCTGGGGCCCAAGCTTCCCGACTTGATATGTTCTCCTGAGTCGAGGGGCGCTATAGGGGCGAGACTGGCCGAGGATTCACCATCACAGCGTGGGAATGCCTGTTCTATAAATAGAGTAGGTGTTTCCCCGTTGTTATGGTTGCGGGTATAGTGACAATAAGTTTGTTTTGATTTTGCCAGTGCACACAATTGTGAGCCAGCAAGCAGAAAGGACAGTTACTGCGGGATTAATACCAGATTTAGCCACCAGGGGGCACCACTATGGACTAGAATAGGAAAAATATGACTAAAAATGTTATAGGCTACTTTTTTATGGAGAATTCAATGATTTTTGATAAAACGTTCTATTTTGGGTGGAAAGGTTCCAAATTTGGCATGTAAAAAGAATGTTTTTGGGACAAAATAGGCATTTTTGTTGATTTATGTTGCCATGGAAACATGGTTTTCATTCTAAATAGGAAAATCAATGATCCCATTTGAAGGAACATCTCACAAGGTTTACTATGGTGAAAACAGAATGAAAATACCATTTTTAGAAATATTTTTCTTTGAAACACCAACTTTACAGTAGTTATGTCAATAATGCCCTGATCAGCCCCAAAATCTCTTTAATTGATCCTCAATATATCTAGTTTCAAGGGTAAAAAACAGTACAGGCCTCACTGGAGACACTTTTGTACCGTTGAGTCTCAAACATTACCAAAAAAGGGGGGTTTTCGTCGCAGACGCCTCGAGTTTTGCATACATTTGGATATCAAGCCCTATGTGAACCTAACATAATCAGAGCACCTTTTAACCTCATTTCCTTATAGAAAACTGTTTGTACATTCATTTTGAAGCTATAAAACATCTATTAACACCCACTTTTTCACCGTGCGGTGCTTTGAAAAATAAAAATTCTTTTCACACTTTTCCGAGATTACGCGTGCTCCAGAAAAATAAAAAATAGCTTGATATCACCTCTATACCCTTATTCTATAAGGCAAATATGTCTCATAATAGCATACAAAAACATTGATATCATATCTTTAATAATATCTATAATATAGCTGAACTACCAGATGCTATCAAATAAGCGGTTTTCGTCGCAGACGCCTCAATATTCACATACAATTGGATATCGAGCCCTACGTAAACCTAACATTATCAGAGCACCTTTTAGTCTCATTTCCTTATAGAAAACTGTTTGTACATTCATTTTGAAGCTATAAAACATCTATTAACACCCATTTTTTCACCGTGCGGTGCTTTGAAAAATAAAAATTCACATTTTTTCACACTTTTCCGAGATTACGCGTGCTCCAGAAAAATAAAAAATGGCTTGATATCACCTCTATACCCTTATTCTATAAGGCAAATATGTCTCATAATAGCATACAAAAACATTGATATCATATCTTTAATGATATCTATAATATAGCTGAACTACCAGATGCTATCAAATAAGCGGTTTTCGTCGCAGACGCCTCAATATTCACATACAATTGGATATCGAGCCCTACGTGAACCCTAACATTATCAGAGCACCTTTTAACCTCATTTCCTTATAGAAAACTGTTTGTACATTCATTTTGAAGCTATAACATATCTATTAACACACACTTTTTCACCGTTGGGTGCTTTGAAAAATAAAAATTCACATTATTTTCACACTTTCCCGAGATTACGCGTGCCCCAGAAAAATAAAAAATGGATTAATATCACTTCTATACCCTTTTTCTATAAGGCAAATATGTCTCATAATAGCATACAAAAACATTAATTTCATATCTTTAATGATATCTAGAATATAGCTGAACGACTTGATGCTATCAAATAAGCGGTTTTTGTCACAGACGCCTCACGGTATAAGTATATTTTACATATCAAGCCATCACCTACACCAGAACCTGTCATGTAGCTCCTGGTGGGTTTCGGCAGGCAGGACAAACTTATCTGCAGATCTGCCCTTGCCGACAGGAACTGGTGCTGGAGTCTGGATGATGATGTCGTCCAGGGGCACATGCCGTTTGTCCTCTCGGGGGGGCCAGACAAACCTCTTGCCAGAAGAACTTGGTCCTTCCATGAACGATATTAAGAGCTCATCATTCTCGTCTGCCTCCTCGATGATTCGTCCCAGGAACCATCTGCTGTTGTAGTTAAATGCAACATAGTCTCCAACGCTGTAATCTTCCACAAGTTCTTCGGGCAGCACCTCCTCCACTTCCTCTACTACTGCTGGGGCTGGGTCTGAAGCGACTTCTTCACCTGGCTTTCTGAAGGTCAGCCGGTGTGCAGTCCATCCAGGACACTCACGAAGTGACTTGTTATCCTCCCAGCAGCAGGGACTGAAGCATGAGGTGCCCCGCACAGCGATGGAGCGGCCTGGAACTACTGGGACTACGGCATGCACCTGCATTGTGCCCGTGATAGCCTTCATGCAGATCAGGGGTTGGAGGTCTGCGCGTGCACTTTCCACCTCCTCCAGGGGTACGTGGATGTACTGCACAGACCCTTCCAGTCGATTACCTTGGTCCGCAAAGTCTGCTGCATTCTGGATCAGGATTTTCCTGTTGATGGCCATGTCTGCGTTCCGTTTGGCAGCGGCACCAACACCGTCACATGGCCCTTTGCCATGTCCTGCCTCAAAGTAAGTCCAGGTTGCGCTGAGACCGAACAGGTGTTGGTGCCTGCAGAGCATGGAGAAGATGGCCCTATTACGGTACTGGGAAGATGGGGAGTCTGAGGCGTAGTGGACCGTTTGGACAAGAGGCAGACGATCGCGGATTAACTTGCAGAGCCTGGCCACGAAGGCGAAGATGCCCCCGGAATCGTGTTTCCGGTCGTCCGTCACGAGTGCCACAGAGAGGTGCTTGGTAGTTGCACCGTCACTGTCCTTATGGTGGATCACGGCTGGGTGGAGGGTGACCGGTTCCTTGGCGTAGTATACACTCTGTGGCGACTCAGGATAGGTGACCATCCAATTCTCAGCAAAGTCCATTTGGATGGTACACTCTGCCTCTGTCATGCTTTCACATAGCAGACGCACGGCCCGATGTTGTGTCTGCGCACGGATGGAGTGTGCCCGCATTGTCTCAAACTCAGTCTCCATGGTTTTGAGGAAGTCCTCTTTAGTGGTGGTAGATGGACGGAGGCGTAGTTTCTTCACTGTCTTCTTCTTCCCGGTCTTCTTGTCTGTTGGTCCATATGCAACATTGACCATCTTCCAGGTCTCACAGTGGACAGCTGGTGTGCGGATTGACTCATGGAGCTGGCCAATGAACTGCTCCTTGGTGTTCGTGCGTACCACATCGTCGGGCAGCCTCCTGTCGTTGCAGGCACGTAGTCGGAGGGTGAAGTTTTGGTGCTTAGTGCACAAACACACCTGGGTGTTGGTATGAGACACCAACTTGATGAAGCCGACAGACTTCCGTACCCAGTTAAAGAAGCTCTGGCTGCACCGACGGTCCAGGTAACGCTCGAGGTACTGCTTGTAGAGAAACTCTGTGAGTACAACCTTTTGGTGTTTCTTCTTCCGCACAGTCACAGTGTCCTTCTTGCCTGGTAGGGTGTAGGAGTGTTCGGGCTCCATCAGGAAAGTGATGATGTCGCGCCTCTGGTGTTGAAAGCTGGCGGCGTAACTGGAGACTTTACGTGGGCCTCGACCGGTCAGCAGAGCAGGACGGTCAACGCCAATGTCCTTTGCCAGCTGAGATGTCATCCTACCCCGCCTTAAGGAGGCGGTAGTGGTGAACTGTCTTCTAACCCTCACGCGCGTCAGGCGCGGGAGTGACTTCAATCCAGAGGTGAGGTGGTTGTACATCTTGGCGACCTTCCGAAGGGCCTTTACATTATCAACAGGGTCAGGATCAGGGATCATCTTGCGGCGGGCAGTTTTTGGTTTTGGTGTTGTTTGATTGTTTGATGTACGCAGCTTGTCAATCTGCGCGAGAAGTTCGCTGATGGTGTTTTCTTGGTTTTTTTTAACCTTGTTGGCTATCTCTAGATGATGGTATAGTCTTCGTTTTACGGGAGTTCGGATTTTGGGGCCAGGGCACATGCGCACACCCCTGAAACATATAACAGTATGGATAATGGTCAGTAAAAGTAAAAGTAACATACACATGAATAAAATTACAATGAATTTCAAGTTTGAAATTGAAAAATCCAAAAGCTAGCAAAGCATAAACACAAACCAAGCAAGAACAAAGCAACTAAACTAAACAACATCAATACTATGGCTAGTCTACCACTACAAATATTTACTTTTATTTTCTCCCTTCACTTTGTGGTGTGCTGGAGAGTATCACTGTAATTGAAGAATCAATGACAAACAGAATTTACTAGTGTAATGACTACCTCAGAGTACCTCATGTATAAGTCACGGCTGATTGACAAGTGTGATTATCCATGTATATATGGTTAGTTATTGGTATAGAGATTTGTATTTCTACATGTATGGAATATTACTGAGTAATGTATATAGAGACTTTACTTTTCTGTACTTTGATCTGTTTGTCTAAATTGATGCAACTAAAACTTACACCACATCTTGCAGCAGGTCAACATTGAACTGCACTCCTGGAGGTGGGCCGCTGCTGCGTGTCGGCCTGGGGGGACTCGTGGGGGCCCTCTCACGAGCCTTGCGCATCGGCCTCCCTCTGCTGGTGGTGGCCTGGTCCCGGTTGGATGACGTGAGGTCACTCCTCTCTGGAGATGTGAGGTCGACCCTTTCCGGTGATGTGAGGTCAACCCTCGCTGGGGAGGTCAGGTCCACACAGTTCTGCCGCTCACGAGCCTGGCGCATTGGCCTCCTACTGCTGGTGGTGGCCCGGTCCCGGTCGGATGACGTGAGGTTACTCCTCTCTGGAGATGTGAGGTCGACCCTTTCCGGGGATATGAGGTCCACATGGTGCTGCCGCTCGCGGTCCTCCGCATCAGTCGGGCTGACCGACTCCTTGCCACGGCAAAATAAATGAGAAATTTTAATTGGAAATAAAAAGACTTTGACACTATGACAATTATAACCCTTAATTGCAGCTTTAGTATTGATCAATGCATCTACTGAATAAATATGAGAAGTCTATGGTATCCATACATCTATAGATTGTCTGGTGTGATGAAAGCATGAATACTTACCCGTGTGGTGGTGGCTGACCGTGACCGTCTTTCAGCCATCATGCCAGTGGCAGTGGTGGCGGTGGCAGTGGTGCGGGTTGTGGTGGCCTACAAAATGATTGATTATTGAAAATGAAAAAGAAATTCAGGTGTGAAACTTTAAGCAACTTCATTTAATATTCAACATACTACAGATATAGATCTATCAAGATAACTTGAATACATACAGCACAACTTACCATATATGCGAGAGGATTTATGGTATCTATAATCTATGTAGATTTTCACATTATAAATACTTACGTGTGTCAAGGTGGCCGACCGTGGACGAGTGGTGGTCGTGGTCGTTCTGCCTATGGTGGCACGGGCCCTTGACCTGCCCCGACCACCGAAAAGGGTGGCTGAAACCTGTAGCGGACCGGGTTCCTCGTCAGACTTGTCGCTGTCTGTGTCTGCAGCGGCAGCGGGCGGTGCCTTCTTCCTCCGGTAGGCTGCAATCCTGTGGTCCGGCGAGAAGACCGGTGGCTCACGGCCCTCCCTCTCTGCCTCCGCCACCGCGTCTAGTCGGGCCCGCCACTCTCTAGTCTGTGTTAGGAGAGGAACAAAACAAAATATTAACACTGAGTGACTATTTGACAATTTCTTTTTTAATGGAGACATACATACATACATGTATTCATCTGCAATTCTCTGACAACTAAATTGCAGGCTGTATTCAGATTATATTACATGAAAATATTTACCCGCTGGTTTGAGTCCTCTTGACGATCTCTACCCTTCTCTGGGGTCTCACGCTCCTTGACCCGAGCCCTTGATGCAGCTCGAAGGTCTGCTTCATGTCTTAGCTGGGCGGCCTCGTCACGTGCCTTTTTTCGTTCCCGACACTCTCGGCTCCTCTGCGCTGAACTCTTGACCTGGTCAGGCAGTAACTTCGGACGTGGCATGCTGGAAGATGAATGATGAATGTATGTAGAGATGGAAAAAAATGAGGAAAACTTGAATTTCACACCAAGGGTAGGGACCCCCCCAAATTTTCTTTTAACAATTGCAAAGCTACTTTGTGCATAAATAGGCTTAGGGTAGGGGCATCTTCTGGTAAAATATTTGTCAGTTATGTTGACTGCAAATATTCTTTTGAAGAGAAAATGATGAAATGAGGCGTCTGCGACGAAAACTAAAAGTGGAATAAATTACCAAAAATATGCTGGAAATGTTATTTTTTTGGGCCGGGACATTGAACATCAATGTGTCCTAGCCTACCAAGAATAGATATTGCATGGATGATGCATTGCAAGATTACAGGAGGGGAATTTCATTTCCGTCGGAGGCGTCTGCGACGAAAACTAATTTTTACACTTTATGGCTTGTTGTGGCCAAATAAGTAATGCCATTTTAATTCTAACACACAAAATTGATGTATAGCAGTACAAAGTATCATTTTAATCACAAAAAACTGCATAGGAACCCTAAATTCCAATCAGAGGTGCGATTTTCTGTGGCAATCTGAGGTAGTTTTGGGCCAAACTAAAGTTTAGTACCACCAAGCCTTGACTAGAGTTTGACATAACAGGTATTAAATACCTTAAAATAATTGGGAGACATCTTTTTTACCCATTTCAATGAAGTGATGACCCTAGGGAAGCATATGATGCTCGCGAGAGAGGATTTTCTTTGACCGGAGTTTTCGTCGCAGACGCCTCACGGATTTGAGTTCGCATCAAATATCGCCCAAATGTAACATATTGAAGGCCTTCCCTGTCCGGGACGCATTCTAATCTAAACAAATGATATTGTTTTCATCAAAATAAGGACAATTTAACATAATCTAACCACATCAGCAACAACTAGGGGGGATAATCTTTTGATTCAAAATTATATTTCATCCGATTCCTTACCTTTGATGGATATCTTTGGCAAAAGTTGAAGAGATTCTTCGGCGAGATTCTGTACAACAACAGAAACGACACTTCTCTATCGAAAACGAGGCTTCCAGATGCAGTTTACTTCTGCTGGTTAACACCAGACGGCGACAACTTTGGCGCCACAAAATCTTGAGGCGTCTGCGACAAAAACCTCTGACATGACGAATGGTACTCAAAGTGCTGCACCGCAGGCCAAGAGCCAAGCCAATGCATATCAGAATCGACCAGCAGGCCATGTTGGATCATATGACACATGAGAAAAGCAAATGAATATTTAAATAAATTATTAACAGTGTATAATGTAATTGAGGCGTCTGCGACGAAAACACAATCCGCGCTCACATTTTGACCCACAAGTCAGGGACCACTGGGCCGACAGCTAAAATTTTTATACAAACTTCAACCCTTTATAAGACCTTTACATGGAATGTATTACAGATGTTGTGTGACTGTTACTGATAGATTTATTCTGATGTAAGAGTTATTGTCGCAGACGCCTCAACGATTAAAATTCAACATCCGAGTGACCATAGCAGGACATTTTCAATCAACACCCACCTAAACGGCTATAAATCTTGTATGCCCAACGTATGCCTAATACCACAACCAATTTTGGATGGGTTTCTCATCTTTTAATGAACATGAGGACATGTACAAGATTACCAAAACTGAAAAAAAACAGGTTTTTTGATGTTTTTTCAACTTTGTGACCTGATAACTCCAGAAATTCTTACCCGACAACCCCAAATTGATATTTTTCTGAAAGTCTAGGATGTTTCCTATAAGATGAGACCATTGAAGACAAGAATGAATAGGTATTTTTTAATTTGTGCCTGCATAACAGTCAAAAACCATGATTTTCCCTGTTTTGTACACTTTTTCTGACAGTCACCCAGTTCTAAGTGGATAAGATTGGGGTGGGAGAGGGTTATATGCTGATCATGGGGTGGCTATTTCTCAATTACAGGCATCCCTCAGAGGTATGTCTCTCCCTAAAATGGCATGGAGCCTTACTATTGGACGGATGCTAGAGAACTGGCCGGTCATATGCAAATTATGATCCTGTCGACAGGATGGGGTGGTCAGTTATGACACAGTATTGTTATGGTATGGGTGGGTGGGGCGTGAAATTTCTGATGATGAAATCACGTCGTATAGGGATCCTATCCTGGCCACCTGTGGTGAGAGAATTAAGGATGTTAATGTAATTATGTGTCTCACCAAGCATTCCAGTACCAATGGTAAACAGAGGTATAAACACAGATCAGGATGCAAGAGAGCTGCTCTCCTACAGTAGGCCGTCATTTCACTCACTAAATTGTGGTAGTGAGGTTGTGATGTGTTGGTACGATAATTGGAATTTGTGAAAGAGAAATAAATGATAAAAAAATTGTGAATTTGGGGGATCTAAAATGAGTGCTCTCCATTGAGATAATATATGGGAAATGGAGAGGAAACATCTATAACATGAAGAAAAGATGCCTATGGTGTCTGGGTGGTATTTGTATGTGTGTTTTAAGGGTGGTAAAAAGGTTATCATGGGTGAGTTTGTTAGAAAAAATAATAATGGGGCTGGGGTGGTGGTTGGGGGGGTCTATACTCTGAATGTAGATTTTGTATGATAATTTTGGAGAAAAAAGGGGGTCCATATTTCTTTTAGTGTTGGGTGTTCTAGGTTTAGGACCAAAAGAGATTTTTCTGTATTGGGTCATGAATTTTAAACCTAGGGTGGTTGGGTGATTTAAACCAGGAACCACATGGAACCTGGTTCTAAAATTCATGGCTGTCGATGAGGGAGTCTATGGTTATTGAGTGACTTATCTGGACTGGGATCATGTCAGCCAGTAACACTCTGAGTCTAGAGTGTCTACCATGTCTGAAATTAGGTGATACTCTATCGGCCATTTTTGGCTGATGGAAGACAGGGAGGCGCCAGAATCAACAAGAGCTCTATACAAGTGGTTATCCATGTTAACAGATACTGCACCTTCAGTCAATTCTGCATCAACAAAAGTGGCCTTATAATTACCTTGCTGTCCATATTGATCAGACTTGCTCTTCAGCTCCAGAATTGGTGTTGTCCAGCTGTAGTCCTCAAATTCATCCTCATCATCGTCAGTGCAAGAGTCCTGGTCCTCCTTATGTTTCATACGTTCTGTGTAATTGTCACTGGAGGTGTGAGAGTCAATTGAGTTAACCTCTGCTTCAGCAATAGGATCAGGAGTGGTGGGGGGCGGTTGTATGGTCGGGTCCTTTAGGGTGGGGGCGGGGACTATAGGTGCTGTAATTCCATCCCCTGAATCCTAATCACCGCGACTGCTCCCTGGGCTGTCGCTGTCAGCGTCAAACTGAGACGCTGTATGGCTTCTGCTGTCTTCTTCTGCCAGGGGTGGGGTCCCTTGGTGTGATGGGTGGGTATAGCTGGATCATTTTGAAGGCGTCAGGTGACAAATTTTCTCTCTGGAAATGGTGTGCTGCAGCTGCAGGTGGGTTGGGCGCGTCTAGCCCAGGTGATGCAAAGGTACGTTTTGAAACTGGCTCCTTGGTTGTGGTCTAACTATTACTCATGGCTATGAGAGGTTAGTAGTGGGATATTCTGAGGAGTTCTCCACCATTGTCAACGAACTGTTACAAGTTGATGTTGTAGTGAACACTGAATCCAGAGAAGTTCTTTGATACTTGTTTATTGCAAGATGAGTGTACATATAGGTGGTAACAATGATACACTTGCCAGCGTGCAGGCTCTGCCCCTAAGCTCCTAGCTCAACCTTTCGTAGGTCCTAGATGCTAGGGAGGTTGTACGTGGGATAATGTAAGCAGGAAAGATGAGCTCAGAATAGATGATTTGGAGCTGCTCACCAGGTCTTAAATACCTAGGTGAGCAGCTCACAGGGTGATGAAATGTACCGGCAGGAACAGGTCAGATCTGGTTGGGTCTGATCAGATCTGACGCGTCGCCATACCTGGTAATGATTCTATTTATAGATGTACCAATCAGGATGAAGGGAGATCGTGGAATTTCCCTGCATCCTAGAAATGTGTCCACAGGTATGTCGGTATGTTGTGATACTCCCAGTGAGTCAGTGCCCAGAAATAGGATGGGTCTGGCTCTCACAACATCCTGGTATGGGTGATGTAAGAGCAGCTCACTGTACACACTGGGGGGGATTGAGCTGTGAGCTTGTGAGCAGGTCCTGAGCGTATATGGCGAAGTATTTTATAAATGTGTAAAATAATGAATAATACCCAGAATGGTCCATTGACACTTGAATGAAATCAGGATGTAGCACTGACATGGTAGGCTTGCAATGAACAAAAGAAAGATTTTCTTAAGGTGGCTGGTGGGGATAGAATCAAAGTAATTAGATTTTCGCCATAATATCACCAGAATCCCAAAATGATATGTACTATTCATATATGCAATAAAAATGTTAGGGTCCCAGGCATATTTCTGAGATACAGAACTTTTACTTTATATAGGATTATACAGCAATTTGCCACATAAATCCACAGAGTCCTATCCAAAAGTAATTAGATTTTCTTATAACTTCCTCAGCACTTAGGTTATACACATATCTTTGCAGTGAGTGTAGTTCTGACATATGGTCCCAGCCATATTTCTAATGTTTTGGATGATTGAAAATCATCTATAAGGGAAATGGCTAGAATAGGTACATCTAGATTATATAGTACATTCCAAATTCCCTACCCCAACTGCCTCTGTGGCGCATGTGTTACATCTCTGCCTTGTACACAAGAGGTATGGAGTTCAAATCCTTATTCAACCCACTCAGAAGTTTGCATATTTCGTTTCTCATAATTTCAATAGAGTACAGGGGACCCCTGGTGTCCAAATGGTGAACTGACAATCCCCGCCAGCCACCTTAAAAAATGTTTTTAATGTACACACAAAATTATATTCAGATATGGCAGTGCCAGTCAGGGGGGCACAACACATCAAGTTTGCCAAGGGTAATGACTGTAAAATGACTATCCAGCCTCTAAACGTTCTGTCCCAATACCATACAGAGGCTGTTAACCAGTAAATCAGCTATTCAGGGAACACACCTTTGTGGCAATTTATCAGTTTTTGTGTGGACTGAGGGCAGAGGACACTCAGGTAGGCACATCAAATTCATTGTCATCCTGTCTGTAATGTTGGATGTTTTAGAAGAAGAGATCTGAGAGAACATATCTTATTTTGACCCAAAACCAACCCTGGTTGCAGGACAAACAAATACAAGAGTTACTGATATGGTGTCTTATCCTACCTTTAGTGCCCATTTAATGGGTTGATGCATAGACTGTGACAAAACAATATTCTGCTCCAGACCGATGTCAGGAGTGGCTTAATCTAAATGTCTGTGTTTTATACTCATACAAATTTTATCAAATAGTTAGGTTTTTAATCAGACTAAAGATGTCACTGAAAGTACCTAATTCTGATGCCATGAAATAGAGCATAGTATATGAGAAAACAGACCAAAGTTAACTATAGATATGGATCTGTGATTACTGACGAGGTACTGTTGATAATGCACTAAAGTGGCCAAACCACTAATATTATAAATAGACATATATGTGGATCAACACAGGAAAAGGGACCGCAAGGGGCCTCCCGGGGGTCCCTTTTCCTGTGTTGATTATGACAACTTTAATCTAGTTTGGTCGAATATTCTATTAGACCTGGCCAATAAACACATAATTGGGCCTACATAAGTAACACAAAGAGGAAAAGAAATATATTACAATGTGAGTATGGTGGTCCTCCCCGGGGCTAGACACTAAGGGCCACCAGAGAAGTAGCAGTTACATATCTGTACATAAGTAGTGACATCTGCTGATACAGCTGGGAAATGCTCATGTCAATTTATCACCACTTATATGGTCGTATGTAAGTGATTTCATAATATATAAAATTGGTGAGTAGTGTATCAAACCCGTAGGGTTGTCATGATGCATGAATGCAGACGTGCTGAGTAACTCATGAGGTCTACATTCATGCATCATTATGACCAATGAACATGATGCATTAATACATGAGCCATCCTTAAGGGTGTCAAGGGATATGCAGTATACATCCATGTGCATGTGTACTGTCTGCCATTAATATTGGCAGCACCTAGCACTCCATGCTAGGGGCTGGTTAGTTGGAAGAGTAAGTAAGAGTAAGTGGAGCATAGATTTGGAACAAGATGAGGTGTATACAGTCACTAAGCCACACATTAAAATAAGTATGTTTCTGGTTGAGACTTATATGGTCGCATACAAGTGATTTCATAATAAATAAAATTGGAGAGTAGTGTTTCAAACCTGTAGGGTCGTCATCGTGCATGAATGCAGACGTGCTGAGTTACTCATCAGGTCTGCATTTATGCATCATGATGACCAATGGGCATGATGCATTAATGCATTAGCCATCCTTAACTCTTTCCAGCCGGCTAGTGCATCCATGCACTACCAGGTAAAATGTGGCTAGTGCTTTAATGCACTATGAGAAGGGCAATTATTATATCTAATAGCATTATCCTGGGCCCCAGCAATAATCATTTTCAAATATAGGACAGCATTTTGCAATGCAAGTAACTTGAAAGGGCACTTAATCTCTTCTTTTAGGCCCCTTCTGATACTAACCTCATGGATTTTGATGTTCTGTGCGCATACGCGACCCCTCCTTGCCGGAAGTAGCATTTTCAATGGAGAAATGATATATTCTATCGATTTAACTTGAAATTAATGGTTTTTTTTAATACAATCCATGCATCTTTGGCAATATCAATCAAATTGAATCGAATACACCCTGTGTTTTTACTGTTATAGCCCCACAAATCGATTGTTTCTCTGTCCGCTATGTTGGATTTTGGTTCTATCTGTGCATGCTCGACCCAATTTCCATGGTTATTTGGGTCAATTTGCACGACCACGGCTTTGTGATGCAAATTAACGAGAACGCGAACACATATTTATTTTATCTTTTTAATTATACAAATCGATTCAAATCATATCCTTTTGCCATTCTTTATCATATTTCTATACTATATTTTACAAAAAATCAATATCCGCCATGTTTGTGCTGAAATTACAACAGTGGAGACGCGCTGACGGATCGAATTACGGCAAATTCATCAACATTCATCAATTATTTACACACTCCATACGGAAAGCGTGCAGAATTTTGGTTATTTGCACCACCTATGGGATTTAACATAGGCCTAAAAGCGTCTATTTTTTTCTCTCTGTTAGTCTACTGTTAGGCACTGAATTAGGGTGCGTTTTTACCCGACTCTTATAACTTGTCTTTCGAGTTATTACACCTCAGACAGGACGAGTTGCTTAGCATCGCCTAACAGATTGTTTTGAACTAATGTTCCCTATAAGTCTCATGCACACTCATCTTTCTTTCCACATTCATCGTTTTAGTACCTGGGTGCTAGAACCCAGATTTCACACCTTTTTTTCACTTTTGACAACCACTGAAACTGAGCCTAAATCATTTGATTGCAATATTACCACCTCCTCTGCGTAGTGGAGCAGTCAATAAACACTTCTATACAGAAAAAAAACAAAAAAAAAACAACCATAGATCAATATATCTGGGCCAGGGACTTCAATCTGGCGTATTTTAGGGACTTTTACCAATGATAGAGCCGGCTGGAAAGAGGGTTGATATATGAAACATTCATCCATGTACTGTCTGCCATTAGTGTTGGCAGCACCTAGCACTCCACCCTAGGGGCTGGTTAGTTGGAGGAGTAAGTAGAGCAAAGAACTGGAACAAAATAAAGTGTATAGTGTCACTAAGCCACACATTGAAATAAGTATGTTTCTGGTTGAGAGAACGTGTCTGTGCAAAAGGTGCTAGCAGGTTTCTCTATTTAGTGTTGCCCCACTTATACTTTCCCTTGCAGGTAAAAAGCATAAGGCCTAAAAAATTGTGTTTCCAGTTACATGACCGACTCTACCAAATGAGGTACCAACATTTTTTTTTATTTTTTTTTTTTTGCTTTCGAAGAATTTTGTCAGAATTTTTAGAAAACTTTCATATTTTTGAGGATTTTAATATTTTTTCATCCATTTCCCTTATCTTTTTCATATTCTTCCCCTCTTTCACAGTTGTCAACCTTTTCCATGATTATTTTGCAATGAAATCAAAGAATTAGATAAATACATTGATGTATGCCTTAACATTTCATATAAATTATGTGAAAAAAAATCGACCTACCGACCCTACCTTCTCAAGTCATGTTATTCGAAACAAACATTATTCTTTTTTTGGCCTAATACATAAATGGTGATATAGAGCATATACTTGTCACCCGGTCCATGCATGTCACATTGTTCATTTCACCCTGGTTAACTCACTGGACAGGATTTTAGCTGCTTTCTCTGGTGTATTTAAACCAACCTTGACAACTAACAACCAACAAGTACGTCTAAAATCAGGTAAGGTAAAACAACTATAGGTTCTTCTACACTACAAGCTTACCACCATAAAGGTTATAATATTATACTTCGCCGTCATTGGCCCGATGTTGGCTGCCCATTGGGGCGACGTAGGACTGATGGCAGATCAATGGCATACCAAATGCCAACATTTGGCCAATGTTGACAGGACGTCGGCAAAAGTGGCTGGCCATTTGCCAATGCTGATGTGTGTCAACCAAAAGCCAACGTTGAGTCTATGTTGGCATTTGGTTGGCACCGGTGGGCATATGTAGGCAGGATGGGCAGCCGATGTAAAGCAGATGGTTGGGCCAACGCAGGCCCAACGTTATGCCAATGTCTCTGTGCTACCTGGGAACATTAAATGTTATCTTGGCCTCTGTGGCAGTGTCTGCTAGGCCAATACTAATAGAAACTATGTTTTTCAATTACTTCACAACCAAATGAGATGTCTTGGACAGGTCGATTTTAATAAGTTACTCACCCTGGTATGTGACAAACTTTTGACGATTGATTATTATGCAGTTTTTTCCAAGGAATCCAAATCTGCCAGGGGACATCGCAAATCTCGCATATTAAGGTTGCTAATAAGCATATTCTAATTAGGTAGGGTAAATATCGGGTTGTACATGATAAAGTGATGAAGAATTGGTCAAATGTCTCTAAAATGACCACCCACCTTCTAATATGGGTGGAGATCAAGATTGCATTATCATATATTATTTTCACATAGACCTAATTAGCATAATTTATGAGAAAACTGAAAATATTGCTAAATAGGCACTGTTTACCTACCAGGCATTGGGAACCAATGAATTCCTAATGGAAAAAAGTCCAGACCTCTCTGAGAGACCCAGCAAGGCTTGGCCATAAATCCTACTTGTGAGGCTAATTCAGATTAACCAATATGGCAGCCATTTTTAAAAATGGCCGACACTGAAGTATTCCAAATTCTGTAACTCTGCTTCTAATCAACTTAGAATCACAATTTCAAAGGCAAAAACTATACATTTCAGGTCAAGGAATCCATTAACAATGCTTTCAACAATATACTGAGAAGCCATCTTGAATTCTAAGTAGGTCATTGAAGGAGGCCCTTTCAAATACTTATATACTTGGGTTACAGCCTTTCTATTCTACCTTACACATTAAGTTTCTGCCAGATATGCTTCTCTGAGGAAAGTTTACAGTACCCTGTCAAGAGGAGGAATGGTGACCATCTTGGAATCTTTGGAAAATTGGTAATGAGAACACTGAACAGGAGATTCATAAAGTGGAGTTTTATTACACTAACACAAGTAAATACAGTACATGATAAACATGTAACTAAACTAATGAGATACCGATTTGTATCTAAGAGTTGAATATGTAAATGAGGTGAGGCACTAACTTGTACCGTATGTTACCAACAATGGATAAATGTTCAGAGTCCATAGTATAAAGTTTGAGTATAATATATATGGTAAGGTAACATATCAAGGTACTATGAAGTCCTGAGTTTTTATAAAAACCACAGCATTAAAAGAGGGTGGGAGTGGTGGGAAAGTTTACAAGGCGTATTGTTATGAACGCCTGGTGAGAAAAGGTAAAGTGTGTCACCTGTTGCAACCTGGGTTGGGAGTTGCTCACTGACTAGCAGAAGGTGGAGCCACCAGTGTGAGTCCTTAAGAGTCTGGTGAGTACTTGGAAGCACCACTATGTAGAGTATGAACTTGTCTGTCAGTCTCATTACCTGCAATTTATCAATTACTGATAATGAGAACACTGAACAGGAAGTTCATAAGTGGAGTTTTATTACACTAACACGAGTAAATACAGTATATGATAAACATGTAACTAAACTAATGAGAGACCGGTTTGTATCTAAGAGTTGAATATGTAAATGAGGTAAGGCACTCATTTGTACCGTATCTTACCAACAATAGATAAATGTTCAGAGTCCATAGTATAAAGTTTGGTGCAAATAAGTCTCTGAGGCACTGTGAGACTGATAGGGTATGTTGGCTCGGTACGTAAAGTCTCATACTAGAAGTGGATGACCAGGTGCCGTGGTGTGAGGCAGCCTGTTTGTCACATCCACTAACTAGAGCTGATTGAAGACCACCTCTTCTGAGAGAGTGGCCTGAGAAGTTCATGGCATATGGGCACTGAATGTCTAAGAGTGCGGCTCTTGTAATGTTGGTGAGTTGGAGAGGGGTTAGAGGTAATCCAGGGCAAATTGAGATGATGGTACATAGTTTGCATATTCTACCCAGGATTTAGTAGGGCAGGCTGGAGATGATGGGATGGGAGGTAGGGATATGACTACCAGGGCATCTCTTGGTCCAATAGGTTTTGATGAGCGTATTACTATATTGATACCGGTTTCAGTCAGTATTACGTCTCTCCTCGGTAAGGTATGTGGGCCAGACCACAGTGAGGCATTGGGGGTGAGGAGATTAGAAACTCTAAGGAAAGCAAAGAAGCCCATTGTAAGGGCTGCTTTGTAGTGTAATGTGTTTGGTATAGTGTCCAATAGTGTGCAGACTGCAACTAAGTGCTGGGGTAGTAATGGTGGAGCTGGTACCGTCTCATGTGGTGAGAGTCTACCTGCTCCCTTATCTACCCCCACTGATTCATATGATAATAATGAAGAGAGGCTGCCTCCATGTGTTAGTATCCAAAGTTTGGCCCCAGATATATAGTTCCTACGGGATGAAAGCGCTGACAGTGAGTTGGCCAGATATTGTTGATATAGGGCAGCAGCCTGAGGTGATGGATGTAATATGTCTCTGTTGTAGGACACAGCGAAGTAATAGGTAGCTTGTCTTAGTCTGTTTACTGCCGTGGCCTCAGAAACCAAGGCCTGGACTGCGGCTATAGCCTGGTCTCCCAGAGTAAGGCCTGAAATGTATAGAATCAAATTATATCAAACATAGGGTGAGGTAGGGCGGGTTTGAGTTTAGTGAGATTCCTTGTAGCGATTTCAGCTAGAGCATAGGTTCTTTTAGCTGGGTCATGTTGGTGGGAAAGTGCATCTGCCAGAGGTATGAGTTCACCTTTCTTGTGTCTAATATCTAGTGTGTGTTCATTTGTAGTAGCCTCAAGCCACAGCTGTCTTGCACAGGCAGATAACACTTTGTCCTGAGTTCTGCCTGATACTAGGGCCTGTTGGGATCCTAGGTTGTACTATATTTTATGATCCTAAAGCCATGCTTATCTTTGGGTACCAGTGTACGATAAGCTATAAGCAGATTTACAGCTTCAAGTCTGTGTATGGGCTTGTAGGCTTCTATGTGTGCATCGTCATATTGTAGTGTATATTAGTGTTGGTCTGAGTTGCCACCCACGCCCAGCCACATTCTAACGAGTAGGTTTCAGTGGGTGGTAGTAGGAGGTGTATGCCTCAATATCCTCCTGTAATTTAGAGTCAGGTATAGTAAGGGTCATTTCTACCGAGTCTGAATCCCAACCAGTCCATGATCTGGGTTGGAGGTTCACATTTTTAAGGGGAGAACTCAATGCCTAATTCAGCTGTCAGACTTGGGAAGTCTGAATAAGCCTGATTAGCCTCATCCAGAGTCTGAGCTGCCCTGCAGAAGTCATTGAGGTAGTTCAAGAACCAATTTGCTTGTTTAGCAAAGAGGTAGGCAATAGCCGAGGTAGTGCATTGACAGGCTAAGCTGGAAAGGCTGGCCCCAAAGGAGGGGCAAGTGTCTATATAGTAGAGGCCTCTGTGTTTCATGGTGAGTAGTGATAAACACGAGCCATGTCTGCCTTGTACATATAGGAGCCTTGTCCAAGGGAAGAGACTTTATTGACAAGGTCGGCAATGGAAGACAAGGTCGATGCTGTCCCTCAATACAGTTTTTAGTGACACCACTGTTCATGCCCTTACCATCAGGGAAAGATAGATCCAGTACTACCCTTCTAGAGGAGGTCTCTTTCTTAGGTTGGGTGAGTAGAGGTGCTACATTGCACCAGGGTTTAAATGGAGCCGATGTGAAAGGCCCAAGGAGTCCCCTAGTTCTAGTTCATTTTTGATGAATTCGTCTATGTGAGTAGGGTATCTAAGAGCTGGGGACTCAGTATTCACATAGTTTGTAGTCATGGTAACCTTGTAATTTGCTTTCCCAGACGTCCAGATTCAGGCCCGATGGTAATGTAAGTCTGTGGCCTAACCTGTTGGGCAAGCAGGTCTCTCTCATAGTCTCATATAGCTTAGCATATTGAAGGAAACTATCCCAAAGGTCAGTAACCCTTATTGGCCAAAACGCGGCTTTGATAGGAGCAAGTTTCATCTGAATCAGTGAGTGAGCTTGTGGTGTATGCCTGGCTATCACTAGAATCAGATGAAGTAGTATGTATAGTAGTGCAAGCTGGACTAGCAGTACTAACGACCTGATCCATTTGCTCTATTATATGAGTAGTACATGGAGAGTGGTCTACTGTACAGGGGTTGACTGGAGTGTGAGGTTTAGTGTTGATATCTGACATAGGCCCCAATATGGGAGCATTAGGCCTAAGCTTGGATGAGGTAGCTTTATCACAATCATCAGCAGCGATAGATGTGGCTAAGTCTGTGTCCAAGTTCATGTCAGCAGTATCATAGGGAGAGGCAGGGTAATCTTACTTAGGCCTGAAAAGAGGGCTCTTTATCTCCTGGTTGTTTGCAGCGGCAAGCTGTGAAGCCATGGAAATGAAGCTTCTAAATATTGTGCCTGCACCAGGTGTAGTGGTGGCCATACTGTATACCACCTTCTGTATGGCAGTCAGGCTTAGTGCAGCCAGTCTTAGTGTTGTAAGCCTGACAGGGTACATCAGTGCGACCAGCTGATCTGCGGGAGACTTTGTAGGCTGGTTGTGAAGCAGCAGCAGTCTGTCCAGTTCCTGGGAATATCCCGGGTCTTTCCAGGGATTATCCTTTCCCAAGAAATTCTTGAGAAATTCTTGAGATCTAGACTCGAGAATTTTCTCAAGTGTAAGATGTTATGGCATGTCCAAATTTCCCGGGAAAATCACTATTCTTGTTGTATTCACAAGTTGGGACTCAAGAAATTCCTGAGTAATTCTCGAGATCTTGTTCAGTGAGATATCTCAATCTCAGGTTACCCATACCACAAACAAAGAAATTGTCTCCTTTTCTCTGTCCTCCCTTTTTCCTGTCTTTTCTTTCATTTATTCACAGCTCGTACGCATGGACAGAGATAGATCTGTGTATTTATCTATCAAACTGATGGTTATATTTCCTCGATGTGGTAACTTTCATCTCATTGAAGTGATCATTGCTGTTTTGGTCAGGCAACATTCCAAATACAAGTGTGAGCAAAGAGCTGTAACATTGTGACAGACTGGTTTCCCCAGAGAGGCCACCCCACACATGATAATTCCCTAAACAAACAATTTCTGAGCTTTTTCTCAGTCATAATTTTTACATAACCCATGTAACATTTATTTTCATGAAATCACATTACATCTGCTGAGCAATTATAGGAATTAACGTTGTGGGTATGGGCTCTGGAAAATATGAGGCTGGTTTTATTCTAGCCCCCCTAACTTAATATTGCATGGATTGAACCCAAAGTTTGCATATGGGATCTTTGAAGTGTCCTTTACCTTTGGAGGTTTTTCATATTTTGTAAATTGTATCTTAATTCTACACATTAGATTGCTTTCATGATGGTAGTCTGCATAGACAGGATATCCTTTGCCCCACTGAGCACGTGTGCCAACTGATCTAAAGCTTGGGGATGTGAATGAGAGTTAAGTAAATGAGTGTAAGACAGTCTGTTACCATCTTGTATTGGTTTGTGCGAACACCTGCCCTTTACAGAGGGAACTGTATGGGAATAAGATTAATACTTACACATCAGTTGTGAAGCATGGCAGTACCTGCGCACCTTTACTGATTTATTGAAATTGATTCCAAGATTTGTCTAATTTCACTGTCCCTCAATAATAAAAACAACTAACAACTTTGAGCCGCCTTCTGAGGCAGCTTCTGATGCCCAACAGCATAATTAACCAGTTTCCCACACCACCTGTACTTGGGGTGATTCAGTGGAGGATGTTCACCAGCCTGAGAACCAATGAAATCACAAACTCAATGTTATTTAACAACACTTTATTTTATTGAAAGCCCTATATCTTGGCTTGTTAGAAAGGTTGATTCAAGTCACCAACTCCAAATGCGTCAGTTTTCATAGCCTGTGGTGTAAAACCATAATTCTTTACCCTCACATACGTAACGTTTTTAAACAAACAGTCATAAAAGCTGTTAAACATCATCCTATGTACATCAGATTTCATGTCCAAAATGTTACAATACATGCCTTAAGGTGAAGCAAAAATGAAATCCCTGCACCAAGAACTTTTTATTACACCTCATCGTTAAATATGGAGTTCTGTGACAGTTTTGAATATGTCACCTAGCATTCTTAACTTTTCCCTCATACATTTAAAAATAACTAGATATTTATGAAAAACACTCTCTATTATCTAGAGTGTCCCTACTTTAAAAAAGATGTCACTCTTTTCCAACAATGCATATAAATTCTGGTCCAGATCTGCAAAGGCACTTCTGAATACCAAAGAAAAAAAAACTTACGTATGTGAGGATTCGGATAGAGCAATACTTTTAAACATCACAGATCATCTGCATCACTATTTCTTGTACAGGACTTGTTAAATCAATAGTTCAAAGGCATATCTTAACACATTAGACTATATTATTGGTCATTTCCATCTCACTCTGAGTGCATGCCATCCTCATTGGGCAGCCTGTCCTTCTCAGAAACTTGCAGACTGCAAAAGATTGAATATAATTGTTGAACAACTAAGGTGAGTAATATCAAGCAGTTATGCTCTAATATTTACAGTTTCTCAATGGGGGATGAGAAGTAAGTAGGAACAAAAAATTGTTTATGGATAGAACCCCACAAATATCATTACTGAACGGCAGTGCAGCCTTACCCTAGAATATAGCAACCATAAAAACATTTTGAAAAAAAAATTAAGGGATTGCTACATTCACTATTTTAGTTTGGGGAACCATATGTGCATCTAATGGTGAATTATGTATATTCTGGGTGGGTCTGAAGTACACATTGTAACCAAAATGAACAAAACCTCACATATGTAATGTTTTCAAATTTATGGGAAACTTGCAGAAATTTAAATGGTAAGTGCCTCAATTCTATCCAGGATATTAGGGACACTTTTATGAGATTATTAACCAATTTATTTGAAAAATTCTATTTGGAGGTGTGTGGTGCAACACATATAGTAAACACCTCACATATGTAACGAAATGCTGAGGAGGGGGGGGAAAGGAATACTGCTCGCAAAGTACATACCAAAGAGAGGTTATATGTACTGAAATGATGGTTTGTAGGTCTAGGAGTAAATAAACAATAGTAAGAGCAGGTAATCTCGCAAAATAATGCACTTTTGGGGTGAGCGAGGTGAAAATTAAAAAAAATAATCAACACTTCTCACCCCAGACAGGCTGGGGTGTCATTTCAAAATATCCAAACTGGACCTAATGAACCCTAGCAGTAAAGGTAGGCCCTAATCTCAACAAATAATAATGATTTGGGGATAAATATACAGCAGCAGTAGCTCAGGAAGGGCAATTTCCATTCCCCAGTGAAAACGTTAAGTATGTGAGGAAAATAAAGCCTTAAAGAGTATGGGGCTTCCTGGCCAAATTAAATGGCACTACCAAGCTGCTATGGCCAGTCTATGGCTTGGAACTTTCAATCAGAGGGATATATAACCCAAAATACATCATTTCCATGTAATCTAAGACAATTGCAGACCCTCACATATATAACACACATTATTTTATGAGAATTTGATTGAAATTCCTTACCTTTTTGAGACATTTCAGTGTAAATGGAGCTTCAAAATCACAGTAGACTGTGAGCTTAGCTAATTTGAGATCCTCTGAGTGACTTCCAGTGGTCGGTCATTTCTGCCAGGGCAACTGGAAACATTTCCTGTCTCCTCCACATATTTTTGTTACTTATGTGAGGATTTCCACACCGATACCAAAAGACCCCCTCTGTGGCCTTACTATGCAGATTTGAGCCATGATTTTTGTTTCAATCATTCAATTCATATACATAAAACACTAGAATAGACTATAAATAAAGAATCATTTATTTATATAGCCTACAGACATCTAAAAGTGTACGCTTTGGGGAGTTGAATTTTGGTTTATGAGACCTAGCTTGTATCTGCAGCAAACCAACACTTTCATTTATTTACCATCAAAACCCCCCTAGGGACCCTGCTCGACACAGGTAATAAGAACAGTGAGAATATTTTTTTAGCATGGAAGTTTAAGGTGTATAAAAAGTGTTATATATGTGAGGAAGCTCACAGTTCGATATTATAACACATTAATTTTGTGAAAGACAGTTGACATGGCCAAAGTATTTTTAATAGATAGCTCTGACCTCTAACCAAAGGCAAAATAGGTTTATTACACTCTAATACTGCCTAGCTTAAAAATAGATAGGTGGGAATGATGGAAAATTGGACAAAAAAGGGCATTTTTGGTGTATTATCCAACTTCGAGGCTCTGTAACTTGTCAAATTATAGGCCGATACATACATAAATTTGCCCTCTACTTAAAGCTCAAGATGTTTTCTATCAGATGTGACTAAAATAATGAAGAATAGTGGTCCACATTTTTTACTGAAGCTCCTCAAAGCTAAAATCCTCTCAAAATAGGCCCAAACATTGCTCAGTGGATCTGCCCACTTAACAGATCAATACTAGGGTTATAATTTACCCATTATGACAGCCTAAGCCAGCTAGGCTAAGTAGGCAGGCCTACAGGTAATCACAGACCCATTGGACTGTGCAGACCACACTGTCTGTACCACACTTTCCTGCTGATGGTCATAAGGGACAGCCCCAGGTGCGTCCTATAAGATCTACCTGAACTCAGGGTGCGTCCTATAGGTGAGGATTTTACACTAAAGAACAGCACTAAAATGAACAAAATGTGAACCTATGGGTGTCCTATAGGATTTAGCCTAACTCAGGGTGCGTCCTATACGCGAGGGGCGTTCTTTACACGAAGATTTACGTTAATTCCAAAGGGGATATGGAACTCAAAGACATTATCAATAGAGTGTATGAATGTATTTGTTTTGATTTTCAAGTTGCAACAGTGTGTGTAGAAGTAGTGGGGATAAAGACGAATTCAATGTTCTCTCCTATTCTTAATTCTCTATCTCAACCCACACAAATATGCCATTTAAGTAGGCATATATCATTTGTAATCAACCTTGTAGGGGTTGAATACATCAAAGATTGAGAGAAAAGGTTGAAAAATTGGAAATTCCAATCAGTAGCTGCGGTAATTTGCAGCAGGTGTCACCTTTTACCCACACACACAGGAAACTCACTAAAGGCAGGATGAACCGAACCTGAATACGGTGAACAGTTCATATCTATTGGAATCTGACATTTCAATACACCCATTCCATATAAATTTCCAAAGAAGAGAGATCCATTACAGGGGAGAAATGGGACTTTGACTGTCCAACCCTTATGTATCTAACATGCTAATACTACTAATGATCTGCTTGGAGATTGCTCTGGCTCATGCCACTGATAGAACCTGTTATTGGTCTAGATGTAGCTATAGTTAAGGGCCGTCCATAAATTACGTCACACCTTTTTTGGCCATTTTAAACACCCCCTACCCCCTGTCACACTTAGTCACACATCAGCCACCACCCCCCTCGAAAATTATGTCACACTTGGCTAGACCCCCCCCCCCTTCAGCCATACTTTCGACTCAGCTCAGCTTCCAATAAAAATGTCTAAGGATAGGGCATTGCCCTAAAATGATCTATGGGCAACTGTGTTATATGTGCTATGCTAAACTATGCGTTAACTAATTGCTGACAAATCGTGAGTAATTACTGACATATATTGAATAGTTGCTCACAAATACTGCATTATTACCGACATAGGAGGAGGTACTGGCATATATTGACTAATTGATGACAAAAAGTGAGTAAAATAGACATATCCTGAATAATTGCTGACAAAGAGTGAGCAATTACTGACATATATTGACTAATTTCTGATAAGTTGTGAGCAATTACTGACATATATTGACTAATTGCTGACAAAAAGTGAGTATTTACTAATATATATTAAATGATTGCTGACAAATAGTGAGCAATTACTGACATATAGACTACTTGCTGACAAATAGTGAGCAGTTACTAACATATATTGACTAAATGCTGATAAAATGTAAGTAACTACTACCATGTATTGACTAATTGCTGACAAATAGTGAATAATTACTAACATAATTATATGAACTAATTGCTGACAAATAGTCCATATATACTGACATATTTTGACATATACCAGTCAAGGCAGGATGCACAATTGAATCAATGGCTATTTCTCTGTTATATATTGACTAAATGCTGACAGATTGTGAGTAAATACTGACATGTATTGACAATTGCTGATATAGAGTGACTTAGTACTGACATATATTGATTAATTGCTGACAAATTGTGAGTAAAATTATACTGATATATATTGACGAATTGCTGACAAATAGTGAACAATTAATAGTGCTGACAAATAGTGAGTAAATACTGACATATATTGATTAACTGCTGACAAATAGTACATAATTACTGACATATATTGACAAATTGTTGACAAATAGTGAACAATTACTAACATATTTTAACTAATTGCTGACAAATAGTCCATAGATACTGACATATTTTGACTAATATCTGACAAATTGTGAGAAAGGGAGGATGCACAATTGAATCAATGGCTATTCCTTGGTTATATATTGACTAATTGCTGACAGATTGTGAGTAAATACTGACATGTATTGATAATTGCTGATATAGAATGACTAAGTACTGACGTATATTGACTAATTGCTGACAAATTGTCAGTAAATACTGACATATTTCGACTAATTGCTAACAAATGGTGAGTAATTACTAACATATATTGACTAATTGCTGATAAATGGTGAGTAATTACTGACATATATTGACTAATATCTGATAAATTGTGAGTAATTACTGACATATGTGGACTAAGTGTTGTTTTAAGATGGAGCAGGTTGGGTCTAAGACCTAAAAGACCTGAGTTTTTAATGCAATTTTGAATGCTATTTTCAATTCAATTTTCAATATTCAATCAGATATTGACAAATAGTGAGTGATTACTGACATATGTTGATGAACTGCTGACAAATAATGAGCAATTACTAACATGTATTGACTAATTGCTGACAAATAGTCATTACTCACTATTTGTCAGTATTTGTAAAAATATATCAGTAATAATGCACTAACATATATTGCCTAATTGGTGACAAATAGTGCATTATTACTGACAACTATTTTGACTAATTACTGACAAAAAGTGAGTAATTACTGACAAAAAGTGAGTAATTACTAACATAAATTAACTAATTGCTGACAAATAGTGCATTATTACTGACATATTTGGACTAATTACTGACAAAAAGTGAGTAATTACTAACAAAAAGTGAGTAATTAATAACATAAATTAACTAATCGCTGACAAATAGTGCATTATTACTGACATATTTGGACTAATTACTGACAAAAAGTGAGTAATTACTGACAAAAAGTGAGTAATTACTAAGATAAATTGACTAATTGCTGACAAATAGTGCATTATTACTGACATATTTGCTGACCATGCATCATGCCATTCATAAAAGGGTTAACTGCACATCAATGCCTTGTCTATCAATAAAGGGTTGACTGTGCATCAATGCATCATGCTATCCCTAAGGGGTTACCTGTGTATCAATGCATCATGCCATCCATAGAGGGTTAAGTGCATCAATGCATCAGGTTATCCATGAAGGGTTAAAGTGCATCAATGCATCTTGCCATTCATAAAGGGTTAAAAGTGCATCAATGCATCTTGCCATTCATAAAGGGTTAAATGTGCATCAATGCATCATGCCATTCATAAAGGGTTAGCTGTGTATCAATGCATCATGCCATCCATAAAGGGTTAAAGTGCATCAATGCATCATGCCATTCATAAAGGGTTAAAGTGCATCAATGCATCAAGTTATCCATGAAGAGTTAAATGGGTATCACTATATCATGCCATCCATAAAGGGTTAACTGCACATCAATGCATCATGCCATCCATAAAGGCTTAAAGTGAATCAATGCATCATGCCATTCATAAAGGATTAACTGTGTATCAATCCATCATGCCACCAACAAAGGGTAAAAGTGCATCACTGCATCATGCCAACCATAATGGGTTGACTGAATCAATGCACTATGCCATTCATAAAGGGTTAAATGTGCATTAATGCATCATGCTATCTATAAAGGGTTAGATGTACATCAATGTATCATGCCATTCATAAAGGGTTAACTGTGTATCAATGCATCATGCCACCCATAAAGGGTTAACTGCAAATCAATCCATCATGCCTTCAATAAAGGGTTAAAGTGCATCAATGCATCATGTCATTCATAAAGGGTTAACGGTGCATCAATGCATCATGCCATTCATAACGGGTTAACTGTGCATCTATGCATCATGCCATTCATAAAGGGTTAAAGTGCATCAATGCATCATGCCATTCTTAAAGGGTTAAAGTGCATCAATGCATCATGCCATTCATAACGGGTTAACTGTGCATCAATGCATCATGCTATCCATAAAGGGTTAAATGTCCCTCAATGCATCATGCTATCTATAAAGGGTTAGATGTGCATCAATGCATCATGCCATTCATAAAGAGTTAAATGTGCATCAATGCATCATGCCATTCATAACGGGTTAACTGTGCATCAATGCATCATGCTATCCATAAAGGGTTAAATGTCCCTCAATGCATCATGCTATCTATAAAGGGTTAGATGTGCATCAATGCATCATGCCATTCATAAAGAGTTAAATGTGCATCAATGCATCATGCTATTTATAAAGGCTTAAAGTGAATCAATGCATCATGCCATTCATAAAGGGTTGACTGTGTATCAATGCATCATGCCATCCATAAAGGGTTAAAGTGCATCATTGCATCATAGGGAAGTATGTGCGGCCCCTGGACAGCCTGCTAATCCTGTAAAGATCACAGTGTGAATCAATGCATCATAAACCCTATGTGCTACCCTATGTATACCCCTATAGAAATAGACACCAGTGCATTAAAGGGTTAAAATGGGTTTTCACAGCTATATCCAGGGTGAGTAGACTTTCTTTGTCCAAGCACTAACAGCCAATATTAAAAGGATAGGTTGGTCCCTGTGCAACCCTATGTGTAATCCTATGAGTAAAAAAAGGGCAATATGTGGCTAGGCTATAGCAAGTCTACACTAGAAGGGCGATTCAACATCGGTGAACATGGTTCTTGTAAGTATTCTTTGGGCAGACTATGCCCAAAGAATAATAACATTTTACCTGAGTAATGGGGATTTGGGGTTAAAATAGAATCTTAAGTGACTAGGGCGGGGAGTTGGGAGCACAGCCCCAGAATTTTGCCCGGACCATTATGGTGCTGATCTTCTGTAGTTAATTTTTGAAAAGTAAATTTTTGAAAATGCTATAATTTATGGATGGCAGCTTAGCCAGTTGTCAATTTTACCTCAACTAATCAAGACTACACAGCTACTCTTAGCTGGCATTGGTTGGTCTAAACATACGTGGATCATACCTAATAAGGGCAGACAATTGGTTGAAATCTACAAGACCAGAGGAAAATTGACAATTCTGTCAGTAACCCTCAGGCTGCCCCCCTAAGAGCTACATCCCTTACTAGGCAGGAAAACCAGTCCCACAGATACCAGACATTGATGGGCCTCTGTACTAGAAACTGGCTGGGGGTATGCTAGCAGTGGCTACATCTACATCAACCTGCTAAATGCATTGAAGAGTATGTATGTATCGTAATGTAACATTATCATATAGAAATGTTGGGTACCTTGTTGATTCTTTGGTGATTGCATCCAAAAGAATCATATGAGAAGGCAGAATAAACAGGCCACAATATTAGCATTCATGAATTAAACAGGATCTCCTTTTAATGACCTACTTAAAATTCAAGATGGCTGCCCAGTACACATTTGAATGCATTGTTAATGGATTCCTTGACCTTAAATATATAGATTTTGCCTTTGGAGTTGTGGTTCTAAGGAGCAGAGTTACAGAATTTGGAATACTTCAGTGTCGGACATTTTTAAAAATGGCTGCCATAATGGTTAATCTGAATTGGCCTCACAAGTAGGATTGATGGCCAAGACTTGCTGGGTCTCTCAGAGAGATTTGGACTTTTTTCCATTAGGAATTCATTGGTTCCCAATGCCTGGTAGGCTAACAGTGCCTACTTAACAATATTTTCAGTTTTTGCATAAATTATGCTAATTAGGTCTATGTGAAAATAATATATGACGATGCAATCTTGATCTCCACCTATATTAGAAGGTGTGTGGTCATTTTGGAGACTTTTGATCAATTCTGCATCACGTTAGCATGTACACAATCCTTTATTTACCCTACCTAATTAGAATATGCAAATTAGCAGTCTTAATATGCGAAATTCACGATGTCCCCTGGCAGATTTGGATTCCTTAGGAAAACCGCATAAGAATCAATCCTCAAAGGTTTGTTACATACCTGGGTGAGTAACTTATTAAAATCTACCTATCTACACCAATGTGAAAATTTACATTTTTTCATAATATTGCCTGTACTACTGCAGACACAACAAATATAAAACATATATTTCTTTACAGGCAACCTTCACAAGTGGGGAAATGTTTCAAGAAAAATATTTCTGCAAAAGCAGGGTACTCATGACTGTCTGTGTGACAGTTCTGATGATATCATCACTCAAGATCTACTCCCAATATTTTACTTTAGACTTTTTTCGTCAACAAATCAAATTCAACACTTCATTTTTAAAAAAGTATGATGTAGGGCAAACTTCGATTGTGAATCAATATATGAAATACCTTAATAAGTACAATCTGACACAGGAAAACAAGGGTAACTATAAATGCTTGACCATGAGCGTAGTTCCACCCACTAAGGTATGTCTGCACGACTTGAAAAAGGACATCTATGTGTCAAAATCATTGGTGAAGACTGGCGCATGGAATCGTAGGACATTGCTAGAGTTCAAGGATGAACTCATGAAAGATGACAAACTTGGTGTGTTTGATATCGGGGCTAATATCGGAGTTTATGCACTGTATGCAGCTACTATGGGACGCAAGGTGGTCGCTGTGGAACCATACATAGAGAACATAAAGAGACTTCACAAAGCGGCCATTTTGGGTGGAGTCAGGGATAACATTGTACTGTTTCAGAATGCTGTGGGAGATAAAAGGGATGAAAGCATGCTGAAACTGACCTCTCACAACCAAGGTGCAACAATGGTCATCAAGAATAAAGCCTGCATCAGGTCAAACAACTCATGTCCTCCAACAACCAAAACCATTCTCCTCAGTGACCTGAGATATGCTGCCACGTTTGACCGAGCCATCATGAAGATCGACATTCAATCCTATGAGGTCAAAGCCTTTACAACTATTGAAACACTGATAGACAACATTTCAATACCTGTGATTTTCATGGAGTGGGCATTTTTCATTCATCCTGAATTCAGGGAGAATTTCGATCCGAAAGGTATATGGAATATGATTAAGGTGTTAACAAAGCGGGGCTATCTACCATACCGTTTGCACAATGGCAAACTTCTTAATGTCAAGTCCCATCGATCCTGGCCAGGAAATATTGTATGGCGTACAAACTCAACATACTGATCATCAACTCTTTTTATACCACGCTTTGGGGACTTCTGGTGGTTTTATATGCAAAATATCCGTGCATTATTCTGCATATACCAGCCATGTGCATTTTTGTAAATTTTGGTATATACTTTTTCAAGGTCAAGTTGGACTTAGAATATTTTGGGAAATGTGTGGCGGACATACAAAGTCAGTCTAGCCATTTTCCGTTGTGAAAAATCATCCAAACTCGTAGGAGAATTGAACCCCGGCCGCAGTGGAGGTAGGCGAAGGCCTTAGCCATAGCGCCACACTGTACGGTGATGAAACTCAATGTGAAAGTAAATAAGTTCTAACCTGAGGTCCTAGTGCTATGTTTCCAGTCAGTTTGCGTCTTGATTCCAAGCTTTTCATGTTATAATATTAAAATCCCAAGAAGTATTCGATCCATAGACGAGGAATGCCTGCTAATTTTCTCCATTTTCTTCGATATAAATAAGAATCCATTGATTTTTCCATCGTACGCTAGTCGCGGCCCGGTTCGCTATGTGCGAAGCCATTGTTTTTGTTCCTTGCCGGGAGAGGTACCGCCGTGTTCACACACACTTTTCGTATCGAATCCAACCATGACAAGTCTTCAAATTAAAACATACACATCCTTAGACATTCTAGATGATCCCTCCATACATGTTATGTCCAATATGTCCAATGTCCGCTCTCTTATGGGATGATGGTTCTGCTCTGCTGGGAGGGGTTGTAATAACTCCATCTAGCTGTGCATGACCATTATTATTTACTGTATTGTGAATGAAGCTCTGGATGGGTTGTAATGACTTAACTGGGCTTCTATTCATAATTGAATCCTAATGGTGACCATCCGTCCAGCTGCATGGGCTCTTACTCTTATTCATGTAACATCACTATCCTTAGGTGCCTTAATCTCAAAATTTCATAATTCTACAGCCGATGATAATAGTCTTAGGTCTCTTATGTCATGTTTCTAGTGAAACATATTGCTTCAGATATGTAGAAAATAATTAAGTCTCCTTACTGATGATAATTCCGTTAAATAAATTTATCTATCAGCTTTTTATTAAGCATTTGTATTGTTGGGGGTTTAATCACCTCCAACCTTTGCAATGATAATCTTTCGTCGATTGTACATAATGTAACCTGTTACTTTTGTAAATACACTCCAATCTAGTTTTTTAAGCTTTATATACATATATTATGCCTCATCTTCACCTATATACATCGTATCATTATATTCATTAGAATGTGCTGGAAAACTGAAACTGTTGTATGACTAAAAGGAATCACCATATTGTCAGATTTCATCACTCATTTTAATTAGTGACTTGACAATAAAAACCTTCAACCTTTAAAAAAAAATATATCCAAAATAAAGGAGAATCCATTGATTTTCCAAACCGGTCAGAAATTTTCAGCGTCTTCCTTGCACGACGAGCAGATGACCTGTATCTACATCCGGGCCACTGACACACTTTCATCAGACAAGGAGGCGGGTGGGAATGGCCGGACCGCGGCCCTCATATGATGGAAAAATCAATGAATTCGTCTTTATTTTGAATATATTGGACATAATACATATGGAGGGATCATCTAGAATGTCTAAGGATGTGTATGTTTTAATTTGAAGACTTGTCATGGTTGGATTCGATACAAAAAGTGAGTGTGAACACGGCGGTACCTCTCCTGGCAAGGAACAAAAACAATGGCTTCGTGCAGAGCGGACCCGGGCCATATCACTTGCTTTTACAAAATGTCTTCTCCTAGCTATATTCTTTGGATCTCAGGTAAGAAATTAATACAAAATGGAGGAAATTGTGGTATAAACCTATAAGGTCATGGATATTGCAGCCCACGGGCCTAACATGCTGGATATACCCTCGCCGCTCCGCTCCGCAGCAAGGGTATATCCAGCATGTTAGGCCCCAGGGCTGCAATATCCATGATCTATTAGCTTAATATTTAGCATTATACCACGATTTCTGGCTTACACAGTGCTTTTTGGGGTCTATTCCCATCCATATATCTGTCGATATTGCACACCCTATAGGCTGTAACATCAATTTTCTAAGGCGTGCTGTTATCCATGTAAGGATAACAGCACGCCTCTCATGTCCTTACATGTCATATGTTACATGTTAAAACTAACCAACTATTTCATTGCCATGGTAGGGGTCGAACCTGCAATCTCAGGTCCATAGTCTAACACCCTATGCATTGCGCCACAGAGACCGACGCGAAAAGCTTGGTTCGAACCAAATCTGGATATGATACAAAGCCGTGTGCGCTGTCGCTGTCCGCTGCCGGGCGAGGAGGTGTGTTATACACAAACATAACCGTGAGACGCATTCAAAGCAAGCCAAGCCTAGCCGGGCGCCGAGGCGTGTGTACCGATCGTGTACAAACATAACCGCGAGACGCATTCAATGGTTAGGCTGTCCGCTGCTGAGCGCAGAAGGAGGAGACGCGGTGGTCTAGCGGTTAGCACGTTGCGCTCAGCTGTCAGAGGTACATGGATCGCGTCCCGGTCTGGGCGCATCTTTTTTTGCCGTGTGCGCTGTCGCTGTCCGCTGCCGGGCGACGAGGTGTATTCTACACAAACATAACAGCGAGACGCATTGAAATCTTTTTTCGCCGTGTGCGCTGTCGCTGTCCGCTGCCGGGCGACGAAGTGTATTCTACACAAACATAACAGCAAGACGCATTCAAAGCAAGCCAAGCCTAGCCGGGTGCCGAGGCGTGTGAACCGATCGTGTACAAACATAACCGGGAGACGCATTCAGAGCAAGCCGACACCGGGGCTGTCGCTGTCCGCTGCCGGGCGCCGAGGTGTATGTACAATGGCTGGCATCGAGTCCCAGGGAGGGGGAATAATTTTTGTTTTCAACTTGAATTTATTGGTATAATATTGATTATTTATTGGTTTCGTGGTATAAAATAAGTAGTCAATGGATAACTCATGACTCGTGGGGGTTATCGACGATAATAACACTCGGCCTACGGCCTCGTGTTATTATCCGTCGATAACCCCCACTCGTCATGAGTTATCCATTGGTTACTTGTTCACTAGTGTACTGCATATATTCAGTATAGGGATAATAGCTGCCTTGTACCCACAATGTTATGTGTTTTATTATGCAGTAATATCGAGCTAACATGCCTACATTATTCTTGGGGCGGGACTCTAACTGGAGGTGTGTTCCCTTCCTTGTCATTCAAGGGAAACCTATCAGCGTGCCTTCATTATTTATCAGCATGCGGAGATGTGAGGAAAAATGTGCATTCTATTCTAAATATTTTTTCTGTCTATATTGTAGAAATTCTACAACATTGCGTGATTCTTTTTGTAAATTTCTATCAGTTAACATTGTGAATAAAATAATCTAAAACTTTCAACATGTGTTTTTTTTATAAAATTATTTCAACTTACCTCTTTTTTTGTGAAAAAAAATTCTTATAATTCTTTTTTCATGAAAAGGGGTGAGGCTTAATATGCAAATGAGGTCATGTGATCCCCATATATATGGGCATAACCCTCTCCCCTTTATGGAAATATGGTCATGACCTTGTTCTCTCGATGCTGATTGGTTGACATTGGTCCGATGGAAAACTTCCCTATTAGAATCTACATAGTTAGCTGATACTTATTATATTATTATTTGCATCTTATCAATAATGTGGATGGTCTACCTGTTTCATTTTCAAGTATGCCTACCATCATTTTAGACATGCTGCTGTTTTGCCTCCAATAAAGTAATTCTTTCTTCTTGACAACTACAATGTAGGCTTATTGAAGGGCTTTCTTATAAGCCATCGCTATTTCCCATAGCCATCATAATAGCTGAGAAATGATGAAAACCATAAAGCTGTATATATAGAGCCCATATAGTGTTGATATTGGCAGCTTAGGCTTGTTGTAGCTTACTGACAACCATGTTTTAACCATGCTTATAATGACACTTGAACAACAATTAGCAGCTAATTAGTCCTTGCCGATGGTTTCAGCATTGCGCCTGCCTTCGCCACTTTTATCCCCACAGATTTTAAGGTGTAGAGTTTTTATTGCCAAGTGACAAATTATACATGAGTGATAAAATCTGACAATAGAGGTGATATCCTTAGGTTCACAAGGTTCTCAATTTTCAACACATAGGTAATGAGATTAATGATTCATGTAAGATGATGAAGGATGAGAAAACAGTAAATATAAGGGTTACAGAAAAACACTATATACAAAAGGAAAGAAAAATGTACAAGAAGAAATTGATCCATGTTGAGCTGTGCTGCAGAATCTGCATAGGACTTAGTGGTACAAGAGAGCATGGAAGTAAGGTATAGTTTGGCTTCGCTTCTCTATATAATATTGCGAAACACAATTTATTCTTAAAGAGACTAGACATACCTTCTAAGAACATACCCTTTGCATTTACTCCATATGGTACTTTCTCATGAAAGTAGTTTACAAAACACTGAGTGGTTTACATAACTTTATGTTAACCACACCAATAGTGGTTTATGTGATGACACGTAAACCACTTAACCTATAATATTCAATGGAAAGTGAACCTTAGGCCTTTATTATTTCAAAACAGTAAATAACTACATTACCAAACTTTAGATATGGTTTGATCAAAAGGTAAAGATTCCAAAACAATCCTTTGCCACTTGAAAAAAACAATTTTTTGTTCATGTTTTCTGCCCCCTAAATGCAAGACTTGGAATGCACCAGTACCAATCCAGAGAGCACAATGCTATTGCAGCAAAAATGATTTGCCTAGCTCTATATCTACATACAGTTCTACACAACCATTGCCTTCACAGACCCCTAGAGACATCCCCTAAATACCCAGCTTACAGGCCGATGGGTGTGCATGGACGCAGAAGTAAAACAGGCTGAATAAAGCAGTATACGGTCCTTACCCTTCACTGTAAAAAGAATGTCGTCAAATTAAGGCACATTCCTCGTCTCAAAGTTGCCAGATATCCATCGTTATGTCAAGGTGAATATCGATGCCCCATTGACAATGCACTAAACCACCGTATTGCATCCCTGCTTTAAATAACCAGCGCCAAATCCGCACGATGACGTCATAGGTCCACTGCGCATGCACAGCCTTTTTGAAACGTAAACATTCAAAACGGCAGGGGGTCAGCATTTCGCGATGACAATGGGTAAATAAGTGTTAATTTTGAAGGATATTGATGAAATATCGATTGATTTTCCACTCAAACACCTTGACATAAATGTAAAGATGAACTCTGATGAGTGTTCGGCTCCTAATTATTTCCCTCGCAGGTTTGGGCTGCTCTGCACTCGGCTGGTTTATTCTGACCGAGATTCCTTGTACATTTGTGACATGATCTGCAAACAGGGGCTTAGTGCAGGAAGTTTTTAGATCCCCTTCTCCCAGTACATTTGTATACTGCCATATTGCCACCTGTGGTTTCTTGTAAAAACTAGACTGGTCCAGTGCTTTTCAATAATTCTTCTCGATGCTATTCAGTTTAACGAGGATCCCTGGTAGATTCAACAGTTATTTTCCCAGTGTTGCGATATGGACACTAATTCATCTTTGCTCTTTAGGATTGCATCATGGCATATTTCCTAACTAAGGGGAGCACAACATATTATTTTGAACCCTGGGTGTCATACAAAGAGATGCCGCTCGCTGGCCAACAAAAAAACAGTCCAACTGGACTTTGAGCACATTTTCCCTAGGAACTTAACATAATTTAATACAGAAATCTTGGAATTAAAACCAGGAATTCTTGGTAAACCAGAAAAAGTGGCATCTCTGCATACACACCATGCAAGGTCAATTAAATAGACAGGGGACAATATGAATAATGCCTTACAAATCTAACCTCTGGTCCAGGTAGAAAAACCCTTATAAAACAATAATGAATATCATATGTATATCTGAGAGAGAAATATTGCAGGATTCTCAAAAGACTGTAAAAGCAAAATTGTGGTACAGATATGAAAATTAGGCAAGAACTGAAAGTATACTATACTGAAGGACTCTATTGTAGAAAGCATATCTTTAAATGTTGATTTAGTTTGAAAATCTCACGCTGCAAGTTGTCCCCTGTTCTATTACTAGCTCCTGTTGATGTCATCATTGCCAAACTCCATATTAACTGTCCTTCCTTCAACTGATTTCCAACTATGAGAACTTACCCACTTCTAATTTTCCACAGTTCTATCTTCACACCATTTCATTCATAATGCCACTGTTGTGTTCAAACTCCTAATCGATCTGTGTATTTCCAGTAGGAGATGTAACGCTTATCATGACTTGCGATGCCACAACATGAAATGCCTTTGTTTTGACATATTCATGTCTCACAATGGTCAATATCAATTTTGGGTTTAATGGCCTCATGGAATAAAACATATTCCCGTCAGCGAATACTAAATGCATTTTCTTCCCTCGCTCAGTACAGTTTAATTATTTGAGAGAGTAGATAGTTTCAGTACTAATCTAAGTGCCTAGCTTAGCATCTGACTTGCATCTGAAACCTTGAGTTTAGTTTCCTGATTCGTTGGAACTGACCGTACTACAACAGAGCCCTTGTCCACAAGCTATGGAAGACTCTAGCCTCTAGCAGATTACCATTGATCATCAATATACAGGCACATCAAATGATAGTATCCCATGGTTCGTACCATATCCTGCTGCCAGGTGTCAGGAAGACACTGATAAATGGGCACTATACAGGGTCAATACTAGCATGAGATGGGCAATTTTAGAGTGCTGATGGGATATGGAGTTGTAGAGGGTTGTTAGTAATTAGATGAAGTGAATTTGGGGGAGGAAAATAGCAGAATGACCTGCAAAATTTCCATCGTGTCCAAATATTAATGTCTTGAGCAATACTATCCATGATATTCAAACGTTTATCCCTGATTTTTTTTCCTCTAATATTCCTTTCTCGTCTTTGTTAAGTACTTTTCCTGAAAATGTGTTCAGCTCGTCTTTTGGGAATTACAAAATATCATGGCCCGGTATGAGACAATATAGAGGCCCACATTGGCCCCAGTCTTGATACTATTGGGAATAAATCTTAAATGTTCTTGACTGTGAGTGGAAAGTGTATGAGGTGATTGACACTGCCTCCTATTTGTGTGTTTACAGAGCAGTCTGGCCAACCCATTGAGGCTTAGGCTTAAGCGTAGCAGCTGTACAAGCTTCGGTGTAGTGAAATTTAAAGTAACGGCTTGTTCTGTCAACCTGACTGAAAGTTTCATGTAAGCTCTTCATGTCACTGGTCTACCTAGGGTAAGGCTTGAGAAGATTATGGGTGTGTTTTACAGCCTCCTTCTTAGCTAGGAAGGTGTGCATTCTGTTAGTTTGTTTTTTTACACAGCCTTGAGGGAATTTCAACACAAACGTTTTGAAGTTGACATTGAAGTAAAAGGGTTTGCTAAACGTCAATGCCCGGTATAGGCTCCATTGCATGTATAACTCCTTCCTTGGGGTGACATTCTTTGTGGTTCTTTAAAAAATTGATTCAATATTTCTGGACTTTCAATACTTCAGACCTCTTGGGAAAAGTTACCAAAAGTAGCCCCATTATGTTGTACCTTCCCTACCTGTCAAAAGGCCCAAGAGTATTTATTCTGCCCTGCAGTTAGAACCTGCATCCCACAGAATCCAATGCTAAAAGAGTAAAATTTAAGCAGACATAAATCAAGCACATGGTCCTCTTTCATGACCATTGAATTCCCTTGATACCCATGTGATAAGTATTACCATCACAGAGCAGTGTTTATAGTATAAATTCAGAATAATGCTGCCAGAGTGGTTTACATAAAATCCTCATAGATCTACAGTGTGTTCACATCAACGGGATAGCAGATGATGTAAGTGACCATAGCGCCAAAGGCCTCCTGTGTCCTACCCTGAGTTTACCCAGCTGGACAATGTCCTTATATACAGTTCCGTGATCAGGAGGCTATTTCCTAACATAGCGACAGTTTTTCCCTTCTGTCTAAGCAAACTGATTAGTTTGGTAGTCCCATGCCTGGCTGTAAGGGTTTTTAGTACTGGCATTGCCAAACTACATAGCCAAAATCCTTTCTCTTCCTGACTTCCAACTACCAGGCCTACTCAATTCTGATTTTCCATAGCACTAACTTCATCACGTTTAAGGTTGGTTGCTACTTGTTGAAAATGAACATACGCACATACTAAGATTAGTCTTTGATACTCACAAGAAATTTCAGGCTGTTTTAATGAAAATTAAGCATTTTGTGATGCTTTGAAATATGTGTATATTTACATCTAGATTTAATTTAGATGTTTCCAACTTTCTTTTATGGCTTATATTTACAAGCTTCAAAAGTTAGTTCTAAAAGAAATTTCGAAATTGATTATATTATAAAGGTTGCCATTTTGCCCATAATGCAATGCTCCAAATGTGAGATTTTGTTTATTTTTTCAGTACTTTTCTATTTCAAGGGTCTAAAACCCTAAAATTATGCATGGGACTATATGTCAAAATTATTTTCCTAGGAAAGGTATTTATTTAAGGTATTTTCTGAGAACCTATAAAAAAATTCTGATCACTTTCAATACTGTTTTCAGGCAAAAGTGTTATAAGATTATGCCAAATTGACCACATTTCTTCCTAAAACAGCACAATTTTACCCAGAATGCCTTGCTAGATGGCTAAAAAGAATTGTCATTTTGTTCCGTAAAAAGGCATCCACACGCAAGGTTTTATATTTCTGTGATTAATGGTTGATATGGAGTAAAATCAAGAAAATTTTAATTATTTCTTTTTTCATTTTATAGGGAAAAAATGAAATACTTTTATCACTCAAAACTCTATATTTCAAAAGGTAGCTTGAGACCCCACCTTTTCCTTTCATTATACAATTCTACATGATGTTAGCTGCCTCTAAACCAAAAATTGAAAGCTCTACCATGCATGTTGTTATTGATGATTAATATTCAGGCACTTCACATGATAGTTTCCCATGGTTAGTACCATATCCTGCTACAGGTATTGGGGGGATGAAAGGATATGAAGGATATGGAGTTAGAGAGGAGTATTGGATATGGATGAAGTGAATTAGGGGAAGCTTAAGTGAGGAATAAATGACAGCTGAAGCATGTATACACAGAGAAAAGAAGACTGATCGCTTTGACACATACTGCACAGGTCACAATTGTCTCCCACATGACATGTGTGAAAGGCATGTTGAATGAGGTTGACACTCTCACATTTGGTTCGTCAACTCCACTTGACATCCGTAATGAAGACAGTTGTCATGGTGACATATGTGCCATGTCCCAATGACATGTGCTCTATGTGTCAAATCAAGTTGACATGGATATACATGTCATTTTGTCAGGAACACTTTTTTCAGTGTAGTTCATGGTTTCCCAATATCAGTGTCTAGGCCAAATCCCACAACGTGAAAATGGTCAGGAAATCGTTGTGAAATAGGATATGTGGGTGCTTAGCCGATATTGGGGTGGTAAAATCGTCTAGGGAAGACCTATAAGGCCAAATCCCACTACATGAAAAATGGGTATGAAAAGCCTATGATTCTGGATATCGGCAGCCTTGGAGTCTTGTTAATATCCAAAATCACAAGGGTCCCCATACGACCCATACCATCCTCAAATCCCACTGCTAGCCGGTATTGAAAGGGAAATGTCTGTGAAATTCATCACTGTACTGATTAACTGCTACTTTGATTCACAAGTATAACATTCTTATAACTACAGAGTGTGGAACTTGGGTCCTGATTAATGAAAAAAGAACAGATCTCTTGTGATTTACTAGAGATTCTTGTTTTCCTCCAAATCACAGGGAATTTTGGTATATCACAGACATTTCTTGACTCTTGTAAGGAAAATATCAAAAAGTTTTGATATATTGCACTCTTGAAATAACAACACTTTGGCAATGATTCTTAGTCGTTATAGGACTTCCTTAGACGATATTACTACCCCAACATCAGATAATGAACAACATACAATATATCACAAGGATTTTCTAATCATTTTCGCATTGTGGGATTCGGCCTATAAAGGCTAAGAATCCCTGTCAAAGTGCTGGTATTTAGGGAGTTTAGTACATCAAAAGTTTTTAATATTTTCTTCACAAAGGGCTTGAAATCTCTGTGACAGACTCAAAATCCCTGTGATTTAGAGGAAAACAACAGTTTCTAGGAAAACAGAAGAGGTGTCTCTTTGATAAATCAGGAGCCAAGTTCCACATACTACAGTCATAGTGGGGTACTGCTTGGGAATTATGCAAGCTACATTTGTGCTATGCAGGAGATCATTGCAAACCACAGAAAATAGTCAGAGACAACTGTGATTTTAATATCAAATACTCTATCTCTGTGAATCATTCTAGCAACTCATCTGTGCAGTAATGAAAATAACAGAGATTTCCCTGCTACTATCAGGTATAGTCAGATTTTGAGTGGTAAGAAGTGCAGCGAGTACCCTTGTGATTTAGGAAATTTTCAAGAGTCAAATGTTGCCGATATCCAGAATCACAGACATTTCAGACCCATTTTTCACATAGTGGGATTTGGCCTTCTAAAGCTGTAGCTAGTATACATGACATTCAAGGGTTCATCACTCATTTTTCTTTTCCTTTAATTTCCTTTTAATCATTGCTCAGTAGTAAACTCTTAATTACTGCTAATTGTGAAGGCAGTCTATTTCTGGGGGGAGAAAGTCCTAAGCCCCTATTGTACAGCAATGGGATTTGCAAAAGGTCATGGTCTAAGAATATTTCTTTTATGGATTGCAGTTACGAAAAGAAGAAGAGGAGGGGGATCCTACTAAGGATATATATATATATATATATATATATATATATATATATATATATATATATATATATACTTCTAGCCCAATGCAGACACTGTCACCTGAAGCCAAGTATTCAGGAGATGTCGAGGTCTTATGGTCAGTTATGTGTGCACAGGGAGCAGGTGATGCCTACGTAGGAATATATATATATATATATATTAAGAGAGTAATGAATGGGCTATCGGGCACCTCATTCAGTGTATCGTAGGATATCGTAACGAGTGGCCGATACACTGAATGAGGTGCCCAATAGCCCATTCAATACTGTTTTTATTACACGATTAATCAATAAAAAATCAATAAATAATCAAGAGAATATCAATAAATACAAGTTGAAAACAAAAATGGGGCTGGGACTCGAAGACTGCCATAGTGTGTGTACACACGGCGAAAAATAAGATTCGCCCGGACCGGGACTTGTCCCGCCTACCTCTAGCAGCAGGGCGCAATGCGCTAACCACTAGACCACCAGGTTATACACCTCGCTGCCCGGCAGCTGTTGGTTTGGTGTGAACGCGTCCAGCAGTACCGTATATCCTCGTGTTAAGGCCTGGTCAATTTACCACTTAGTAAGGAGGTTTAGGTACTAATACAAGCCTAGGTGTATTAACGGGGAAATATGGTAGCTATGGGACAGGCAGCTCTGACCACTGTTCTGTAATCCTAACTTAATTCTACTGCTGCCATTCTCGTCAGTCCCTGTGGCGCAATGCATAGGGTGTTGGATTTGGGATCTGAGACTGCAGGTTCGACCCCTACCCTGGCCATAAAAATTTCGTGGGTTTTAACATGTAACATATGGCATGTAAGGTGTGCTGATATCCATGGATATCAGGCATCCAGTGCCTGTTATCCATGGATATCAGGCACACCTTACAAAAGTCATGATGCATGCATCATGGTGTGCAATATCGACAGGTATCAGAATGGGAATATCCAGAAAAAGCACCCAAAATCACAGAGGTCATGTAATAAATATATGGAACTATATACACTCGTGTATATTTATATAATTAGCCGCGGACGGTTAGGGACTACTTTCAGCTCGTAAGGATACCAAGGATGTCATAGTGTGACGTCACGGTCAACAGCTCCACTGGTATAAAAGGGGGCGGGTTCAAGCTAACCGTCAATTGGCTCGTATTCACCTGTACAGGTAACACCACGCTGGGTGTTCCCTGGAATTTTAAATTTTAAAAGCTGTGTTAAGGCCTTTTTGGTCTCAATTTTTACCCAAAAATGGGTAGGAAGTCTACGAGGAATACCAAAGCTAAGGTATCGGCGAAAAAATCGGCTAAATCGGCAAAAACTTCGCCTGAATCGGCCAATTTAGGATTATCGAGCGAATGGATTTGTCCAGTGCATCAATTGATTTGGACAGTCCAGTCGTTGACCAGACGAGGAACAGCAGGCTGGAGAGGCTGGAGGGCGAGTTGGCAGATATCAAGTCGTTACTTCGAGAGGTGGTTGACGGAGGGGACCGTAAAGATGTGATGTATGGTACTTCGCGCGGTTCGGGCAAGCCACGTGCGCATGTTGATAAACAAGAGATGACGTCACGTTGCCAGGGACGCGGACCGGTAGTCAAGGAGACGAGACAACAATCACCATGCTTTCCGCCAGCGCAAGACGAGGACGAGTGGATTAAAGTCGCTCGACGGGGTCGTCGTCGGTCTAGATCGTCATTTACAGCTCGTCAATGCAGCCGCAGCTACTCACGTTCATCGTCAATGGATTCGTCTATGTCTGGTCGTCATCGTCATACCAAAATCGGTGAGTTTGACCAAGAAAATTATGTAGAAAAGAAGGATAGAATAGACTCTATTGAGAAGCTTGTTCTAGTCAATCTTAAATTTGCCCTGAAGTACTATAGGAAGGGCGCTGATATTGAAGGGATGCTGAAACACCTGCAAGTTTTGGTTGAGAAATCTGGTACAAAAATATATACTGTACCAGCCCTTACTGCCTATAACAAGTCTGTAAGGTCCAGGGCTAACGAGAATGGTATCTGTGCGTTCAATGTCATCGATAATTCGGACATTTTAAGGTATTTATCATATGATGGTACTGTACAGGCACAGAAGGTGTTTTCCAGTAAATCAAAAAATTCTGGGAAATTTAAAGTTTCCTCAAATTCTTGTTATGCCTTTAACAGGGCTGAGGGATGTAATAGGGATCCCTGCAAATACAAACATGTGTGCAGCTCATGTAACAAACCAGGCCACAGTAGAGTGGACTGTCAGATAATCAAGACTGACTAGGATTTTACAGGTGAGCAGGGTCCTATGTGTGACAGTGTGTCGATGTCAAAGTCATGTATAGTAGGTTTGGTAGACCCTAGTTCGCCTCCACCCGCTGCTCCAGCTCGGGATGTTGGTTTAGATAATGCTGGAGATATAGATTTGGTCTCTCTGAGTGTCATCAGCGTACCAAGTTTACAAAGTGATGTTGAAAATGATATTAATATTAAATCCGACTCCGTCGGTCTGAATGTATCATATAGTAGCCCAGTACAGGGCAAGGTTAAACCACTGTTTACGGTTGCTATTAATAATTTACCTAACATCGAAGTGTATGATAGCTGTATAAATGGTGTGTGCAATTGTGTTCATTATGTCAATGGGAAAAATTCCCAAATTTTACCTTGCAGAGTTGCCCCATTCTTAACCCAGAAAGGAGTTATTAATATAAATGATAAAGAGGCACTATTCTTATGGCAAGGTTTTGTTGAGGGGTTCAGGATAGTTGACCCGGACTGTAATACTTCTTATGATTGCAAAAATTATAAGTCAATTCTTGAAGGAAACTTCTATGATGAATTTTGTACCATATTGCGAGAGGAGTTAGAGGCGGGTTTAGTGTCCAAAGTTGAAAACAAACCTAAGTGCATCCACTCCCTGGGCGGTGTGGAGAAGTCGAATGGCAAGCTAAGGCCGATAACTGATTGCAGTATGCCGGAAGAGGTTTCCATTAATAACTATATGGACAAGACTAGTTCTTCCTTCTCTTATAATAATATTGGTACGGTCACAGCTCAGTTGGATAAGAATGATTTTATGAGCGTAGTAGATTTAAAATCTGCCTATAGAACCATTAATGTTTATTGTCCTCATACTGATATGCAAGGTTTTAGATGGGATTTTGGCCAGGGTGAATGTTTCTATATAAGCAATAGGTTGACCTTTGGACTGAAATGTGCCCCTTATATATTCAATAGAATATCGGATTTTATTGTGGAAGTGGCCAGGAGTTATGGTGTAAAAAGGCTGGTCAATTATCTAGATGATTTCATCGTAATTGCGGATACTTATGGTGAATGTCTTAGACAGAGGAATTTATTGATGGAGTGTATGGCCTATATGGGCTTTGTAGTATCCAAGGAGAAAGTGACCGACCCATCCCAAGCTTGTAAATTCTTAGGCATTAATATAGATTCAGTTAAGTTAGAACTGTCTTTGCCTATTGAAAAGGTTGAGAAGATGAAAAATCTCTTATTAAATAACATTAATAAGAAATTTATTTCTAAAAAAAACCTGGAGAGGATGGGGGGTTTAATGTCTTTCTGCTCACAGGTGGTTAAGGGTGGCAGAACCTTTAGTAGATGAATTTTTGATCTCTGCGCTAAGGCCAGACCCCGTGGTTGTATTAAGGTGTCAGCGTGCACTCGCCAGGATATGCAGTGGTGGCTTGATTTTTGTGAAGTTTTCAACGGTAGGAGTTTAATTCTAAACGATATGATTGATACACCTATGTACTCCAATTCATCTGTTAAGGGGTTTGGAGCTTGGATGGGTAAAGATTATTTATATGGTGACTGGACATCTCATGATAGGTTCAACTTGGGTTCAGGCCATTTTTCTTTCCCTCCAATATTGGATAATTTACAGAGCCACCATAGAAATATAAATGTGTATGAGCTATATCCTGTCATGGTTGGTCTGAAACGTTGGATTTCAGGTTGTAAGAATAAAAGAATACATTGTATAGCAGATAATATGCAAGTGTTGGCTATGATTAATACAGGCAGGTCCAGAAACAAACTTTGTATGGAATGGCTAAGAGAAATTTTTTGGCTTTGTTTCATCAATAACGTGGAGATTTATGCAACTTATATTAGGTCAGAAGATAATATCCTGGCCGACCAACTTTCTAGACTTGCTTACAGGGGTGTTCGGGACAAATGTGTAAACTCTCTTCTTGAAAATGATATGTGTTGCTTTAATTCCAGAATGGAAAAGGTTACAAAAAAGAAAAGAGTGTCTTTTAACGAAGGGTGTGTCAGAGAATACGAGGAGAACAAGGAAACAACAACTTAACAGGTATAAAAAATTTTGTAATAAATTTAATTTATCTAAATTCCCTTGTTCTCCCTCACAGGCTGCTACATACGCAGTATACTTATCTGAATATATGAAACCTTCTTCTGTAAGGAATTATTTATCTTCTATTTGGTATCATCAAAAGCTTAGGGGTGGCTTAGACCATAGCGGTAATTTCATGTTAAAGAAGGTGTTGGAGGGTATTGGTAGAGACTATGCTGTTCCTACTAGGCCTATTCATCCTTTGAGTCCGAGAGAAATGTTATGTATTAGATCGTACTTGGATCTCTCCAACAGGGCTGACTTGAAATTTTGGTTGGCTATTCTTGTATGTTATAGAGGTGTCCTCAGGATAGGGCATGTTGTATCGTCTCCCCATACACTAAGGGTAGGGGATGTTAAGATATTTAGGAGTTATGCTAGTCTGCATATTAGTACTTCAAAAACTGACCAGCTTGGAGCCCATTCCTTTAATATATATTTATGTAGGGATGATACCTCACCGTTATGTCCGTGTAAAAACCTAGAAAAATTGTGCAAAGGTAGGGGTACGAGTGATTTGCTATTTAAAATTAATGGTGTTCCTCTACAGTACCACTATATTAATTCGAGATTAAAATCTTTATCTCTACGTGCTGGTATCAAGGGTTCAGTCTCCACCCACTCACTTAGGCATGGTGGTGCTACTATGTTAAAGGATGCAGGACTTAGTATAGATTCTATAAAAAAGAAGGTAAATTGGAAGTCTGATTCTGTTTTTACTTATTTACACGACCATAAGGAGGATCTCTTAGAATTAGATAGACTTTGCCAATCTCAATTGCATTGCTGATTGGTATGTGTTTTCACATGTGTTTGGCGTGTTTTTATGTGTTTTTTGCATGTATGGTGCTGATAGCCCCAAGGTCAGTAACCCACCAAACTCACGTGTCTGTGATATGATCATCTATACTACTGTAGCATTATATCATCATTATTATTATCGTTATTACCGGTATTATTATTCCCTGGGAGCGAGATAACTTATGGAACTATATACACTCGTGTATATTTATATAATTAGCCGCGGACGGTTAGGGACTACTTTCAGCTCGTAAGGATACCAAGGATGTCATAGTGTGACGTCACGGTCAACAGCTCCACTGGTATAAAAGGGGGCGGGTTCAAGCTAACCGTCAATTAGCTCGTATTCACCTGTACAGGTAACACCACGCTGGGTGTTCCCTGGAATTTTAAATTTTTACTATTGTTAATGCTATTGTTATTACTATTGTTATTACTATACTATTGTTATTATATTATGCATTTTACTGACTATGCTTATTGTCAACTAATTATTATAGTTGTTTTAATAAAGGCATGTATGGTGCTGATAGCCCCAAGGTCAGTAACCCACCAAACTCACGTGTCTGTGATATGATCATCTATACTACTGTAGCATTATATCATCATTATTATTATCGTTATTACCGGTATTATTATTCCCTGGGAGCGAGATAACTTATATATATATATATATAAGTTAATTATGTTCGTTGGGTATATAATAATAATAACAAATATTATAATAAATATTATATCAATATCACAAGTGGAATAAGGAAGGAGACAGTGGGTTTGGTGAGAATTGACTTAGTCAATATCAATTCTGTACATGCCTTTATTAATAAGACAATAATTTAATAATACAATACATTAATACAATATAACAATATAAATACAATATATACAATAATAGATACAATATAACAATGTAAATACAATATACACAAAGATAAAGATTAAAAAGTTAAAATTTCCGGCACCACCCAGCGTGGTGTGTGCCGCTCTGAGGATACACGCCAACTGACGGTTAATTTGGATCCCGCAGCTTTTATAGGCGCTAACTGTTTACTATGACGTCATACATACCAATGCGCGCCCTGGAGGAAAAGTAGATCCAACCACTGCACATATTAATTATATATATATACACGGGTGTATATAGTCCCATAAGTTAATTATGTTCATTGGGTATATAATAATAATAACAAATATTATAATAAATATTATATCAATATCACAAGTGGAATAAGGAAGGAGACAGTGGGTTTGGTGAGAATTGACTTAGTCAATATCAATTCTGTACATGCCAAAAACCGCCAAACACAATGGATACACCATTCCACACTATAACATCACATCTAGAGCTAATAAGTCCTGTTTAGAATCATGTAAATAATTATACACAACATTAGATTTCCAATTTGCTCTCTTTTTAATATCATTGACCTTTAAACCAGAATCTTTTAACAAAGTTGCTCCACCATGTCGGAGTGAATGAGTTGAAACTCTGTAGGGAATACCACAGTCTATAGAAATGGACTTCAACCTGGTATTAACATAGTTATAAGTCAAAGGTTTGTTACTTATAGTGAACACTAATTTACTGTTAGATTTTTTACAAATTTCCAAATACCTAGCTGGACATAGACCAGAATAATCATTTCTCTTCAAATATACCACATAAGGTTTCCTACCATACTGGTCAGTTTTAGAAGATCTAACATCAATGCGAATGCAATCAACAGATAAAGAAATATCTCTGGATTTAAAGCTATGAGGGGAGTCCACTACATGACCCACTCTAAACACACCTCGGTAACACAATAGGATAGCTGACCAGAAGACTACATCCTCATACACAGACAAATTCAACTTAGATTTGATCTTCAGCATATCACCTGGAGTCAAAGGATTAGTTTTAATAGAAGAACATTTATAATTACGTTCAATACCATCCAGTGTTTTTTTACAATAAAATTACCACTATAATCAGAATAACCTTTTAATTTCTGATAATACCATAACGCGGACAAATAGTTCCGAACAGATACAGGTTTCATTTTATCTGATAAATATACACTATACAACGAAGCTTGAGAAGGAGAACAAGGTAGGGGATTAAAATTAAATTTTTTACAAAATTTTCTGTACCTGCCAAACTGCTGTTTGCGAACCTTACGTGTGGACTCAGCCACGCCCCTGTACAAAAACCTTCTCCTTCTCCGCTCCAGCTCCCTCAGATCTGGAAGCATAGCAACACATGTTATAACTAGTTAACACCTTTTTACATTTCAGAGGAACACCTTTGTAATCTAGTCTAGACAAATGGTCTGCTAAAACATTCTCCTCAGATTTAATATATGTCGCATATATTTCAATATTATGTATAAAACATAGCCAAAAAATTTCCCTCAACCAGGACATACACAATTTATTCCTGGATCTACCAGTGTTCAACATGGCCAAGACCTGCATGTTGTCAGTAATACAATGAACTCTAGTGTTGGAGAACTTCTTCACCCAGCGTTTAAGACCTACCATTACCGGGTAGAGCTCGTACACATTAATATTTCTATGATGAACTTTCAGATTATCAATTTTTGGGGCCTGAACAAAATGACCCACACAGTCCAACATAGGGTTAGAATCATCCCAGGTACCATACAAATAATCCTTATCAAACCAGGCTCCAAAACCCCGTATAGACGAATCAGAATACATAGGGGTACATTCGTTTTCATTCAAAATGATATTTTTGCAATTGAAAATTCTACAGAAATCCCTCCACCATAGCAGGTCATTTTGGGTTTCCTCATTAAGTTTAATAACACCCCTATTCCTGGCCCTTGCACAAAGATCAAACAATCTCCTGCTGAAGGTTCTACCACCACGTACTACCTGGGAACAAAAAGACATTAAACCACCAATCTTCTGCAATGTCTTCTTAGATACGAATTTTTTACCCAAACACTCGTCTATAGCTGTAGTCATTTTATCTAACTTACTCTGCGGGAGCGACAACTCCATAACAGTAGAATCAATGGTTATACCTAGAAAAGTACACACCTGGCTGGGCTCAGTCACCTTTTCTTTAGATACCACAAACCCTAAATATTCCATACATTCAATCAGGGTTTTCCTTTTACGTAAACAATCCTCTTCAGTCTGGGCTATGATAATAAAATCATCCAGGTAATTTACTATCCTATCTACACCATAAAATTTTGCAATAATAGTCAAAAAATCAGATATTCTACTAAATATATATGGAGCACACTTTAGACCAAATGTCAGACGGTTACTTTCAAAAAACTCATCTCCATTACCAAGATTCCACCTGAAGCCTTGATAGCCTACATGTGGGCCATAAACGTTAATACTTCTATAAGCAGATTTTAAATCTACTACACACATAAAGTCATTTCTATCAAGTTGGCAGGTAACAGTGTTAATAGAGTTATACGAGAAGCTTTTGGACGTTGTACTCATAAAGTTATTAATAGAGATATCCGCAGGCATACTGCAGTCAGTGATGGGACGAAGCTTACCATTAGATTTTTCCACACCCCCTAGGGAGTGAATACATTTGGGTTTAGATTCAGTTTTTGTAACCAGGCCTTGGTTCAACTCCTCCACAATAATACCACACATCTCGTTATAAAATCTACCTTCTAAAATAGACTTATAATTTTTACAATCATATGTTGTATTACACCCTGGGTCCACTATTTTGAAACCCTCGGTAAAACCACACCATAGAAAATCAGACTCAATCTGATTGATATTAATAAGGTCTGACTGTCTAAGAAAACTAGCAAGTCGACACGGGAGTATCTGAGCCCTCCTACCATAAATGAAGTGCTCACACATACATACACCGTTAATACAACTGTCATAGACCCTGATGCTGGGTCTATTTAAACATTCCACCGTAAAAAGTGGTTCAACCTCACCCTGTACCGGGCAGCTATGGGAAATAAACAAATTCTTTGATAGATCACAAGAATTATAAATATTTACATTATCATTATTAACATTATCACCCGGAATGATAGAAACGGGTGGCTCAGGAAGGTCTACCATACATACTACACTAAAATCAGGCATCAAAATATCAGAATCTAATGCAGGACCTTGCCTAAGTGAAATTTCCTAGTCTTTCTTGTTCTTTTGACATTTGTCTTTACCATGGTTTGACATGCTACAAATCTCACAAATATGACGATACCTGCACGGGTCCTCCCTGCAACCCTCGGCCCTGTTGAAAGCATAACAGGTTCGGTTGGATTGTTTTAATTTGAAAGACTTAGGTTTAGACCCACCCGCCTTCTGCGCTTGCACCGTTCCGTCATAAGACAGGTGCCTCAGAATATCCTCACTTTTAACATCGCCAAACGATCCAACACCTTCAAAATTAGCCCTATTCTTGACCGCTGAGTCGTATGCTACGAGAGCCTTCAACGTGTATATCTTGGTAGAGGATTTTTCTACCAGAACTTCAATATGCTTAACCACATCGAACACGTCTTCACCCTCCTCTAACAATTGCTTAACCATTCTGACGTTAACGATCAGTAGTTTCTCGATACTGTCCATTTTTTCACCTTTTTTCAAGAAATTTTTCTGGTCAAACGTACCTCTAGACTTTGTAGCATGTCGACGGTTACTCCTTGAGGCATTAGATCCAATAGAAACCGATGAATCCGTCGAAACACTACGGTACGAAGACGATCTACTCGAAGATCCAAGATGGCGACGACCTGCCCTGTCGCCGTGGAGACCCCGGTAGTCAGGCGAGCGCTGTCGGCCCCGCCCCCGTTGCTTGGTTACCATGTTGACTGTGGAATGTTTATCAACACCACCACGTGTACGACCCGTCTCAGTCTCGCCTGTCACTGCCGAAGTACATGTCCGTTTAACCGCCTGGTTCTCCAATAAGGACCGGATATTTTCGAGCTGCTGCTCCATACGAGTAGTACGCTCCTCCAGCTCCCCGATATACGTCTGGTCAACAGGCAAATCCAATGAACCCCCAGTAGCGGTTGGGGAAGATGATCCATGACCACCCCCATTGGAATCTACACTGCTCGATATCCTAGAGTTGGCAATATTCCTTGGTTTTTTAGGCGACTTCTTGGTCTTGGACCTTCGTGTGCCGCTAGTTGTTCCTTTCCTACCCATAATGATAGGTTAAACACCGTATTAACTTGGAAAAAACGGATAAAACCGTTAAAATTTCCGGCACCACCCAGCGTGGTGTGTGCCGCTCTGAGGATACACGCCAACTGACGGTTAATTTGGATCCCGCAGCTTTTATAGGCGCTAACTGTTTACTATGACGTCATACATACCAATGCGCGCCCTGGAGGAAAAGTAGATCCAACCACTGCACATATTAATTATATATATATACACAGGTGTATATAGTCCCATATATATATATATATATATATATATATATATATATATATATATATATAAGTTAATTATGTTCGCTCTGGGGAATATAATAATAATAATAAATATTATAATAATATACAAGTGGAATAAGGAAGGAGACAATGGGTTTGGTGAGAATTGACGTAGTCAATATCAATTCTATACATGCCAAAAACCGCCAAACACAATGGATACACCATTCCACACTATAAAATCACGTCTAAAGCTAATAAGTCCTGCTTGGAATCATGTAAATAATTATATATAATATTAGACTTCCAATTTGCTCCCTCCTTAATATCATAGACCTTTAAACCAGAATTTTTTAACAAAGTAGCTCCACTATGTCGGAGTGAATGAGTTGAAATTCTGTGGGGAATATCACATTTTATAGAAATAGCTTTTAACCTGGTATTAACATAGTTGTAAGTCAAAGGTTTGTTACGTATAGTGAATAAATTTCTACTTTTAGAATCCTTACAAATTTTTAAATACCTAGCTGGACAAAGACCAGAATAATCATTATGTTTTAAATATACCACGTAAGGCTTCCTACCATATTGGTCAGTTTTAGAAGATTTAACATCAATGCGAATGGAGTCAGTCGACAAAAACACATTTTTAGATTTAAGGTTATGAGGGGAATCCACTACATGACCCACCCTGAACACACCTCGGTAACACAATAAGATAGCTGACCAGAAGACTACATCCTCATACACAGACAAATCCAAAGTAGATTTGATCTTTAAGATATCACTAGGGGTTAAAGGATATGTTTTAATAGAAGAACATTTATAATTACGTTCAATACTATCCAATGTCTTTTTTACAATAAAACTACTACTATAATCAGAACAACCTTTTAATTTCTGATAATACCATACTGCGGACAAATAGTTCCTAACAGATACAGGTTTCATTTTATCTGATAAATATACACTATACAACGAAGCTTGAGAAGGAGAACAAGGTAGGGGATTGAAGTTGAATTTTTTACAAAATTCTTTGTACCTACTAAATTGCTGTTTGCGAACCTTACGTGTGGACTCAGCCACGCCCCTATACAAAAACCTTCTCCTTCTCCGCTCCAACTCCCTCAGATCTGGAATCATAACAGCACATGTTATATTCAGTTAAAATATTTTTACATTTCTGTGGGATACCCCTGTAATTCAGCCTAGACAAACGGTCAGCTAAAATATTTTCCTCCGACCTAATATATGTTGAATATATTTCAATATTATGTATAAAACATAGCCAAAAAATTTCTCTCAACCAGGACATACGCAACTTATTCTTGGACCTACCAGTATTTAACATAGCCAAGACTTGCATGTTGTCCGTAATGCAATGAACTCTAGTATTAGAAAACTTTTTCACCCAGCGCTTAAGGCCTACCATTACTGGATAGAGCTCGTACACATTTATATTCCTGTGGTGAATTTTGAGATTATCAAACTTAGGGGCCTGAACAAAGTGACCCACACAGCCTACCATAGGATTAGAGTCATCCCAAGTACCATAAAAATAGTCTTTATCAAACCAGGCCCCAAAGCCCTGTACAGAGGAATCGGAATACATAGGAGTACATTCATTATCATTCAAAATGATATTTTTACAATTGAAAATTCTACAAAAATCCCTCCACCACAGCAAGTCATTTTGGGTTTCCTCATTAAGTTTAATAACACCCTTATTCCTGGCCTTTGCACAAAGATCGAACAATCTCCTGCTGAAGGTTCTACCACCACGTACTACTTGGGAACAGAAAGACATCAAACCACCAATCTTTTGCAATGTCTTTTTAGATACAAATTTCTTACCCAAACACTCGTCTATAGCTAGGCTCATTTTATCTAGCTTCTTCTGTGGCAGCGACAACTCCATACACGTAGAATCAATGGTTATACCTAAAAAAGTACACACCCGGCTGGGTTCAGTAACCTTCTCTTTCGACACAACAAACCCTAAATATTCCATACACTCGATAAGGATGTTCCTCTTACGTAAACAATCCTCTTCAGTCTGAGCTATGATAATAAAATCATCCAGGTAGTTTACTATCCTATCTACACCATAAAATTTAGCAATAATAGTCAAAAAATCAGATATTCTACTAAATATATATGGGGGAACACTTTAGACCAAATGTCAAACGGTTACTCTCAAAAAACTCATCTCCATTACCAAAATTCCACCTGAAACCTTGATAACCCACATGTGGACCATAAACATTAATACTTCTATAGGCAGATTTCAAATCTACCACACACATAAAGTCATTTTTGTCAAGTTGGCAAGTAACAGTGTTAATAGAGTTATACGAGAAGCTTTTGGACGTTGTGCTCATAAAATTATTAATAGAAATATCCGCTGGCATACTACAGTCAGTGATAGGTCTTAATTTACCATTAGACTTCTCCACACTGCCCAAAGAATGGACACATCTGGGCTTGACATCTGACCTCGTAACCAAGCCCTGGGTTAACTCCTCCTCAATAATACCACACATCTCGTTATAAAATCTATCCTCTAAAATAGACTTATAATTTTTACAATCATATGTTGTATCACAACCTGGGTCAACTATTTTGAAACCTTCAGTAAACCCACACCATAGAAAATCAGACTCCGCCTGATTTATATTAATAATATCTGACTGTCTCAAAAAACTAGCCAGCCTACAAGGTAAAATCTGAGCTTTCCTACCAGAAATGAAATGCTCACACTCACATACACCATTGATGCAACTATCATAGACCCTGATGCTAGGCCTATTAACACACTCCACCGTAAACAGTGGTTCAAACTCGCCCTGTACTGGGCCACCATAAGACATAAAATATTCTTGCTAGCATTACAAGAAACATTAACATCATTTTCATTATTTTCACCCGAAATGATTTGAACGGGGGGCTCAGGAAGGTCTACCATACATACTACACTAAAATCAGGCATCAACATATCAGAATCTAATGCAGGACCTTGCCTAAGTGAAATTTCCTAGTCTTTTTTGTTCTTTTGACACTTGTCTTTGCCATGGTTTGACATGCTACAAATCTCACAAATGTGACGATACCTGCACGGGTCTTCCCTGCAACCTTCAGCCCTGTTGAAAGCATAACACGTCCAGTTGGATTGTTTTGATTTGAACGACTTAGGTTTAGACCCACCCGCCTTCTGAGCTTGCACCGTTCTGTCATAAGACAGGTGCCTCAGAATATCCTCACTTTTAACATCGCCAAATGACTCAATACCTTAAAAATTAGCTCTGTTTTTCACCGATGAATTGTAAGCTACCAAGGCTTTCAACATATATATTCTGGTAGAGGACTTTTCCAACAGAACTTCAATATGCTTAACCACCTCGAAAACATCTTCACCCTCCTCTATCAACTGCTTTATCGTCCTGATGTTAACAAGCAGCAATTTCTCGATACTATCCACCTTTTCACCCTTCTTCAAGAAATTTCTCTGATCAAACATACCTCTAGACTTTGTAGCATGCCGACGACCGTTCCATGAGGCATTAGTCCTAATAGAATCCGATGAATCCGTCGAAATACTACGGTATGAAGAAGATCTACTCGAAGATTCAAGATGGCGACGTCCTTTCTTGTCGCCGTGGAGACCCCGGTAGTCAGGCGAGCGCTGCCGGCCACGCCCCCGTTGCCTGGTTACCATGTTGTCTGTGGAATGTTTATCAACACCACCACGTGTACGACCCGTCTCAGTCTCGCCTGTCACTGCCGAAGTACATGTCCGTTTAACCGCCTGGTTCTCCAATAAGGACCGGATGTTTTCGAGTTGCTGCTCCATACAAGTAGTACGTTCCTCCAGCTCCCCGATATACGTCTGGTCAACAGGCAAATCCAATGAACCCCCAGTAGCAGTTGGGGAAGATGATCCATGACCACCCCCATTGGAATCTGCACTGCTCGAAATCCTAGAGTTGGCTATATTCCTTGATTTTTTAGGCGACTTCTTGGTCTTGGACCTTTGCATGCCGCTAGTTGTTCCTTTCCTACCCATAATGATAGGTTTAACACCGTATTAATTTGGAAAAACGGATAAAACCGTTAAAATTTCCAGCACCACCCAGCGTGGTGTGTGCCGCTCGAAGGATATCCGCCAACTGACGGTTAATTTGGATCCCGAAGCTTATATAGGCGCTATTGTTTACCATGACGTCATACATATTAAGGGGGGCCCTGGAGGAGAAAATAGTTCCAACCGCTGTACATATTAATTATATATATATACACGGGTGTATATAGTCCCATATATATATATATATATATATATATATATATATATATATATGTGTAGGACTTGTATGTAGATAGGTCAATAAATCTTGTTGTCATCCCATCATGATCTACAATGTCTGGATCTTTCTAGGAAGAGGAAAACATTCAACAATGTCTGCAACCAAAACAATTGTCTTTTTATGGAAATGTGGCTGACAAAAATAAGACTACTTCTCTTGGAATGTTTTATCTAACTTTGATAAAGTCACTCTGTTAGGTTTTAAAAATCTGTATATATGTCGGGTAAGGCAGATGGGGAGCCTTAGACTATGTTCAAAAGAAGACTAGTCTTGACTGTTAGTAAAATGGGTATGGGACTGTTTGAGTAAGCTTGCATTCCATTTGTTTGTACAGAGCAGTCAGACCTACACATTGTGTCAGGGTTTAAGAGTAGCAGCTGTACACATAGAGGGTGTGCAGCAGTAGTGGTAGTCGTTAGGAGGCAGCAGTACCTGATTGCAGCTTGTTGTCAACCTGATTGTCAGATTTAGGTAAGCTCTTTATGGCAGCAGGCTACCTAGAATGAGACTTTCAAATATCAAGATTAGCATTGATTCCACTGAAGCCGATAATTAGTCGGGCCGACAGAGGCCCGATCAGGGTCAAAAAGTGTCGTCGGGTTGTAGTCGGTCCGACAAAATTGTCTGGCCGATCACTGGCCGACAGCCGAGAATACCACTGTCTGGTTACTCAGACCTGGCCGATTTCAGTTCTTCCACCAAGCTCTCACTCTGTCGGATACTGTGTCCGACAGTCGTCCCCGATGTCTCAGCGAGCAGTTCCACCGGTCACGTGATCACCGATGACCTAGTTTCTCACAATGGAGGCCGAGGAGGTGGTTCTGCTCGTGCAGGCGACAGTAGGTATTTTGGCTCTAGAACAGGAGGAAATAGAGATAATCGAGGGGACAAGAAGGAGGCACAGGTATCATGCCGCCCCATACCTGAAAGACAGGACGGACAAGACGCAGAGGAACACTTTCACCAAGCTCCACCGAGACCTGATATCTGTAAGCATTAACATGGGGGGTGGGGGGGGGGTACCTGATGCGTTTATGTAGGTCAGCTGGCAAATGTAGCTCATGTATAATGTATCTTGTCCAATTTCCCCTCCCCCCCCTCCTATATGCATAACTTCACCGAAATTGTTCTTTGCTTCAGATGGGAGAGGATGCTGAGTTCAAACACACGCTGAGAATGGGGCCTGACTTATACCATGAACTGCTGCAAAAAGTGACCCCCATTATATATCGTCGAGACACCAACTTTCGCCCGGCTATAAAACCAGATGAGAGGTTGGACATAACACTACGATACCTTGCTCTAGGTAAATTATGAATGTCATTTTTCAAGGTGCTACAACTTAACAATGAAATTTCCCAATGGTTCTTCTTAAAAGAGAGAATAATTTTTTTTTTTCAGTCTATATATATTTGTATTTCTTTTTAACAGGGGACAGCAGCCAGACTCTCCACCATGGTCATCTAGTTGGGTCGTCCACGATTTTTCCCATCATCCGAGACACCTGTGTAGCACTGACCGCCGTCTTGAGAGACGATTATTTAAAGGTAAAATTTTTTTTTATTGTTCAATAACTTTTTTATATATATATGAGGCATGATTTTCTTAGGCCGATTTCTCCAGAAAAAAACTTTAATAAAAACTGAGGTCATTTTCTTCACACACGTAGGAATTAATATACAATTTCAATACATGTTCATCCCCGATGAGTTGTACATGACACTTTTTTTTTTTAATTTATTGTTCTGTAGTTACCTAGCACCACAGAGGAGTGGTTGGCCGTTGCAGATCAGTATGCTAACGACTGGCAGCTTCCACACTGCATCGGGGCAGTGGACGGGAAACACATCAAGATCAGGAGGCCAAAGAAAAGTGGAGCCACTTTCTTCAATTACAAGAAATTCTACAGTGTTGTTCTGATGGCGGTGGTAGATGCCCGATACAGATTTCTGTACGTGGATGTAGGATCGGAGGGAAAGGCAGGGGACTCCCGTATATGGAAAGAAGGACCTATGTACAGGGACATGGCAGATCCTGACAACCCACTGCAGATTCCTCCTGCTTCAGGTATCAAAGGTATGAGAGACCTTCTGCCCTACTACATTGTCGGAGACGATGCCTTCGGCCTGGCCTCAAATCTCATGAAGCCCTTTGCAGTCAAGGATCAGGGGGCTAAGGAAGTGGCATACAACTACTGGATGTCTAGGGGGAGGAGGTGTGTGGAGAACTCGTTCGGGATATGGGTGACCCGATTTAGGCTGTTCCTCCGACAGCAGGACATGGAGCCCAAGGGGGTGAAGAAATTAGTCATGGCATCCCTAGCTCTTCACAACTTCCTCAGGACAAGGTCACCGTCGGACTACATACCCCATGGGGCTGTGGACTATGAAGACAAGGACCATGAGCTTCACCCTGGAGAGTGGAGGGAGGACGGGGAGCTGGAAGGCCTGGACAGAGCTGGAGCTGCAAGGAATATGCCACAAGATGCCAAAAGCATGAGGCAGAATCTGTGCCAGTGGTTTTCATCACGACATGGTCGGGTCCCGTGGCAGGACAAATACCTCAGAAGCCGTGGTTATGGGTACCTCTTCGACCGTGAGGCAGCAGGTGTTCCTGCCCAAGACATTATCCCCGACGAAGACAGTGAGTGAGGTACCCGACGTCTTGGACGACAGGTGGACATGGTTTTAATAATTAACATGTTTTCCATGTCTAGGATTGCTTGTCTCTATATATAATCTACTCAGAAGTAGAAAGCAGAGATGTCAGTTCAAATTTTTTTTTATTCAAGACTTCACACAACAAGAACTTATATTTTCTTGGTATCTATATATGATTACGACATGTCAGATAACTTATAAATGTATATATTGTATCTGATAAGGCACGATTTTACCTGAGAAGTGATGCATCGGATGAGGCAAGTTTTTTACCTTGAGTATACATACCTAAATCTATATGAAAGTAAATATAAAAACACCTGATATGTGTTATGTCAGCATGTAGATATATCCTGGAGTACTTGACAGTATTGAGATTTTTACAGGTCCATGTTGATATATGAAATCATGAGATCTTTACATGTCCATGTTGATATATGAAATCATGTTACGACAATTGTGTCTGCTGCTATGGCAACATGACAGATGCACGATGTCTTGCAAATAAAATATCTTAACTTTCTTGTTTAAAAAAAATAAATTTATTTATTCTTTAATCCAACCAGAAAGTTTTTATCATATGAAGACTAGAAAACACAAATAAATAATTATCGGCCGCGTCTCCGACAGTTTTATGATCAGAACAAGCATGAAATCTCTCTAGTACTAGGTGACTACTTTCCATCCCATTCCCCGTTTACAGCCTGCACGGCTGTCAGATAAACATGGACCTTAAATTTGTCCTTCACCTTTTGGGTCATATGTGCCATCTCCACCTCTAACATCTTGCACCACTGTGAGTCAGGAGAAACCTCCTTCTCAGGGGGGGGGAGGTCGGGCCTGAGCCTGGTTTCTGTTGCCCACTAAGGTCACAAGATCGTTCAACGAATCCCCGTATGACTCATAAAACTTTTCTCTAGACTGGAGTATCTCTGAGACTGTCTTCTGTTTCTTTTCTCCAGCTTTAAGGTGTTGTGGCTCTTCTCCAGGTACTCTGCCTTGGCAGCTTCAGTAACCACATTTTTCTTTGGAATATTGTAATTAATAGTCTTCCGTTTTTCACCACTGGTAGAAGGAACAGCACCTTTCTTAGAAGTTTTACCAGACCCCTTGCCCTTATCAAGAGCTGCATCTGATTTTGCAGACCCACCTGCAGAAGTGTTCTTTCTGTTGGGAGAAAATCTTGTCCTAGTGGCGATGGAATCGTCTACGGTCTCATCTCAAGACTCTGCTTCAGGATTGTAGTCCACGTCCTTGACAGTGTCGTCTTCCTCGTCGTCGTTCACCTCAATCACCATCTCATCGGCCTCCTCGGATGGTTCCTCCAGGTGTTTGGGCCGTACGACCTCCTGCAGTGAAATAAATGGTTGAGTATTAAATAAAACAGAAAGAAATTTTCAGCCAGGTGTGTTGTTAAATATCAGGTAAAATTAGGAGCAGAATCGGTCAACTTAAAATTATAGTTATTACATACAAATTGGGATGGAATCTGGGTCAACTTTTTAGACAGACAGAAATATTTAATGATTACCTTTTTCTGTGGATAATTGGTGTCACTCTCCAATTTCTTACACCATGGATCTAAGAACCCACACAGCCGTTTTATGAGGGCTTTCATGTAGGGGAGCTTCCCTTCTTCAGCAGATGACCCCGATTTAATTTTTCCAGACACGATTTTCTGGTAGTCCGATCTCAAAGACGTCATATGCATGTTTATGAAGTAAGCTGAAAGAAAAGGTTTTTTTTAAGATCAGTAACAAAAGATAAAAAGACTGTATAAAAAAAAAACATTCATATAAGAGTCTGTTACTAAAACATTAAACGATAGAATAAATATTTTAACTACTATATTATACTCAGGTAGCAAAGAGAACAGAAGAAAATAATGAAATTATTTTTACCTGGAATGTTGAGTTCATCCGAGATCTTAGCTAGAGCTGTCCACTTTGCAGTGGGGTCCTTATACAAGGAGTGACTCTTGTCATAAAGGTGGGTGCACTGCTGCCACAGCTCACACAATTGCTCCAGAACTTCTGGATCCTTGAAGAACTGCCTCCCGCTGCCAGCTCCTCCGGAAGGTTTCTTCTTAAGTTCTCCTATAGTTTTTTTTTTGGGTGACTACAGCCTGACTGTCGGGGATGTCTGCTTCTTCACCCTCCTCACCATCGTCTCCCTGACCTTGACCTTCATCTTCACTGTCGTCTTGGACCTGCTCGCTCCTACCAGAAAGAGTGTATGGAGGGGATTTAATACAGGCCTTCTTTGCAGGAGGTCCTGATGAACAGGAACTGTCTTGGGTTTTTTCTTGTACCTTTTTCTGCTTCTTTGGAGGAGGTGGCGTCGGAGAACGAGGAGAAGGTGGAGGGCTGACGGACCCCTCCCCCTTTTCCATGTCGGGCAGCAGGTTACGCTTGGTACCCTTCTTGTTAAGGAGACGAGGCAGAGGACCTGAAGTACGGGCACAGGTGGACTCCTCCAACTTGTCACGAGACACAGGAGTGGAAGATAAAGGTTCCTGTACACTTAGGTCTAGTGCAGTGTCCTCTGTAATGTCAATTTCATCTGAATTATTGTCCACGACAGGCAGGTTTTTGGTAGTAGTATGTGTACCGGCATGTGTGCCGTGCGAGCTTCTCCCAACTCATCTTGTGTCAACTCGGGCAATCGGGCCTTACCTCTTGCAGTGAAACGTTTCGCAGGAGCCTTGGTTTCTTCCTGCGTCTCTATGACTATGTCTGAACTGTCTTTTTTACTTCTAGGGGGTTTGAAACCCTTGTTTCCTCCCCTTCCCCGATGCCTCGAATCTGCTCTACCCGACATCTTGTTTGTTTACGGCCAAAGCGAAGGTCACATGACTTGCACGTGACAAGCAGCCCGACAGCGGTACCCCAAGTGAGAGAAAAGTGAACTATTTCTGTCGGCCTGACAGTGAAGTAACCTGACAGGTACCCGATTTTTTCTAATCAGTTAGAAAAAATCGGGTACTGTCGGGCACTGTCGGGGACCGTCGGAGATGCATCTCCGATGGTTCCCGATGAAAAAAAAATAGGTCTTCCACCAAAGACGATTTAAGCCCGATTCTTGCCCGACAGAAGCCCGACAGTGCCCGATAGCTGGCCGATAGTTCCCGATGCTGCCCGATGCGTCCCCGATGCAACCCGATGACAAAATCGGACAACTATCGGCTTCAGTGGAATCCATGCTGTTGTGTTTTGGAGCAACATGGTCAGATATTCTCAGGTAGGAAGGTCTACAGTAATATTCACGCCATTTGCAGCCCTTCACACTATTTGCAACAGTCCAAAGCACCTTCATTTCAATGTGAGCTTTACTTTAGATTAAAATCTTTTCTAAAGGTTTGGAATTGACATTACCCCCAAACACCGATCATATGGATATCCTGAGGAACTGTTGAGGTTCAAATAGGAACAACACTGGGAGACATGGTAAACTCAGAAATATTAATTTGACATTATCACCAGAGTCAAAGACAGTCTTTCTTCATAATTTGAACATACATCACACATGGCATGTCCTACTGACTGGGAAACATGAGGGTCAATTGGCAGTGAAGGGGTATGTAAGCGGGTCCACTACATTTACTCAAACATGAGTGGTTTCAGTCTATATTGTGTCAATACTGAGAAAACACACAGTGATAACACCCAGGTATGTTAATTTTCTCACTGCAGTTAGGACTGGTCAACACTACATCACACAAGATCTAATGCTGAAGAAAGAAAACATAACCAGACGAAACCAAACAAATGGCCCACTCCTCTTTCATGATCATCGAAATCTCCTTGATGCCCATCTGGAAGGTATCACCTGCATAGTATCCTGTTTATCCTAACTCAGAATAATATTGCCAGAGTGGTTCTGTCAAAGTGGTTTTCATGGAATCCTTATTACAGTGCGGTCACATCAAAAGGGTAGCAGTGGGATTATAAATGAGCACAGACTGTAAGGCCTTTTGTGTCCTACCCTGAGTTTACCCAGCTGGACAATGTCCTTAGATACAGTTCTGTGATCAGGAGGCTACCTCCTACACTGAAAACATGGAAGATCCGAAACTAGTCAGCGGTGATCACTTTAGGTCCTCAAGTTGACAATACCTAAAACTACAACTTTAGGTAGTCAAAATAACGACTTTAGTCGTCAGGATGACAATATTGACAGTACAGAGTCGTCATATTGATGACTAAGGTCGTCAGGATGACGACCTAAAGTCGCCATTTTGACTACCTAAAGTTGTAGTTTTAGGTATCTTCAACTTGAGGACCTAAAGTGGTCACCGCTGACTAGTTTCGGATCTTCCATGTTTTCAGTGTAACCTGCAGTTTTCCTTCAGCCTAAGCATATTTATTCCCTTTGTTCTTTACCACTTAGAATCTGTTGCATGGCCTGCTCTTTCTGTAACGAACTCTTAGTATAAAACTGATCCTCCATGTTGGGGGCAATTGAAGACAATATCTGAGGAAGGGCGTGGCAGAGTAAACCTTTGTTGATATTCCACTCTCTTCACACAAAGGTTATTGGGCTATCTATGAGCTGGGTTTGAAATGAAGTGCAACACGTTTAGGACTACCAGGAGCTTAATATAACTTATAAAGTGACCATTATCCATGCTCTTCGAAGGAAATAGAGCACAAGGGGTGACAGCTATCTCATTCCATGATTAGGCTTATCATAGGCCATTCATAAAAAAAAATGAAGTTCAATGCTTTTAATTAACTGTATATTATTTGTATCATTCTATTCCTTATCTCACCTACCTGTTGCTCTTATAATCCCATGAAACAAAACTTGTTGAAATTTGTTTAGAACTGTACTCACCTAAAACGAAAAAGAAACACGTATTACAATTTAATGCGAGGTGCTCATATATTGAAAGATTTTATACAACAGAATCATTCACATACATGGAAATAATCGTCTTTGATTTGGGGCTGTGTACAAATGACGTCATGCAGGAGGGGGGAGGGGGGTCCCACTTGCCATGACCAAGCATGACAAGGGGGGGAGGGGGGTCATGGGCTGCATGACATCATGTCATCAAGAAATCACAATATGCTTTGGTTTTGGCAAGAACAAAAACTTTTGTAAAAAGATTTTTAAAGGTAGGGAAGTTTAATGCATTCATCTGACATAAATCTATTACCTATAGGCCCTACATGCATGCATTCCTCAGACATCTCACTCAATGAGTATCACTGCCATCAATGTCAGTGTAAAATCAAGGTGATGTCCAGGCCACTATAAGGGGGCACTACTACTCTATCCTACCTATACCAATTTAACCCTTTTTGAAAAGGGCCACTGCTGCCCTCAGGATCTAAATGATGCATCTAAAATACCCCTGAACTGCTCCAGTTGCCTTAGGGCAGCATCCATAGTCATCCACAGGCTTCTTTTTGAAAAGGTGTGATATCCCCCCCCTCCTTCTTGAGGTGTCAAGGGAGATGTAAAGGGGACCTCCCCCCAAGCTTAATCTCCACATCTTTGTCTGAATGGAACTCTATAGGACTCAACTTATTTGCAGATTCTAGAGTAAAATGCTGAGGTGACTTGATTGCTTTGTAAGATCACAAATTGGAACCATGATTGCAATCGATGGTCTCCTGAGAATTTGTGATGCTTTCTGAGTTTTTTTTCTATTAGGCCACACACTAAGTTCAGAGTGTTCTCCCTGAAACCTATTTCTAGTACACTTGTATATGGTTAAAATTACAGATTAAATCAATACATTCAATATATCAATACATTCAAGCTCTTGAACTATATGATCCTTAATAATAACTGTTCTTGATTTTCTCTTCGCTGTAAAGAAGGCAGACTATTAACTGTATTGGACTATAGACAGTTTTTAAGCCCTTTTGTGACAGGAAATACTTGTGTATGATCACTACCATAGTACTCCGTGTATAACTATGTAATGGTTCGAGTTCTTATATAACTTCGTTTTAATTCGAGATATGTCAATATCAAGTAAAACCAGACAAGTTAGCTTGGGTTTGTGCAACCGGCACATAGCGGCCAGAGATCGAAGTGACCTCTGGTCCTACCAGTGGTAACCGCACCAATCGACCCGCCCTCTCGAATAGGGAGCTAACACTATATATAACGCTCCATTAGCCCCTACAACTACAAGGCACGGAAATGGTACATCCTGCATATAGCTCACATAGCCATTATCAGCTGGGGGCTGCCATTAGACCCCGACTCCACTATGACTAACACCTTCAGCCCCCGACTCCGCAGTTTATGCCAGGGATGCCTCCCATTGGTCAATAATACAATAGCCATGTGCGGTATAGGGACCCATACATTATATAAGCTGACAGTGTTTGGCATGTTTCTCTGTTCATTTGTTGATCAGTGCTAGTTCTTTTTTCACTTTGCATGCATGTTATCCTTTATTGGCAATTCACACCCACTATATGTCCCTTTGAACCATTTTAATTTGTTTATGGGTCAGGTCGTCAGAAAGTGTAAGATTTTGCCCTTGAAGGCCCTTAAAAATTAATTTTCTAACTACTTTATATAACCCTAACATATTTGTGAAGGGACATCCCCTCAGCTCAGAAAACCAAAAAATACCGACTTAGGACATCCGGTTCCATTTTTATTGCTTGTTTTGTGTCATGTAACGTCCGGTACCGAAATGATGAAATATGGAGGTGATTAAAGTTGCTGTCAGTAATATAGAATGTCCCATTATGCATAGCAAACCCATGCAATAGCAAGGCCAATATGTCTATTATTGACTTCAATTACGAAATGGAACAAAGTTTCAGTTATGCATGCACAGTAGACTGCCTCTTACATGATGATAAAAGTACCGGACGTTACGTAACGTCCGGTACTTTTATCAGAAATATTTCACATAAGCTGCTCTCACATGGAGACAAATGCTGATAGACACACAATTTTTTCACCAAAGTAGGGGATAATAGGTCCCTTTATATAGGTAATAACAAAAATGTTGCGGCTTTAATTTTTCCATTTAATATAACTGATTTAGAATTAGGTACCGGACGTTACAAATTACAGATTTCCATTTTCAAAGACACATGATGAAAAATTCTCATTCAGTAACATGTCCAAACCTCATGGAAATGACACCTATAATCATATACAATATAAAAAATAACTTTGGGATACTCCAGATGTTCTTTATTCAATACAGGACACTTGTAAAAAATACAAAAAGTAAAAAAAGAACAAATTTGGCCATTTTTTTCACTTCGGCAGGCTACAAGTCTGAGAGTTTTTGATGCATGACCACAAATTAACATTTTTCTGAAAGCCCTAAGTGTCTTCTATCAAATGAGTCTATGTGAGACAAGATTGGTTCATAACTTCTTTCTTCAGAGCCATAAGAGTCCAAAATGACCCCAAAAACACAAAATCTACTGCTTTCTGGCGACCTGACCCTTATAGCCTATAGGCCTTCACTATTCATGCACTTTGGGGGGGGGGTATCTCTCTGCATGACGTCATGCTGAGGGGGGTCAAGTGTTGTATGACGAAACATGACAAGGGGGGGAGGGGGGTCAAAAATGGTCCAAAAATGCATGACGTCATTTGTACACAGCCCCTTTGGAAACACTGGGGTATTATGCTATATCGATATCATGGTTATAGAACACTTAACACTCTTCATCGTGGGACTAACCTCCATAAAACCACCTGGTGTTGTAACATGAAGTGTCATGAGTGTAAGTGAGACAAATCCCTACCAAACATCTGCTGCAGATGACTATCAAAGTCCTGCCAGAGAGAGATAATAAATAGACTTAACTGTCTATAAACATGCAACTATCTCATCAGACAAAGCCATTGGTTTAAGTCCCCAGTTTGCCAGGACAATATCTCCATATATGTTTTTCCTTTTCTCTCCTTCCGTCCTTCATGCAAAACTGCAAAAAATTCAGGTCACACGATCCTATGCAGTAGTCTGTCATTTTTACGCCCCATTGAAATCGAATGAGGCATTGGTAGAGGCTCATGTACAGAAATTGAATTCAACTATCAGTATGCTTTTATATACTTTCTATATACCAGGAAACAAACATTTTCATCGCCACATACATCCCATCTTTTCTACATACCATTAGTTACCCTACAAACGTCCTGTACTGCTTAGCCCCTGACTCAACAGCATCGAGGCAAATAATGAGAATTCAACGCAGCCTTTGGGCTTTCTGCCATAAGACTCCCACTGTACTTTACACAGTCAGCCCAAGCAGGTTTATGAAACATGGAACCTTTCCTACCCTACATAGACTGCATAAAACCTTTTATCACATCTACAGTTTTTATTCATGTGTAATCCTTAATGTATATTCAGTCCTGTTGGAGTAGGTTTATTTCAACATAATTTAAATGTCTGGTTGCTCAGAGCCCATGTTCCTTTTGCCTGCCACTGGTCATTTTCGCAATAGAAAATGAAACATATATTCTTTATGAAAATGAGGCTTCCAAAGTAATTTTAGCTGCCTCCTGTAGGGCTTTGGCTTCACCCCGCAGTGTCCCCCCAGGCACTGGCTCCCAGACCTATTAGAAGTCCACAACCACATATACCTTCTCAATAGTTTTCTATGCCTAGATAAGGGGATACCAAGGGTGCCTTTAGTAACATATTAAGTAGAAAATAATTATGTTGAAACATTCATGTATAGGTTGTGAAATACATCTAGGGACTGAAAGCATTAAAATTGCCTATAAAAGGTGAATAATGAGGAATTATATTTGGATCCACTTAGTTAAGAGGGCTTTTTTCTGTACCCTATATATAGTGAGCTGGCATCTGCATCCTCTTCTGAGCTATTCTTCCTACTTGCTAGCTCACAATATGTGTATCATGTTCTCATTATTCCCTAATAGGCAGGGGAGGGAGATGTGGCAGTGTTCTTATGTGACCAGCCTACCCAGAGGCTGTCAGGTCCTTGTATGACCATGAACCACCTTGCTGCATTACCTCTATATCCAAGGGGGCTATAACACCAGATCCATCCTCAGGGAGAAATCAATGCTAAGAACAAAAAAAAATCTGAAGAGGTATTTTATGCCGGTCATACAAATAACACCACAGCAGATCCGTAGCCTTTTCCCCCTCCCTATACCAAGCATATGAGGTATTCAATGATCACCCAATTTTAAAGGTCTGGATGAGCCAGTTGGAGTGATAAGAGAGAGCAGGAGACAAAGTAAGGTAGGGGAAAGTGCGAAATCTGTAGGCTAAATCATACTGGCACTCTACTTCTGAAATCAAAATTCATATTGATCCTCTCTTGTGCTCTTAACGCACTGTCTTCGAAATTCTAGCCTGTACTAACAATGTATTTGCTAGTCCAAAGCATCACCATAATTAGCAGGCGGCAAGTAGCAATGACAGTACACTGGCCTATGTTCTTGCCAAGTGGTGTGATAGTTACCATGCACTACATCCTTGCAGAAGATGTCCAACCAGAATAAACCCACTTGGCAATTAAGTTGTCCACCTTTTATACAGGTCTGACTCTATGAGGCTGGCCAGGTAAAGACATGCTGGACAGGTTGATGTTTAGTGTCGCAACGGCATTGGGTACAAAGAACATGAGTCCATCCGATCTAGTATCAGTAAGCAATAGACTTCTCTCAGTGTCTTGTCCAAAGAGGCATAATGTGTGAAAATGTAGTGATTCTGTAATTACTAGTGGTATATGTACTCACAGTAACACTAGGATGCAAATTGATAATTCTCTGCAAATTGATGAAATTATATGGGGATGTATAGATGATTAGATTATAAGAGAAGGTCCAGAACTGTCTGATACTGTGGAAAGTAGTGGTGTGGAAGGCTTGTGGATGGGGGGTAAAGTAATGTAATATATATACTATATCTTAGTGCCGGTAGCGGGCCATGTAGCAGTTGGCTTTAGCGGCTGTGTACCGGATCAATACCCGAGGTAGTAAATTCTCTGCTCATGGCATTTTTGTTGGTAGTCCCCTCTTCAGTGCATGGCTATCACCAGCACTGCAATGTCAAAAGACATCAAACCCTTTAAACATCCTAAACATTTCCTAAGGATTTAAAAGTGTTTCGGGAAAAAATGCTGCAGCAATAGTGGCATTGGTTGAACAACAAAAATGAAATTTTGAACAAAGACCCTGCAGCATGCAGATTTAAATGGTGTATATGCCCACCGATATAATCAACCTCGCCTCAATAAAACATTAATTTTGCTCTCAAAAGGGAATTGAAACTTGAGGAGATGGACCAAAGTGATGTGAGCAGGCTAGAGTGGACCAAAGAGATGTGAGCAGGCAAACAGAAGGAGACATCCACCTTTTGGTATATGGATGATCCATTTTGCTTACCCACTCACAAATGCTCTGGGTTACACTTAAAGTGGGCATGTAATCAGGACAGTCTTAGCGATCCTGTCTGCTATGTACAGAGTAGACTTGTCTGACCATAAAGCTGCAGTGTGTACAAGACCTTCACTCGACCATTCTAGCCAGATATACCGGTATTTAAAATTGAGAATCCTACCCTCGGACAGGTAATTTTTACAAACTGTGGATAAGGTTCAGGTTTGGTTATTTTTCCTGTGCTTAATGAGGTGCAACAAATCATCTGTTGTACGCCATCTGAGAATAGACTACTAGATTGGTTAACCTCAGGTAGAGACCACCTAGAGGGGCTGAGTCATGGTTTTATTACCCTTTGTGGAATGTCAGGTGGTTATGGGTAGGTTGGGAATGGTGGCACTGATTGAAGCTCATTGCATTGTATCCCTGACTGTGGACTTCAGCCAAGCTCTCTGTCAAATCGGAAAAAAAAACCCTGGAGGGTGGGTCTCTGGTAACAAGAGATGCTGAGGCAGATGGATGAGTTAAAATAGTACAATTATAATGTCCCTCCTAATTTCATTATCGAGGCACCTTGCACAAGTTGAACTATTGTACCTTTTTACCTCATACCTGTTCAGAGCCAAACTTATGATGGATCACTCAGCTGGGCCCTGGCTACAAAAATACACAGACATCAGCGTTTTGTCTGGGAAACTCTATAACCTGAAAGTTGAATATGGTTTATTCTATAAAGGATGTCTGAAATCTGCATATCAATAATACAATTCATAGGCAGCTGTCATAGTTTGTTTTCTGTCCCCCACTGGGTACAGCAGAGCCAATGAGCTGCATTTACAATGGGACACATAATATACTGTATAATACTGCATTGTATAATATATTACTTAGCAGCCAAAGTATCTACACTGCTCTCTTTCAGAAAGCAACACCGCCTCTTTGTGTTTTCAGGTAATATCATAGTGTGTTACTATTCCCAGAAAGCTCATAGATCTTTCCTTTTTCAGAATGAGGAGCTAGCCCTTCCTCTACATCTTTTATCAAAGCTCCTACCACTGGTACCATTTTCATTTCAACACCATTATTCTTTTGATGCAACTATATTCTACTGCCCTCTTTGTAATGTTCTTTGTTGATTGAAATCCTAGCAACACCATTTCCCTTGGGCCTCTCCCCCCTGCTTTGCACTTTAGCACCAACAGAATTTGTGACATAAAAGCTTTTGTGTTGTAAAGGCCTTTGTGACATAATGCCACTTTTGTGGCATATAGGCCCCATATGAGCCTTTAAATTAACACTATTTTGTTGTGTAAAGGCAATTTCTGTGGCGTAAAGGCCCTACAGACCTCTAATCTTGTTTCCTGTTGTCCTTAAGGTGGCTGGCGGTGATAGATTAAAAGTAATCAGATTTTCGTCATATTCTCACCAGGTACCCAAAATTATATGTACTTTGTGTATATGCAATAAAAATGTGGGGGTCCCAGGCATATTTCTGAACTACAGAACTTTCAAGCTTACATAGAATTATAGTAATATGTCACATTAATCCCCAGATTCATATCTAAAAGTAATTAGACCTTTATATAACTTTGTCAGAACGTATATTGTAAGCATATCTTTCCAATAAATGCAATACTTCTAATGTTTTGTATGATTGAAATAAAAAAGATCAGAAAATGCTGAGACAATGGAAGTATCAATGGCTATGATCTGTATTACTATGAATACTACCAGAATCTGTGGTACAGTGGTAACATCTTTGGCTGGCATGCAGGAGGTCCCAGGTTCAAATCCCTGTCATGCCATCCTCTGATGTTTTACTTGCATTGACCTCTACCTATCCTCTAAGATATGAAGAAGTACAGTCTATACCTGCGCAGAAGGCTGTGCCATGGACGTGTCTGTCATCCCCGCTAGCCACCTTAATACATGTCTTTTCTTGACCACTGTATACTCATTGAGCCCTTAATGTAACTCATGTTTCACTCCCTGTGAGTACAATTACTATTTTCCTACAACCCATAAAAAACAATGTGCTTCGGACAAATTATGTCTAGACGAAGAGCGCAGTATCTCCTACTGCCTATGCCTTCTTTCCCCTGATAGTTCTTTACCACCTCAGAGGTATAGTTTTTAGGAGATTGCTTTTAAGCAGATTGATTTTTGAACTTGGCATAACATTCAGCCAAGTGATACAGAACTACTTGCAATGATGCTTTGTTAACATTCTAGTTCAGTACTATCTGTAAATATTTTGTGCAAAAGCCAGCTATCATACCTTTCTCAACATGCATCTGTTCCATTGCGAAAGGGAAAATGGGAAGGTTTGGATAGGATGATGGGAGAGGAATATGCATGCAGCTAAGCCCTCAATACTTTATTGTGCGAATTGTGAGCAACAGCCTAAGAGTTGGATGGTGTAATATTATGACTCATTCAACAACCAAGAGAAACCCAAATTGGCCAAATAATGATGAACATGATTTTTAATTGAAGACAAGAAAGTTTGGTTTGCTTTGGCTGATTTTACCTCCACTTTTTGAAATTAAAAGTTAGCAGAGACACTGTGGTTTCTAGACATTAAGTTCTTTCTTTTCTCAGTTTGGACAAAATATTTAAAAGGTGCTTGTCCAAACACCCAGACATGTATTTATATGCTGCTTGCCGGACATAGCAGTGATTGCATCTATGGATGACCAGATCTATGAGATGAATGGACAAATCTATGAGGAGGGATGAGGGATAAAACTGCAACTGCAGCTTCATTCCCCTACTCTTTTTAAAAAATAGCCAGGTCCCATAGAAGGGCCAGACAAACCACAGCCTTTCAAAACTCATGCATGGTTCACTGAGGGGGAATCCCACGACAAAAGACAAGCACATAGGCAAGAAAGACGCAGTAACTGGGTGTGTATTGGCTCTCAAAGTTTAGTCTCTATTAGATAGAGTACTTCCTCAGTGGTGCAATGGTACTAGGTTTGGCTGGTATAAGAGGGGGTGACAGGTAATTGGTAGGTGAGGGATATCATTAAGTCATGATCACAGACCAGACAGCATGGCTAAAGGCCAAATCCCACTACCTGAAAAATGAGTCTAAATTGTTTGTGATTTTGGATATCAGCAGCCTTGTACTCTTGTCAATATCCTAAATCACAAGGTTTGCCCTACCACCCATACCTTTCCCAAATCCCACTGTTAGCTGATATTGGAGGGCCTCTGTGAAATTTATTACTCTACTGACTTGTTGCTACTTTGATTCAGAGAAGGAGTGTTTGAAAAAAAAACACTGTTGTATATATCACTGAATTCTTATGTTTGCAATAGTCTAGATCTTCAGATTTATAAATAGACTGTGCAATACATTGTAATGAAGCATGCACAAACCACAAGAAGAACATTCTTATGGCTATAGTGTGTGGAACTTGGTTCATGATTTATCCAAAACAGACCTCTTGTGATGCACTAGAAATTCTTGTTTTCCTCTAAATCACAGGGCATTTTGGTATATCACAAAGATTTCTGGCCTCTTGTGGAGAAAATATCAAAAACTTTTGATGTAATCTACCCCTGAAATCACAACACTTTGACAAGGCCTCTTAGCCTTTATAGGCCTTTCATAGATGATATTACCCCTCCAATATCGGCTAAGGACTACTGCATTCCTAAATCACAAGTGTATATGGTCGTTTTTCGCGTTGTAGGATTTGGCCTTAACCCCACACACAATCATTATTACATTTACTTTATTGGAGCTCCCTGAGACCTTTCCACTTTGTCTAGTACACAGTATAGTACAAGATGGTAATGACTAGAAGTAGACTAGATGGTAATTTCCAGACCTGCAGACTCAGTATACATAATCAGGTGAGCATTATTACATTAGCTTCTAGCAGCGGCTTGGTGAGTATAGTAGAGTAAGCAGAGATGCATGAATGTAATTAATAGAGCTGCAACATGCAAATATTATATGGTCAGTTTATGTGTTATGTGTGAGCTGCATGAGTGAATTGACATTTTTCCAAAACCTCTGTCCTCTGGATAAATAATACAAAATCTCTCATTTGATATATCTGACTTTGTATAGAAGTTACATATTACAAGAAACTTTAAGATGCCCAGACACAGAGAGTCTTAGCTCAGGGGAAAAGCTCATACAGTAGTGTGTCATGTGTTAGCCATTACCTGGTGCAGTCTTTACATTTATAATTCTTCATGATTAATACAATACTTTACAGGTGTAAAGCTACCAATAATTACTACACAGATTGATGACATACCATAGTATCCCATGAGGAATGTTCAGTGCTACTTTAGCCCCTTTTAAAGATTATGAATACATTAATTCTGTTCGATATCTTTGAAGTTCTCACTCTATGCTGAATTGTTTAGTGATATCTAAAGCAATACCTATGGTACAGTTGCCTTCATTTAGTGGATACCTCTTGATTGCTACTTTGGATACATTTTTATCCCCACTGTCATATCAAGAATTCCTACCAATAGATGGCCTTTCCGAAAGGGAAATCCTACACATTTGTTTTTCTTTTTTCTCTAATTACACACCCCTGCATTGTTCTCTCATTCTACACCCACAAAGCACATCGTTTCAATTTTATCGATCCTCAGACCCTCTATTAGATAGTAGGCTACTTCCTTTGTAATCTATTTTCCTGAAGTGCTGGGAACTAGGTGATGGTAGCCCTTTACACATGGTAGAAGCCACATCGCCACCCAGTGCCACATGCCCCTTTCGAGCCATTGATGGTGCTGCTAGAGGTCAATACTAGTGACCTTCTTCTCGTCAAGGTCATCTGAGGGTCAGTGTCCTGAGGGGAAGTGATCAATGTTCACTGGAACATGGCAGGCAATGTTGGTAATCGATGTACTTGTCAGCCCTATGCCACACTGCTCTGCCCTTCCAGCAAAATAACTACCACCTAATAACACAGTCTTCTTCTAATGAAATGCTGACCATTCCTTTGCAATCCTTTTGACTCTGTATTCCATTTTTCAATGCCACTCTTACTGCATCTATCAAAACCCTTTACCATGGTTCTCTGCTATCTGTCAGTCTCTGTCAAATTCTATAGATCTATATGTTCATCTCATCCCATTATGTGCCCATGCGTTCCCCAACTTCAACACAGAAAGACTATGTTTTTTTCTGAAACCTTATTTCCCCAATCCTGTTCTATCTGGGAGATGTGACATATGCCATATATTTCAGGAGGAATTGCATCTGGAAGCCTTAACTTGATCCAGATAGAGAACTTTGAGTAATGGAAAACTGTCAACTACCAGACTACGCTCTTATGTATTTCATTTTATTCAAAATAAATTGTCCCTTTGAATCTGAAAGAAGGATGTATAAAGGTACTTTACAAAGGTGAGGTTTCTATAGAGCCCTTGGTTTATAAACCTATGTCCATGTTAATAAGACATAAATTCCTTCACCAAGAGGTACCAAAGTATCTTAGAGAGGTATCAAAATATTCTCTTTAAACTAATATTTTTTCTTGCAATTGGAAAGTAAAGTTTGTCTTACTTTTCAGAAAACATTCACTTCATCTGAGAGACTTTTGTCTTACCTATGTATACAATTCACACTGTGCCCTGGTATTCAGTAATGAGAAAAGGACTTGTTTTCATTTGACTGATCCACCAAAAGGCTGTCAAGTCTTCATCCCAACATTTATCACCTTCTTCCAATTACCCCTGTATCTAACATAGACACTGGTGCAGTGCTTTGCTGAAGTCACCAATATCATTCTTTTTAGTGGTTTCATGCCATGCAAAACACATATTATGTATAACACTTTAGCCCGAAACTTATTCACAACCACCACACCAAAGTCACAACTGATGGATCGCTCTGCTAGACTCAAAGAAGGAATACAAACTACATATGTGACACGATCTGCGAAAAGGGGTCTTAGTGCAGGGGCCCCTAAGACCCCTTCTTGCAGTCCATGCCGCATATTAAGTAAATTGTCTTTGTAGGTTATGTACATACTCTGGAGGATGGATTAGGCATATATTCAATAGGTCTGCATCTCACATCAACAACGAAACAGGAAAATGTCTGCCCTGATAGAACCATTAACATCCTGCATGAGAGGTGCATGCGAACACTGGGCCACTGCTACTGTTTAACATTAAATTCCATGCTGAGCAGCTGTTGTTGACCACCTACAGTCCCACTACTCTTCTCTTCCACAGACCACTATAGCTTGACAATCCTTGCGTGTGATGTCAATGTCTATCATATTTCCATGAATCCCATGCACATCCCTCTTTGTTCAGGGCTAGCCCTTCCTTCTCCTCACACTCACCTACATCTTTGACATAGACCATTTCATTCTATTCTATTCAGGTATGAGATACAAGCTACCCCTCTCGTCAAAGGCATTGCAACATAAATTTTTGGTTTCTGTAGTCCAGTCTTACTTACATAGAAAAGGTTTTGTTTTGCAGACAAACTAGTTGACAGAGAGGGTATCAATGTTTGGTGAGTATTTATAAAATATTACAAATTAGCAGATGCAAGGGAATAATATCCATCAGTTTGTTTGCATGCAGTGGAATGTTTCAAGCTTGTTTATAAGGTGGACTAAATTATATTTTTTTGACCTGTTACTGGAAACAGTCATAAACTTCATCTCACTATAGGTCTGATTTGTAGACATTATGCAACTCCTTTCTTTCGAGTAGGCCTACTCTTGATTGACCCCTATTAGAAACAAACAGAATAGCAAGCTTAACCCAGACAAGGCAAATGTGGCAATTTTGGTTGCAGAGTGCTGAAAGGTGATAAGTATAGGCAATATATGACCAGAAAAGCCCTGTACAAAATTTTGGAGCCATACCTATGTCGCATCCGGAGATATCAGGACGGTAGGCCAATCTACTACTGTCCTATGAAATATTGATTTTCGGGTTGCCATGGAAATGGCAATTCCTGTGAGTGCTGAAAACTGAGAACTAGGCTTACATATGACCATTTATGCTATACAAGAAATCTTAGGGCTTTACTTATTACGGATCCCAAGATAAATACCGTACTACCTATAGGACAGTAGGCCAATACCCGGTCTGCCACCTCTGTGAAGGTCACAATCTCTAAATTTGGCAATTTTATAAGTAGAAGGTGTTTTGGAATATGCGTGTCATGTTATAGAAGTGGCTAAGAAAACTTATAAGCACCATATTTGGAAGCCAAAAACTGTAAGCTAAAACTATGTACTTCTGTATAGATCTATCAATTTTGCTTCTGGATATAGACCCCTTCTTTATCAGACAATTAGGTGTCCTATATGTAGGACGGTACCCCTATCTGTGTTATGATTTGCCTACTTGTAAAATGTACAGAAACATGCAGACTCCGTGCTAAAAGTTAACTTTAAAATTCAGATCACTAGCTTTTCAGTGATATATCGCAAGAGAATATACTCCCGTTAGTTTTAGAGAAATGGCTTGTTAAACGTAGGTAGGTGTGACCATTTCCTGAATGGAAATAAGCTCTATGCCTAATGGATTTTCTATTTAGAATTAAAATCATGTTTCCATGCCAACAGACATCAACAAAAATACCTATTTAGGCCAAAAAACGTTTTTTTAACATGCCTAATTTGGAACCTTTCCACCCAAAATAGAACGTTTTATCTAAAATTATTGAACTCTCCATAAAAAAGTACCCTATAATAGTTTTAGGCATATTTTTCCTATTCTAGCCCATAGTGGTGCCTCCTGGTGGCTAAAACAGGTACTAAATCACACAGGAACCCCCATTTCTGCTTGCTAGCTTACTAAGCTGCCAACATACCCATTCAAAAGTGGTTTTCAACTTGATACTGTCAAACTGTCCATCTGTCAACTCATGATAAAGACCTTTGACAGGTATCTTTTACCAGTGGGACTGCTGCATTCCATGTAGCATTTGTGGATGGTGTGTGAGATAAGGGATTGGGGGTCAGGTTCTTAAGAAGTGTGCAATTTCAAATTTTGTAAGAATGGTCAGTTTCTCAGAAAATGCCACATTTTGGAAGCTGATGATGCTAATCAATGTACTTGTCAGTACTTTCTTACAATGTGCACGACAGTCATTGCTCTGTCCAAGAAGTTGGCAAAAATCCAAGCAGTACATAGCTTGTTGTAGTTTATATCAATCATTCAATCATATGATCTCTTCTCATACATTAGAGTAGTACAGTCTGCCTAAAGACAACACCTCTTTTATTTGGTCTTATTATAAAGGAGGCAGTGGAGGGACATAGGGTGACAGTCCCCTTGCCATTTTTCGAAATTTTGAGTTTGAAAAGTTAAAATGTGTGTTTTTCTGACCTGACCATATTTTGAAATTTGGAGTTTGATACGCTTTGAGGTGTGTTTTTCTGCTAACCTGACCACTTTTTTGATATTTTGATATGTCAAAATGTGTGTTTTTCTGCTAACCTGATAATAATTTTTTGAAAATTTTGAATGTGATACTTCATAGAGTGTGTTTCTCTGCCAATCTTACCCTTTTTTAAGTCACAATATGTGTTTTTCTGCTAACCTGACCCTACTTCGAAATTTTGAGTTTGAAAAGTCAAAATGTGTTTTTTTTTGCTAGCCTGACTATTTTTATAAATGTTGAGTTTGATTTGTCATAATGTGTGTTCATCTGCTGAAATTATTGAGTCTGCTAAGGAATCCTTTAGGTCACATCTTTTCAAATGCCTGTCTAATCTTCCTGCTGATCCTCATAGAATTTCCTGCATTTACAGACAGATGCACCTGCACCCAGCCTTTTTATAGCTCGTGTGTTTAGATTGTGCAAGATAGCCATCTGACACCAGTGGAATGACCTTAGTGGGCCATGGGGCTCACTACTACATTAACATATCTCAGATATTGTCAAGGAAATGTTTATAACTTTTTGAAAAATATTTTTTTTTACATAAAAGGAGTGCTTCAGCCTATTGGCCATCATGACTCTGCAATGAAGTTCTGGGGAGAATGCCTGCCAGTCACAGTCCCAGAGCATCCTGCTGATGCTCTGGGACAGTATCAACCCCTAAGAGTTGGCATGAGTGTATTTGAAAAAAAGAAGTGGAAAGTTTTGTGTATCCCCCTCTAACATTGGGGTGGGGAGACACCCAACTAGTCCCAGGTTGTAAAATGCAGTCCCTGAAGCAGGGAGTGATATCAATAAAACAGATGATGTGAACAATTCAATGACTTAGTAACAACTAACTTTATTTCTCCACTCAGGAGTCCCTCCTTCCCATCCATCATGTACATACACGTTAACATTCATGTAGGCCTACACACCCTACGTAATCTCCTTTTGTTTGCACTAGTCACACACAGGCTCCATTGCTACCTACACACACACACACACACACACACACACACACACACACACACACACACACACACACACACACACACACACACACACAAATACCTGTTTAGTCAACCCTCCCCCCTCTCAGTGGGGATTCAAGGGCCAGCTGTGACATGCACAGGTACACATACTTATACATACAAACAATACACAATTAGCTCACCACATGATTCTTCATGACTTCTTATGCTATGTTGCCCCACTCCTTCCTCAATCATAACATGGCATAACCTCCATATTTCTATATTAATATGCATAAAATCTATCAATACTATATGGTCATACAATCCCTGCATCACGAATATTACATTCTTCAAGGTGTTTATGTGTTCTCCTGGTCACCAAACACACAGCACCACAGGATGTGTGATGTAATGTAGGACAGTCCTGGTTCAGGATGGTCTGAGAGAGTTATTTGCGGGACTGCGAGGCCATCATAATGTTTAATGTTAACAGGGTTGATTCAAGCTTGTCTTATAGAACATGTTTGTCTTTTGAGTATGATTAGATTCTTGGTATTATCTCTTGTTTATGCTGAATTTGCTGAAGTTGTTTTGTTTCAGATATTCCCTAGGTTTTGGAGTAGCACCAATTATCCCTTCTAGTCTGTACCAAAGCCTCATGTGCCATCTACAGTCATGTCACTCCATATGCTATTAGATATACCAGCACTGTGATGCATAGTATGCTGCCTGTTCATGAAGCCTTCTCTGATATCATCAGGCATTTCATACATGAACCTTGAATATTGCATCCCTTACATAATGGATGTTACCAGCAGCAAAAGGCATTGTAATAATCCCATCTCATTAGACAAGGCATAACACAAAATTAATTCAAAATGACTGCCACATACAAAATTCTAACTAGCATAAATTCCAATGTCCTGAGAAATGCACTTTCAGATCTTTAAGTTGATTTGAAGTAGAGATACCCTTTTTGATATCTTTATAGTATTACACTCATTCAGGGCTGGGTTTCCTCCCAGATGAAAGGTATTTCTTCCTGGACAGTTGAAAAAAACCTGGAAGAAACCTATTTTGTACGGTTTCTTCCAGGTTTCCTCTGGAGGAAATGGAAGAAACTGGAAGAATCTCAGAACACTCTTGGAAAAAAATATGTAAGCCATGACTTTTGCTAAATTCACCTGCTGTGGTAAAGAGACAGACTGATGAGGATCTACGAAAGCAAGACTTGACAAGAATACTATTTTTCTTGCAACTGTAACTCAATTGCCTTCAAAATTTGGATGAACAACCCCCTCAAAATACCACTCCCATAGTGTTGGCTCTAGCTTAGATAAGTGTATCAAATGTGCTGCAGGTTCAGTAGATGACATGACAATGTACCCCTGTTGAACCGATTCTTACCCTCGGAGCATATCAAGCCAAAGCACTAATTCTAACATTCTATATATCAAGTGATGATTTGGTATGCAATGGCTTCTACTTTGTTCAGTGTAATAAGAAAAACAAGGTGGAGAACAGTTGAAAGAAATGGGTTGCATCCATCTCAAAGCAAAAAAAAAAACTAGGGAAATGTCCACAATCAAAACATAAGCCCAAGCTCCAAAAGGTGGCATGGGGCAGCAGCATGACAGGCGGAACAGGTATTCCTTTGTTCTTTTTGTTTACATGTGTCGCTGAGAAAAATTGGATTTTGGCGTGCTACCTGTAACGCTGCCGCTCCAACCGCGTAGTGGAAACCTGGCTATAGTCAAGAATGGAATCAAACAGTATATCAGGTCTCGTTCTATACAGGTTAATGGAGTTAATTACCAGACTATATTTTCAATATCTCTTTGGCTGCTCATCTTTCCCTTTTAGTATCTTAACATTTATGTGATGATTATCTAGCTTTTAGAAAAGGGAAAAAAAAGACACAATTAAGTGATGATGGTCTGTTTTCAGACAAATGTGACAAACAGATATTGAAAGTATAGTCTGGTAATTAACCCAGGGTAATTAACCTTTATAGAATGAGACTCGATCTACTGGGTATAACAGAACGGGTAACTATATAGCTTCATCTACAGAAATATCATTTGACTCTGTGTTAATCAGAGCGAGTTATTATCTGTTACATTCTGTACTAGGTCGTAGTTAAGTACATGATGTGACTATGTTTACTACACCTCTATATTGACCTGGCTGTTCATCTTTCACTTTCTTGTATTCATAAAAACAAACAAGCAAATTTCAAACGCTTCACAACACAGACATCTTCCCCCAGAATTTAGTTTCTTCCATCACATATTTTGTACAAGCTTATAAATACTTTACCACCGAATAGCCATTGAATTCAGTCCTCCCTTATGAGAGGTGTAAAGTCAGTTTAAGTCACTCTATCTTCACCAAAGCTATATGCCTTGGATTAAAAAGAGCACAGTTGAAGTCAGTCCACTGTGGAAAGAACTGGAAATGTAGTGTTGGGGCCGACCCTTTTTTTACTGTATGTTATTGACATGGTTGAAATTTTTGAGCATTGTAAGGTCCTGCTATATGCTGATGATACTGTCATATATTATTATGGTGCTGACATGGTTAACATTGAAAGGAGAATGCAGAGAGATCTGGACCTGTTCAGCAGGTGGTGTAAGGAAAATAAGTTAAGCCTTAATGTTAAAAACACCAAAAGTACTTTATTCACTCAATCTTTTGTTAATAAGGAACATCTCAGACCAAATTTATTCATTGATAATCAGCAATTAGATTATGTGACACAGTATAAGTATTTAGGTATGATTTTGGATTCAAAATTATTATATAAGGCCCATGTAAAACAAGTTTAAAAAAAATGCTGCATTCAGAGCATATAGCATGACCAAAGTTAAGGACTATTTTCATAATTATGCCCTACTACAAATTTATAAATCATATATTCTTCCTATCTTTGACCAAGGAGATATTTTATATGATGGACACTGTTTGGAACATTTAAAAAAGCTGCAGAGATTACAAAATAGATGTTTGGAAATCTCCCAAAAATTACCAGTAAGAACATCAACATTAGATATCCACAAGACAACAAAAGTACCATATCTCGGTTTTAGAAGAGAAGCACATACTAGAAACACGGCATTTAAAAGGTCAAGAGTACAAAAATATTTGGAAATTAGACCTAGAGCAACAAGGTTAGCAGACCACCCTGTTCTTAAAGAATTATTAGAAACTTGTAAGTCATATACTCCGAGCATCCATAAAAAGACAGCTAGAAGGTATCTCTGACCTAAAATGTTACACTAGTGTTTTAATCTGGGGTAAGATATAAGGTATTACGTTAATCTATGTGTCAGAACAGCCTCGAGTGATATAACATCATACACTTTCTCTGTGCAATAAGACCAGCACAAACTCTGCATTAACATCCGCAAACCCAAAGGTTGTAAACATGATATTAGCATATCTGATATCTAATGAAGATGCGTTCTTATATAGCGCAGGGTATCTTTGCCATAGTTACCATTATTAATTCCATCTGTTTGATTATACAGCCGTCTCCCTGAAAGACTCTAAGTACCCGAGTTATTCCACTGGGGAGGGGGGTTTAACCAGTTACCTTTGAAATGTACCTCTTCATGGTAATATGCAATGTAAAGGATTCAACATGGAATAATTTGTAAATATACTTACTGCAATAAAGAAAATTCGTCCAGATCACAAAACAGACAATATCCACTCATAATTTGGTTTTCTCCATCATGATTTTGAAAAACCAATAACTCCCCCACCTACAGATATGGAAAAGATACCTCTGTAATTATCTTTATTATACTTTAATTGGTATATGGTGACATTTTGAGTTATATTCTAAATGTTCAGAGACATGTTTTTTACCATTTTCTTCCGCCCTCTGGAAGAAACCTCATTAGAACTCATTAATAATTCAAGATGGCTGCCATATACACAGGTATGGTTCTAAATCCCAGATATCAAAAATGCACTTTTAGGACTATATTTTGTGTTTCTATGTTGATTTCAAGATATTCCTTTTTCAAAATCTTTATAGCATTACAAAAGGTAATTAATGGCTGCCATATACATGGTTCTAAATGGCATGAATGGATTCCTGAGCCTCACAAATGTACTTTTAGTACTTTATTTTGTGTTTCTATGTTGATTTGAAGTGGAGATATTCCTTTTTCGACATTTTATGGCATTAATTAGGGTAAAACTCATTAATAATTCAAAATGGCTGCCACATACAGGGTTCTAAATGGCATGAATGGAATCATGGGCCTCAGAAATGTACTCCTATTATTTTATGTTGTGTTTCTATGTTGATCAGAAGTGGAGATTATTGTCTCTTGAGGGGCCTAGCAGAAGTAGTGCAGCGTGCACATGGTAGGATCAAATGCATTTACTTGTAGATGTATTTTTGTACCCAATAGAATACTTTAGAAAAAAGGGTTTTATCACTGTGATAATCATGATTTTTTTATTTGGTAGGTATATTAATGACACTTCTAGTAAAAAAAAAGACTTTTGAAGTTTTGTGAATTTATAATACAGGACCCCTGGCTACAAGGTCATCCTGGTTTGAGCGAGATATGTATGTACATAATGAGTGGCCACACACACTAAATTCAGCCAATATTAGTGGCCAATTTTTATTTTTACATATTAGGGGCTGATTATACTGACCAGTAGTGGGTCGCTCCTGACGATTATTCTAGTCATAGGGGTCGTGAGCTACAGTATAATGTTGTGCAGTTGTGTCCCCCAGACGTTAGCCTTATGAGGTACACACAGTTACACAGAGTGTCCTTATGAGGTACACCCAGTTACACAGTGTGTCCTTATGAGGTACACACAAAGTTACATTGTGTCTTTATGAGGTACACACACACAGTTACCCAATGAGTCCTTATGAGGTACTCTGATGTTAGCCTTGTGAGGTACACAGACACAGTTACACAGTGGGTCCTTATTTATAAGGGGAAGTTCGTTATGGCTGAACATATAAAAACTGACTGCTGCTTATCATAATAGGACCCGCCTATATGGCACTTAACCCAATGATATGCAGAGAGCCATGGGTTGGCTAGAGAGGATCAGCCAGAATAGTGTGGAGTATGCTATATGTAGCAGGGTGGTGGCACTGATTGGGCTAAGGTAGTTGCCTAAGACCAGGCATTGGACACACTTTTCCTTGGTGGGGGGCACTCCAGCTTTACAATAGACAAAGCAAACTTCAGTCTGGGCCATCCATTTTTTTGCAGCAGCATGGGATTTTCAGGCCTATTATAGTGTAATATGTCCATAGATAATAATTCTGAATACCACTTCTGGGTTAATAGCATTTGGTGGGTCCCCCTTGATAAGTTTTATTTGGCACTTTTCCACAAAATGGGTCCCAAAGTCTTTCACCCATGACAATGGTACTGAATCAGAGGGTTTGCTTCTGCATAGATAAAGAAGGAGTGACCCCCCTGACATACCTTATTTATAGCCAATATTTGTAAGTTAGCAGTACAGCACCAGGCTATATTTAGCTGCCACTAGGAATAGCACAGGTTAGACCTAGCTGACCTCTTTGTCACAGTCTGGTTAACATGCAAAGAGTCAGGGATCAGGGTGACCTTCAAAGTTGAAGTCAGTTATATTTAGCAGGGTGGTGACGCTGGTCATGGACCTCTCTCAGATGAGGTCTTGGTCAACATTCACCAAGGGTACAGTGAAAACCTAAATAGAAGCTCAGGAGGTATGGCTAATAGGCACCAGATTTTCTTGTCCTAGCTTTTTCTGTAATAAGCTGACATTGTATTTAGTGGGCTACTTAGCCTACTCTCTTCCATAAGGACACTTTGACTGTAGGGAGGAAGTTGTATGACCCTAAAATGCTCCATATAACAAAGTTCTATTGTATATGCAAGTGGATATATTTAGTACAGATCTCATTTGCAAAGACTACCGCACTGTCACCCATGGGCACACACACATGCATGCCATATATAGCCAGGGGTCTGGGTAGCTTGCAGGCAAAACCCAACCTCATTCTACCAACTGATTTCTTGGGAATGGTCATTATTACAGCTATATTTTCACATTATACTGTCATAGAAATTCAACTACAATCAGAACAATTGTTACATTGTGATGAACCATTGTTACAATTAAATAAAACTTTGAACTTTACTTGTTCTCCCTACTGACCCATGGATGACTTAGTTATACTTTGGAGACCTTTGTTGAATAATTCAAGATACCAATGCTAACAATATTCTTATTGTTATTAGCTACAAGTGTACATTCTGAGCCCATGTGGTACATATAGTCTGAAATATAGCTTGCTGTGTTTAGGTGTGTGTGTGTTGCAGAAATGGGTCAGGCTCTGTGTGCCTCCATTCATCCATGACCTCAGTTACAAAATATCAGATGGTTCTGCCCCCCTCCCACACTGCTTTGGCTGAGGTCCCACCCACTATGTTACAGAGACATCTGTTGTGTCATATTGGTACTGTAAGACTAGGTGCCAGTGGCACCAGGAGTCTCTCCCTTTAAGGTGTACTCTGATGTTAGCCTTGTGAGGTACACAGACACAGTTACACAGTGGGTCCTTATGGGGTACTCTGATGTTAGCCTTGTGAGGTACACAGACATAGTTAAACTAGGCGCAAGAAGCAAAAATGAATAAAGTCATTGTGAGTTTTTGTCATTTGCATTGACTTCTGTAAACATAACAACGTTACATTACAGGTAAAAGATTGGTGTGTTGGCATGCAAAGATTTGCAGCATACATACAGACAGGAACTGAAAATTTACCCCAAAGTGGGTGTGTTCTGACATCGTAAAAGTAATCTAAACAATGACAAAATGTGTAGTGAAATCAAATGTTTTATCTGTCTACATACTTTCAGCTTTAAACCTGGTTGGGTTAAAAAGTCATTTTTCACGGGAGCTAAATTTCAAGGAAGGATACCTTTCAGGACTTTTAGCTTCAGTGAAAAACAACTCCACCTACTTTCTGACTCAGACATTGATTAAAACCTGCTATTGCAAGCATAGCTAAAATCAGTGGCACGTGTTATTTTATTACCTCGATCTTAAAGTCAATGCATTGGACAAGAGCAAAATCACTAACTGCAGACAGCTCTTTCTGTCGCATATGTACAAAAGGAGGTTGTCTGTAAAATAAAATGAAATACAAGTAAAAAAAAACCTGCGTTGCGTTGTATTGAGTTAATTACACATTTCATTTTCTTGTCTTAACAGTTAGATTGCATCAATAACACGTCTCCAGGAGGAGGGACGCCACCGTGACCTAGTTCCTGGCGTCATGCCAGGACTAAGGCTGGTAGCATAAAACCCTTTATAACTAAAATTCTGCTGAAAACTGATGGTTCTAGGGGGATCCACAGTTGCAGAACACATTCATAATGCTTCCCATAGTGCGAAGTTATTTGAAGCATTAAAACTGGTACTTACTGATCAAGTCTGATGCTGTAAGGTCAGGACCGACTTTTGGTTACCACATGAAGCCTGAAAACTGACTGCGCATGAAAATCCCATACTGCTATCAGGCTTTGCCCCGTAAGCCTCTATATGGGTTTATCTTACTATTTTACTCTTCCACACAAGTACCATCACTGCCAGGCCTCTTGTGTCAGGAACGAGAAAAAACAGTCACATACTATAGTACACAAGATTCGGTGGCTAACTTATTAGTTGGGGTGTATGTTATATGTGAGGAAATGGTTATCAGGTGAAATCTCTTTCCAGTTTGATATCTTTTGTACCACCTTAGTCATTGCAAAGTGGTAAATTAGTTGCTTTATGATATTCCAGCTTACACTTCTAACCAAATTGCCTTCATTTAGCTGATCTTCCTTTTCATCCCTACTTGGTTAGTTTCTCAAGAAACTACCATTTTACCTCTCGTGCATCATTTGAATTGTATTTCTAATCACCCTACCTAATTTCTCCAGTTACACATTCTGCATTTGTTCCTTTTTTTTCTACATTCACAAACACCTGCATGTTTTGTATCATGCTTCAGAACTCCATAGGCCAATTCCTCTGCCATCGATTTCCCTGAAGTCAGAGGGTCTGAGGATGTAAGCCCTTGACAGGGAATTGAAACCACATCATCACATAAGCTGCCCATCCTCAGCCATCCTGGGATCAGTCAGAGGTCAATATTAGCAACCTTCTTTTTGTCAAGGTCATCTGAGGGTCAGTGTCCACACCAAAAGTGATGAATGCGTGCTGGAATATGACACCTTTTGGGCATTGGGCCACCCATGCCCTTAGCTAGAGAAAAATACATCACTTTTCTTGCTCTTCTAAATCAATTTGTACAAAAGCAACAATGTTAAGTCATTTTCCATAAGGTTCTCCCATTCCAAAGGTATATATGGCGATGTTGGTCATGGAAGATCTTCCTTACATTTTAATCATCAACTCCTTGGGCCACCCAAGACCATAGGAAGGTATTTATTGAGAATCTTACTGTCCTGGACTCACGATTACGGGCCATTGGCTCACGAGCAAGCATCATTGTCTACCCCTGTGATATGTCCTGTAAACCAGCCTCCTCCTATGATCCAGTGTTCCAACGGCGATGTGTAGTCCCGTGTCCGACCCTCATCGTCTGAATAAGAATCCTTATTCGGACAGGGAGCAGTGGGGAGGCCGAGGAGAATATCATTGGCCCACTAATTAATGTCAAAATGATTTTCAATAGATCTCTGCAGATCACATGAATTACCCATTTAACCTTCAAATTTCAAGGTTCATAGTGCCACAGTTACACATCGTGTTCCATATCTGCATTGATTGATTGATTGATTTGTGTTTTACAGCACTTTAGCGGCACTAAGTGGCTATCCCGTGCTTCACAGGTTGATAATTTAACAGAGGAATGTGTCAGTGCCCGCGCATATGTGCACCACACACACATATCTGCATTGAAACCGTCATGAGCAAATGTGTTGTAAAAATTAAATTTCACTAGCTTCTGCCCCCTCTTGAGTTGTAATGCCAAATTCCAGCCATTTGGCATTGACCATGATGACATGTGGACCTTACCTTTCTAATTTAATAAACATGTTTACTAAGTTCATATAGGTATGCAGTTAATTACATCATTGCAGCTATATGCTCAGAATTACACCCAACCACCGCTATAGAACTCTGGCAAAGACTGGCAACTCTCAAATTCTTGAAATCTTGAAGACGTGCCTTTTCACAAGAGAAAGCCGTTCTCTGTTCGATTAAGAAAAGCTTTAGAGTAATTAGAGATGAGGACTGCTCTCTGGTCTTTCAAAGCTAATTGGAGGTGACATACATTCATATATGATCTGTTAGTAGGATTAGGTTTCATCAAGTATAAAAACAGTGTTTAGAGATTAAACAATAGTGTTTAGGACTTGAACACTTGGATAAACACTTATTTATTCCACTTTTCTAAACACTTATTTTGGGCTAAACATGTTCAATTTTAAGCGTTGGTTCCACAGGCATAAATCAGTCGGATTAGCACTAACCCGACCGATTTTTTTCTATACTTTTGATATATTATAAATCGTCGGATTAGGGCTATTCCGACCGATTGTATGGCTGTGGAACCAATGCTTTAAACGTGTTTAATGGTGAAGTGTTTAACCAAGTGTTTAAATTCTAAAAACTTCAACACTTAAGTGTTTAAGTGCTTGACAGAAAGTGTTTAAAATCTAAACACTTTAGCACTTTAAGTGTGTAGGTGTTTAAATTCTGGTGTTGGGGAATTTGGTGTGTATTCTTAAACATCTTTTTTTCCAATGCTATAGAATCTGGGAAGTACATTCAGATCTTGATGTGTATCATACATCATACCAGTATCAGCACAAAGGCTAAAATATAGTGAACAAGTAATCAATGGATAATTCATGACGCGTGTGTTAGTGAAGGCTAATTACACGAGGGCGTAGCCCGAGTGTAATTAGCCTTTGCTAACACACACAAGTCATATATTATCCATTGACTACTTATTTTATTCCACGAAACCAATAGATAATCAATAGAATACCAATAAATTCAAGTTGAAAACAAAAATGTTTCCCCTTCCCCGGGACTCGAAGCCAGCCATTGTGTGTACACGAGCGGTACATACACCTTGTCGCCCGGCAGCGGACAGCGACAGCACTCGTCTCGGCTTGGCATTGAATGCGTCCAGCAGTACCATATATCCTCGGGTTAAGGCCTGGTCAATTTGCCACTTACGATGGAGGTTTAGGTAGTAGACAGTACTAATACAAGCCTGGGCGTATAAAAGGGGAAATATGGTATGGAGCTATGGGACAGGCAGCTCTGACCACTGTGGTGTAATTCTAACTGAACTCGTCCCGCAGTCGTCGCGGACAGCTACAGCTAAAAAAAGATGCGCCCGGACCGGAACTCGTCCCGCCTACCTCTAACGGCTGAGCGCAATGCGCTAACCACTAGACCACTGCGTCTCCTCCTTCAGCGGCCTTCTCGGCCTGGATTGAATTGAGTGAGTGAGTGAGTAATAGATGTTTAACGCCATTTCGACAACTAAGGTCATATTCATGGCGAGAACTACATTACACAATTTGTAGAGGAATGTGTCAGTGCCCGCGCATATGTGCACCACACACATCCTGAGGGGATAGCAAAGAGAAGATACAGACCCTTTTAAGTGGGCTAGGGAAGCCCGGGATTGAATTGAATGCGTCCCATGGTTATGTATGTATACACGATCGGTCACAACCCAGAATGCTGGGGATTTTCACACTTTGAATGTATAGTAGTTATATGTGAGTGACCTCCCCGGGTTTTGTATCATATCCAGACCCGGTTCTAGCCAGCCACTACCAGCCAGTCCCTGTGGCGCAATGCATAGGGAGTTGGACTAGGGATCTGAGACTGCAGGTTCGAGCCCTGCCCTGGCCTTGAAAATTTCGGGGTTTTAACATGTAACATATGACATGTAAGGACATGAGAGGTGTGCAGGTTATCCATGGATAACTGCACAGCATGCAGGTTATCCATGGATAACCGCACGCCTTGCAAAAGTGATGTTACAGCCTTCAGGGTGTGCAATATCAACAGGTATGTGCATGGGAATATCCAGGAAAAGCACTGAGAATCCCAGAAATCGTGGAATAATATATAATAATGTATTGTTTACACATTTGGACATGCGCGCATTTTTAGAATTTATCAGTAAACAATACAGAGCCTGTAGTGTCCCTGCCCCTACTGTGTGCTGCCTAGAATTTGCTCAGCTGGACAATGCCCTTAGCTTAGTACTAGGAGCAGGGGATGCACGTAAGAGTCACTCTCCAGTACTGGTAAACTCAAGGTTCCCTCCTGCTTGGCGTCTTGTTCTGACAGTTCTCCAAGGGCTCACCATATAGTATCACTGCAATAAAATTATATATAGCACGGCCTCTAGGTAGAGCCACTTAAAAGTCAGGACCACTTAAAAGCTATGCTTCTAGCATGGCTTTTCTCTTAATATAAGACAAAAGACTTGTAGCCAATGGGCCAGCTTCTACTTAAAGAGGCTGCTGACTGCAGTGTAATAGCATTAGTAAAGACTTGAGTAATTGGGTTGGGACGACGGGTAATTGGTAGGTGTAGGATATCATTAAGTCAGTGATCACAGACCAGGGGATGTAGTCAACCACACACATGGCCTCTCCATTATTATGTCCACCATATTGGTTCTAATTTTACCCCCCTGAGCCATGCCCACTTTGTATTAGAGCACACAGTACAAGATGGTATACACTCGAGCCAGCGTATTCTGAGGATCTCCTCCTCCATAGTGCAGATAGAGTATAATTATGTAATCAAGCAAGAATTATTACATTAGCTAATGGTGGTAGCTTGGGCGGTAGTAGAGCAAGAAACATTATTCTTGTCAATCTTCACATTAGAATCCTGATATCCGTAAACTGCCTCTAAGAAACATGAAACACACATTTTTTGCATACATATTGTAAATGTACCACACTGCTGCCAGTTCACCCTACAAAGCTTCTTGTACCACTTAGCCCATGACTCAACAGCCGCTCAGGTGGAATGGGTAAATAAAGTGCAGAAAATCCGACACTGCCTCTGTGCTTTGTGCTATAAGCCTTGACACATTCCTTGTTATACCATGATTATCACATTCTTGAACGATTTTACGGTGCCGGGAGCGGATAAAGACGTTCGAATAGTACGCGCTAATTGAATGGATATTGACACTTGAGACGAGACAACGTGACAGCAAGTTGACATGATAGATTTAATTCGATAATAAAAAAACTATAGCAATAAGACCTTAATGCTTATAGAGGATGAAAGTAGATATTATAATCTATCACCTACCTTTAATTCGCCATGATTTGACCTGTATATGTAACAGATTCTAGGGGCTAGATAAGAAGACTGATTCTAGGTTGATTCTAGGGGCTAGATAAGAAGACACTCGGCCTATGGCCTCGTGCTTCTTATCTGCCCCTATAATCAACTCGTGAACCTCTATTTGTTATTTATGCCTTTACTCTTGCACACGCCACACACAGTACCAACAGACTTGTGCTATTAGAAGCTGATTCCTGTTTCGCATGAGTATAATACACCTGCAGCATACTTATATATCACACAACTTTGATTAATACCACATGAAAATCAAAGTCATCATACTTTACTTAATAGTGACCTGTTCAATGATAATTAAACAGTGTCTTTGGTAAAACTGCCTTTATTTAGTGGATACTTCTTTATTACTACTTTATATACATTTTGACCCCTTCTTTACTTTGTCCTATCAAGACACTCTACCAGTAAATGTCCTTCCCTAAACAGGAAATCCTACACATCTCTTCCTTTTCCCCCAATTACAAACCCCACCTTTGTTTTCCTTTCCTACACCCCAAAGCACATTGTTCCACTTTCATCCATTCCCACACCTTCTATCTGTTGGTAGGCTACTTCCTTTGCAATATAAGTTTACCTTAAGTGCTGGGAACTAGGGGATGGACGCCCTTTACACATAGTAGAAGCCACATCACTGCCCATTGCCACATGCCCCCTTGAGCCATCGATGGTGTTGGCAGAGGTCAATACAAGTGACCTTGTTGTCAGTGTCCTCAAGAAAAGTGAATGTTCACTGGAACATGGCAGCGAGTGCTGGTAATCACTGTTTTTGTCAGCTTTATGTTGGACATGCACATTAGACCATGCTCTGCCAACAATCTACCAAACATATTGCCACATGCTCTTTCTCTGGCCTACTCAGAGCAATTTTCTATGCTGAATTTGTCTGTTTCCGATGATATCTTTGCCTATTTCTGAAGCTTATTACACAGTATCTCCCTCTCTCCTGAGTCTACTATCTTTTCCCCTACTATCTGACTGTCTCTATCTGATTCCCTGAATATGTCTATGCCACATGCTTTCCTAATTTCTTTACAGAAATACTACATTTTCTGGAACTTTCTTTCGCCAATCCTGTCCTATTTGTGTGATGTGGCATACACCATATTTCAGGAAGAACTGCCTGTAATTAAACTGTCAAACCAGACTGCACTCTATATTTCATATTATTCAAAATAGAGTGAATGTGAAAGATGGATGTAAAAAACATTTATCACCTTCCTCCAATTACTTCTATATCTAACATAAGCACCATGCCGGATCAATCCTCTGGGACAAATCAATGCCAAAGACAAAAATCCTTGAGAGGTTTTTCTGCACTGGACCTTAAAAATAGCATCGCAGTAATTATAGCTCATCCGCTTTACAATTAGTCTTGACTTCGGTTAACATGCAGAATAATTAAGGACAAAAAGATAGTCACCAATATCTCCTTTTTGTTGGTTTCATGCAATGCAAAACACACCATGTATTACACCTTAGCCTGACATTCATTCATAACCACCACACCAAAATCACAACTGATGGATCACTCTACTCAAGGCAGGAATACAAACTAGATATGAAGCGAACTTTCTTTGTAGGTACTTAAATTACTTGGAAGAATGGATTGGGTATAATTATATGCAACGGGTCTGCATGTCATATCTACAACAGAACAGGAAAATGTCTGCCCTGCATGAGGAATATAACCATTAACATTCTGCATGAGAGGTACATGTGTAAACACTGGGCCACTGTTACAGTTTAACATTGAATTCCATGCTGAGTAGCTGAAGGCGACCACTTACAGTCCCACTACTCTTTTCTTCCACAGACCACGATGGCTTTGACAATCCTTGTGTGTGATGTCAATTTCTATTATATGCCCACGAATCCTATGCACACTCCTCTTTGTTGAGTACTAACCCATCCTTCTCCCTACATTCACCTACCTCTTTGACATAGACCATTGATCCTATCCTATTCAGGCATAAGATGCAACTGATCCGCTCTAGTCAAAGGCATCGGAACATAAATTGCTGGTTTCTGTAACCCAATCTTACATAGACGAAGTGAACATTGCATCATACTTAGGCAAACTTGCTATCAGAGTCTATCAATGTTTTGTGTGAATTTATAAAACATTACAAATTGACAGATTCATCAGCCAGGGAATATCCTCCGTTAGCTTGTTGCCTGCAGTAGAATGTTTCAAGCTTGTTTATTTTTTACCTTTACTGGAAACACAAACTCATCTCATTAGGTCTGATTTGTAGATATTAAGCAACTCCTTTCTCTACCAAGTACTGCTGTTTTTGTACTTCCTGTTAGAAACAAACATAGTAGCAAGGTTAAGATGTGCCTCCTGGTAGAATGTAAGGGAAATGTGTGGCTTGCTCATTATTTACATCCTTGAGTAATTTTATCTGAGAGGGAACATTGGTACTGATCTAGCCTATAACTACCTAAAGTAGACTAGCTGACTCTCTCCTGTGGCTGTCTCTGTAGCTAGCAATATATAGATTGCTGTATGCTGTACGGTGGTCTACCCTTGTCTTTTTCTCTTACTTCTATCTCTGTGAGCACCTTTATCTCCTATATGCCAGACATTCTTATCACCAATTGTATGACTGGGGTCTACAATTGTATGACTGGGGTATATAGCTCTAAACTGCCAGTAATCCAATACACAATAAGCACAATGGCACAATACTGCTGCGAGAATTGAGAGGAAAAAAAGGTGCTCCCATGAGATACCATAGTTCAATATCTGTGGGTAAGGTAGCAAGACAGAGTAGAAACTGGTAGTGCTCCTAGCAGCTGCTTAGAAGCTGTATTGCATGGAAAGCACTTGTATCTAAAACACGGGATAGATTCCATATATTATTTCCAGATCATGTCTTCATGAGGTTTAAAAGGTGAAGCTCATAATTCACATCAAAGTGAATTTAGATTCAGGCCTCCTGAGAAGAATGCACACAGATCCTTGAATACTATAGGGCTCATTGGAACAAAACAATGTGGGGGTAACCATCCTTTTCTTTTGTTCCTGGGATAGAAAATGTGAGGGCTGCCATTTTTTATGATCCTAAGATAAAGGTATTATGCCATGCTCTGACTATCTTATAATGTCATAATTACCATATGGACTGGTATTATACTAATGAACAGAGGTAAATGCATGAAGGGCCTTTACAATATTATTTTACAAAAATAGAGATTCAGTCACCCTACAAAAGCTATATTTTGTATCTTTATGGTCAGGGCTAACTGATAAGTGAAAAAAGATGGGGGGAACCATACTCGTTTCTTCTGCAACTGATCAGGAACTGTGTCATGCTGACAAGGGGCAGGCTTTCAGAACTCAGTTTGTATGGGCATGATTCATAATTACAATGCAACACTAACAACAAGTATGTCTAGCCTCAGTACCTACATAGGCATGGTCTCCCTCTTGGGACTGAAGGGTCTCCGGTTCAAACCCAGCAGGGGTATGGGTATGGCTAGCTTTTTTCTGGGTGTTTTTTTTTTGTTAATCTTGTTAAAGGTTAGGTAAACTAGTGACTTACTTATGCCATTGCAAGATCTATTGTGATTGTATGACATTCCTTATGATTTCTACTAAATTAGATACAAACCAAACAAAAGTAGCTTTTTGAATATGTTGTAAAGAGCAAACATGTTCCTCAATGGTGCCGCCCGTTGGCCATGTTGAGGAAAGGATCTGATGGGTGAATTGTAAGTCTCACTCTTAAAAGCTACTTCAGACCTATCAATTTTTTTTCTCTTTTTTGGTCATCAACGTGGTAAACATCGGCAGCACTGATAGAGTTTTTTTAGAGTTTTTTATTGGGTCTAATAATACATATACAGATAAATAAATAAATGATATGTATTAAACCTAACATGGGCGCATTGCCCTACTTATGTTAGTACCCTTAATATTTCATATGTAAACCTAGTCATTATACTTGGTATAGCGGGAATATACAGTTGTTACTATATCTTAACTAAAGTACAAATTATATATGATACTATTTGGGATGAGATAAGATGAAGGATTTTGTTTTTTAGATCTTCCTAGATAAAAAATACCAATAATAAGGAGAAGAAACAGGTCTCCTACATGAAACAAGTGGGATAATCCGCGAGAATTTTCTTTTTGAATATCTTTGGACATGTTATCGTGGTATATTCAACCTTGAGATCATTCCATCTTTTTATGGCTTTATAGTAAGATCCCCTTATAACAAGTGGTTTCAGTGAGTGTGGTAGTATAAGCCTAATGCCCTGATTTCTCCATGTAGGGAGGTTTCTGTTATCTACCAAATTTTGGATATTTTTTAATCTAAAGGCATAAGCCAGAAGGTGTATGTCCCTTATATCAATTAATTTTTTACATCCACTTTTTTCATGACTTGGTCTGTAGTATACAGGGGGAATTCTTCAAGTTTGACCTTATATACAGATCTTAAGCCCTTGTTTTGCAGGAGCTGTAATTCTCTTGTTTCACCCCTGTAGTCTCTGTCCCAAACATAATCGGCATAATCAAGTATTGGTAGAACCAAGGTTTTGTATATTATTAGGGCTGTGTCTTCATCAGTATACTTTCTAACTCTATACAAGTCATATAGCCTTTGCCTGAACTTTTTACAGGTATTCTCTCTGTGGGCAGTGAACATTAGACCAGTGTCTATTGTCACGCCTAAGTAGGTAAATTCATGAACACATTCTAAGACTGTATTGTTTAAAGTAAAAACAGGTGGTGGATCATGCTTTTTCTTGTTAAATACTATCCATTTTGTCTTTGCACAATTAATAGTAAGACTGTTTTCAATACACCATATTGATATAAGTCTTAAGGCCTCATGCATTTTTTCGCTTGTTGTAACCGTTATTACAGCATCATCAGCATAGAGGGATATCTTATAATCATACAAAGTAGCCAGAGGGTTAATATATATGGAAAAAAGTACAGGACCCAACACAGACCCCTGAGGGACACCATAGGTTATTGACTTTTGTGCTGATAATGTACTGTTAACTAATACTTGTTGTGTCCTACCGGTTAAATAATTTTGTAAGAAGTCACATGTATTTTTACTAAGTCCAATTTCAAGAGTTTGTAATTCAAGAGTTTATGTGATATAGTATCAAAAGCTTTTTTATAGTCCAAATATAAACAAAAACTTGGTTTATCATGTATCATATTGTTAGTTATATCCATTAGGTGTTCATCTATGGCAGTCTGTGTAGAGTGTCCCGCCCTGTAGCTATGCTGATTTTTACTAAGTACATCATTTATATAAATGAAACTGTTCAGCCTATTACATACAATCGTCTCTAAAAAATTTCCCAGGAAGGGGTAGAAGACTGATAGGGCGTAGGTCATTTACATCAGTAGAGTTAGGTTTCTTATGTAGTGGTTTTACCATTGCTGCTTTCCATAAGTCAGGGAACTTCTTTTCTTCTAAACATTTATTATATAGGCATTGAAATACTTCAGGTATAGACATGAGGCAGTCCTTAAGTACCTAAGTTTTTATATGAGAAATGGATGATGGTTTGTCCACTTTGATACCTCTTATAATCTTGATTAGTTCAATGTAAGAAACAGGGTACAATAGGTTGCCTCCTTTGGCTGTCTCATATCGTAATATCTACCATCATGTTCTGAGATAAAGGAATATATCTTTTTTAAGATGGACTTGAAAACAGATGATCAGCGAAATTATTCACTGAGAATAAAAGGCCAGCAAAAATGTCAATCCTAATTGACAACAAAGTGCTAGGGTAAACGTAATAATGCCATATATCCAAAGGGACACACGGATTAATGTTATTTTTTCTGTACGAGAAAAGAATCATCAGGATATATCTGTGCTAAATCAGAAAAGTAGGTGACTGAATTCCACAAACGTTAAGCTTTCATAGAAGAAACTACATGACTATTTAAGCTATCAGACATTTTAAATTGTTTACAAAATCTCGTGTGTGCAACCCAGTCCCATGGAAATGTAATCACTGAGAAGACTGTTGTGCTCCCACTAAAAAAATTATGAGTTCCTGGCTCCTGAGGACCAAGCGGAACAAGCAATCCCTACCCTTTTTTTACCTATCCCTTTTTAATCAAATTCCTCAAATAACACACCATCTAACACTAATTACTATCTTTTTACACAGGTATCCTTCCCTTGCAGGCATTGATGAATTACGATGCAGTCTACATCACTGAAACAAACAGGATTCACGTCTCATTTATTAATGCTGGGACGACAGGGACATGCTGTTGGAAGTGGTAGACATTTCTTATTTCCAACTACCACAAGCAATATATGTTACAGTCTGGAAATAGGGATCTTAGAACCCTCTGCACTAAGCTTGCATTTTTGTAGATCGTGTCACAATTACTATATCAATGTGTTATTACCTACATGCTGCTATGTTTCTGTCAATGATATTATGTAGCCCATGGATACAGAAAAGGAAATTTCCTCTTCCTCTCTCACTATTCCTTTACTTCTTATGCTCCTTACAGTATGTCTGAGCATTCCCCAACCTCTATACACTATTTCATGGTCAAAGGTATATTGATACATCGAAAGTGGGATTGGGTTTTAACAATTAACTTCGAAAGTGGGATTGGGTTCTATTACCTTCAAGTGTCCATTCCTCTCTAGATCTGCCATATATGTTTGTACGCCCTGCACCATTCTCATTGATCCTTTCCACCCTGCCCATCTTGATTAACATGGTATCCCAATGCCTTTACAGTTCACAAGGCCTAATAGGAGAAATGGACCAGACATGACTTTGGCTTTTCCACTTGACTGGTGAAGAGAAAATGGCGGGTGTGATCCTGGGCATGTGGAAGGGATAGGTTGGGTGAGTAAGTGGCTTCCATAGCAACTGTTCTACTGGTTTGCCCTAGGCCAGAAGTTTCTAGTTGGTGCATATGGTCAATGGGCACCACTCATCATGATTTGCCTGTTTTGACTTCTGTGCTGAATAGATTGTTCAAAATGGAACCTATATGTGTTATCATTTATTCTGATAGCGCTGGGGTAGAGCTGCATTGGGAACCCTGGATTTACATATAATTATCTGAGGGATCTTTTGGGAGTTAGGGGCCTAAGGAATTCCTAAAAGAATCGTTTTTTTTTTTATCAATAAAATCTTAGATTGCACATATGGAGAGCAATAAAAAGAAAAGGTAGGAAGGCAGATATGTATTTCTAGGTATATTTACTAATGTTTATGGAAATTTTAAGACCAATTGGAGATGTATTATTATTCTGCTGCAAGCAAAAACGTTTTTGTGTAATTTTCAGGGAGATTCGTCTCACTCCCTAAGATGGCTTTCTAACTCTTATATAAATATACTACATGGACTGAAATATAGTAAATTGATCCCTAACTTATACCTGTACAATATTAGGAGCCTGGGGTCAACACAGAGGAGTACAGACGGATTGATGTATGCTGGGGTAGGATTAAGAGGAGATTCGTCTCACGCCCTACCTGTTCACATTTCCTATTATACCTGTTAGCCTTTTTATATTTAACTACTTTTCTTATGATCTCTAAGTACCTACATATGAAACAAATAAGACTTGTGAATGGCATTTTCCTTCTACCATACTAGCCAGAGAGATTTGTCTCACGCCTGGGAGATTTGTCTCACACCCAGGTGATTCGTCTCACACCCTAGCTATACTGCATACCATTTTCTCTGACACTAGAAAATGAAGGAAATCAGGGTCAATGTAGGCATTCTATAGTTCTACAATAGGGTAAGGTGTTTATTTTAATTACCATTCACAAATTTGATGTTGCATAATATAAAGGGATAATATTGTGCACAAGAGTAGGGCGTGAGACGAACCTCCCCACCTCCTTTTACAGCCCATCTTTGCTGCTGTGCTGTACCTTCAGTTTTCATATTTAACCTACCCCCATATATGGATGTTATGATCCAAACACTGTAGTATGCAGCCATAAAATGTTGTAAACATGCTATCATATTTATTTTTTGGTCCCATCAAGCCCAAATCACGCCCAGTCGTACCCATTGACCAAATTAGTGCTATGGTTTATTTTCTACTATCTAGGCACATGCTTCTGTGTCTGAATCTTTAACCATGACTTAAATGGAAGACAAAATGGCTAATTCTACAAACCCTAATTTTAATGACTTTGACTATTAATACCCTGTACAACGGTATAGGCAACGGGGAGTAGTTAATAGCAACATAAAATATTTGTATTCGGTGTGTGGCGTAGGGTAGGAAGGGGTAAGATCCCCTTTAGGGTAAAAGGCCCTTTAGCTATCATGCCTAGGGTACTAGCTGTATACAGCCATTTAACACTTGGATGTAAAGATTACCTCAGTGAGACCTCTTTTGTAGGTTTTCATTATAATTGGATGAGAAATAGTTGACTTATCAGATATTCAGCATTTCACACCTGTTAAGATCATCATGTTCAATTTCAGATAATTAGAAATAAAAGGTGCTTAAATGTGCATATTTTGTTGGATAGCAAGTTAAAGGGGTTAAAAGTATTAGCTGAGGTGCTATAAGGTAAATATATCAAGAGTAGACCATAAAGATACATTTTATTTACCGTCCCTTTTATTCCAACAGCTACATGGGCTTTTTACGTAAACATTTTCTTAGCATTGGATCCATGGGCCTTTCGCCCCATTGTTTTGGGCCTTTTACCCCAGCCTTTCGACATGCGGGGTAAAAGTCCCCGCTTTTTGTCAAACATTCTAATGGAATATTTCATGAGGCTAGGCTTACAACCTATTCCACAATAATCATACCTTGTTCCATCCCTTGATTAATGTGAAAAATATGCATTAATTATTTTCTTAGAACTAGCTCATTTACTTGTTATTAAGGTATTTTACCCTATTCTACCCTGCTATCCCTTTAACTTCAACATGAAATATCTAAAGTGTTACTTTAGGTTATTTACCATATCCAAATCTTAGTTCTAGCTTATAGAGATTATTTTTAGTATCTTTTCTTATGATAAGAATCTAAATGGAGCATTTGTTCCAATAATGATTTACCCCAGCCTCTAGACGATGGGGTAAAAGGCCCACTTTTTTTCGCACATGCCATTTATCGTAACATTGTATGAGGCATGGCTGACAAGCTTTTGCACATGAAGAACATATTATTCCATCCTTTGATTAATGTAAAAAATATTCTGTAAGTAGCAATAAATTCCTTAGAAATGACACAGTTGTAGATTAAGGGCGTCTTACCCCACCCTACCCTTTGCTAGGCCTTACCAAAGGGCAAACTTATGCTAGGAGAGCAAATACTCTGTGTGGTAGAGAGCCATTTGGGTTGACTGGAGTGGAGGGAGACTGAAGGAGTTTGGTTATTGGATGTTTTGGATGTATTATCAGGTCTAGATCACAGACCAGTGGATCGGCCAACCCTACACCAACAGCCATTATTACATCCACTATTATATTGGTTCTACATCAGCGCCACCCAGTTTAACTTAGGGCACACAACATTTATAAAATAGTACCCAGCCAGTGGTAAAATGTAATTTCAAGAGATTCTCCTCAAAGGTCCAGTACAAAGTTGCAGTAAAGCAAACAGAGCTATCCCCTCTAACTTCACATTGAAGGTCACCCTTGTTATATTTCCATATTAATGCAGTCTTTATCTAACAAAGGTTTGATCTTTTAAGTTATTGGAACCACAAGAATATCTATACTGCATTAAAAGAAAGATGGCTGCTGAGGGATAATGTGGGAGCTAGTTGTTAATTGCCATTTCTAAAAATATTTAGTCGTGGTAATCTGACATAGACTGGACACATTTAAACATGTATCTTATTCTGCACCTACCTGTATACAAAGCTTTGGCACTGAGCAAATCTTACTCCATCCTAGAGGGAAATGTACTCACCTGTAAGTAAAGGAAATGACATTATACCTCAATTCAAAGGAAGAATAAGAACTCAAACCGATAAGCCCTTCAATAATCTAAAGGTGAAGACATGGACTTTAACCATACTTAATGCCTCACAACAAGTGACCAGCTGGTGACTACCACATCGGAATAACAGTCACCCCCCAATATTATCTCATTTCGACATCCACTAAACACATTGTTCCACTTTCAACTATTCTTCAAACCTTCTATTGGAATGTACGCTACTCAAGTTGCAATTAGTTTCCCCGAAGTGCTGAGAGCTTGGGGGTGGAAGCTATTGACACGATGGGATAGAAGCCACATCACATCCTCAACCCCACATGCCACTCCTCAGCCATCCCCAGTGTTGCTGGAGGTCAATAGAAGTGACCTTCTTCTTGTCTACGTCACCTAGGGGTCAGTGTCCTCACCGGAAGTGATGAACCCTCACTGGCAGGCAGTGATCGTAATCAAGCAACTTGCCAGCATTATACTGTATATGACGATGGGCACCACTTGTCGTCATTTGGCTGTTCTGACTTCTGTGCTGAATAGTTAATTCAGAATTAAACATATATGTGTTATTAATATATATTGTGATAGGACTGAGTTAGAGCTAGGCAAGGAACCCTGGTTTTACATATATCCAAGGAATATTTTAAACAACCCCAAAAGAATCGTTTTTTATCAATAAAATCTGAAAGTGCATATATGGAGAGGAATAGAAAAGAAATGAAAAGCAGGAGGGCAGATATACATTTCTAGGTATGCTTAGCATTAGTTAAGGCATTTCTTCAGACCATTTGGACATGTATAGACTAATTTATTATGCTGGAAGCAAAAATGTATTTGGTTAATTTTCGAGGAGATTCGTCTCACGCCCAAAGATTGGTCTCTATCTACGATATCAATATACTTTATGGACTAATGAAATATAGTATTTTCATCCTTAACCTCTACCTGTATATGAATAAAAAGATTGGGAGATGGATTGATATGTGGTGGGGTAGTTTTAAGTGAGATTCGTCTTACTCCCTCCCTGAAAATGTATGCACATATAACTGTCAGGGTTTATATATTTAAGTATCCTTCTTATCATCCATAAGTACCTACATATGAAAGGAATATGACATATGAATGGCATTTTCCTACAACCACCTTGGCCAGAGATATAACTCTTATAATAGGATGGGAAATCATCTCACACCCAGGAGATTCGTCTCACACCTGTATATCAAGGCTTATATAACTAGCAAGCCATCATATTTAATAATCCTCTTTATGATGCTTAACTACCTATATAATATGAATGTCATTTTCCTACTATGACCTTGGCCATAGATATACCTAATATCGTGGGAGGAGAATCGTCTCACGCCCAGGAGATTCATCTCACGCCCGGGAGATTCGTCTCACGCCCTGCACAAAATCATACCAATTTCTCTCAGACTAGAAAATGAAGGAATTATGAGCCAATTTAGGTGTTCTATAGCTCATATTATAGGGTAACATGACCATTTTAATTACCATTCACAAAATTGAAAGTAAGTTTAATGTTGCATAATATAAAGGGGTGCCATTGTACACAATGGTAGGGCGTGAGATGAATCTCCCTCTCCTCCTTTTAGAGTGGATCTTTGCCCCTGAGCTGTACCTTCAGTTTCTGTATTTAATCTACCCCTATATATGGATGTTATGTCCCACCCATTGTAGTATGCACCCATAAAATCTTTTACAGATGCTGTCATATTTATTTTTCTAGCTTACTCCAGACCCTATCAAAAGTGCACAATTTCTCTAATATGGCCCTTTCTCTATGTCTCTGACACCCAACTACCTGTCTCTTATGTATCTGAATCTCCATCACAGGGCTTACCAGCCCAATTCTAAAACGAAACCCCATTACTAGCCCTTACACGACTTCTGTGACTTCTTCTCCTAATACCACAGTATAAAGCGTGGCTTATATGCGAAATTAACACCTGACTCGCCTTATGGAAGCAGTGCTCAAACCAAACCCCAGCTGCACCTTGTTAGGCGTTCCGGAAGTCAGGGGTGTGCCTCATGCGTGGGGTATTATGGAAAGAGGAAAAGTACTGATTTATTTCTACAGTATACTAGCTGCTTGTTTCCTGTGGCTGTCCCCTTTTATATGAATACCTATATTTGCTTGCAGTACAGTGGTCTTGCCCCTATACTCTTATTTTTACCTCTGTGGTCGCCTTAAGTCACAACCTCGGTGGACAGGCTCTATAAGTCTAGGCTTTCAGTACACTAATGTTCAATGAGTATGATACCACTGTACTGCTGCTTAGAGGATTGGAGGTACTCCAGTGAGGCACCATAGTTGGAATTGTGGCATGGTGGCGAGGCAAGAGACAACGTTGTCTTTGAATACCGACAAAGCAAAAAGGGTGTTGTATGAATTACCCTATTGAGGGCAGAGCAAAAATTGTTGCCATGGCAATGGGGATGGCCTCTGAAAAAAGTATAGTTCCTAGAGGACGAGCCTATTTTCAATACCTATACAAATCCTATATAATGGCCGTCGACTATAGTCGATGCTAGGCCTACCATGGTGTCGACTAGTTGATGCTAGCCCTCAATGAATCTTTATTTATCTAGACTATGTCCTCATGAGGTACTTTACTTTTTACACTGGATGATATATTTATTAAGAAGAGCCATAACCACCACAATTTAGACTCATTGAGTTTATCTTACTATATCATGTATGTTTTTAGCCCCCATAGATCTGCAAGGCCCCACCGATACATGTTAGCCTTGGATACCCTTTTTAAGATAAAATAAAAGAAAGAAAGAAAAACCTTCATTATGATTGTGTTTATCATATGACATATATTTAAGAGAGTCTACCCATATTGTTGCTTGAATAAATATATTTTAGATAACAAACTGAACTGAGAGGCTATATACATTCTTACAAACCCATTGCATATTCAGTCATCAGAAAGTGTAAGATTTTGCCCTTGAAGGCCCTGAAAAATTAATTTTCTAATTACTTTATATAACCTCAACAAATTGGTCAAGGTACATCTCCTAAGCTCAGACAAACAAAAAATACCGACCTAGGTCATCCGGTTCCATTTTTGTTGCTTGTTTTGTGTCATGTAACATCCAGTACCAAAATGATGAAATGTAGAGGTAATTGAAGTTGCTCTCAGTAATATAAGAATGTCCCATTATGCATAACAAACACATGAAATAACAAGACCAATATATCTATTATTGACTTCAATTACAAAATGGGACAATATTTGAGTTATGCATGCACAGTGGACTGCCTCCTACATGATGATAAAAGTACCGGACATTACATAACGTCCGGTACTTTTATCAGAATTATTTCACATAAGCTGATCTCACATGGAGACAAATGCTGATAGACACACAATTTTTCACCATTGTAGTAGACAAAAGGGGCCCCTTTATAAGGGTAATAACAAAGATTTGAAGTTTCATTTTTTTCATGTTTTATAACTGATTTAGATTTAGGTACCGGACGTTACAAAATATAGATTTCCATTTTGAAAGACACATCATGAAAAATTCTCCCTCAATAACATGTCCAAACCTCATGGAAATGATACCTATGATCATATACAATACAAAAATAACTTTGGGATACTCCAGATGTTCTTTATTCAATACAGGACACTTGTTAAAGATACAAAAAGTATGAAAAAAAAGAAATTTGGCTGTTTTTAGAGGTTTTGATGAATGACCACAAATTTACATCTTTCTGAATGACCACAAATTTACATCTTTCTGATAGCCCTAAGTGTCCTCTAACAAATGGGTCTATGTAAAACAAGATTGGTTTACAACTTCTTTCTCCAGAGTCATAAAAGCTCAAAATGACCCTAAAACACAAAATCTACTGCTTTCTGGCGACCTGACCCATCATGAACATAAGTATAAATGCATAGTCTAAAGTCTTCTCAGGTAATTCCTAGGTAATTCCTTTGAGATGTGTGAAATTTCTGCAATAGTCAGTTTAATGTAAATTAATACTATAATTGTACATTAGTCCAAGCATTCTCTCCCTCGTAACAATATGAGGAAAGATGTTACAACATTAGGGCAAAGCATGACAAGCATGACACTGTGCCACCTTTTTGATAAATTGTTTAATTAAAACCTCAAAAAAAACACTACCCAATGCTAATAACTAACGTTTTAGGCACACTCCTCCTCCCCTTGCAAGTCATTGTGAGTTCAGGTTCACGATATCCTACGGCCACTCGTTACGATATCATACGATACATGCCATTCGGTGCCTGTTAGCCCATACCTTACTAAGTTTATTACACGATTAATCAATAAAAAATCAATAAATAATCAATAGAATATCAATAAAAACAAGTTGAAAACAAAAATCCTTCCCCGGGACTCGAAGCAAGCCATAGTGTGTGTACACAGGTACATACACCTCCTCGCCCGGCAGCGGACAGCGGCCGTCTCGGCTAGGGTCACACAGCGAAAAATAGTGTACATACACCTCCTCTCCCGGCAGCGGACAACGGCAGCGCACACGGCGAAAAAAGAAGCTTCTCGCGGTTATGTTTGTGTAGAATACACCTCGTCGCCCGGCAGCGGACAGCGACAGCGCACACGCCGAAAAAAGACGCGTCTCGCTGTTATGTTTGTGTATAATACACCTCGTCGCCCGGCAGCGGACAGTTACAGCGCACACGGTGAAAAAAGATGCGCCCAGACCGGGACGCGATCCATGTACCTCTGACGGCTGAGCGCAACGTGCTAACTGCTAGACCACCGCATCTCCTCCTTCAGCAGCCGTGTCGGCTTGGCTATATTTGAATGCGTCCCGCGGTTATGGTAGCGGTCAGCCCGTAGTCGTCTCCTTCCAGGGCTTTGTATAATCCAGACGTGGTTCGAACCGGGCGTATCTCGTCAGTCCCTGTGGCGCAATGCATAGGGAGTTGGATTAGGGATCTGAGACTGCAGGTTTGAGCCCTACCCTGACCATGGAAATTTCGTGGGTTTTAACATGTAAATATGACATGTTAGGAGTGCTGATATCCACCCCAAACAGTGCTGATATCCACCTCAAAGAGTGCTGATATCCACCTCAAAGAGTGCTGATATCCACCTGGGATCTGCTCATAAGGGGTCGCACAATATGCAGGAATATCAGAACTGGGATATCCAGAAAAAGCACCCAAAATCACAGAAGTCGTGTAATAAACTGTGGTAATGCCGGTACTGAGACTTTGAACTGTGATTTTCATGTTTCCTTGTATGAGGCCCGAAAAAAAGAGTGACTGTTTCAGCTAACCCGACCGAGGGCCGACCCAAGCTCTTCTTCTGCAATTTTGAAGAATATTTTGGGTGTTTTTCCAGACTATTTGGTTATCTATGAGTCATTGCCACGAGTCATGAGTCATCAACATGAGTCGCGAGTCACTGTACCAGTGACAAAGATTTGATTAGAATGACTGCTATACCACAAGGCAACACCATCATCTTAAAGGGGACATTTCACAGAGGTACCTCTGGTCAGTAGCTCTGTGTGAGTGTGGAGAGCAGCTCACGGTGATTAGTGGGTGACTCACAACATGGTCCTGGCAATGTTAGCCCAAATATGGAAAGGTATATTTCGGTTCACATAAAACAATAAGAGGACAGAAACGTAGCATTATGATCACATTGGAGACAATTCTTAAGTTACTCCATAGAACCTCAGTCAACTGTATTGTAGAATAGAATCTATCCCTTTTCGTTGTTGCTTTAAATTTCTCTCTTTTCTTTTTCTTGGGAGGGGGTGGCTTGTTCTGCAAGGATGGGTCATGTTACCCTGGAAGAAACTGATTGAACTGGTGCATCCACCGAGAAGTGAGTTAATGACATGGCATCACCCTAGGTCACACTGGGCCATCTGTCCTCGTCAGTTTGACACCTACAGAGAATCACACTTCAAAAGGGGGAGGGGGATTCTGGACCTCCATATACATACGGTTCAGGTTTTTTCAAGTACAAAAACAGCTGTAGTCATTAGGGCAAGCTTGAGAAAAAAATACCTGTATGAAATTCAAGATAGGAGACAGAGAAAGATCTAATCTCTTCTGCAATGCAGGGCATTATGTCTAATCAGAAAGATACAGACTGCTCCCTAAAAAAATATCTTCGCTATTTGAAGGTCAGAGCTATGATAAATGGAGTAGGAATTGGATTGCAGTGACAACTTGCATCAGAATTTAGAAATGCTGTAGTTTGTACCATCCAAAATATTGGAAGGGAATGTCTGAAAACTTGAATAATAAAATAAATGGAGTAAGAACAAATTGCTAGCCTAACTTGAGGCTTCACATGGTCAGTTATATATTGCAGACTGCAGTGGTCTGGTGGCCACAGATCTACCAAGCCTTGTTATAAGGCAAAACCTAGTGTTGGTTGGCATAGCCAGAAGATCAGTGATATCATTGAAATGGGCCACCCTCCAGCAGGACTGTTATGGGTTCATGTCCTCTTGCTACTTATCAGGAAGCTGTTCTCCCTTTACTGCCCTGCTATATACATGTACATATCTAAATCTGATGCCCATTCCTCTCATCCGCTGGCTTCATTCTCATTGATCACACCCAACCCTCCCTGCTTGTCTGACATGTTCTACCCATGCCTTTACAGTTCACATTGCCCAATGCTACAAATGAACCAGACATGGGCGAGTGTTAATCTAGGAATGGTGTAGGGAGAGGACATGGGTATTTTCTTTACCCATGTGTGCATAATGGTGTGGGTGGCTGCCCACTTTAAGTGGCTACCCTGTCTGAATAAGCCATTCTTTGATTCAATGGAAATCATCTTAATATGTATATATAGTTAGTTATACATTTGACAGGTAGTTGAATCAAATTTAGGATTGAAAGCTATGGAGATGATAATTACCTAGCTTTAAAGTTGCCTCAGCTTTCTTTGTATTTTAGCATGTATATTTGCCCTCTAGGCGTGTATACTTATGGACCACCAATGGTCTTTAGCTGAGTTTTCATGTGAGCAATGTCCTCTGTCTTTGCTACAGGGTAAAATATTGTGAATTGAGGTGGAGCCAAGAGAGGAACCCTCTGGTGTGGTGCAAAGTCATTTAGTGAGACTGGTGGTGTTAGGTTATTGGCTGGTGTGGATGTGGCATTAGGTCTATTATCACAGAGCAAGGATTCAGTCAACCTGAAAGACAGCCATTATTACGGTAAATCCACCAATTGGGTTGTCCCTCGGCCCTGCCAACTTTGCCTTACAGCACATAGCATAGACCAGTGGAAAACAATAAAATGGCCTTAGTGTTCTGATAAGCTGACGAACTGTTATGCATACTGGTACCAAGTTGACATACACTCTAAGAAAGAATCTGTTGAATTCACTTGGCATCATCGTAAAATAAACAATGAACCACCATAATTTGAAATGCAGCAAAGCAGTTTTTAGTTGTCAGAATGAGGTCCTTTATGGCACCTCAATAAAGTACTCTGTTCCAAAAAATCTCTGTAAAATTAATTTGATGGCATTTTTCTTACAGTGAACATGTCAACACTGGTCTTATTCATGCATAATTCAAGCTCAGATCAGCTCCACACACCATAGCACTTTACTCACCTAAATGTAAAGTAAAGTAATTGTCAAACATGAGGTTTCTCTATTTAAACATCAAACTATCCCTCAGTTAGACATGCAGAGGGAACATGATGTAATCCATGTTAATACTAATATGAATGTAGCAATAATTATAAACTATGTTTCTATTAGATATTTAGAGATGCAGCATACTTTATTATGGATGTATACTTGCTGGTTTATGGGACCCTGAGAGGGCAGAATCCCTTTAGTTGCAGTACAAGAAAAAACACAACTGCCGTCTATCTCTGTGAATTATATCACTAACCAGACATCTGTTGTGGATGGCCATGAAGAAGTCAGGGAGCAAAAGTAGATAATGGTCATAAACATGTGAGTATCACATCATACAAGGGGATCTGTTGCATGGATAGCCCTATGTCATTTTGACAATAGATAGCATACAGTCCTGTCTTCTAAAATAGATTCTTTTTTCCTTTAGTTCTTTGTTTCTACTGATCCATATTTACAAACATTGTGTCTCTTTGTGTCCCCAAATCACAACTGCTCTCAATTGTAACTCCTGCATTGTCCTCAATAATTATCTCCAAAATATCAGCATATGGAAGTCACTGACATGTCAATATGTTAACATCTTGCTGGCTGCATTTATAGAAAAGTGTATTGGCTCCAGCTACGGGCAGATTATAGCAAAATATCTAAAGCATGAAACTCCAGTGTCCACACATTTAAAAGTACAGATAAGCTGAACTAAAAATTACACCGAATATATTTTAATCACAGCTAGTGACAGTAAAAGGATTGGGTGAGAGTGGAAGTGCCACCTTGCTCCTCATCCTAGTTTAAATTTCTTCTTTACAAGAATTGATCAACTTTTGGCCTAATCTTTAGGAATACTTAGTGAAAGTACAGGCTAGCTGCCTTAAATTTACCAGCTTCCCATTTACTCAATCAATTCCTCCCAGACACATAATCATTACAGCTCAGAATGATCCACGCCAGCCAAGTCAGGTTTTCCTTCAGAGTGTGGCTCGGTGTTACTTAATACGGGTGCAGTGTGAGAGAGGTGTCTGATGATACTGAGAAAGAAAAACCTCTGGGTCAGAAATCTGAGCAATAGGCTCTACCATGTCAAAGCCTTTCTTCAATTTTGCCTCAACCTTCAATATATCAAACCTGCTTGGCACTGTGTCAAAGTGGCGGCTCACAAGACATAAGTTCTTCACACAAACCTTTGATACCATAGTACCTGGTGTCTGAGGTGCACCCCAAGCAGTAGGCACACCTGAGGTAAAAGGAATGCTATAGAGCACACCTGGGACCTGATTTTGAGCACTATAGCACTGCTCTGTAATACGATATCCTGACCTATAGGGCAAACTCCAAACTTTTGGTGTTGATAATCATAAGGCACCTCATGGCTGCGTCATTGCATATTAGGCCGCATCCCAGTGAGGCAGAGTAGGTGTAGGTAGGTTGTTTGGAAGTGTCTTGACAGGCAGTCTTATTCTCTTAGCCCTACCTTTTGCACAATATCTCATTATACCCAAAGTACAGAAGATGTATAACAGTGCACTTATCTGATTGATCCATCCAGTGCCTGACACATTCACATCCCATCATTAATCACCGTCTTCCAATTACCAGTGAATCCAAGATGGCCATCCACCGTCATCCCCTCCCAGATCTCTCATTAATGAGGAAAATGATATTCATAACAGCATAAAGTAACAAAGGTTTTCATATAGGAAAAAACATAGAATGTCCCACCAAAACAAATCTAGGGAAAGTCTGTGAAGCTTTAATTCATTATCATAAAATAGCTGACTATATGGTGCATATGTTACTCTCCCAACCCTTAATGCTGTGTCAATAGAACCATGCATAAACCTTATGTGCCAGTAAGGTTGTCCCTACCTTAAGATCAGTCAATCATTCTTCCCTCTAATGAGCCAATGCAGGTTACCCACTGTGTAAAATTAGTACCAGGTCTATGATACTGGTGCTGCCCCCTTGACGCTAAAAGCAGGGCCCCAACACCTGATATTGCTTGTGTGTTTAGGGTGAAACTATAGATCAAGTCTGAGTATGAATTTCCCAATATCTTTTTACAGCAATCACTGGGGATCCCTGCAGTGGGGTTGACTGTGCTGTCTGGTGTGGTAGATAGCAAGATAAGAATGTGATTAGTTGACATCAGATAAATCATTGCAACCTTCATGGATGTCTCATTATGATATCTCAATGGTGCTTTTAACTGCTCATAAATGTGTTAACACTTGCAGGGTCACACAGTGCATACAAGATTACATACAGTGCCAGAAATCTTGTATGATCAACTGTAGATAATTGTATTTTAGTACGTCACCATGTGGATTTCCAAAGCTCACCTGTATGTGTGGTCTTTGTGTCTCTCCTTGACCCAGTGTGATTGGTATTCACCAGCAGCACCTCCAGGATTGAATCTGGAACCCAATTTCAAACCTGATGATCTTGCTCCACCCATCGCTTCTCCTTTCATTCTTATCACTCCCCAGGGCCCTTAGTATTACAGTAAGGAGACCGCATTCTCTGCTCACCCCTATTGGTTTCAGATTGGCTCTGTGTGAGAAGTGAATTTTAATCAGAGCTTGAATATGCATGTGCTTTGTGAAAGAAAGACCCAAAAGACAAAACACACCTTTCAAGTCTTTTAAATGGCATTCAGATCCTTAAGCCTTATGAAAGATAAACCCAGGAAACCCACAATACCATTGCCTGATGAATATAGAATTGATCCATGTAGTTATGGCACTTCAGTATGAAAAAGATGCACTACCATTACAGTTACCTGAATTAGGGGTATGCCTCATACTACAGACTACATCCTCTAGAACAGTACAAAAATGAAGGAGTAGCTTCACCTTATATAAATAGCTTCCTCAACTCAGGGTGCACCTTATACACAGCATGCACCTCATATAGTGATATTGAAGTATATTATATCAAAAGTGACATAAATTATGTGTTCTTTTATAGTCAGGTGGTTACGCCATTCAACGCCATGCAGCCCAACATTGATTGAGAATTATAAATCATCATTGCTAATAACATTGGAAATTAGTACTTGATAATGATCTCTGGTAAATATGATATTTATTGACCCTTGATCCTGATCTTAGTTAAGTTGTCATAGTGTCTAGACTATCACCATTATATTCATTATACATGTAGCCAGCCTGCTTCAGATATTACCAATGATTACCAGTATCAATCACAGCAATGAATGTGGCCTCATCCTAAACCAGCAATGAGTGTTGCGTCCCGTTACTACTCATCCAATCCCCGCCACAATATGTCTTCAGGCATGTTACCATGGTAACTAGCAGGCCAGTGATAACCCTGCCACTGATGGGGCCCTATGGTTTTAATGAGGACATTCTCCATGCAGGGAGACAGTTATCAAGGCTTAGGGCCAACCACTGAACCTGTGCTTTGATCACCAATTTGTTGGAGCCTACTTAGCACTTTGATTAGGAGCTATGTATTTCTGTATAGTCATATAGGGTAGATTCACCTCAAGTCGGCCATAGACCTGGAGCCGGCCAACTCTCAAGGGACCACAAAGATGAGTATGACATGGAGTGAATAGAACCTCCTGGTTGAATAACATTGATTCAAGTATTTGATATAGTGTTCATTCCACATACTTGTTTCATTGCTCTCTGGAGGAATGGCTGACTGAAAGTGTGTGGCAGACTTGAGATGGATCTACCCTGCTGTTGGCACAAATACAACAGATAATGTGGTACAGCAGTTCGGCAAAGAAGAAGGTAGGAGGCAGGGTAGAGCTGAATGAGGTACATGGAGTTGATATGAGAGAATGTAGGAATTCTTAAAAAAAAAAAAAAAAGTGGCATCCCTGAAAGGGGGTTCCATGGTCCCATACTAGGAGGCCATGGAACATTTCTGTCATAGAACAATGAGGCTGTAGTAGTGGGAACACAAAGATAATGATATGCACATAATGATAAAATTGGGACGAGGACATGGATTGGATTATAAATGTTATTGAATGCTGAAGGAGGGAAGCAGTGATCTGGAAGGCTTGTGAATAGAGAGTAAAGTGATATTATGTGTAATATATAAAGTAGCAGACTCCCGGTAGTGGGGCATGTAGCAGTTGGCTTTGGAGGCTGTGTAACGGATCAATGCTGGAGGCAGTAAATTTTCTGCTCCAGCTTAGAGCTTTTTAGGAAGAAAATGATTCTCCCTCCAAGGCCAGTATAGTAGCTGCATTTTGATTGATATTAGATCTATTCTTAGGATGAATATTTTCTAGGCCCAGCTTCAATATAGCAACAACATAGGCAATAATGTATTCTAGGTTACTCCTTTAAGTTCCTGTCTCCCCATTAATAATTCTCCTCAAATGCTGAGAAGCAGCACATCGAAGCCATTGACACAGAATAATAAGCACATCACTTTGCCAGCCCCATTTACTCCTCCTCAACCATCCTGCCACCGACAGAGGTCAATACCAGTGAGGTTAATGAGGTCCTCTGAGGGTCAGTGTCTTCTGTGGATGTGATGAACGCTTACTTGTACATAGAAATATGTGCCAGTGAGCAATGTGCCAGTCAAACCTAGCAAATATGTATATGACATATCACTATTAACATCACACAATATATGTACAAGCTGCAATAAAAGCTGATGGAGGTCAGTTTGTGTGTATACTGCTAATGGTCCTAAAGTGCTTGAAGTGATTTTGTCAAAATGGGAAAGAACACTTGAGTTTATCTCTTATACACTGCAGACAAGTCATCTCTCTAACATTCATTCTTATATGACCTTGACATCAGTCTGCAATCCCCACTGATCCCACAGTAACCTGGCAATGCAGACTGATGTCCACCAATTTTGTCAATTGCCTGGTATCCAACCATCTATCAGTAACAGTCATAAATGAGAATTCACCCACTTCCAGTATATATGTAGTGTAATATGTACATAGCATCTCCTTCCCGCTCATCCAATCACAGCTAGTGTCCGAGTGAGATGCCAATAACATTTAAGAAGTAAACACGCTGAAATCTATGGATTTAGGTAATCCTGATATAAGAATACAAATCTACAATCTATTTTCTTAGCAACGACGACACTTGCCTTATGAAGGCAAATCCTGGTTTACCTGACTACATCAGTGCACTTGATTGATTGATTGATTGATTTGTGTTTTACAGCACTTTAGCGGCACTAAGTGGCTACCCCGTGCTTCACAGGTTGATAATTTAACAGAAGAATGTGTCAGTGCCCGTGCATATGTGCACCACACACATCCTGAGGGGATAGGAAAGAGGAGATATAGACCCTTTTAAGTGGGCTAGGGAAGCCCGTCAGTGCACTTGAGAGGGTAGGTATCATAAGCACCCTATCCAGGTGCTAGTGTTTCCAAAACCAGATTACTTACTTATCAAATCGACTACTTCCCTCACCACTAACTGTAGTTTATTGGCCTCAGAACGCTTCTTCCCTTGGCACCCTCTGCCCTGTATCATCAGTCCTACTGACCTGCGCTTTGTTATGTGTTAAAATGTGCAGTAAATCAGGGTTTACCTCTTTAAAGGTTGTACAAAACCTCAATGTTAATGATACAGAAATGCAATGCTGGAGAGTACTAACGAGTCACTCATCACGACTGCAATTTATGCATCATGAGGACAAATGGGCATGATTTATGCCATTGACAAAAAGATTTTGTAGCTGAGAGAAGACATTTTTAATGAAACTGAGTCACATTTACAGGGATTTGCTAGCTATCAGATTTATATCACAGCACCCATGCTACAATTCACCGGATTTCTGCCACCGCCAGATATTTGTAGTATTTATGTACAGACCTGTGCTAGCTGGTATGGCACTGCTGGAAGTAGAGGCCTGGTTATGATTGCCTACACAGGCAGCACCGGAAGTCAGTAGGCGTATGATTGACCCCTCCTTCCTGTCCTGGTTTCAGGGATCAATGCAAAGAATTTGTTGGCATGGGGTGGCTATGAGGGTAAGTGATGGGAGAGGTGTTTAAGGCGTAAACAGGGTAGTAATAGTTAATTGATCTAAAACCCTTCTTTCCAGATGCTTCTGCTGGCCTCATGAATGAAGCTGATTCGGGAGAGTCTCTGTGTGTTAAATGTGAAGCATGATTTGAATATCCAAACCCAGTGTATAGTTCCAAGTATTCACCAAATCAAGCCTTTTCTAAGCCTATGTCTATGATATCAGACTTCTAAATTATGATCATTGTCCTTACAACCCATTTACTATTGAAAATCATGGCTAGTTGATTCTACATAACCAAAAAAAGAAGAAAAAAATGTCAAAACTATACAATAGGCCAACTGGACAGTCCTTACTATATGCTTAGAGGTTACAACTGAGTCCAACTGAAAATAAATATAATGGCTAATGGTATCTGTATGGATGAAATGATGGGTATCACCTGCACTTAAAACACCACACCTATTTGCCACTGTTTCTCAGGAATGTGTGAGGCTGTGGTTAATTGGCCTCAGTTAGCCTCCCACACTTGGCACCTTACATACCACAAGCCTGCCAACTAGTCCAGCCAGGGACGCATGGGGATTTAGGATAGGTCCTGTGTATCTTTGATGGTTAACCCTTTTATGACTCACCTGATGTTTCCAGGTTTTTGCTGCTGCATCATGCTGAACATTTAGGTAGTGTATCAACCTGGCATGGGCATTGTGGTATATAAACATAGTCCTGGCATGTAGATTATCCGAGCTGCATTCATCTTTCATTACAGCGAATAGGGAGAGCACTGACAACCAATTATAAATGCTTAAAAGTTTAATTGATACTGTACCAATCCTATTTATAAAATGGAGAAACTGGGAACAAACAAAGTAATAAAGTACCTGGATGTACAATGACTGTTCACCCTAGTTTGGCTTAATTCCTCCCTTCAAACTGGAGGTGCTGCCTACCAGACTAATTTCACTGAAGTAAAGACCACTGCACTGTCAGTGGAAGTAGACAGGATGAATGGGGAGCATCTAGAATACTACCCATGCTCCCACTCTATCACCCACCAGAAATTGCTTACTACCACTACTGGCACCCACCCAGGTGGTATGGCAAACAAAAATTCATACATAAAGGCTGTAATAAGAGAAGCCAGTTGTCTTTTGAGTAATGTCCACTTTTAGAGCTTTTAAAACCCCCTACCCAGGAGTATACACACATGCACCTATCACTCAGATGCCTAGTAGTATAGACACATGAACCTATCATTCAGGTATCTACACATGAATGTACCACTTATACCTACCATGACCCCTTTTTACCTTAAACAATCAAGTACCATGAAGAGCTAGAAGTCAACTCACCTGAAAAAAAGAGAAGAGACTAATTACAGATCATTCATCTTAGGAGATGTATAACTGCATAATTCATAAAGGCAAAGGGCCATGACCATAGCTGTCAAAATGGTGTAAAACAACAACTTACCTGCCTACCTTACCTACCATTCCTACCTTTTAAAACTAGGTTTAATTTGAGATGATTTGGGGATTTCAGTATTGCCATGGTTCAGTTGTGCCCAATGTTTGTCTTGGCTGGCTAAGTACACTGAGGACAGACAGACCTGTATGTGTGTCTATGTGATGATGTGTGAGGTGATTGAGTCACACCATGAGAGGTTTGTCATGTCATTGTCAGGATGGACCACTGACCCTGATGTTGCAACTAGAATCACTGGGTACCATCCCTCTCTTCAATGTACAATAACTTTAACCCTGAAGGCCAATAGTTTGTTTCAGTTAATGTGTTTAGGTCCAAAAGTCTATGGTCCCTAAGTATTTCAACTGATTAACCATGTGATAATGCAACTGAATGTCTGAGAACTTGAGCCTTTTCATGGTCTTCCCAGTCAGTAATAATTATACCCAGACTGCAGTGATCTGCTGGGCACAGATCTGTCAAGCCTTGACAGAACCTTGTGGTGGTTGGCATAAGCAAAAGATCAGTGCCATCATTAAAATGAGCCACCTTCCAACTGGACTGTCATGGTTCACGCCCTCTTGCTGCTTACTATTAGGAAGCCCTATGGTTGTAAGTCCTCCTGCCCTGCTATATACAATCATGTACATATCTAAATCTTATGCCCATTCCTTGTATCTGCTCGCTCATTCTCATTGATTCCACCCTACCCTGCTTGTGCTTGTCTGGCATGCTCTCTCCATGCGATTATAGTTCACATGACCCAATGTGACAAAGGGACCAGACATAAGATGTCTTGCTTTTCCACTCCAGTGGGGAAGAGAAAATGGATGAGTGTGTAGGGATGGTGAAGAGAGATGGAGGTGGAGGACATGTGTATGTGGATGAGTGCATTATTGTGTGGGTGGCTGTCTGCTCTAAATGGCATACCTGCCTTCTGTGCTCCTTGTTGTCTTTGTGTTTCTTTTGTCTCTAATGCCCACATCAGAACAGCTGGATTTCCCTTCCTGATCAAATGCCTAATTCCCAATGACTGGCTAATGCAGTTCTTCTAAAAGTAAACCATGTAACATTGAGAATGAATAAACCATTCTGTGATTCAATGGAAATCACTTTAATACTGTGTTATATATTTGACAGTTAGTTGAATCAAAGTTCATGTTGCAAGCTATGGAGATGATAATTACCTAGTTTTAAAAGTTGCCTCGACCTTCTGTGTAGTTTAAGGTGTTTATTAGCCTTCTATGCTATGTGTATACTCATGACCAGTGGTCATCAGCCTACTTCATGTGAGCAATGTCCTCTGTCTTTGCTAAAGGGTGCAATATTGTGTATTTAGCTGGAGCCAAGAGAATGACCCTCTGGCATCCACCACTTTGGTTCTTCCTTAGCCCTGCCAACTTTGTGTTAGAGCACATAGCATAGACTAGAGGAAAACTATAGAATAGGTTTAATGTTCTGTTCTGATAAACTGATGAACTACATACTGATACGAAGTTGACAAACACAGAGAAATCTTCTTTTGAATCCACTAGACACCCTCGTAAAATAAACCACCATAATTACAGTAAAGCAGATTTTCATTCTCACAATGAAGTCCCAGGTGTTAGCGCACTAAAGAACTGTGTTAAAGTAATCTCTGTAAAAACATTGGTGAAATCTTTGTCCCACTGTTGCTGGATAGTCACAGCTAATTTGATGGCATTTTTCTTACTGTTAACATGTCACATTCATGAATAAATCAAGCTCAGATCAGCTTCACATACCATAGCAGTGCAATCGACCAAACATAAAGTAAAGTAATTGTCAATTATGAGGCTTCTCTATTCAAACATCAATCAATTCCTCAAAGTTAGATGCACAGAGGGAATATGATTTAACCCACATTAGGACCAATGCATATTGTAATAATGTAAACTATGCTTCTTTTCTATATTTAGAGATTTATCATGGTTCTTTTCGATATTTAGAGATTTATCATGGATGTATTTTTATGTGACCAGAGATGGCAAAATCCCTTATAGTTGCAATAAAAGCGAAAAACGCAACTGCAGTCTGGTGGGTGATTAAATCACCAACCAGACATCTGTTGTGGATGGCCATAAAGAAGCCAGGGAGGGAAAGTAGATAAGTAGAGTTTAATGGTCATAAACATGTTATTATCACAGCTTACAAGGGAACCTCCTGTGTAGATACCTCTATGCCAATAAGAAATATTTTACAGTCCTGTATTCTAAAATAGATAGATTTTATGTCCTTTAGTAGCTTGCTTGTATCCCCAAATCTGCCTTCTATAGTATCTCCTGCATTGTCCTCCTTTATCTCTTAAATACTGGGAACCAGCATGTTGTACAGCTAAGTTGAAATAAGAATTACGTAGAATACATTTTAACCACAACAAAATATGAATGTAAAATGATTGGGTAAGAATGGAAGTGCCACTTTGCTACTCATCCTAGTTTAAATTTCCTCTTTACGAGTACAAACTTTTGGTCCAATGTTTAGCAATAGCCTAGCCGCCTTGACTTTACTAGCTTCCAATTTAAGAAATCAATTCCTCCCAGACAAATAACCATTTAGTGCTGAGAATGATTCACATCAGCCAAGTTAATCTTTAAAGTGTAACTTGGTGTTTGTTAATATTGGCGCTGTGTGGGAGTGGTGCCTGGTGATACTGAAAAAGAGAAAGTTTCTTTGGGTCAGGAATCTAAGCGAGTCTAAGCTAATCTAATCTTCAACTCTGCCCCAACCTCCAATACATCAGACCTGTTTGGCACTGTGTCAAAGTGGCTGTTCACGAGGCATACGTTCCTAACACAAACCTTTGATATCAGCATACATGTGCAGAGCTTGGCAATCAGTCTGGTACTGATGGTTGTTATAAACAACTCAGTTAAAAACACAATGCATCAACACACAAAAGGCTAATTTGTCTTATCGGTTTATGAGATATTTAATGTAAACTGGTGTCTTCTATACCTCCTAAGGCTAGGTCGATGGATAGGCGCATTTCTATCAACATACCAATAGTTTAAAACTAAGAACAGGGACGGTAAGGTCAGATGGTAAATAGAAACTATGAAAACCTTCAAAGTGATACCTAAAAGTTAAAAACACAATTTATTTTTTCAATACAGCAAGAAACGATAGTTCTCCTCACTTTGTAGTGCAAGTGTTTGAGATGAAAGTGTCTAGAAAGACACTCCTTATTCCCTTAGCTCTACCTCTTGCACAATATCTTATATAACAATGCACTTATCTGACTGATCCATCCAGTGCCTGACACATTCACATTTCATCATTAATTACCCTCTTCCAATTACCAGTGAATCCAAGATGGCCACTCACCAGGATCGCCTCTGAGATCTCTCATTAAGAGGAATATGATATTAATAACAGCATAAAAACAACGATGGTACTCCATAAAGGAAAAATAGAATGTCCCAGAAAAAAGCTCCATGGAAAGTCTGTCAAGCTTGTCTTGCTTTGATTCATTATCATAAAATATCTGAATAGATGCTACATATGTGACATGTACTGGGAAAGGGGCCCTTATTCCCCCCTGCACTAAGGGCCCTTTTCGCAGATATAGTCACATATGTAACTCTCCCCATCCTTAATTGTGTGTCAATAGAACCATGAGTAAACCTTATGTGCCAGTGAGGTTATCCACATCCGCAGATGAGTCAATCATTATTATGTCTAATGAGATAAAGCAGATTACCCCCTGTGTAAAATTGGTACCAGGTCTAATATGGCGGTGCTGCCCACTTGACTCTAAAAGCAGGGCACCAACACCTTCTGGAATTGCTTGTGTTAAGGGTATGGATTGCTCAATATAACTTTGCTGTGATCATTGGGGATTACTGTAGTGGAGTTGATTGTGCTGCCTCGTGTGGTAGATGGAGAGATAAAATGTGATTAGGTGACATCTGATAGATCATTGCCACTCTCCATGTCCCATTATGATATCTCAATGGTGATTTTAATGGCTGACGTGTTAACACTTTGTGGGTGGCACAGTGCATTAAAAAATCGCATAAAGTGCTAGATGTCTTGTATCATCGGCTGCATATAATTTCTTTGGACAGTGTAATAATTTAAGCCACTGTTGAAGGTAGTTATCAACTTTACATATTTTGATAGTGCCAAACCCGACTCAGCTTACAGTGTACATTGGTGAATCCAAAAAGCCAAAAATGTATTACTGATCATGTCATGAGATTATCATTTATTTAACTTCCATGTCTTCTATACGTCACTCTACATGAATTGCCCATTCTTACTTACATTTGTGTGGTCTTTGTGTCTCTCCCTGACCCAGTGTTATCGGTATTTGTGAAGCAGCACCTCCAAGATTGAATCTGAAACCCAATTTCAAACCTGATGATCTTGCTACACCCATCCCTTCTCCTTTCACCCCCAGAGCCCTCAATATTACAGTAAGAAAACCTTATTCTCTGCCCACCCCCACTGGTTTTAGATTCGCCCTATGTGAAAATGAGCATTCAGGTCAGGCATACATGTGCATTGTAACAAATCCTGGATACAAAGTGCGTCTACTTCAAGGCTTTTTAAGTGGCATTTACACTGCAAAAATGGTGTTTAGATTTTAAACATGTTTAGGTCTAAACATGTTTAAAACCTAAACATATACATCAGTTAGGTGTATCATTGACCACACGTTTAGGAAAATAACACTTTTATTCTAAATACATAAACATTTTGGCTAAACATGTTCAGACGTTTAGAGTTTAAACAGTTGAATATTAGGTGTTTAGACTTAAACATCAATATGTTTAGATACTTGGATGTCAAACCCACACCAGTAGCAGCACTACCTCTGAATGGACTATCTGCACACAGTTATAATCAATTGTTGTGACAAATATCCACAAACTCCTTGTTTATCATAGTGTCATTTCATTAAATGTTATGAAAATAGACACAACAATAGAAAATTAACTAAATTCACTTTGCACCACCATCATTACCATAAAATAATCAATGGGCTCCATGACTTACACCTATGTCATGTTATTTTGTACAGTATAAAGCAATGTCCTTCCTGCCAACCTTTGTACTTTCTCAAGTCTCCTATTCTAATGCAGAGTGTACATATGTGTATATAGCTGTGGCTGACATCTTTGGAGACTTTGCGGTGTAATTATCTGCTGATGTCCTCCAGTAAATGAGAAAACAAACAAAAGATATTCCTTTATTTTTTTTAATGGATACATGTCTGCAAACCCTTACTTCCCACCAAATCACTCAGACATCTAAACACAAAAATTCATAAACATCTAAACGCAAAATTTCATTGATATCTAAACACAAATTTTGAACCTAAACACATAGATTTCTAAACACTTGAGCTAAGCACATTGTTTGGCTAAACATGTTTAGGAAATTAATGTGATTACAAAAACGTTGCAAGAATATGTTTAGAATTGTGTTTAGGATCTAAACACCATTTTTGCAGTGTAGGTCTAGAGCTTATTAAAAGTAGGGAGGAAGTACCTATGAAAGAAATACCATGGGGAACCACCATACAAATGCCCAATGAATATGAAGTTGATCTATACAGCTAAGGCGTGCCAGTATAGGAAAATACAATACCATCACATACACAGTGAGGCTTAGATGGAAGAATAACCTTGCTGCACCTTTTACAATCTGCCTGAATTAAGGGTGTGTGTGCCTCATACTACAGATTACATGCTACAGAACAGTACAAAAGTGCTCGGTATCATTGGGAATTAGTACTTGATAATGATTTCTGCAAAGGATATAAAATTTTATTGACCGTTGATCTTGACCTTATTTAGAGTGTCCAGCTAGGGTCACCGTTAAATTTATTATGGTAGTATCCAGCCTGCTTCTGACATAACCAGTGATTACCAGTATCAGTCCCAACAATGAATGTGGTCTTAGGGGCGTGGGAAGCAGTTTCAGAGTGGGTGGGACCAGGGGGGTTTTCTGCAATTGTTGACCTCCCTTTGCCTGACCTTTAATTTTGACCTTTTGAGGAGTTGGCCAAAAGTGGGGGGTGGGGGGACATGTCCCCCCTGCTTTCCACGGCCATGGATCTCAGCCTAAACCAGTGGCAATAAGTGTTGGTTCTCCCTTCCACTCATCCAAGCACAGCCACAATCTGGCTTCAGGCATGTTACTATGGCAACCAGGAGGTATGTGATAACCCTGCCACCTGATGAGACACTGTTGTGTTTTACTAATGGCCCTCTCCATGCAAGTTGTCAGTTGTCAGGGCTTAAGGCCAGCCATTCTACTGTGCTTGGAGAAGATCACTAATTTGTTGGAGCCTACTTAGCACTTTCATCAGGAGTTGAGTGTTTTCGTATAGTCATACATACCAAATAACATGGTAAAGCAGGTAGGTGATGCAAAAGAGAGGAGCCAATGTATTGCAGCGTGAAGTGAAGAAAATGGATATTGTTTGTGACATCAGTTCAAATGTAAAACATTTGCTCATTAAGTCACACAAAATCATTTTGTTGATTCGGTGAAAATTCAGCAATCCATGCGATGCCTTGGGTACTAGCAATTTCTTTCCAGGTGTATGCATAAGAACAGCAAGCTACTATAAAACCCAAATTAAGATCATTTGAAAACTTCTCTGCTTCAGGTTGTCCAGGATTATTACACAACTCTGACCTTTTGATGCTGACCAGAGTTTTACAATGACTTATCTCACGATTTTGGCTTGGACAGTGCTTTTTTGCTCATAACCCCCGTGCATTATCAAGCCATAACGCACTCTGAGACCTTTTCTTCGTCTTCAAGAAGCTGCTGGTTTCAATCTGGACATGTTAATAAATTGGAGAAGTATACAAAGTCAACTCCTCCATACATTTCCAGTTAAAACCGTTTAGGGTTCAACAGGGAATCGATCCCCGGCCGCTGGGGCAGGAGGCGAGCTCGCTGTCCACTATACCAAGCTGACCGGTGCTAGAAACCACTGCACATGGAGGATTTGAAAAAGTTTTCCGACATACCTGAAGTTTACACACCTCGTTAGCCTAGAATCCATGGAGCCTGGTGGAGTTATTAACAGAGAAACATCCTTAGATATCCTAGATGAACATGCCATGCCTAATTTCTCCATTTTCTTTGAAATAAATAAGAATCCAATGATTCCAGCGATACGTGTCGGCACCCACCCCGTCGTCCGTCCGGCTGACCTACATATGGGACCTTCCCACACTGTCAACACGAAGCCGAGCATGGTGGAGGTGGGTGGCGAAACGTATCGCTGTGGAAAATCAATGGATTCTTATTTATTTCGAAGAAAATGAAGAAAATGTATGCGAACACCAACTAGAGATCGTATATTTGGCGCTGCTAGAAGTATGGGACTTGACACGCTTGGATTATACCCGAAAAGTGTTTGGAAAGACGAGGGTTTGACGGGTGGAGTAAAAACAATGGCTACGCTGGCTTGGCAAACCGTGCGGATCGGATGCACTTACAAAATTTCTTCTCCTACATTAAATACAGGGTTATAAGGTAAGAAATTGATACAAAATGGAGAAAAATGTGAGAGAAACGCCTTAATGTATGTTATGGGAACGCACGAGTGGGTTTATGGATTAATAATCCACTCCCCCTTTGGGGTCGTGGATTATTAACCCATAAACCCACTTGTGCGTTCCCATAACATACATTAAACGCATAATAAACCATCTGTTATCTGTCTGGCCATACAGGGGCATCCAAGTCTTGGTTTGAATTGAGCCATCACATGGTGCCATATTTATCAATGGCGTATTCAGATTTACATAGAAACACCAGAAATAGCACTCCTAGACTGGCAAAAGGTAGGAAATCCATGGAATTGATATAATTTAATGAAGAAAGCCAAAAAGAGAACTTCCTACAAAGGTTATATATAATGATGAAATTGGGATGAAGATATGGATTGGGTTATAACCGTTATTGATGTAGGTGCTGCTAGGGAGGGAAGCAGTGATCTGGAAGAGCTCTGAATAGGGAGTATTTAGTGTTTAATTGTTGTTATTTTAAAACATGAGTGGTTTTATAGGTTAATATTAATCTACGACTGCATAGCCCAGGAGTGCTTTAAAATAACATTAATTAAGGCGTTTGTCTCATAGATTCCTCAATTTTGCATTGATTTCCTACCTTATAACCCTAAAATCAAGGTAGGAGAAGACATTTTATACAGCGTATCAATAGAAATTGGTTCCTCGCTTCGCCATTTTGTTGTCAGTGGAAGTCGTCCTTTGCTTTCTTGTCCATATTCTCTGGTGTAGTGGATAGCGAGTCTGGCTATTGCCACAGCGGCCGGGGTATGATTCCCCATAGAACCCTGAAAGGTTTTAACTGGAAATGTATGGTGAGGTTGACTTTGTATTCTTCTCCAATTTATCAACATGTCCAGATTCTAACCAAAGGCTTCTTGAAGATGTCCAAAAGGTGTTAGAGTAGGGTTATGGCCTGATAATGCACCGGGGTTATGACCAAAAAAGCACTGTCCAAGCCAAAATCGTGAGATAAAGTGATATAATGTGTAATATATAAAGTAGCAGCCTCCGGGTAATGGGGCATTTAGCAGCTGGCTTTAGAGGCTGGGAAAGGGATCAATGACAGAGGCAGTAAATCTTCTGCACCAGCGGAGAGACTTCTGTTGTTAAAAGAAAATGATTCTTGCTCCCTCCAAGGTATACCACCCTGAAGTCATTATAAAAGGGCCTGCAATGTAACTATATCCAAACCTCAATGGGCAAATTCCATTTTTACAACATTGAGTATCATAATTATGTTAGACTATAGAATATGATAAATAATAGCCCAACATTAATCGCCTATTTAAAACCTATGATTATAATAGAATCATGTACTTTATAATAATGCCCCATTACATAGGATAGTTATTGCCATGGAGGGTCCTCCAGTGTGGTATCCCAAGGATCGGATAGTGTTATGAAACCGAAACCATAGATATCCTCCAGTGGAAATCAATATGGTTTTATTCCTGGTAAATCTACGGTTGATGCAACCTTTGGACTGATCCAATGTTTGTTTGAAGCTAGAAACAGAAATGAGTACTCAGTTATTTTGTTTTTGGACCTGAAAAAGGCGTTCAATACTGTAAACTTGGATATAATGTTGTAGTGGTTCGTCTCGTTAAGTTAGATTAAATCATAACGAAGAGAGAGAAAAGTTTCCGGGTAGGCAACCGAGCTTTTATTTCATAGCTTGTGTTACATACGATCACAGCCTCTGAGGACTACATGCTACTAGGGCATTCGGTTACCCTTTCGGGTAACGACCTGGTTGAGCAGTGGGTAAAACCACTACTGAAGAACATAGGGGTAGAACCAGCCTTATATAGGGGAAAAGCCCGCGAAACTCAGACCGGCCACGTGACGTGTGGCGAACGAGTGGTAGGCCCCCTGGTGCAATGGATACGAACCCAGAGGCAGGTGCTGCCACCTGCCATCCGGACTCCCCCACTACACCCGAAGACCTAGGTCTGAGTCTCACGGGTACATGAACGTAAAGTGTAAATACCATACCCCTACAATGTTAAAGAAACTGAAATATATAAATTGTGATGATATGTGTCTGAAATGGTTTAAAAGTTTTCTATGTAATAGACTTCAATTGACAAGAGTTAATAACAAGATTTCAGACACAAAGGTTATGGATTGTGGAGTAGCTCAGGGCACAGTATTGGGACCATTGATGTTTAATTTGTATTTAAATTCTATAGTGTCAGTTATTGAACACTGTCAATATTTTCTATATGCGGATGATGTAGCATTGGTGGTAAATGGAAATGATGTTGAAATAATGTCACGATTATTACAGGAATATGTTAATAGAATTGATGAATGGTGTAAGACAAACATACTTACAGTTAATGTTAGGAAGACCAAATTATTATGGTGCCACTCAACAAGACAGCGTATCAAACCTATGTATATTTTTATGCAGAGTACTAGATTAGTTGTTGTACAGAGTTTTTCATACCTTGGTGTTATAATAGATAGTGGTTTAACTTTTAAATCACATTGTAAAAAAGTTGATACGATGGGTACAACTAAGCTGAAACAATTGAGAAATATAGTGAAATATGTTGATAGAGATAATTCCCTGCGTATTTATAAACAAATGATTGTACCAACTTTAGAATATTGCAGTTATATCCTAGACAGTGGACCCAAGACCATTGTAGACCATATTGATGTAATCCAAAATCACTGCCTTAGGGCTTGTTTAAAGGTAAGAAATGCCCAAGATATGCATGTAGCTGATTTACTACATCAGTGTAAGGTGGACACTCTAGACATAAGGAGAAGAAAGTCCTTGACATGCCTAATGTATAAATATGCTCAAGATATTGATCATATATTAGTACCTCCTAGGTTATTAAGAGGACATGATAAGAAGAAGTTAAAGGTGAATAGACCAGTCTATGAAGCATACAGGGTTAGTCCGCTATATAGAGGTAACCGTCTTTGGGAAACTTTGACGAGTAATATACAACAGAAAGATACCCTAAACAATTTTAAAGCATGTCTGAAAGGAGAGGTCTTAAACACCTTGGGCAATGTATGACTTATATGAATTGTACGTCTTGTTTAGTGTAATTGCATATGATGGTTTCATGGAAACTACCTGAACTTCAATTATGACTCAAATGAACCTGTGTATAACTATTGTACCATTTATCACACCTGGCGACTTGTTGTAATAACTTATGTCTAAGTGTTTCGAGAAGCCAATAAACAGTGTTAAAACTTCAAAAAACTCACTGTAGCATTATAAATAGTAAACACAACAGACAGCCTGGTGTCTTTATCAGAGAGGAACTAAACTACACACACCAGTGGTGTAGCTCTGAGAGACCATGTAGTAGATAGTAATATCAATCCCTATACTAAAGGAGCAGTGATGGATTCTGTATATCTTAAGAGGTAAGGCCAATGTGGAATCTCAGTGTATTAAGCTTGTCTTATCATAATGTTTGTTAATTCCATTTAAAACAATAGCATGTACTGCTCATAGCAGATTAATCATGTCAACGATTGGAGTCACTAATGCAATAAAGATATTGTAATTTTATTGGCGAGTTCCAATTTATTTTATCAAGTCCATCGCTTGACATTTGGTGGAGAATGTAATTTTCTAAAGTCATAAGCAATAACATATTAAAGGTTACACCACCATACTTGCATTAGTGATTTTTCTGCAATGCTGAGAACCGAATATGGAAGCCATTGACACAGAATAATAAACACATAACTCCACTTGCGCCATTTACACATCCTCAGCTATCCTGGCACCAACAGAGGACCATCTTAGTGACCTTCATCTTGTTGAGGTCAGTGTCTTCTTTGGATGTGATGAACGCTTTCTTGTACATAGAAATCTGTACCAGTGAGCAATGTGCTAGTGAAATCTAGCAAATATGTATTGCTCCTTACATCCCATTCCTCTTTCTTTTCTCTCTCCTTTGGTACGTGTGCTACTTCAGTTTGACCCTCAATGTCTCTCTCACCTTACTAAGTGATGTGACAGGCAGAAATTAAGGCCCTGTTGATTGGTATCGAGGAGAAAGAGGGTGCTATCAGTTTTTTTTAACCCAGCCATAGCATAGGTTAATTAAACAATCATGGATACTATGCTACACAAAGGCATCAATACAGGGGTAGATTTTTATTTATGAAATGATTGTCTATCTGTGCCCATCACCAGTGACTACTCAGAGCAGCTCTTGATTGGTCAATCTAGGTGACATGTCAAGCACTATAAAAGGGCACAACTTTTTGAAAGCTCTCATTCCAGCGGTAACTGCCACACCAGTAGAGACCCCGTACTCACCAGTGACTACTATGCATAAAGTGCAAGACAGGATTCCTATATTTTTTGGAGTTCATGTCACCTATTTTGGGTACAAAATTATATCGACACTACCTCTACTAAAATAACCAATGAAAATTGGTCAATATAATGAACCAAGATAACCCTTAAGTGGCATTTTTTGTCTGACAGTGCTGATGCCGACTATATATGACCAAATATGCCCTGTCCAAAATTTTGGAGCTTTACCTGCCTAGAGATATGAGGGTTTGCTAACCATCCTATATGTAGGACAGTAGGACTTAGGACCACTGTCCTTTGAAATTGGTGGCCTTTTGGTTGCCATAGAAACCGAAATTCCTGTGGGAGAGTGCCAGAAACTGAAAGATAGTCTTATACATAGCCATTCATGCCATACAAAACATTTCAGAGCTTTACCTATAGCGGATTCAGATATCAGCACCTTCCTATATTTAGGACAGTAGGCGTCTGTCCCCTCTGTGAAGGTCAAAATCTATATTGGTAGGGGATTTCTTAAGTAGTTAGGTGTTTTTGGGACATCTGTGTGCTGTCATAAAACTACCTAGGAAAACCCATATGGAGCATTTTTGGACGTCTTGGCACTAGACCTATATGATGGAACATTTTACTTCCATATCTGTTGATTTTATGTGTGGATATAGACCTCTTCTCCTGTCAGTTAGGCATCCTACATGTAGGACAGTAAGGTCATCTGTGTTAAATTATGCAGAGGTAATGCATTCCATGTCGACCAGAGTGATTCTCAAATCTGCCCTCTTAAAAACATCTATGTTCTGCTTATCCTATCCTCAAATAGGTTTATCTAATCTCTCCAACTACACACTGGAAAAGGAATTACTCCTTTTTTTCTCCTCAAAATGAGCAATAGACTCTAAAATACAGACCATCTGAGCATTAAATCTAGTTCTGACATTCCAGTCTACACAATTGTCCACAGATACCAATCAGTGCTTAAGGAGGAAAGTTTTAATCCATCACAGCTGATATTTATCCAGGGATGTGAGTAAGGGTGTATGAAAAATTCTGAATATACACATGGACGTTCTGAATTCATTGTAAAATATAACGAAAAGTTGATCTGAGAAAGGAAATTTGGGTAAATCTAATAGGCATCTCAAACTCTGAAAATTCTGAAATCAGACAAAATTCTGAAAACTTACATCCCTGTTTATCCATGCCAATACATCACTCCAGTGAACAATGAAAAGCTACTATTATAGAAAGAACACCGGCATCAAGTCTTTACGTTGGCAATACAGGAGTCTCATCTGACTTCCACACTGGCAATTTGAAAGATAAGGAAATGGAAAAAAAGATATCACAGTGGTGAAAGGAACCAAAACAGGATATACCAGTGGAGGCTCTTTGAATTAGACTTCAGGCATAGAGATTGAAAAAGAAACTAAAGTGGTGCGGTTTTCTGTATACTTCGAGTTCAAAATGGCAAATATGAGATTCATCTAATCTTCCTCTTCATAGAGCGATGTAGTAGGGCATTATGGAGTAGCGTCCTCAATATAGAACTTCGGTGTGGAATTCTGATTCTCCCCTCCATGTGTGCATCTTTCTGACCTTGTTTGAAGATCTGTATTCTATGAGCCGCATCTCAATGATTCAACGCCCAATTGCAATCCCGATGATCACAGCCAACCCATCCCCTCTACTCACCTTCATATCATATCTCAGCATTTTCAGTATTGAGGCAAAGTGACACCCTCTGTCTATTCCATTGGGTTCACATTCACAGTGTGAGAAGGAAGTTTCAGCTAAGGAATGTGCAATAAGGTCTACCATAAAAAAGTTCAGTATTTGTGCCATAAATTATATATTTATGTCACTACTTCCATATTACCAGATAACTGGTATCTATCCGCGTGGCTTTTATCCACCATTGTAACACTAAAACTAACCATTAACCTGTGCTCGACGTGATTATGTCAAAATGGGAAAGAACACTTCTATCTATCTCTTTTTCACAGTAGACAAGTAATCTCTTTGACACCAATTCTTCTGTGACCACAACCTTACTCTGCTACCCAAAGTTCTCTGGTTATGGCCACCGATGCTGCCATTACCCTGGTATCCAACCAGTGCCAGATATTAACACTATCAGTACCAGTGATAAATGAGAATCCACCCACTTCCAGTAGCAATATGTGTAGCATCTCCTTACTGCTCATCCAATCACAGCTAGCGTCTGTCTTCAGGAGTGTTCCCAAGGGAACCAGGAGCCATGTGATAACCCTGAATCCAATAGTTAGTTTTGCTAGATGACACTCTCCATGCAGGCCACGAGTTTTCAGCACTGGAGAAACCAATGCTAGGAGAAAAATATCCAATTTGTGGGAAACTACTCAGTTTCATCGGAAAAGGAGTATCCTTGGGTGTTTGGCCATATATAGCAGTCCCTCCAACAACACAAGCCTTTCCGTATATTACTTTTACATTTGAAATTTATAATCTTTTTTGTTGAACCTGTCTGGTGTGCTTATCACTTTTAGACCGAGCCCCATGAACAAGTCTACCCATGAAGCACTGGAGGATGCTCCCAAATAATTCTGTACAGGTCGGGGGCATTTCCAGTCAATTCTACCATTTAGCTGGAGTGATTACCTTTCTAAAACTAAATGTTTTTTGAAAATACTCCCATTATTAATGAATTTATGGACATTTCAAGTTAGCATACAGTATGAAATCTAAGACATCAGCTCAAGCCATACATGGAATATTTACAATGGTATAGCTTGTTAAAGTGAGTGTTGATAATTGATCGAATGTTAAACATACCAAAATTCAAATTCGGATATCTCTGGATTTCCCAAACTTAACCAAACTGAATAAATTAAAGTTGATAGAAAAGGTATTTTCGTGGTCTATTGAGATGTAATACTTCATCTCGAATGGGAATATTCTTCCATGTTACCATGGTAACAGAAGTCACAAAACTCACACTTTTTCAGGTCTTTTGTTGATATGTGGATCAACACGGTAAAAGGTATGCCCACGCACCCCCTCGCGGGCATACCTTTTACCGTGTTGATCCACATATACCGTTGCCATGGAAATCACATTTTCGTTCCAAATGCATAATAATTCAGTTTTTTCTTTTACTACCATCAGATTTAGCTTTAAGAATTACGAAATGTAAATCTTTATCTAAAAAAAATTTCTTTCGATTTTCACCAACTTGCCCATCGAGAGTATAAATGTCAGATACCAATGCCTGAAGAAATTACACCTCTAACCCTAATATTACCTGAGTTATGACAAAATCATTGTAGCCCCAAAATGTTGGATTTAGCTGGTGTTGGTAAAACCCAACCTCCCGGATTTGGCTGGTGTTGGGAAAACCCAATGCCCGGGCTAATAGTGATTCTAGCTTCCTTTCGACCCAACACCTAAAGCTAATAGCACTGCTAGCCTATTCATTTCCCCTCACACCACATCCACTGACACAATATTTTCAGCTGGTATTCTGTGCCTACTGGAAATAGGCACTCATCCACCCGTCACACAGGAAGCAACGGAAGTCGGGAGGTGACCATGTGATCCCTACATCCGCTTCCGATATCAAGGATCAATACAGAGGGTTTTTATTGGAGAGCATCCAATTGTACTGTCCAGAGCTGGTGCTGTGAGATCAGAAGGCAAAGGTTCCTTATGAGTGAGATGCCAATCAAATTTACCCTATACACCATGCCCTGTACCATCAGTCCTGCTTACCCCTTTAAAGATTTTGAGATACCTCCAGGTTAATGATATCATACACCAATAGGGAGCCTAAGTTTCGCGATAAACCATGTCTTTAAAAAAACCTGATTTGGAACTAAAATATCTCAATATTTGAATTGACCTAGAGGCCCACCATATATGAAATTTTAAGGCTCAATTCTCATTCTTAAAAAAGTTATGCTAGGCCTAAAAATTTCTCCTATCCTTCAAACCTGCGGGCGATAATATGCTAGGCCTTGAGCGCGCGGTCACGGGACATGACTTAGTCTCCCTATGCAATGCTAGAGACTACTAGCGAGTCACTTATCAGGGCTGCATTTATGCATCATGAGGACAAATGGGCATGTATTCGCATCCCTTAAAGGGTCAGATTTATGCCATTGACAAAAAGATTTAGTAGCTGCGAGAAGACATTGTTAATCAAACTGTGTCACAATCACAGGGATTTCTTTCCAAAATACTGATGCTGGCCATCAGATTTATATCACAACACCCATGTTACAATTTGCTGGATTGCTGCCATCACATATAGTTGTAGTATTTATGTACAGCTGCTAGCTGGTATGGCACTGCCGGAAGTGGAGGCCTGGTGCTGACGGCCTACACAGGAAGCACGGGGAGTTGGTAGGCACATGATTGACCCCTCCTTCCTGCCCTTGTTTCAGGGATCAATACAAAGGATTTGTTAGCATGGAATGGCTATAAGGAGAAGTATTGGTAGAGGTGCTTAAGGAATGAACAGGGTAGCAATACAGCAGGGATTGACCATGGGGTAGTAAAGTTGTTAATTGACCAAAAACCCAATGTGTCTGTGTGTTAAACGTGAAGCATGATTTGAATATCCAAACCCAATGTGTAGTTCCAAGTATTTACCAAATCAAGCCTTTTCTAAGCCTATGCCTACCATATGCTCAAAGGTTACAACTGTATTTTGAAGTCCAATTGAAATTATATATTGGCTCAGGGTATCTGTATGGCTGAGCACTGGTAAGCACCACACATAATTGCCAGTGTTTCTTGGGATTGTGTGCGTGCCAATAGAAGACCATTGTGTGACTGTGGTTAATTGGCCTCAAAACGCCTCCCACACTTGGCATCGTACATGCCACAAGCCTGCTAACTAGTCCAGCAAGGGACCCATAGGGAGTTTGGATAGGTCCTGTGTATGTGGTTAACCCTATATGAGTCACCTGATGTTTTCAGGTTTTTGCTGGTGCATTATGCTGGCGCTTTTGGGAGTGCATCAACCCAGCAGGGTCAGTGTGGCATATATGAATGTAGTCCTGGCATGTAGATTATTCCAGCTGCATCCAACCTTCATGACAGCAAATATGGAGAGCACTGACAACCAATTACGCTTAAACACTTAATTGATACTGTACCAATCATATAAGATAAAGAGAAGCTGGGAACAAGCAAAGAAATGAAATACCTGGATGTATATAGTATATAATTATGGCCAGCACACTGAAAACATAGAAGATCCAAAACTAGTCAGTGGTGACCAATTTAAGTCTTCAAGTTGACGATACCTAAAACTACAACTTTAGGTAGTCAAAATGACGATGTTGGGTCGTCATCCTGACGACCTGAGTTGTCAATATGACAACTCTGTACTGTCAGTATTGTCATCCTGATGACTCAGGTCATCAGGATGACAATCTAAAGTCGTCATTTTGACTACCTAAAATTGTAGTTTTAGGTATCATCAACTTGAGAACCTAAAGTAGTCACCGATGACTAGTTTTGGATCTTCCATGTTTTCAGTGCAAGCATTCAAACATACTGGCTGTGTACAGAATATTAAGCCTATCATTCAGGTTTCTAGTAGTATCCAGTACCATGAAAAGCTTGTACGCAGTGGAATTGATAAAATTGTATACAGAAAAAAAAGCAAAATTGAAGGAATTCCGCCCAAACCATGCAAAAAAGGGGTATGGTTTGAAAGTCTCTAGTAGGGGATTGGACATTTGCAATTGCAGTAACAATATCATGATACAACAAAAAAAAAACATTCAATATCAACATTTAGCTCCATAATGCATAGGTTTGGTTTGGTTGATTTTAACGCCACTTAGTACTTAAAAGTTATTAGAGTGTCGGTGGTTCTCGACATTGAGTAATGAATAAGTCTGGTATACCTCTCATATACTTACAACAATATTCATTCCTTTCATTGAAACAATTTGAGGGGTTTCAGTATTGCCTTGATTCAGTTGTGCTGCATGTTTGTCTTGGCTGCCTGAATACACTGAGGAGAGACAGGAGTGTGTGTGTGTGTGTATGTGATGGTGTGTGAGGTGGCTGAGTCACTCGCTGAGAGGTTTGTTGTGTTGCTGTCAGGATGGACCACTGACACTGATGGCCCAGCTACAGGGACTGGGTACCATCCTTCTCTTCTATGTAGCCTACACTAACCTCAATCCCCAAGGCTCACAATGCTATACCAGTCTATCATCTCTCAGCTTCCTTTGACCACTACTGGGACTCACCTCCATCCTCTACCCACTCATGCCCCTTCTCCTCATCCACTTTGAGCCCTCATAGATTCTCTAACCCACCCCTTCTTCATAATGCTTTACTTTTTCCACATTAACCTAGTATGGAATCGACTCTGATCAAAATACCCCCACCCTAGTTAAAGGATTGGGAATCATCTCGGACCTACTTTCCTATTGGAAATAAAGGTCTATATAAGGGACTAAAACATGCGTACCTTTCAACATAAGGCCACACCAAAAAACAGTTGGTCTATGGATTCCAGCTCTACATCTTTTGATAGCAAGAATCCATAAACAACAAGAAAATGACAGATAAAAATAAAAGATTTCGCCCTCCTGCACCGTTTTTTCAAAACAAAAATCCATAGACCAACTTTTTAATTTGGTGTGGCTTAACCACAAAGAGGCTAATATTATATTCTAAATACAATACCTTCTAAGAGCTTCTGTATGCCCGCGATAGATTGTGCAGCAAACTGACTTAGTCTGCTTGATTCACATGATACCAAAACAAATGCCATACAAATGTGTTTGGTCTGATTTAATCCCACACTTCTACATCTATTGCTCCCCACATGCTTGAGCAGTACTCCCTCTGCTCTTCACCTTAGACTCCAATCCCCTTAAACCAACCACATTCAGTGGTTTACCACTAGTCTGGCTTCCCTATCTATTGATTCCCAGACTTTCACAAGAGGCGCCACTGTAGGTGGTATATATGTATAGTTGGCAGAATGTTTATCGGGCTGAGCACTGGTAATCAGGCGGGACCAGACCAGCTCATGTGTAGATTAATCTGTGAATGCGAAAGTTATATGGACGAAGAAGTGCAAAGTGATTGAGGTTTGTATGGAAGAATGAAGGTGGCACATATATAGGCATCACAGTCAAGGATGGCCGATGATATCTGGACGAGATCCTCGTTCGTAAGATCCTTATCCAGACAAGATTTTCTGAGAAACGGGAATCTGAGAAACGGGGCGTTATCTAGGAAACAAGACTAATTTTATCCGCACAATATTTTTCCGAGAGACAGGACAAGATCATGGCAACAGGTAACTGGTAAACAGGACATTTATATATAACCTGGTCCACAGGACCTTCTTAGGACGAGACTTCTAAGGAACGGGACTTCAAGACAAGATTCACACAATATTTTCTGAGACACAGGACAGATCATGTTCAAAACATGGTCACACAAAACTGGGAAACCTACACTCATAAACGGGGAAATACACAGAACTCAGAAAGCATATCTCTATACAGTACTTCACTAAAAGATATTGGTCAGACAGCCCATTAGACAGAAGGGGATTGAAGTGCAATTGACTTTATGCATATTACAGAGCATCTCCACCTAGCTCCCCCCTCTCCTTCCCACGACAATGGCAATTTATATACCAACATACACTGAAAACATGGAAGATCCGAAACTAGTCAGCGGTGACCACTTTAGGTCCTCAAGTTGACGATACCTAAAACTACAACTTTAGATAGTCAAAATAACGACGTTAGGTCGTCATCCTGACCACCTGAGTCGTCAATATGACGACTCTGTACTGTCAGTATTGTCATCCTGACGTCTTCAGGATGACGACCTAAAGTTGTCATTTCGACTACCTAAAGTTGTAGTTTTAGGTATCGTCAACTTGAGGACCTAAAGTGGTCACCGCTGACTAGTTTCGGATCTTGCATGTTTTCAGTGTATATGTGTGTTAGCCAATGCTAGAGTGCTAATCATGGCTAGAGGATAGGTAGTAACTGTTGCTGTATGGGAAACGCCCACATATAATGTGTCAATGTTTAAGAGTTAACAGGTAAACCTAATCCCACTGAAGTGAATTCACCTATTAGTATTAACTGTATTAGAAATATATAAAGGTGACTGACATAAATCCTTTATACAAATGTTACTTTAACAAAAACCCATTCATCCAAGACAGAGTACAGAGCGAAAAATATCATCCTTCTTTCAAAAAGATTCGAGAATTTAGAAGAAAATACAAAAAGAAATGACTAATCTCATGGCAAAAAAAAAAGACTTTAGAGTTAATAATTTCTTTCTGCTATTTAAGATAAGTTATCTTACAAGAACAGTATGTTGGCTGCATAGTACCTATTGAGTTGGGTTTGCAGGGTGATTTCTACCTTGAAATGCATTATAACAACATTCAAATGAACACGGTAGTCTTCATTGAGCCTTGATATTTAATGAAAATTTATCAGGAATGCCACCCGCAGATTAGAAGAACTAATCTTAAATGCCTTGCAAGAGACCAGACAGTGTTCCTGCCAATGTATTAGAAAGGTCAAAACACTGTTGTTCATTATTAATCATGGCCAGGCATCTAAAGAAAGGTCATAATTTAATTACCTTGTGAAAATGTTTTCACATGTGCAACCATTATAGCCCAAAAACATTGTGTTGGCTTGCCATGAAAGCATCTCCTTCATTTGACATCTTTAAACAAAGATCATTGCACCTTCAAAATCCTGACATTACAAACTGTTTACATGTTACATGTCACTTGGGACAAAATATACCACAAAGAGGTAGTGTGATACCCCTGTGTATAAGGAGGGGACGTCTGATACGCGAGGATACCATTCAATGAACATGCAACTGCAGTGTATATGTTCCCTGTGTCCTGAGACCCAATAAAGATTATTCTCTCTCACAGGCCAAATCAACAATGTACCATCATGGGATGTGTGTATAGTTTCTACACTTTCTTAGGAAAGAGCTATGGAAGACTGCTTATCATTATTATCATGACTGAAATGACTCATCTGGATTCATTGTCTCTTTGTCTCATTGTTTCTTGTAGCACAAGCTATACATACTATCTGTGCAATACATCATGTTCATAAACATGAAGGCTAACCTCAGAAATTGTGCATTAAGTGGTAGTTATCCCTCGGAAACCTAAGCGTTTCCGGAAACCTACGAGAGGTGGAGTCGCGCATGCGCAGTCAGTTCAGGAAAACGCGGCAACAACAACAGTCAGTTCCTACAGTTCACCACTGTTTTAGCCTGGTAAGTATGGTTCTTCTTGATATTTAGCATTCCCTGCTTCAGGGAACCGTTATGAATGTATTCTGCAGCCTTGGTTCCCCCCGGAACCTTGGATGTTCAGCAGTTTTTTAGTTATTTGGGATTCTGTACTGCCTCCCCTTGCGCCCGGATCGATGCGGGGAACTAGGTCATGGTGGTGTCCTTCTCCCTGGGCTGTCCCAGGTCTGGACTAACCTGCACCCCCTGGTGCCAAACTGTCCGGATTTAGACTTTTTTGAGCCTTAATGATCAATTTGCTGCCCCCCGGCAGCTCACAGATCAGGTTTGGACAAGTTATTCACTCTTTTAGCGTTTAAATCGCTCACATTCGCTCAGAAATCACTCAGCTTGACCTCGTCCCCTGACGACCAGAGCTGGAGTAACACCCCTTACGCATGGCAGGGCCGGACCCTCGTCGCCGTGGCCGAGCGGGTTAAGGCGCTGGAATAGTTCCTCCAGTCACAGTCTTTTTGGGGGTGGCGCCACTGTACATCAGGAGATCGCGGGTTCGAATCCTGGTAACGGCGCAGTTTTGCGCACTCGCCTCCCGGCCAGGTTCGGACGCGGTCCGACGTCGGAAGACGCAGGTTCGAATCCCACCCTCGGCGCTCGACACGTTAGTCGTCACGGCGGAGGATGGCTTTTGAAGATCTATACCGTAACCCAGTCGCTAACCTACCTACCGGGGTTGGCTTTTGGAGATGTTGGAACGAAAACCATTCTACTGGAAATGATTTGAATCATGTGCACCTGGAATGGTGCAAGGATTTGAACATATTTAGCAGTTATTTTATGATCAGGGATGAAAGTCACAGAGCACGAAAATCCCTGAAATGGTCCAATATCGGCCCAAAAACCTGAGTTTTTATATGAATATATAGGTTCCTGGAATTTCAAAATCCCTGAAATCAGGGAAATCCCTGAAGACTTTCATCCCTGTATGATCTTCTTTTATGATCATCAATTTACTAATAGATCCCTCTCTGCTTCTTTACAGAAAATGAGTGGAAGGAAATCCGGTAGACGCGCTACCCATAACCATGCTATGAGTGAGACGAGCTCTACCAATGGTGACGCCGCCACCGAGACGCCGGTGACGACGAACCCTAGCACCGACACCACTGACACCCAAGGTGTCGGGGCGTGGATAAACCTGTAATTTAGATATTGGTGACAGAGAATGCCACCACAAAAAGTTAACACTAGTTTACATCAGCCTACAAATGGAAGATCACTATTACATGTTATATATTGTACATAAATCACAAAATAATGGATAAAACTTATGCTGTATAGTAATGTTTAAGGACTGGAATTTGAATAAGCGCCGGTCTTAGATAAGCACCAGGGATACAGAAGGATTATAGTTTTTAACGGAAAACCGCCCCTCCTACCAAAGGTGAGGGAAGAGAGGTTTCACCAAATGTTGAAGGATGAAATATATCTTAAGCACTAAAGCTAGATCTCTCTTGGTCTGCATTAACCCCACACCTCTGCAACTATGAACCTCCACATGTTTCAGCAATACCCTCTTTGCTCTTCAACTTAGTCTCCCTCCCCCCTTAAACCTCTGCTGCTATGGCCCATTCAGTGGTTGACAACTAGTCTGGCTCCCCTATCTATTGATTCTCAGACCCTCACAAGAGGAGCTCCTGTGGGTGGCACTATATATGTAGTCAGTAGAGTGTTTGTCATCGAGCTGAGCACAGGTAATCAGGCGGGACCAGACCAACTCACGCAGGATTAATCTGAGAATGGGGAAATAGTACAGATATGAGAGTGCAATATGTGGAGGATTTGTGATGAAGGTGAAAGGAGGGGTCTCATAAGCATCACAAAGGAGGACCCTCTTGCACAAAGATCCAGAAGAAGAAAAAACAATGCCAGGCAATGCCTAAACCGTAAGCATGGTAGGGAAATAATCTGAAACTGTGGACATTTAAATGAATACATCATGCCAATCTACAAAAGTTTGCAGTTAACTGAGCAGAATTCCATCCACTTGACACACCCTTAAAGCCAGAAATATTTTTTTATTCCAGGAAACTTAGAAAATTGGCCTTTCAATTAACAAACAAGTCTTCTCTGAACTCTGGAACTTGGTATTTTGCCACCCACCCATTAGCAACATAAGCAAATGTCAACGATCAGTGAATAATTTAGGATCGTATTCCCAGAGGTGCTTCTGCCCGTATTCAACGAGGCCGTATTCAAAAACGCCACTGAATATGTGAGGATCGTATTCCACCCCCCATTGAATACGGCGTAAGTAGTGCTAATCTATAGTGTCGTGGATATTAGCCATGGCATAATATTTCAACTCAGCTTCTAACAGACGAGACAGTCTTCCTCCTAGTCTATTGTGAAGTTACTTATCACAAAGTGCATATCAAACAAATTGTGAGTGTTATATGGTTCCCGAATAATTCGATTGTTTCCTTTGAAATCATTTCATTTGTCCAAATCTTGGGGGAAGGGGATTGAATCTGGGCATGGAAAATAAAGATAGGGATGGCACTTGGGGGTAAAGGGGGAAAAGACATAATTCTACAGTTGATTTCTTCCTTTGGTATTTCACGGGTGTAGGAAAGGGGGGGGGGGCAGGGGGCCTTGCCCCCCAATCATAAAGGAGGTAGGACCAGAGTATGTTTGCCCCCCAAAAATTTGCCTAGAAAATATAGGACAGCATTTTGCAATGCAAGTAACTTGAAAGGGCACTTAATCTCTTTCTTTTAGGCCCCTTCTGATACTAACCTCATGTTTTCTTCGAGCTTTATCACTGTCAATGGTTAAGCCTATGGAGAATGCATCCATTATCGCTTGTATGTTTATTGGCGAATAACTCCTCTCTTGGTGAGTTAAGCATTGCAAAACAGTAGCAGGTCTTGAATTAGGATCCATATTAACCATACAAACACATGAGACAGTGTAATTCTCCTCCATTTTGTTATAATCCAGCAGTTTCGATGGCACCGTGAGTCGATCATCTCACTGTCCGCCATTTTGGATTTTGATGTTCTGTGCGCATGTGCGACCCCTCCTTGCCAGAAGTAGCATTTTCGACAGAGAAGTGATATAATTATTCTATCGATTTAACTTGAAATTAATGGCTTTTTGAGTATAATCCATGCATCTTTGGCAATATCAATCGAATTGAATTGAATATATCCTATCTTTTTACTGTTATAGCCCCACAAGTCAATTGTCTCGCTGTCCGCCATTTTGGATTTTGGTTCTATCTGCACATGCCCAACCTAATTTCCATGGGGATTTGGGTCAATTTGCACCACCATGGCTTTGTGATGCAAATTAATGACAGGGCGGACACATAATTTTTTATCTTTTTAATAAGACATACCGATTTAAATCATATCCTTTGTCCATTCTTTATCATATTTATATATCATAATTTACAAAAAATCGATATCCACCATGTTTGTGCCTAAATTATGACATTGGAGACGCGAGCACGGATCGAATGAGGGCAAATTCATCAACATTCATCAATTATTTGCACCACTCTGGACAAAAAACATGGGAATTTTGATGAAATTCGCACCTCTTATGGGATTAAACATAGACCGGAAAAGCGTCTTACTTTTTCTCTCTGTTAAGAGGCACTGAATCCTTCCGTTTTTACCCCGACTCTTATAACTCTTTCGCGTTAATTATAACAAAATGGAAAAGAACCTAAAACTGTGCTTCTCAAATTAAATTGATATGTTGAAGGGATGGGGAAATGGAGGCCTGAGTCTAAAGTCAGATCCAAAATTGACCAAAAATTACTTCTCTATACAAATTCTATATACATTATGCATAGGCATCATTGTGCTCGAGCCAACAATTGAAGGTGGTCATGACTGGGCCCTCGCTGGGGCCCCCAATGGAGATTTGATTCCTACGCCTCTGTATTTGCCTACATGCTGTGTCAGTGCTCAAAGCAGCAAATCAAGCTAAAGGTAGCCCAGGGGGGTCTTACATAAAGGTTGAAAAACTCTCCCAAATTTAGATGAGAAAATGGCATGAAACGGTTGACTTTCCTATCCATAGTATTATATTTCCTATCCCCAGTAGTGTATTTTTTGGTTTTGCCATTTTAGAAAATCACAAGAGCTGCCATGATTCATTCCACAAATGTCATGTTCTTTTCCTAGAGCCTCTCCCTCTAGCATGCAACTCGGCTGTAAATCTAGTTGAATGGCTTACGGTTAATGATACAGGTAGAGTGGTAGCATTTAGTTCTGTGGAGATGATCTCGAACATGCAATTTTCCCATTCTTACAGTAGTGTAAGCAAGTAAAGGCACTGTAATGGTAGGAGCGAGGGACCATAATGGTAAAATGTTATCAAGGAGCTTAGATACAATAGGAGGGGTCACTGAGAGTATAGTCTATGGGTAGACTGTGACAGGCCACCCCCCTCTACCCCCCCCCCCTTGAAACTAAGCTACCTTGTGTCTTCAGTGTATATTTCTATAGAGGATTAGGTGGTTCATCATTCATTTTACCTATCACTCATGGTGATTATCCCTCACAATCCCATGTTTAAACTGCATTGTTCATCTGTTTATCTAAGCCTCAGTGGTTAGCAGCACATTGCTTATCATATCTGATATTTTGATCTTACCTATCCTATATAATACCTATCATAAAGCCTACCTATACCTCATTGTGCCTATCCCCCAACTGTGCACATCCTGCATATTTGACTTGCATATTGGTCCCTAGCACCCATGTTTTCTTTCCTTTACATTTGCTCATCTTACAAGGTACTGTCTGTGCCTGTACCTCAAACTGCTTATTGCTCATACTACATATCCCCCTTGCTACCCATTCTTTTGAATACCAGTACTTATCCCTCATGCTCTCCATATGGCTTTCTTACCTATCTCAGCTCAGTCAATCTAGCCAGCTTTCTCTCTATATATCTCAGATTGTGTTCAATTCCTTCAACCTATCTCCAAGTCTATGCCTTATGAAATATACCTATCCCCCATTGTGCCTATCCTCCATTCTACATATCACTCATGTTTGTTATGCATATCCCTCTGCATATCCCTGAAATACAATGGGGGTGCATGTTTCATAAGACATATACTTAACCCAAGTTATACTAAGGCCAGAGTTTTGGCAGAAGAGGATTGAAAATTTGTACATAATGCCCTCAATCCTCTTGTCCCAAAACTCTGGCTTTAGTATAATTTGGGTTAATGTAGACTGTGGAGCCAGTGCCTTGGGTGATAGATTGACTATGGAATGGTCATCAGAATAAAGTTTGTTTGTGACATGATAGGTTAAGAAAAATGAGATGGGTAAGACAGCTATATAGAAAACATGAGGGATAGGTATTCAAAGGGATGGGTAGCAAGAGGGATAGGTAGAATGAGCAATAAACAGTTTGAGGGATAGGCACAGACAGTACCTTGTAGCATAAGCAAACATAAAAGAAAAAAAGCATGGTGCTAGGGACCAATATGCAAGGCAAATATGAGGGATGTGCACAGCTAGGGGATAGGCACAATGAGGGATAGGTAGACTCTGTGATAGGCATTATGAAGGATAGTTAAGATCAAAATAGTAGACATCATAAGTAATGTACTGTTAACCATTGATGCTTAAATAAACAGATGAACAATGCAGCTTAAACATAAGGTATGAGGGATAGTCACTATGAGTGATAGGTAAAATGAATGATAGGCAGATTGTGGATAGGTAGACTAAAGGTGGGAAGGGAGAGGTAAGCTAAAGTAAGGTCAGAGGTAAGTATGAGAACCCTAGCATTTTAGGAGATAATCAGATTTAACTCTAGATGTTTTAGATTGAAGAGATAGGCAGGATGAGTGATAGGTACACTAATTGATATGCTGTATGTGGGATAGGCAGAGCAATGCACAGACACAGTACTTGTCAGATAGAGAGGTAGGCATCATTTGTGTATGTGGGTTGAGGTACTAACTTTGATTGAGATGTTGTATCTTTAAAGATTTCCAATCATTTTCAATATCACTTTAGTACATTTTTAAAATATTTCCCCCATCAAACCTCAATTTTAGGTACCTTTGGTCAAAGTCTGAGAATAGAGACTATCAATTTGGATTTAGCAGGATTCTTTGGTTTAGGTGGTTCCTTCAGTTCATTTGGTATCCCTCCCATAAAGATATATGACCCCCTTTATCCTAAATAGGGCCCAATACTGAAGACATAAAGTAGCCTAGTTTCATGGAGGGTAGAGGGGGGTTGGCCTTCACTATAGGACTGTATGGAGTAACCTATCCTATACTGTACCCTCCTTGATGTTATCGTGACCCCATCATTTGAGCAACTCATGTGCATGCTTTATTTCAAGCGAACGCTCTTGGTAGAAAACAACATGTGGATCAACACGGTAAAAGGTATGCCCACGCATCCCCTCACGGGCGTACCTTTTACCATGTTGATCCACACATAATAAAGCTCATTTCAAAGTTTAGTGAATTGTTCCAAGTGCATTGTGCCCAGAATTATATATGGGCTCTGCATTTCATTTTCTCAATACTCATAACTCATGTAAGACTTTCAGTTAAGGGCATGGTATTCCTGGTCAGGTCTGGTAACCATAGTTACCAAAATATTCCATTCATTGTCATTTTGTAGTATTTGGTCTCTAATGTGCTATATGATTATAATAGTCGTAATCCCTGCAATCCTGAGGCATTACAGACCTTTCAAAGCTGATTCTGCCTGCATGTGTAGTGCTACTTAGGGAACAAGATGTGATATTAACAATGTGTGGCATATCTTTATGGATATGAACAGTTGTTGTAAAATCTAATGAGAGTATGGGAAACTGTGCGTGTATGATCCATCATTATTTTGGTACCATGTCAGACTTTAGCTCCATGGAGGGTTCCCCTCTTATGCATGACATAAAATGACAGCTTATTTTCAAGTTTTGACTCCATGTGTCTGGTATATTTCATTCAATATACATGCATTTAAACCCAAAACCGTGCATTTAAGCGCGCTTGGGCACCTAAGGGTTAAGTATTGTGTTTAGCCATAACCGGAATACTCATAACTCAGTGAGGACTTTCAGTTAAGGACATGGAATTTATTGGTCAGGTTTGTTAACCATAGTTACCAAAACATTCCATTTGTTGTCATTTGGTAGTATTTGGTCTCTCTTGTGTAATATATAGCCTCACCCCATACATAATACTTGCAATTCTGAGGCCTCATTCAAAGCTGATTCTGCATATAATTATGTCTACTACCACTCAGGAGACATAATTTGGTAGTAACAATGCATGGATTCACTCTATGGATAAGAACATTTCTTTTAGAATCTAATGGGAGTTTGGGACATTGGATGTATATGATCTAGCATAATATTCAGGGATGTAAGTCAGGCATGGGCAAAAATCAGGAAGCCATACATTTACTTGATATAAAAGCCATCTATTTTTCCAAAAGTCTCTCTTTACCACTCGTATAAGGAAAGTAGATGGCATTCAAAATTTTCAGAAATCAGGAAATCCTGATAAATCCTGAAGACTTACATCCCTGAATATTGGTTTCATGTCTGGTCTTAGCCCACTAAAGGGTGACCCTCTAATGAATAACATAATATGACAGCTCATTTTCAAGTGTTGACTCCCTTTGTTTGGTATAATGGAGATAGAGCAAAATGGATGGTTGTATTGTGTTTGGGAGGTCATGGTGGTTCTGTAGAGGGTCTAACTTTCCTCTGTGATATCATTAAGAAAGAGAATAAACAACAATGGACCCAGTACTGACCCTCTTTGGCGTACCTCAAGGGTCAGTACTGGGTCCATTGTTGTTAATTCTCTTTCTTTATGATATCACAGAGGAAATACATTTCTCAAAGGTCATTATGTATGTAGATGATATTGTACTCTATGCAATTGAAAGAAGAGATAGGATGGCTATCAGAAACCTGCAAGTGAATCTTAATAGAATAGGTCTATGGTGTGATAACAACCTTATGACTATTAATGTTGATAAGACTCAGTGCATGTGGTTCTCCTCTCCCCAAAGAGCACCAAATTTACAAAATCTAGATGTAAATATAAATGGACAGAAATTTAAAGTTGTAAACAAATACACATATCTAGGGGTCATCATTGATAGTAAACTCACTATGACCTCCTTCTTAAATGACACTGTAAGAAAGGCCGCAGCCTCTATTTTTAAGCTTGCAAAAATTGGATATCTTCTAACAGAGAAAGGTAGCATATCGATCTACAAACAGTGTATACTCCCCATATTTGACTATTGTTGCTTTATCACTGACTGTGCTAATGTAGCAGATATTGCAAGGTTACAATAATACAAAACCAGGGATTAGGAATCTGTCTTAAGGTGAAAAAGAGACATGAAACTATTGTAGGGCTGCATGCCAGATGTGAAGTACCAATGCTGGAGGCACAGAGAAAGGAGCTGCTCACTTCATTAATGTATAGGAAGGCTCAGATACAGAAAATAGTCTTAGAGGAATTGTATACTCATACAGACAGGAGGACAAGACAGAATGATAAGATAGTTTTCTTTGAAAGACGGTATAGACTTCAATCATTCAAAAAAAAGTCCACTTTATAGAGGTATAAAACTATGGAACAAATTACCATGTGAGGTCCAGTATATATCAGTGAAGGAAAAATTCAAAAAATAGATCAAAAAGCGAAATGGTACAGATATGAAAGGTATGAAGGAGAAATATATCCAAGAGATGAGAACTAGAAGGCAGTAAACTCACTTATGATTAAAGACCTAATGAGTTTTGTGTTACTAACTCATGCCTCACACAAAACTGTGATTATTAGTCCAAAAGAGATGAAGTGCGATCCATCAGTACCTCATACATTACCATTTAAAGCGAAACATGTGTTAACCTGTTCATTATCATCAAATGTAAATAATTTCATCCCTGTTCATATTGTTTATAGAAATGTTCTTAAAGTGGCAGGCAGGTAAATTGAAATGACTACATATGTGATTAGAATTATATTGTACTAGAGATTTCTTGAAATCATACACAAACACAAGCTTTGCAAATCCATAGAAACACCATTGGATATGCTATTTAGTAATTTACTGGAATTACTGACATACCAACATGATGCCAATATGCTTTTTGTAAGACTGTTTTTATATCTATTCCAGGAAACAAATGTATCCAATCTTGTATATCCTGTCTTCATATTGTAACAGAAAATCGCCATGTGCAGTTACAATAAATGAGCCTAAAACAGCACTTTAAAGCGCGCCTGGGCACCTAGGGGATAAAGAAGCTGTCCATGGTAGGAGTACATGACACATTTAATTCTTTCTTGGCATAATCTATTTGGCAAAGAAGGTATTTACAAGTATAAAGGTAAGAAATATGCTTCCCACAATCAACCAGCTACATACAGAAACTCACTGTAATCATGAAGTACAAATGAATGGATAAGAACATGCATTTATCACCCTCCGAGAACCTGCACTGGAAAATAACGACAAAATTTCCAATCTATATGCATCCTCCAAAGCCAGACACCGATCCCCCGCTGTGTCAGGTATTGATCTGCTCTGGCCGGTCTGCCAAACAAGCACCAACCACTTTACACTAACCACAAAAAGGGCCATTTCTCAGTTGACTGGAATGCTCTTTGAAATTCGAGGCGGGGAGGGGTCTTTTTTCTCTTAAAAAACCACATATTGTGATTATCTCTTCACAAACCTAAAATCCTGGTCTCGGCCTTTTAGTGATTTAGAAAAACACAAAAAAGAAACACAACATGGGGATGACTTTTGAAAATTAAACACTTTTCAAGCTGGGAGAAACCTGATGAGAAACCTTTACACAAATCCATGCAAACTTGATTGCCCCACCCACTCATACAATTTTTTTTTTAAGAAATTATGTTTGTTTCTCATTTGCCGATATATTAGATACAATCATATATGCTGGTATTTCACCATAATAATTATGATGATCGACATCATCAAGTCCCCACATCATGGTATAAAGGTATATGTGTACAGGTGGGGGACATATTCCCTGCGAAGTGAATGGGTGAGGGTGAATGATTGGGTGATTTTTGAGACTGAATGCAACAGAGCAATAGACAAAAGGGATAAAAAGGGATATGAGGGATAGGGTCAGAGGGTAGAAGCCAAGATAAATAGATGAACAGGGACAGAATTAGAGAAACAAATGACGTCGGTAGCACAAGACTCTTAGTCTATATGACTCTCAATCTATACTGAATGAAATTTGCAACTGCAATTGGCTTGTGGCTAGGGGCATAATCTGTTTAGATCTGTAGGTCTTCAATACTCCTCTCTGTCAGAATGAAGCAGCATATTAATCTCTACTTATACACCCACTGACAGCCTTCAAAATGCTTCTTTTGTCATTGCCATATTCAGTTGCTTCCTTGAAGGAGCTTTTTAATACCTAATTGAGCCTTAACTCAATACACTGTAAAAACAGTGTTTAGGGATTGAACACCAGTGTTTAAGACTTAAACACTTGTTCAAACACTTATTTGTCCCACTTTTCTAAACGCTTCTTTAGTGATCTAAAGGGAGGCCTAGGGAGTCTACAGGCCTTACCTGTGACCTTTTCAAGATGACTAGATGTCTGTAGTCCTGCAGGTGACACAGTGACTTTCAGCCCAAGTGTGTATCATTCTAATTGGCAGCAACACTCCATTGCACAGGGCTTAGATCTCAAACCCACCCCATGTTTGATATTTTCTGAATGGAGGCAGCAGGAAGGAGACATTTCAAAATTCCTCCTAATACTAATATACAATCCTATAATAGCTGTTGAATACCTTCCTGAACTGTTGCTTTATCCTGGTAGAAATAGGATATTCTATGTCTAGTTGAAATGACTAGTCTCACATGTAGTAGAGACTATAGCTTAAGTATGAACAGGTAGACTGGGGCAGATATACCAGTAGCATGAATAATACAAGGACTACAGTAGCCTTTATGTCATCCCATATAGACGTCTAGAGCCTGCTTAGCTAGTTGGTGTATGTGGATTTTCTTTCTTTCCTTTCTTTTAAACCTACCATAAAGTAGGTGGTCTCCAAGAACTACTTCCTTCTCCAAATTATGCCATATAAGGTGTGATTCAGGTCTACCCTTCATAACCATGTGAAATAGCCTCGGGAAACCTGATATTCTAGCATTTTTTGTTAAATTCTGATGAGACAATGATTATGAAAGACACTTTTGATCACCCCTATGTATGTTCCCAGATTAACTAGATTAGAGATGTTCAAAGGTTGTTCGAACTTCACATACCTGTGCTGTTTCAACCTGTATTGCACGAGACTGAAATCATGGAAGGCGAGGGTGCTGTAGATGAGGCATTTTTATTTCTTGGTGTAAAATGGTCCATTGAATTCAGACTCTCAAGTGAAAATGCATTGGTATCTGCCTTTTTTTAAAGCCGGGTACAACCAACTTACATTCCTTTACACCATATTCCATTTTTATTCTAGACAGGCATCACAAACCTTCTCTCCTGCATACCTAAACATGGTGTAAGGCCGGTGCCTGTAGCTGATGATAATATTACTCAGTACACAATGATGGAGTGACACCTTTCTCAAGATCTCCCTCAGAATAATGCTGTCTTATATTTTCTGTGGAAAACTTCTGAAAATATGTCTGCACATCATCTTTCTGTGAAAAGCAGAGCTTTCATCTTTGGACATCATAGAGAGGATGTTGTTTTACACGATTGCGACTGCTAGGGTGAAATATGACTTTTATTTAAGGCATAATCAAAATATTACTTCAATGTACTTGACCCCTACCACCTTGCATATTACTTGTAAATCCTTAAGCCCGAAGGAAGGCAGGTCATGTCAATACCTTTGTAGTTAATTTAATTTTTCCTCCTCCTTTTTACCCGTTGTAGAACGGAGGAGGTGTGTCCTCTAAAGTACTACAGACTCCTTTGATCTTTGTTCTAGTGTCTTTGCAAAATCACTGAATGTAATCCCCTTAATGGCTTACTGAGGTTAAGTTATTCTGAAGTGTATGGGTTATGTGACATTCTTCCTTTGCGACTGATTGAACAAACAAAAACGACACTGCTTCTTTTTGGCATGGCTCAGGGCATTGGTTCATTATGCCTTCTCAACGTTCCATTTCCTCAAGGTAATTCAGAATTTCAGCAGTGGATTTTCAAAAGGAGAGTGCACAGGGAGCCCAACTACTTTTGAGTAAATTTTCAGATAAAAAAATTATAAGCAATCACTCTTTGTCAGCTTGTCATGTCCCTAGAGAATTTTCATATTTCATCTGTTAATACCCATTATTTATCATTTAGTCTGTTGTAACTGAATATGTTGTTTGTATGCATCAATGAGAAACCAAATCCCAGAGAGTTAACTACATTATTATCACCTCCTCGAGTAGTGGAGTAGTTAATAAACACTTCTTAGTAAAAAAAAACACAAAAATAAAAACGACGGGGTGCACATCCCTGCAACCCTGTGTATATCCACCACTGCGGAACAGATGTTCACCTAAGTGCTTCAAATCTGCAGTAACAGATTACATGAAGAACCTGTTATAATAGCGGCCTAAAATTTAGGTTACAACTTTAAAAAGAAATCGTCACATTTCAAGGGATTTGGTGTAGGTGTGAGGTACATGGTCCCAGTTTGTAAAACGTAGATTGAGCATAGGAGAATTAATTAAAATGAAAAGTCCTGGCTGAATAGGCTGGTATTATTACTATTATACATCAACAACTATCACTGGGCCAGTTAATCAAAGGTGAAAGTTTTTTTGGCACCAAAAATATGTTGTTTTTTTCAGACTTTCCAATTTCTGCATCAAAGTTAATGACCAGACGGCACATCATACCCTTGGCTTAAATGTTTTCCATTCTAGTCAAGCTGAGGTTAAGCCATTCTGTGGATTATGTGACATTTTCCCTGACTGATTGAACAAACAAAAAGGCTCTGCTTCTTTTAGGCATGTCTGTTCACATTGGTGCATTATGCATTTTCAGTGTTTTATTTCCTCAAGGTAATCCAGAATTATTTTCTCACAGACATTATTTTATTGTTCATCTTAGTGCTTCAATATGTATTTTGAATGGGACGATAACACAAAGAAGGCATTACTCTATCAGCCTTAACATTGATTGTACGGCTGAAAAGAAATTATGGCCTTTCAAAAGAATTGGTGTTGGAGTGGGGTAGGGTATATGGCCCTAGTTTATGTTAAACATAGAATTCCAAGAAAATAAAGGGAACCCTGTAAAACCTGGTATAATTTTGTGTGTTTGCTGCTGAAAGAATGTTGTTCAGTAGAAAACACACCATAATGCTGGCTTCAAATGTGCCTCCAAATGTTTACCATTGTAGTTATGGTTGTACTGCCAGTTCCTATCAAATCAGTGTGTTGGTACTGACAGTGTCTATTTACATCAAGTTTGAAGCGTGCTTAAGTAATTCTGTATTCAACACCATTCAAACAGGTGATAATTTCCCATCTCTTAAACTAGGTTATTCAATTCTGCTCTTTTTCATGCCTCCCTTCTCTCATCCCATTTACAAGCCACATTCAGACCAAGTTGTTTCCAAGATATGATGAAGATGGCAGATGTCACTCAAATCTAATTGGGGAATCAATTCCAGACAGAAATCACTATAACTTCCATTGTTGGGCATCTCCCTCCAAATTGTGACATTAAAATCCAATTACTGTGGGTCTGTTCCGGAAATTAGGATGTAATGAAGTTAAATATTGGTGGTGTTATGGAGTTCAAATTCTCCGTTTCTCTACCCATGTATATCTGAAATTGGTGTAAAATGGTCTATTGAATTCAGACCCTCCAGTGAGATTGCATTGGTATCCTATTCTTTTTTTTAAAGCTGGGTACTACAAACTCACATTCCCTTAAAAGATATTCCATCTAGATTCTAGACAGGCATCGTAAACCTTCTCTCCTGCATGCTTATGCATGGGGTCTGGGACAGCGTTTGCCCCTGATGGTAATACTAATCAGTGCACAATGATGGAGTGGCAGATTTGTCTCCCTCAGCATAATCATGTCTTATTTTTTTCTGCATGCTTGGAAAACTTCTGAAAATAATTATGTCTGCACATCATAGGCCCTACTTTCTCCAAAAAACACAGCTCTCAGATCTGGACATCATAGAGAGAGCCAGTTATTAACACCATTGCAACTGTTAAGGTGAAATACGACTTTTCTTAAAGCATTTTATTGGGTACATAAATACATATGCATAGTCGATGCATTTATTCCTATCATGTGCGCACTGCACTACTTCCGCTAGGTCCCCTCAAGGGACTCCATACTATAGCTCTAGTAGTTTTGGCATGGCAGCACAATCAGGTGTGTAGTAATATCAACATGACTAAAAGAAAGGAATGTCATATAAAATCACACTATTATGGAATTCAGCAGATTGATGAGATGAGAATGTCAAGTTAATATTCCTATTCATGTATGGATGTTGTAAGTGACGAACAATTACCCCTCACTTACATTTCGGGAAATCATTTTGGATAAGCTGTTTAAAAATGTTTGGATCATCTATAACAGTGTATACAGCCTTTACCTTATTCCACAAATCGACTGCTCGGTATGCTACACTCTTAACTACAAGAGCTCTGAAGCAGATAGGCACTTTCAGGCGTATACCAGCGTGTGCTCTAGTTGGAATGTCTAGAAGGTCTATATATTATTGATTATGCTTAATAGGTCTATTACCATAACTTAAAATGTGTATACATCTTCTATCACATAGGTCTAAGCATTACAGAGCTAATTTTGCTCTGTAATTCCTCCTTGGTAGCGTGCTTAGGGTCTCCATTTTAACCTTATATACAATACGTAGGGCCTTGTTTTGAAGAAGCTGCAGCTGGTCATTTTTACCTTTGCCCAGTCTGTCCCAAACGTAATCTACACAGTCAAATGATGTGCCTTATTTTTCTAACCACACTGAAAAAAGTCTTCCTGACAAAGTGACATGTATACCCATGTCAACTTGATTTGACACAGAGAGCACACGTCATTGGGACATGTGCACATATGTCACCATGACAACTGAAGCACACAGTAATCCTCATACGATTTGACATGCCTAAAATGCCACGTCATCTGTAAGTTGACTAGGGTCACGGCCATGTCAAAGGCACTTGACATGTGATGGTTTGACATACATAATTGTTCTAGAATGTTCCACTAGATGGGGCAAACAACCATTTTGGTACCAGGATTAATCACTACCAAGAGGTACTACCAACACTTGAGACATTTGATGTATCTGTGTCATTTTGTTTTCATGAAGAATAGATCACTAAGGTCTTTAAATACTATCAATGAATGGCAGTGAATTCTATTTCATTCTTAAATTTGCATTTGTTATTGAATATCAAAATAGACACCCACAATCCTGAATCCTTCAACTGGGGACGATAGACACCTTGTGTGTGGGTCAGTGAAAATACCAAAAGAGTGTATGCTAACCCACAGTCTATAATCTCAGTATCTTCATTACATGGAGACAGATGGCATTGCCATGCATCTCCATGCCCTTGTCTTATGGACTGCATAGAGGTCCTCAGTCAAGTAGAAGTTCTGTAGATAGGAAAAAGTGCCTTAGTGTTGCAGGCCTGTGGGGCTATGATATCCCCTGCCTTCTATTATAGGCCTGCCTTGATTGAACCATTGGTACATAGCTATTGACTGCTCTTTACCCTTACATAATTGTATCAGAGTATTACCTAGCACTCAGGTGAATGGATCAGAAATATGTGACATGTCTTCATTACGCATGTCAAGTGGAGTTGACGAACCAAATATGAGAGCGTCAACCTCATTTGACATGCCTTCATACATGTCATGTGGGAGACAAATTTTGACCTGTGCAGTATGCGTCAAAGCGATCATTGTTCTTCTCTCTGTGCACGTTGGCTCGATATTCAACAAAAGTCAGCTATGAATCCAATGATAAACCTAAATATGTAAAAGAAGAAAGCTCGTAATCTTTTCAAAAGAATTTTGTGAGAAACTGTGTCAAACGTTTTTTTTTTTTTAATCTATACATAGGCTAACAGTGAAGGCAGAATAAAAGAAAATTGCACGTTCTGTTGCAAATGGTATTACATCAAAGCACATGGCCCTACCACCTTATTATATATTACTTCTAAATCCCTCTTCCTTCCTACCCACTCATCCCTAATCCTCTAAAGTACTGCAGACTTCATTGATCTTTGTTCTAGTGTGACTGCAAAAACATTAAATGTAATCTTCATGCCTTACTGAGGTTAAGTCATTCTGACATTCTGAAAAAATTATTTTTAGATTACAAAAGATTTCAGGTATGGGTGGGCTATATGGGCCCCTTTTGAGTGAAACATTGATTGAGCCTAGGAAAATCTATTTTTAAGCAAAGACAAAAGAATCCTGTAAATGCCGGTATTATACATCATTGGTCACTTGGCCAGTTAGTCAAAAGCGTAAGTGTCCTTTTGGTACCAAAAGAATGTTGTTCAGAATTGCCATATTTTGCTTTATAGTTACTAAGCAGACATCACATTAAGTTCAATGTTGGGTCCACTCATCTAAATGTTTACCATTCTGATCAGACCAGATTTATATTTCCATTGTCAGTTCCTATCAAATAATTGATCTGTTACTGACCGTGTCAATTTAAATGAAGTGTGACATGTGCATAGGTAATTTTGCATCCAACACCATTCACACAGATGATAATTTCCCATATCTTAAACCATGTTATTCAATTATCATGGTCTTTTTATTACCCCTCTCCTCTCTTGTCCCATTCCAAGATCTGACGAAGATGGCAGATGCCACTCTGAGCTGATTGTGGCATCAATCTTTCTCCACACAGAAATCACCAACACTTCCATCAGTGGGTATTCTCAATCCAAATGGTGACATTAAATTTCCTTTAAATGTCATTACCCCAGGCCTGTTCTGAGGATTAGTATGTAATGGAGTTATATTGTCAGTGCTATGGAGTTCTATTCTTAGTGATGGATGAGTAGGAGATGGTGAAATTGTTAGTCTGCTTCTCACCCATTTTATCTCTATTTTGAAAGGACAAGTGTGTACATATGATTCAAGAAACCGCCGATGTGTGCGGTCTTTTGAAACCCTGCTTATAAGATGCAGCTTATAGGCCTACATGAAAATAGACCCCCAATACCCTTACAGGATTGGCTAAAGTTAAGGTGCACCTTAAAGGCAAGGATGATTTTTTTTTATATAAAGCAGTACTAATCTGTCAAAATTAAGCCCAAGGCACACATCATAGATCCTCCTTAAACTCAGGATATACTTGATATGCGTGGTATGCCTTATGTGAAGTATTATGGTACAAAGAATCATTTATATAAGTTTTGGAGTCTGGCTTAGATACCCCATTACTATAAGTCTGCAGAATATAGCAGATACTACATATGAAAAAAAAATCACCTTAAAGGGAGTAGACACGATCTATTCAACGGCACCTGGTGGCAAAAAAAAAAATGAAACTGCCAAATTTGACAATATTTGCTCATATTCCTAATTTATATAACATAACCCTTCTTTATCAACCCTTTAGGCATTCTATACATTCCTATCACTGGATTTCATATTTCCTGTACCTATAGACTCCTATATACTAAAGGAATTAGAAATATTTTAGTTTATTCAGGAAAATTTCAATTTGCTTGTGACCCCCTACTTTTTGGTTCCAAAATAATTCTAATGATCTCAGATATAAATACATGATTTTTGGTTAAAAAATTGTTAGAAGATTTTTTTTCTATGGAATTAAATGTGAGAAAACACAAATTCTCATTGGCAGCCATAGTTAAGACCGCCAAAATTTAATACCTTCCAGCAGAAAAACGGACACCGTGACCTATGGTTTTTATGCCTTCTTTATGTTACCTAAGCATCAATCTAACATCCCAAAAAATTACTAAGAGAAATTGTTGGTCAATTTTGAACCAGCTGGATAATGTCTGCTCCCTTTAAATAGCCGTAGCTAAAATATCTCAATAGGAACATCAAAACTGACAAAAATTTGCAGCACTTGAATGTACACTATTGTGCAACTGACTGATATATAGATTTCCATCTCCAACCTATTTTGGTTCCGGATATTGCCAAATATATTATAAGAAGCCAGATATAGGGCGTGTAAGGATACTGCAACACCTCACAAATAAAGAACGTCCCACGTGTAAGGCACACCCTAAGTACTACCCTGTTGTTACAATAATTATATTCACTCCCTTAATTAAAATTAAACCATTAACAAGCACAGACAGCTGTAACATATTGTACATTTTTCTGCTACCATAAGAAACACATGGCTTTGGTTTCACTGTGTCTTCCTCCATTAATTAAAACTATGGAGTGAAGTCTAAGATAACACAATAAAAATCTAATTCAGGGTACAGTACATCCAATTACAAAAGGTATTAATCAAGACTTTGGAGATGAGATGGATTATACCATATAATATAATAAGAAGAGAGCAAGCAAAGAAGTGTTATCTTATCTAATGTATGTGGTCAATTCTCGTGAAAATGGAGCACATGGATGAGGAGGAGAAAAAATCTGAACTGCTCAGATGTTTTGTATTATAATATTAATTACTCACAAAATTGGGAACACTAACTATGAAAATTAAGGATTTTATGACAGTTTTAGGAAGACAACTGGTGGACCTATGAATCTTGTATATGAACAAATTACATGGGTTGCTATAAAACAGAATTATTTGCAAGAAAACTGATATATTTTGTTCATACAGTCATAACAACATGTTGGCTAGGGGTCTTTATCATTTATATCTATGATAAGAATAGCTTATGCTGCAATCAATAATACCCACTTATGGAGCTGGACCTACGTATGGTGATGTATGTACCTACGTACGGTGATGTCTATGCATTGCAGTCATTATCTTCACAAATTTATTGATTTCTGGTATTGTAACTGGTCCATAGTATTCATCCTTGGTCAATTGAATTATATCAACAGGTTTATAGATAGCATTAGCCATTTCTATCATTCTATGGCATAGGTTTCAATCATGGACCTATGCATGGTGATGTACCTACGTACGGTGATATTTCCATGATTTCTCCCAATAGGTTGTAATGTATTCATCCAGTTATGACAATATTTTGCATGGATATTCCCTGGACCACATATATTACCATGTTATGAAATAATTTACTAAATATTAATTACTCTCCTTTAATCAATGATTCAATGTACCTATGTACGGTGATGCTAAGGGGTACACCACATGCTTGTCAGTCCTATAGGTCATTGACATATGCATGTTAGAAATATTTTATATTAATATTATATTGCCCCCCATTGAGCCATAAAAACTGAGACATCTATATATCCCAAGAGGATTTTCTCCTTGACATTATGCTCATTCTAGTGTATCTACGTACAGTGATGCAAATGTTACACAACTACATTTTTCCTTATAAATAACAAGAAAATAATTGAAAATGAGCTCTGATGGTGTCAAAATTTTCGTTTTTCAATTCTACAATAGTCCATATGAAAAGTGTTATTATGGACCTTATTGTACCTCAAATAGGGCTTCCCTAGCCCACTTAAAAGGGTCTATATCTCCTCTTTCCTATCCCCTCAGGATGTGTGTGGTGCACATATGCACGGGCACTGACACATTCCTCTGTTAAATTATCAACCTGTGAAGCACGAGATAGCCACTAAGTGCCGCTAAAGTGCTGTAAAACACAAATCAATCAATCAATGTACCTCAAATAAATCACCTAATGTGTTTTACTTATATTTCTTTTAGTTGAAAACCTTTGAAATATCAACATTTTACCCTGTTATTAGCATAGATTAGATCACTACATGGGCAAAAGTGGGTACCCATAGTATGATAATGTTAGCAGCTATGTGAATGTATAAACAATATAGCAGTTAGACCCCCTGTTAAGTGTACATGGATGGGGAAAGGTATAGTGAGCCTGTGCTCCATTTTCGTGAGAATTGACCATGTACACTTATTTGATATAGACACTCAAAGCATAAAGTACTGGAGAATTATATATTTCACATATCCTTTATAAAGGGTAATCTAGAAATAACAGTCCACAAATTCGTTATCAAAGGTCATATCTAGACTGTCTGTCCGTCTTTCTCTCGGGCTGTCTGTCTGTCTCTGTCTGTCTCTATGACAGAAGTAGCCATACTCATAACTAATCTCTTTCTGCAGCAATATACATACAAACCTTTACATCTCTGATGGCTATCTTTCAGTACTATGAATAGTTTCTTCAACTCACCTAAAAGATAAAGGAAAATTGCAAGGTTAGCTGGCTGACGACACATGGTTTTCTTGCAGTCAAAATTGGGTGACATTGTAATATATAGATTCATATATAACAGAGGATAGTTTCCTGGAAAGAATGCAAGACTAATGAAGATGCTAGCCTGCTCGTGGGGGCACCTTTTGGAGCTGTTCCTATTACAATAATTGCTCCCAACAGAGAATCGGAGCTATATCTCTGTTAGTGTGAATACCCCCTGTGAGGATACCAAGCGATCGATATTGCCCTGATACATGAGTTAGTGATGGGAACCACTTTTTTGTATTGCATTATTACTTGTGTTCCAAGTTGCAAATATGCCAATGCCTTGCTATCTTCAATGCCTACAGATGATACTGCGTTGCAGTAAGCGATTTCCCCAAAACAATGTAGAACTATGACAGGCCATGCTGGATCGAACTAGGATATACAAAGCAGGAAAGCTGGCTTAATAACAGTGCTCACTGAGTTGTGAAATTGTGATTGATTATCTGTTCCGTTTCAAGTCCAAGACCTCAAAAGTCATCTGTAAAAAAAGAGTTGGGTACCAAAGGGATTAGCAAGTGCTGTGGTCAGAAGGGGCAATGTTGATCCAGGCATATAATGTGGGGCATGAGTGGATAATGATAGACACGGCTGGGAAGATTAACAGGATGTACTAGATAAGCTCATCCATTAAGGCCTGGCGAAGAATTCGCTCTGTGCAGATAACACTTCTTACCCTAATCCTTTTTGGCCCAAGTGTGTGCCAAGACATACTCAATTAGAACCTCTAAAATAATTATAGGTTAAAAATTGTAATGGAATTGAATGGAATTGTACTAGGCTTTTGGAGCCTAGGAAAATGCTGATGACTATCATCCCTATCATATAGAGTACTGTTGGAAAATGGTTAAATGGTGTGATCTTTCCGAATGATAACCTATTTCTAGAGACAGATTCTCAGCAGATAGCCTGGGGGATTCATGACTTTTGCTATAAATATAAAGAGAGATACTGGGGAAGAGGGACAGTATCAGAGTCTCTGAGTGTGTGTGAAAATTAGGATCTACAAATGGGTAGTATGGACAGTCCTATGTTCTACCTATGCTGGCTCTACTCGCCATTCCCCTATGAAACACAGTGAATATTATATGCACAATCGAATTCCTCATATAAAGCAACAACAAGGGTTCAATTCTCCATCACCTTTTTCCCAAAACAGTACCACTCCTTTTCCTTTTCAACATATTTACTTAAAAATCTAGACAGGGTCAATGAATCCCCTCCCCTGCATACATAAGCATGGTGTCTGGGTTGGTGCTTGGAGCTGATGGTAATACTTATCTGTGCACAATGATGGAGTGGCAGATTTGTCGATATCCCCCTCACCTCAATGCTTCATAAGAGGGGTCACATTCATTTTGTCTGTATGCCACATAATGTCTGCATAGTATATCTTACCGCACCTTCACAAGCCTAAAGGGCTGCACACCTCTCACATGTCTGCTTTTTTTATTTTTTAAATGTGTTTATTGATCGCTCCACTACGCAAAGGAGGTGATAATATTGTGACCAAAAATATTTAGGCTCAGTTTCACTTATTGTTTTGTGTATATAAAGACATGACAGTCCCATCCTGATTGATAGGACTTGTAACATAAAGATGAATGATGCACATCGAGATGAGAGAAATTTTGAGTTGATATTCAATATATAACCAAGTATACAACTCACTCAGTTTGGTGAGTGTTTTGGTCTCAAATTACACTGATTGTTTATCGACACAAACAAGGCAGGTAGGCTGCTATATGGCAGTCTTAATACGCATATATAATATATGTACTACTCAGAAATTGATACAAGAAAAGTATAGCTTGTACCTTGATAATACTTGGTAATCAACATGAAAATTTGCAAAAACTAATGCAATTTGCAGAGAATACACATCAGTAATGAAAATATAGATTAAAATACATTATTATTTACAAGATTATTTACAAAATGTCAGCATGACCTGATCGAAAATCATAGAAGGTTTGCATATGACGAATTTGGAGGTATTCCTGCCTCTACTCTTTGAATTTTACTTTCCCCCTCTATTTCTTTGGCTCAAAGTGTCAGGCTGGATGAGATCTTCATGTTACATATGGGTTTTGATGGTCCCATATGCATATTCTGGGCTCCAGGGGGGTAAAATGTGCCCAAAATGACCAAAACTGTCTGGGCGAAATTGTGTCTGGGAGAATGACATTTGAGTTACAAGCCATGTTGAGGGCTTAATTTCCTACAGAAACAATCTTCATACATCCATGAAAATCTCAGGTCCGGACTATTTTGACCTGTAGATTAAGAAAATCACATTATCATTTATGTCAGATGTGTCCTTGCTATTGTAAAAGAAGTTTACTTATAAGAATTCTTTTTCTGGGCACATGTCTGGGCGAATGACATGTAAGGCCCCATATGCACACTTTCTATGATCAGAAAAGCTACAGGGAACATTCGAGAAATGATTGATGAAGGTTGGAGGTAGACTAAGCAATATTAGCCCTAGGTTTTCAGTTTGAATTTTAGTACACTACACACTCACATCCACATAAGAGGTGATATTATAGGACAAACCACATACATAACATGAAAGACATGAAACTGAACCAAGCCAGTTGCCAATTGCAACTCTCTACAGATTGAAATGATACAACCTATGGTTCCACATCACTTTCTTCGGAAATGTCAGCAATCAGGACACTGTCGTCTATCACTTCGATCCTTGGTTATTGGCTTTGTTTATGTAGATCTTGTATTTGTCGTATTCAGGCCTTGAACAGTGATTTTTGCTCAGTGTCTTGATGCCAGTGTGATATTTTATTCCACATCTGAGATCCTCTGTTGAGTCAGTATCAGTTATTAACAGATGAGGCCATACATTTATGGTAAGGAAACTACATTCAAAATCAAATTCATAGATTTTTTGTGTCTGTGCCCACAGTCATATGCACCAAATACTGAAAGGACAGATGAGACCCTTAATGACGTGAAGGGAAGATAACTTGTTTGAGTTTTATGGTAAATAATGATTTGAGGGGAAGGGATAATGGCTAAAGAAGCTAGGCAAGGGAAATAAAGCTTGTACAAAAAAGGAAGGTAACCCAGCTCACAGGTAACCCACACTAACTAGCAAAGAGGGTCAGTACTAAAAGTTTGTCTTCTTTTCAGGCCATCTTCTAGAATATCTTAGTGACCCTTGTGCCTGAACCTGCCTCATCAAACATCCTAGTGTCATTAAGAAATAAAGATTTCAAATCTAACCTACCCCACCTAATATTTTTTGGCATATGTCATCGGAAAGGCACAACTGTTTAGGTCCATCGAGCAGGGAGAAGAGAGAATAAAAGGGAGCTTTAGTTATTCTATACACATTGTGTGGCATGCAAACACAGTTATTCACAACACAGCCTCCCCCTACTATGCCCTAGTACAGATTAGCCCAAGTGCCGTGGATGCTGCAGTCAATATTCAAATCCAATAAACGACCCCTACTGTACTACTGGTGGCCCTGATGCTGACTACAGAGTTGTAAACCTAGATTAATTTGAGAGATATCATGTGAGACTTAAAGGCGTATTTTAGTAAAGAAAAAAAGAGAAAGATAAAAGTTCCTCTAAGAGAAGATACCAATACCCTTTCCTGCTAGATTTTACTCATTACATATTACAGACCAGCATCAATGGGTCCTGAAATGGCTTGGTTTACAAATTAAAAACACCCCATGCATTATTTCCTATTATGGCCAATGACTAATAGAAAAAGTGTGATCCCCATGCTTCATTTAAGAAGTTGATGCTTACTCTTCACTTTCATCAAAATAAAAAGAATACTCTTTTTCAAAATTAATTCCTTTGCCAATGGATAGACGGCATTTTAAATCATTTTATCAATAAGTAGACATCGTTGTAGATATGTGAACTCCATGTTTTTGTACGAATGGCAATATCACTATCCCCTTTATAGATTCTTTTAATGCATCAGTCACAAATATACTTGATGTATCAATACCTTTGCAGTTCATCCAAACAACCTCCTGCCTCCACTCCTGCCTTGCTCCCATCTCAAGCAGAGCCATATTCAGACCAAGTTGCTCTTCAAGATGAAATTATAATGGTGGACAGCACCACTCCAACCCAATTGTGGTATCAATTCTTCTCCATACAGGCCTCACTATGGTTCCACTGATGAGTATTCCCCTTTCAAAGGGTGGCATTAAATTTTGGTAAAATCCCATTTGCATTTGGTTTGTCCCAGAGATTAGGATTTAATAGAGGACTTATATTGCCAGGTTATGGATGAGGGTTCTATTCTGGGAAAGAGATTGGTATGGGATAAAGGGATGCTGAAATTAACATCCTACTTCCCATCTACTTCTTTGCATCTATGTCTGGGCAGATACATACATATTCATAAATGGACCACAGGGGAGCAAAGGCCCTTTTTAGAGCTATATGTGAGCCAGCAAGCAGAAATGGGGGTTCCTGCGGGATTTAGTACCTGTTTTAGCCACCAGGGGGAATCACTATGGGCTAGAATAGGAAAAATATGCCTAAAACTGTTTTAGGGTACTTTTTCATGGAGAATTCAATGATTTTTGATAAAATGTTCTATTTTGGGTGGAAAGGTTCCAAACAAGGCATGTAAAAAGAACGTTTTTGGGCCTAAATAGGCATTTTTATTGATTTCTGTTGCCATGGAAACATGATTTTCATTCTAAATAGGAAAATCAATGATCTCATTTGAAGGTATGTTTCACCAGGTTTACTATGGTGAAAACAGAACGAAAATACCTTTTCTATTTCAAAAGTTATGGGCAAAAGAAAAAAAATATATGCTAATTTAGCTAATTAGCATAAATTATGCTAATTTTAGATGTATCTCATGACCAATTAGATCTAGGGCTTATTGCCATTCAGGAAATGGTCATAACTACCCATATTTAGCAAGCCATTCTTCTAAGACTAACAGGAGTATCTTCTCTTGCAAAATATCACTGTAAAGCTAGTGATCTGAATTTTAAAGTTGACTTTTAGCACGGAGCACCCTTTCTGCTTGCCTCTACACATATATTCACATACAATGCTCTTGGCACTGGGCCGTATCTTCAAAATAACATAGCCTGTCCCATGAGGCTGAGGAATATCACTCTCCTGTTCATCAGATAATGTATTAAAATGATAAAAAATCAAAACCCTTCACCAAGAGCACACACTGATAGCAACCTTTCAGATTTCTCTAGATATAATGCCTGAGTCAAATGTGAATGAATATTACACATATTGGCATACCACAAGTAGTTTGCAGGGCAATACATAGAACATTGTGCACTCCCTGGCGGGCAGTGTCCCTTGACAAAGGATCTGTATGAATTCATTTACATATATAATGAAGAGAATGTACTTCATTTATTCATGCAGACAACTTTTTTCCATGTGGAATACAAGCCTCCAAGCAGTATTCCATGTGGAATACTGCTTCGATGCTAATTAGAAAAGTAATATTTGCTTTGGAGCAACCTAAAATCATTGAATCAGAATAAATTCATTTCATGTTTCTAGTTGAACAAATCTCTCTGAAAATATACCATTTTCAGAGAGATTTGTTCAAAACCCTTCACCAAGAGCACACACTGATAGCAACCTTTCAGATTTCTCTAGATATAATGCCTGAGTCAAATGTGAATGAATATTACACATATTGGCATACCACAAGTAGTTTGCAGGGCAATGCATAGAACATTGTGCACTCCCTGGCGGGCAGTGTCCCTTGACAAAGTATCTGTATGAATTCATTTACATATATAATGAAGAGAATGTACTTCATTTATTCATGCAGACAACTTTTTCCATGTGGAATACAAGCCTCCAAGCAGTATTCCATGTGGAATACTGCTTCGATGCTAATTAGAAAAGTAATATTTGCTTTGGAGCAACCTAAAATCATTGAATCAGAATAAATTCATTTCATGTTTCTAGTTGAACAAATCTCTCTGAAAATGGTAGATTTGTTTCATGGTTAGAGGCTATTAATTTTGATGACATCAAAGTGGAGTATGGGGCCGAGATCCAATGTCTTCACACCCCTGTTGAGAATGGCTCTACCTATGCTTTACTATTAGTACTGTCATCCTCAACATAAAATAAATTCTACTTAATTTACTTTAAAAAGAAAAAAGAATGATAACTGAGGTATTGGGAATTATAAGGCATTGTGTGTTCCCACAGCGTCTGCATTCACAAATTACAACTATAAAATAAAACTTGAGATTGGCAAGGTTTTATAAATGCAAAACTTATCCTGGATAGGCTGCATCCAAGTCCAGAACTTTTAATCAGAACTGCAGGAAGATCTACTGGTGTGTACTATATGGAACAAGAGGAACAAACAAAAAGATAAATTAACATATTACCATGGATGATTTATACCTAAATCAGATCCATTCATCTCCTTTCACTTGCAGACTATACATGTACATACATGAATGTGTACCACAATGTATTAATCGTAAAAGACAATGCAAGGGTGGGATCTAGCCAATATCTGAAGTCCATTTGGCCTCTCCAGGCTGAGTTTATAATATAGAATCTGTAAGGCCCAATCGGTGGAGAGAGGCCCAGTGGACATTTGGTAATAACCATTTAATGCCCATGATGATCAAAGAATATAGTTTATTAAGACCATTATGCAATATGCCCATAATAATGATATGCCCATTCTGCTGTCCTAGGGCATAGGGCTAGCATTTAAGGCCAAAAATATTAATGGCCTTTTTGAGGACCAGCAGTTAAAGGGTTAATAGAACCTGTCAAGCTAACATCCTGATATCACAGGTAAAAGAGCTACAGGTACCCTAAAACCCCAGTCATAAACCGGATTTTCTTTTCTATTTTTGACCAAAACCGGCTTCTATATTTCTCCCAAAGTCTACCCCCGGCTTATGACCGAGGTTTTTGAGAAGTTCATTCATTTCCTAGACCATTTTTCATGGTATACGGTACTTCTAGATATACAAATAAGTAAACTGGAACAATTCATCGTTCCATTAAGCATCTCATCAATACATGTATAACATCTATACTTATAAGTTCCCATGATACAAGTCTGAGAGCTTGTAAAAGTGGTTGGAATACCCATAAAAATGATGGAAAATTGGCAGGTGAGAGGGGGTTTGGGGGTGAGCTTGGTTCCAAACTCACCCCCTGGCTTATGACTGGGGTTTTTATAATGTTTAAATTAACCCAAAATCGGCTTATAATTGTTTCTTGAACTCTACCCCTGGCTTATGACCGAGGTCGGCTTATGACCGAGGTTTTACGGTACTTGGTTTCAATGACATTCTTATCAATTATAGGTGATGATAAGATGCAGTTCAGCAGTGTGGTGTAAGTTATCCGGAAGGTGTGATAGATATTCTATGATATATTTCAAAGAGTTATAGTGTTAACTTCGACTAGGACGTCATTCATTCATTTTCCGCTTGCAAACATACAATCTGTTCCATCCATTTTCATTTATATCAAATACTAAATAAAAGCACATAACTGTAAAAAGATTTTGTTGGAGATTTCTGGTTCACCTGATTTTAGTATAATAAAAAGCAGTAACTGTTATATGTATGATCAATAAAAATAAGAAAGATTAATCTTAGAGGAGGGTCTAACTAGATTCTTCACAAAAAGAGAACAGGAGAACAGTAGCACACAAATCCTGAAGCAACCGGCTGACATAGAGGTAAGAACAACCTATGTATGAGCCATGATAAGGAGAGCCTTACAATCTAATCAGTGAGCTGCTGTGTGTGACAGGTATACATGTCAGAAGCTCAATGCCATATGAACATACCACATGCTACAGGCGGCTCACAGACATTATGAGTAGGGACCCCTCCCATACACTACACAGAGACAAGAGTGGGATGAGGTAGCAGACTGACTATGTATCTTCTGAAGAAAAAAGAAGTAGATAGATAAAAGGTTATGATTCATTATCAGTCATATTACCAAGGCTGTGGCAGGTCTATGTGACATGCGTATCCTTATAATGTGTCTAGGATTACAAACTCTGACATATGCTGTATTGTGCTAATGTTAGCGATAAGACTTATCATCCATGACTTTATACACCGCCCATACTCCCAAGTGAGTGAGTGATGCAAAAGGGACAGCAAAAACATGCATGAGGGAAAGGAAGAGGAGCAAATAATCCTTTTCAGATGGGCTAGTAGGGAAGACTGAACTTGAGATGTTCACTTCATTGTCTTACTATGTGCAGTAGATGCTGAAGGACCAAACCCTAGAACAACCTTTTCTCCTTGTGCAAGTGATCATTAACAGCATTATACCCTGGATCCTGCACTCTGTGGTACCACAGGTTTTCTGTACCCCCTTCCCTCTCAAAAAAAGCACAGGTATTCTAAAGGTCTAGCATATATTAGGTGCCATTGAGTTGACACATTATGCACATGTATTGGGCATATACATGAGCTAGGCACTATGATACTATCCATAGATTATTGGGGGCAGAATGCAAAGCCGGAGCATCCACCCTCTGAGATCAATAGCCCACATGGAAGGGATTGGCTTCTTTTCCTTTACACGCTGCATATAGATCGGATATTTGGCCTTTATATAGAAAAGAGTAGTAGGGATATATTCTCACACTGAAGGACTATGACATGGGGAGCTTGAGGCTCTTGAAAAAAAATAAAGATTGAAATTGAAGACATGACAGTTAAATGGCCATCACATTCATTCACCAAAGTAAATTCTTGAAGGTGCAAACAAAAGGAATAGCCCCCAGCAAATTGCCGTGATTCCTCGTCAACCTGTGTGAAGTGGCTCACACATGTCGCTAGATGGAACACGACATCGCTATAGCACAAGATCACCAGGAATAGCAATGGTGGTGATCACATGGCCTCACCTCAGATGGCGAGGATGGTGATCACTCAGACTCACCAGGGATGGCGATGCAGGTGATCACTCACCTCGCTAGATGAAACACGCACCTCGTCATAGTGCATGTTCACCAGGGATGGCGAGGATCGTGATCACTCATCCTCACCAGGGATGGCGACATGAGTGATCACTCATCCTCACCAGGGATGGCGACATGAGTGATCACTCACTTCGCTAGATGAGACGCACACCATGTCATAACGCACATTCACCACAGATGGCAAGGATTGTGATCACTCACACTCACGCAGGGATGGTCACCCAGGTGATCATTCATCTCGCTAGATGAAACGCACACCATGCCATAATGCACGTTCACCATGGTTGGCTAGGATCATGACGACTCACACTCACCAGGGATGGCAAGGCGGTTGATCACTCACCTCGCTAGATGAAATGTGCACCACGTCATAGCACAGGTTCACCATGGATGGCGAGAGTGGTGATCACTCAGACTCACCAGTGATGGCGATGCTGGTGATCACTCATCTTGTTAGATGAAAAGCTCATGATCATCGACATTGGTAATCATGCAGCCTCACATCTGCCAGATCCATGTATGTTTTGCCAGAGAAGGTATTGCCATATGTATCTTCCCTCTAACCACAGACAAGGTGTTCATGTAGATACTTCCTTATGTATTTTTCCTGTAACCAGAGAAAAGGTGTTTATGGATAGTTGCTTTTATTTTAGAGATACCTCTATCTAAATTCAATTGATATTTTCTCTATATAATCTTGTTTGATTCAACCCTGAAGTATTACATGGAAATCAGTGTGCAACAAAGCACATTTGATAAGTATGGGACTTATACTTCATGCCCACACTTCCTAGATAGGCTACATGTTGAACAGTGGTGCTGTCTCAACAACTTTGGCAAAGGTGGTGATAAGTTGCCATTCTGAGTGAGAGTGAGTGACAGATGATGCAATCCTCAGAGAGCATTGACTTGGAGTGACACAAATTCACGCATTGAGTGAGACAAAGGCTGGTTATGGTGGTGATAAGTTGCCATTCTGAGTGAGAGTGAGTGACAGATGATGCAATCCTCAGAGAGCATTGTCATGGAGTGACACAAGTTCACGCATTGAGTGAGACCAATATTGGCAATGGTGGTGATAAGTCACCATTTTGTGTGAGAGTTGATGCCAGTGGCACGGGAGTGGTACATAATCACACAGTGAGTCAGATCCATGTTGGCGATGCTTGTGATAAGCCGCCATTCTGAGTGAGAGTTGACAGGCAGTGGCACATATTGACGGAGTGAGTCAGATCCATGTTGGCGATGGTGGTGATAAGCCGCCATTCTGAGTGAGAGTTGACAGGCAGTGACACATACTCACGCAGTGAGTTAGATCCATGTTGGCGATGGTGGTGATAAGTCACCATGCTTTGTGAGGGATGACAAGGGGTGGCACATACTCATGCAGTGAGTGAGATCATGTTGGTGACTGTTGTGATAAATTGCCATGCCATGTGAGACTGACACACAGTGGCGAAAGATGACGCAGTGAGTTATCACTCAAAAAGGAGTCACCATTGATGACCAATCATGGCGACAGATAACGACAATTTGCTGGGCCCCTTAGAGGGTGGTGGGGCTATCCCTTCTGCTTGCCTGCTCATGTGATATAATCAAAAGCACAGTATATGAAAAAACCATGGTGAATAAATCCGACTTTGGAGACTTCCGCCTTGCCTATTGAGTCCCAGCACCATCCCAATCATTGCTCCTGGGCCAAATCAAGTTACCTTGCCTGGGGGTTTCATTTAAATGAAATGATTCCAGTGGAAACAAGAGAACCTGCAATTTTTGATTATTCATTATCTATTTGGAATCCATTATTAGTTCTGTCAAATGGACAGAAATCCATGTGTTTCTTTTTATTAGCCGTCTAAGCATTTCAATGAAAATAATACAATGTACGCTAAGGCATGAACTGCAATAGTCCTACTTATGGTTAAAACTGATTCCAACAACATTATTTTGACTCATGAAAACATTTGTGACAATATTTTGATGAGACAAATACATCTTGACATTTGTTGATGAAGCTTTATTTTCCATGTAATAACAACAATGTTTTGCCCTTTGGTAAAAGAATGTCTGGTCTGTGAAACTTTAAAGGCTAGTAAAAATAGTTTTCTATTTGCTGGGGCGCATTATCAGGAGCCCACTGTAACCAAGACTTATTAACAATGTGTCCGTTGGTTTGTAAATATTTAGCGTGTAATGAAAATTGATCGATTATCTTAAATAAGTGACCAGTGTCAATACATACTGTGAACTACTACTAACCAGAGGCCTCCTATACGTCATACACAGAATTGGCCTTAAATCAGGGTGCCTATGGCCAGGTATTTAAACTTATCCCATAGAACAGTACCATGAAACTTTAAGCCTCAAATACATTATTTAAGAGACCTAGGTCTATGCTTAAAGGCCCTGGGCCTTGCAGATCCAATACACAATCAGTACTACTTTCCCATTGAGAGATTAATCCATTTGTGAGCCAGTCTGGGCCCGCCTGATTACCACCCCCAAGCCTGATAGCAAACAGACCCCACCAACTACATACATACTGCCACTCTGAGCGCCCCCTCTGTGAAGGTCTAAGAATCAATAGATAGGGAAGGAACCCAGACCGGTGGTCAGCTGATAAACAGTGGTCGGGGAAAGGGAACATCAGGAAACCTTTCCCGTCTATACACCAAGCTTTCTATAAGAGCTATCCCCCAACCTCCAGACCTGCCTCAACACTATCAATGCCAGACCTCTATTTGTCTCACTTGTTTTCCACTCTGTGTTTCCATACTGGTCCTTGACTAATACCTTCAACCACTGACTGTAAGCTGCACTGTATTCTACCATTCACCACTCGCCCCCTAGTTCTCTCCTTCACTGAGGAGGCCTTTCTACACAGTCCACTTAAGGGAGCAATGCAATGTAGCACCCAGGCTATATGTTTTATTTTTGATCTCTCAGTACGAGATTCTAGGTCTCCAATCCCAAAAATTTAGAATGTGAAGGCAGATTCATGCTGACCCTAATTACCATGTCCATGACAAGCCTTACTTTATGAGCTAAAACTAGGATGTCCACTTTGATATTGAGTTGAATATAACTTCTCACTCAAGATAAGGCCTAACGAATTGTTGTGTTTAGGTAACGGGGTTTAAATAAATTAGGGTAGGTAGATTCAGGTAAATTCAGGCCGGCTATAAATTTTCACGCCTACATAACGTAAATTTGATGTACGAGATCGTAAAAAAACGTCCATGTCTCAAAGTGCCAAAAAATCAGATTTCCTCAGAAAAATGCCCATAAAGAGTTGGGGTAGGGCCAACACTGGGAGGGGCAGGGTATCCATTGCATTCAGAAGGATGAGGAGTGATACAAAGGTACAGAGCAGTGCTAAGTGAAGGGTACCACACTATCCTAGGTGGAGAATCACCTACAGTGACAGAAGTGAGCATTGGGTATTCAATTCAGCAAAGTGCTCTCGATGGGATGTTGACAACATGTACACATGCTCCTAAACAAGATAATTATGCATATCAAAGATGACTGAACAAAATGAAAAAATACATTTCCTTTGGTTCCTTTGGCTTTTCCTATTCAACCAATTCATTGTATATTCGGGGATTGCCATTTGTGTTTCTGTGACTTGTGGATGTTTCTGTTAAAAAGTCTTATCTTATTTTTATCATATTCTGATTCAATCCTGCTTCTTTTGAACTGGTACTGCAAACAAGAGATGAAAAGCATTTGAATTGCCAATAGAATCTGCACTGTAAAAATGTTGTCAAAATAACAAAGGATCCTTCGTCCCAAAGTTGCCACAGATCCATCGTTAAATTTCACAGTCGTTATTTTCACAGATATTCCTTGTACCACCACACTGCCACCTGGGGATTCTTGTAAAACCTACAATGGCCCCCTGCTAAATAATAACAGTGGTTCATAGTTCATTTTTACAAGGATTCCTAGTAGATTCAAAAGGTATTTTTTACAGTGTGAGGTGGCCCTCTGTGTAAAAGGATAAAGTGCCTGTTCAATCACCAAGCTGGAGAATTTAGGATGCATTGGGTTTAAATGAGATTGGTAAGACTAAAGCCTGCCTTATTGGATTGCTTATTGGAACCATGGTGAAGCATTGATTGTCCACAAAGCTTAGAGCTCGCTCGACTGTGCTTCATTGCAGAACCCTGTTTTTATTCATTCAATTAGACCATGAACATTAAATCTAGTTAGTCCGGTTTGGTCTTTATTCAGACAGTGGTATAAATTTCCAACTTGTTGAGATTATATTGTTAACCCCAGAGAAGGCAGAGCTCCTGCCTTAAAGGAAACATCCAATGGGCCAAGTTTAGATTAGAGCATCTGATAGGAATGTACAACTGTAGGCCTACCCCACAAGTTTTCTCTTGGGCCATTGCTTCATGAAAATATTGAGTTGATGCAGTAAAATTTGTCAAATAGCCCTCCTGGAAGACAAACACTTTTTGACCCTACTCACAAGACAACCGATAGTTCCTCCTTTAAGGCCACCAGGTCCTTGTGAACAGATTCATTGCAAGAGTAGGGCCAGAAGTAGGGGCTAGATAGATGTCTGCTGACTTCTGGTGCTTCCTGTGTAGGGTACCAGCATCAGTTCTCTACTTCTGGATGTGGCAAATATAACAGGTAATTAAACACATACAGCCGGGATGAGGATTTTTATATTGGATTAGGTTTTGTAATTGTCGCATTAGATTTTGTTTTAGGAGGCTGAGCAAAATATGATATAGCTTCAACCGAGATAATGATTGTAAGCAAGCTTCGATATAGCTGATGTGAAGGTAACAGAGGGAAATTGGAAGTTGATCATCGAGTTATGGGAGTCAAGTAACAATAACTCACGGTAACCACTTACTAGAAATAGTTCCTACATTCCCTCACACAGACTTGTTCAGGTCAGGACCATTCATTAGGCATGATAGGTCATGACACCTGGAGCTTAATTCAAAACATCCTGGGATCCCAACCCCAGCGATCTTAGTGTAGGCATATATCATAAGACCTGGCTGGTCTACCATATGTAATGCAGTGGTTGCAGGCCTGTCCAGAATAGCTAGTCCTGGGATCACTTCACTATTCCATTTCCACCACTAGGATCACTGTGATCTTAGTGAAAGAAATGCATAGTGGTTTCACCTGAGAACAAGAGCACTTACAGGGAACACTCCTGATCGAAAGTGAACAGCCTGCTGCATACATAAAGAGGGGAGGGAGGATGTTTGCTGAGTGTCCTTGAGGGCTCTTAGGGCTACTCATGCATTAAGTGCACTGTAAGGTAATTCTTCCCTTCTCTCTCCTTGTCCTCTGGGGGGGGGGGAGCACAATGCTTCTAATAGGCGAGCATAAATTATACATTCATGGGAACAACTCTTGAATACTGTACGGGGGTCAACTGCACCCTGTGCTCTTTTGTTAGCCCATATGGGGACGGGGAACGATGCATGTATAAGCACTCTTGTTAAGAAGAGTGACTCCACAGCTATTCCTTTATTTTGGGACTCTTACCCCTGTGCCTAGTCAGTTCTTCTTGGAATAGTGTAGGAGGGCTGAGACTAAGATCGATGCGATCTTAGTGCTGGCTAGGATATGTGAACCCAGTCAACTCTTAAGATCGCTTAAGGCTGATTTATTCCTAAGATCACTGGGGTCGTGATCCCAGGATGTTTTGAATTAAGCTCCAGGTCCCACAGAGACTGCACATTCTCCCACAGCCAAGTAGCTGCCAATAACTACCACACTGCACCCAGACACACACTAGAGGTCCCAGCACCAGTCCCACTATAGCATCTGTCGTCAGAGGCAATCGTCTCACAACAAGTAATGGGTGCTAGACAGATGATTTGTACCCCATGGACAATGTCCTTCTGCTCCACACTGCCTCATCCCTTGTCCTAGATATGCATGTATTCCTTGTTTTGATATCTTTAAATCTGCCTCAATCTACCTATTCACATCCATACTACTCATGTCATATTTTGATTAATGGGCCTCTTAGCATTATCAAATGGTACAGCTTACTATTCATGTTTGGTGAACGGGCAATCCTGTAAAGATTTTAATTGTAAAAGGGGGAAAGGAATTGAGTAAATGCAAGAGAAGAGAGGCATAAAGAGAGAAGACAGCACACAGAGAGAAACAGACATAAATAGACAAATAGACAGTCTATAAATTATGAATTAACATTAATGGCGAACATAAGGCTTAGATACATCATAACCAAAAAACAGAAATCACTTTTCATCATTTCTTATTTTCACAGTTTTAAATAAGCCCACAGTAGGCCTGAATGCAATGACACTACCACAAGTTGGTTGCTGGGCTGGCTTAATAACAGTGCTCACTGAGTTGTGAAATTGTATTTGATTATCGGCACCATTTTAAGTCCCAGGACTCAAAAGTCATCTGTAGAAAAAAGGGTTTGGCGCCAAAGGGGATTAGCTTGTGCTGAGATTAGAAAGGGCAATTCTGATCAATACAGTCCTAGCATGTAGAGCATGGATGATAGGATGATGGACAAAGTTTAGATGATTAGAAGGATACAATAGATAAGCTCACCACGTTATGTTCAGCTAACACTACCTACCCGATTCTCTTGGCCCTATGCTTTAGTCTATAGATGCGACTGCGTCAGCAGTGATCAGATATGTGCACAAATATCCCTGAAATGCTTAGAACCTTTCAAATATATTTGTTTGTTTTATATGTTATATTTGTTTATTATATATAGGTTTGTATTGAATTGTCTAGGTCTTTGGAACTTGAAACCCTGAAATCAGGGAAAACGACTTTCATCCCTATCAGAGTTACAAAAATGCAAGCTCTACCTGCCATTCCTGTCGTGTTGGCGTGGCCTCGTTCTGGTTTGGTTAGGGAGCATACATATTTTTCAAATAGATTTGTTGTCGTTTGCCGCGCTCGCTGTACATATACATGTATTCTAAGTGAATAGTACATAACTAGCCTATGAAACAATGAAAGAATAACATATTAAAATAGATTTCTTATCAAATGTATGTATAATGGCGACTTGACAGGGGGAGCCCGGCTTCAAATCACTACTAGAATTCTTCAATATTAGGGAAATAATGGCTATATAATGGGCTGTCGTGTAATAAATAAGTAGTTGATGGATAATTCATGACTCATTTATTACATGTTCAGTATCTATGCACATTGTGTAGTATGCTGACCAAGTTGTTCACAAGGGTCCACAGCCGAGCCCATCCCCCCCCACCCCACTCTGCCCTAGTACAGATTAGCCCAAGTGCCCTAGATGCTGCAGTCAATGTTCAAATCCAGTAAAACACCGCCTACCGTGCTACTGGCCGTGATGCTGACTATAGAGGTGTATACCTAGATTATTGTGAGATATATCAGTTTAGTTTAAAAAGGACGACTAGATAAGATACCACTACCCTTAACTGCTGAATTTCACTCACTATATATATATATATATATATATATATATATATATATATATATATATATATATATATATGTTACATACCAATAAATGATGAGACCTCAAATGGCCTATGAGGTTTAGAAATCAATGACACTAAAGCATTATTTCATCTGCCAATACATGATTAATGACAAATGGGCAAAGTGTGATCCGCATGCTTCATTGAAGAAACAAAGTCTTTACTTTTGTCAATTTTAAATGAATACATTTCCTGAAACATAATCCCTTTACCAATTATCAGATTCCACTCTAAATCCCTTTATAAATGCGTGTTTTGCATGAAAAACCAATGTCATTTATGAAACATGATCCAACCACCTCAGCAGAGCCTTTCATATAATTTATATGGTATTAGCATAGTTAAATATGCTAGGCCTACATGAATTTTAGTCCAAGTCAGTTCTTTAATTTCATTGGCTTCGCTCTTAGCATTCGGATAATAAGTCTGAGTCCTATTTATCTCTCAATTGCCAGGTTGTATCGTACCTAGACATGTAATCATACTCTTATTACTAGTAGCATTCATTCCCAAGCAATATTTAGAGCTCCTTGATGACGTATAAAGTGAAAATAAACACTACATGTATAATTCAAGCCCATTCACTCTACTGGCATTGCCCATTACTTGACAAGGTTATCCGATTATTCTTAACTTTTATGCCTCCACTCCTGTCTTGCCCCCATCAAAAGCAGAACCACATTCAGACCAGGTTGCTCTCCAAGGTCCAATTAAAATGGTGGATGGAACCACTCCAATCTATTTGTGGTATCAATTCTTCTCCATACAGAACTCACTATAGTTCCACTGATGAGTATTCCCCTTTCAAATGGTGGCACTAAATTCTGTGAAAATCCCATTTGCATTTGGTTTGTTGTTTTAATGGAGGAGTTATATTGACAGCATTATGGATGAGTGTTCAATTCAGGGAAATGGATTGGTAAGGGATAATGGGATGCTAAAATTGATGTTCTGCTTCATATCTCCTACTTTGCATCCATGTCCATGGCATCCAGGTCCATGGCAGATACTTAAATATTCATTAATAGACCATAAGGAATAAGGCCCTTTTCAGAGCTACATATTCACAGCCAAAGCTCTAGGGATTGAGCCATATCTTCAGCATATGTATTATGTATACACTATAGCCTGTCCCATAAGACTGGGGAATATAACTCTTCATCAATCGAGGTGTTACAATAATACAGAGGAAAAATCTCCCAAGACAACACAGAGATAATAACTTGTGAGCAAGTCAGAATTCTCTAGTAAAGCTTCAGTCAAATGTGAAATTAATAATACATGTATTTACATATCATGCGCCTATCATGTTGAAGCTAATAGTGGGTTAATGCAATTTGTGACCTCAAAAGAGTTAAGACAACATATCAAGCTAGCATCCTCATATCACAGGTAATAGAGCTACAGGTGCTAGGTTTCTCTGACAATCTAATCAATCACAGGTGATAGAGACAGCATGACTCAGACATTCAATTATGCAATGTATACATACATAACAAAGAGTGATAGTGGTTACAGATGATAATTGTAAAAAGACTATCATCAAATCAGGAATCTATGATCACCTATCCTGGCATGACCTGACCCGCCAATCTCATTATTACACAGACTATGATATATCGCGCTTAGTGTTGTAACTGTTCAAATAGGACATCATTCATTCATTTTCACCTTGCATACGTAAAAAAGTTAAAATCTATTTCATTTATATTGAATACTAAGTATATGCAGATAGCTATTATGATTTTTTTTTTGGGGATTTCCTGTACACCTGATTTTGGTACCATAAAGATCAGGAACCATCTATTATATGTATGATCAGTAAAAGGAAGATGTTTAAGAACATGGTCTAATGAGATTCCTAAAAAAAAAAAAAGAGAAGAAAAAAAATAGCAAAGAAATCCTGTCATATCTTACTGGCAAACAGGTTAGAACAGCTTATGTATGAGTCATAATAAGGTCAGCCTTATAATCAGCTCAGTGAGCTGCTCTAGGTGACAGGTACATGTCAAAAACTCAATGCCATATGAACGTACCACACGCTACAGGCTGCTCACAGATATGTGAGCAGGGCCCCTCTCATACAATACACAGAGACAAGAGTGGGATGAGATAGCAGATGGACTTTGTACCTTCCAAATAAAAAAGAAGTTGATAAAGATTTAACGTGTGATATATCACATATGGCCCAGGGTCTACTACCCCCCCCCCCAATATAAAAATTGGGCGTTGTGAATTGAAGCACAGAAGGTCTGTAGGGTCACAGGAATCAGCACTTGCAAAATATTGACTAATTACTTACAAATAGAGACTATTATCTATACATGTACTGACACCAGTCTGGCATAATCTTCTCTTACTAAACCCCTTGGACACCTAGCCCCTGGACACCTGGCCCCCCTGGAAACCTGGCCCCCTGGACACCTAGCCCCCACAGAAAACTTTATCCTTAGCATGCTTAGTTTATCGCTCAGTCCATAATGTGTTATGTGTATAGCTTGGACACTGTAAACATTGCCTGCTGAAAAAAGGTGTCTCACTTGTTGATTACCTATAGGACTCCATGTGTTAATTTCATCGCCAAAATCTATCTGACCCATAGACCCAATGGTTAAAGAACTTGTAGTCAGTATAGCCCCCAAAAACATGACGTAAGTACAGCAGCTTTTTTCGTAGAGAAAGACATCACTCACCATAAAGGACAAAATGTTGTCTGATAGATGAGATTTGAAACTTTCCTTTGGCTTTTGAAAAATATGTAAACTAACAGTATATCACTCAATGATTACACCCTAAAGTTGGTGATTACAAATTTGTGGATCTGACTGAAAACCCAGCTCCAATAGCCCAGGGGATACCCTGGGCCAAAAAACTTATGATTCATTACTGGTCACGGCAGGTCCATGTGACATGCGTGTCTCTGTAATGTGTATCGGTTTACAAACTCTGACATCTGCTGTATTGCATTAGTTGTACTGATAGAACTTATCCATATGCTCTCCATACTCCAAGGCACTGGAAACCTAGGTGCAGCCATTATTAGCGAATGAGCGCATAATGGTTGTTTACTAACAATGCAACAGCTAGGGTAAAAGTCATGGCAAGAAAACTATATTTGACAGCAGTTTCATGGATGATACACTAGTGCAGGTCCATGCAAAAGGGGTAGGAAAAACATGCTTGAGGGAAAGCAAGAGGGCTAGTGAATGGTGAACATAAAATGGTGCTACATTGTGTTTCTGTGTGCAGCAGCTGCTGAAGGACCAAACCATGGAGCAACCTTTTCTCCTTGAAAAGATAATTTACATCTGTTCTGACCAAAATCAAAACCTGACATCCATTAGGAGTCATTTATCTATGTTAACATTGTGTTGATTAACCTGTATTTCCCATACAACATGTCATAACAACACTTTTTTTGACCTTTGAATTGATAGTATACCAACAGTTGTATTAAAAGCTGGGCTTCTGCATATAACCCATGTTTTTACCTACTTACTGAATGTCTCATATTCCACTGAACTGTACCCCAATGAATGGAAGGTAGCCAAAGTGGTTCCTATTTTCAAATCTGGTGATAAATCTTCAGTAAATAATTATAGACCAATATCACTACTACCACTGCCTGGACAAATATTTGAACACATTATTCATGATTACCTATCACAGTACCTTGAGAGACACAAAATATTGACAGATGCACAAGGAGGTTATAGGAAAAATAGATCCACTATGGAAACAATAGGAAAACTTACAGATTTCATACATTTAAATAAGAATGAAGGGAAATTCACTTTGGCAACTTTTATTGACTTAAAAAAAGCATTTGATACAGTGAATCATACAGTTCTTCTGGACAAATTAAAACATTATGGAATAACTGGAAAAACCATAGATTTAGTACGAAATTACTTAGAAGACAGATTTCAGCTGACAATGGCAAATAATATTACCTCACCTGTAGAAAAAATTTCCTTTGGAGTCCCTCAAGGGTCTGTTTTAGGACCATTGTTCTTTTTAATTTATGTTAACAATGTAGAATCCTGTTGTGATCATTGTAAAATTGAGTTATTTGACATGGTTATATATACTTCAGGTAATGATTTGCAATCCACTACTTCAAAAATGCAAAATGACTTGGACAAATATGCAAAATGGTGTAAAAAAAATTGGCTAACAGTCAATGTCGCCAAGACAAAATATATGATTTTCTTTCCCAACACAAAGAATAGAATTGTATTGAAACTGAATAATCAAGAGATACACCAAGTGCCATCATATAAATATTCAGGAGTAACCTTGGATTCTAAGTTAAAGTATGATGTCTTCATTAAAAATCAAATACAAACACTTGAATTTAGAAGTTACCAATTAAGAAGAATTTCATATATCCTAGATCAAGATACCTTATCCTTGATATACAAAACCTTTCTATTACCAATTTTTGATTATGGTTGTGTACTATACCAAGCAACATCAAAAACATTAAATGATAAATTACAAAGAATGCAAAACAGGTGTCTTAAAATTATATTAAGAATGGATAATAAAACATCCACTTATCTTGTACATGCTTTGATAGGAGTTAATTATTTAAAAGATAGACAATGGTACTTTACAACAACTATGGCATTCAAGAGAGCACAGGATCCATTTTATATAGACCAAAGATTATTGTACACAAGACAATGGGATGGTAGAAGGTTAAAAGTTATAATGACAAGATTAACCTCTGTCAAAACAAGAAAATGTCTAAGGATAGGGCATTGCCCTAAAATGATCTATGGGCAACTGTGTTCTATGTGCTATGCTAAACTATGCTTTAACTAATTGCTGACAAATAGTGAGTAATTACTGACATACATTGAATAGTTGCTCACAAATACTGCATTATTACCGACATAGGAGGAGGTACTGGCATATATTGACTGAATGCTGACAAAAAGTGAGTAAAATACTGACATTTATTGACTAATTGCTGACAAATTGTATGTAAATACTGACATGTATTGACTAATTTCTGATATCTAGTGACTAAGTACTGACATGTCCTGAATAATTGCTGACAAAGAGTGAGTAATTACTGACATATATTGACTATTTCTGATAAGTTATGAGCAATTACTGACATATATCGACTAATTGCTGACAAAAAGTGAGTAATTTCTAATATATATTGAATGATTGCTGACAAATAGTGAGCAATTACTGACATTTAGACTAATTGCTGACAAATAGTGAGCAGTTACTAACATATATTGACTAAATGCTGATAAAATGTAAGTAACCACTACCATGTATTGACTAATTGCTGACAAATAGTAAATAATTACTAACATAATTATATTAACTAATTGCTGACAAATAGTCCATATATACTGACATATTTTAACACATACCAGTCAAGGCAGGATGCACAATTGAATCAATGGCTATTTCTCTGTTATATATTGACTAAATGCTGACAGATTGTGAGTAAATACTGACATGTATTGACAATTGCTGATATAGAGTGACTTAGTACTGACATATATTGATTAATTGCTGACAAATTGTGAGTAAAATTATACTGATATATATTGACGAATTGCTGACAAATAGTGAACAATTACTAGTGCTGAAATACTGACATATATTGATTAATTGCTGACAAATAGTGAGTACTTACTGACATATATTGACAAATTGCTGACAAATAGTGAACAATTACTGACATATATTAACTAATTGCTGACAAATAGTCCATAGATACTGACATATTTTTACTAATATCTGACAAATTGTGAGAAAGGGAGGATGCACAATTGAATCAATGGCTATTGGTTATATATTGACTAATTGTTGACAGATTGTGAGTAAATACTGACATATTTCGACTGATTGCTAACAAATGGTGAGTAATTACTAACATATATTGACTAATTGCTGATAAATGGCAAGTAATTACTGACATATATTGACTAATATCTGATAAATTGTGAGTAATTACTGACATATGTGGACTAAGTGTTGTTATAAGATGGAGCAGGTTAGGTCTAAGACCTAAAAGACCCGAGTTTTAAATGCAATTTTCAATGCAATTTTCAATATTCAATCAGATATTGACAAATAGTGAGTGATTACTGACATATGTTGATGAACTGCTGACCAATAATGAGCAATTACTAACATGTATTGACTAATTGCTGACAAATAGTGCATTATTACTGATATATTTTTACAACTACTGACAAATAGTGAGTAATAATTAACATATATTGACTAATTGCCGACAAATAGTGCATTATTACTGATATATTTGGACTAATTACTGACAAAAAGTGAGTAATTACTGACAAAAAGTGAGTAATTACAAACATAAATTGACTAATTGCTGACAAATAGTGCATTATTACTGACATATTTGGACTAATTACTGACAAAAAGTGAGTAATTACTAACATAAATTGACTAATTGCTGACAAATAGTGCATTATTACTGACATATTTGCTGACAATGCATCATGACATCCATAAAAGGGTTAACTGCACATCAATGCCTTGTCTATCAATAACCTTGTCTATCAATAAAGGGTTGACTGTGCATCAATGCATCATGCTATCCTAAGGGGTTAACTGTGTATCAATGCATCATGCCATCCATAAAGGGTTAAGTGCATCAATGCATCAGGTTATCCATGAAGGGTTAAATGTGCATCAATGCATCATGCCATTCATAAAGGGTTAACTGTGTATCAATGCATCATGCCACCCATAAAGGGTTAAAGTGCATCAATGCATCATGCTATTCATAAAGGGTTAAAGTGCATCGATGCATCATGAAGGGTTAAATGTGCATCAATGCATCATGTTATCCATAAAGGGTTAAATGTGCATCAATGCATAATGCTATCCATAAAGGGTTAACTGTGCATTAATGCATCATGCTATCCACAAAGGGTTAACTGTGCATTAATGCTACATGGCATTCATAAAGGCTTAAAGTAAATCAATGCATCATGCCATTCATAAAGGGTTAAATGTGCATCAATGCATCATGCTATCCATAAAGGGTTAAATGTGCATCAATGCATCATGCCATTCATAAAGGGTTAAATGTGCACCAATGCATCATGCCATTCATAAAGGGTTAAATGTGCATTAATGCATCATGCTATCTATAAAGGGTTAGATGTACATCAATGCATCATGCCATTCATAAAGGGTTAACTGTGTATCAATGCATCATGCCACCCATAAAGGGTTAACTGCACATCAATCCATCATGCCTTCAATAAAGGGTTAAAGTGCATCAATGCATCATGTCATTCATAGAGGGTTAACCATGCATCAATGCATCATGCCATTCATAACAGGTTAACTGTGCATCAATGCATCATGCCATTCATAAAGGGTTAAAGTACATCAATGCATCATGCCATTCTTAAAGGGTTCAAGTGCATCAATGCATCATGCCATTCATAATGGGTTAACTGTGCATCAATGCATCATGCTATCCATAAAGGGTTAAATGTGCACCAATGCATCATGCTATCTATAAAGGGTTAGATGTGCATCAATGCATCATGCCAATAATAAAGAGTTAAATGTGCATCAATGCATCATGCTATCCATAAAGGGTTAAATGTGCATCAATGCATCATGCTATCTATAAAGGCTGAAAGTGAATCAATGCATCATGCCATCCATAAAGGGTTGACTGTGTATCAATGCATCATGCCATCCATAAAGGGTTAAAGTGCATCAATGCATCATAGGGATGTGTGTGCGGCCCCTGGACAGCCTGCTAATCCTGCTAATCAATGCATCATAAACCCTATGCACTGCCCTATGTATACCCCTATAGAAACAGACACCAGTGCATTAAAGGGTTAAAATGGGTTTTCACAGCTATATCCAGGGTGAGTAGACTTTCTTTGTCCAAGCACTAACAGCCAATATTAAAAGGATAGGTTGGTCCCTGTGCAACCCTATGTGTAATCCTATGAGTAAAAAAAGGGCAATATGTGGCTAGGCTATAGCAAGTCTACACTAGAAGGGCGATTCAACATCGGTGAACATGGTTCTTGTAAGTATTCTATGGTCTGTCTAAGACCATAGAATAATTATACCATACAATATCAACAGTATGGACTGATTTAACACCTGAAACAAGAAACATCCCTGACCCAGAATTATTTAAGACAAGAGTTAAGAAAATGTTGTCTGATAAGGTGCCGACTGTGTAAATAAGTATACAGTTAAAATGTTGCCCCCAATGCCCCCCTCCCCCCCTTATTACCAATGGTAAATGCAAATGATACTACTATGAAGGTAATAATATAAATACTTGTTATGTTGCATACTTCAGTGTTCTTAACAATACTGAAACATGAAATACAAAATGTGATTTGTTATTTATTATATATAAAACTGTTAATTCCTTTGCTAAGTGCACAAAAAGTCAGAATTAATACCATCATGGCTGCCTATGAGACTACCTGAAAAGGTGAATGGTGGCCACCTGAGATTTGCATGTGTTATCAACAATACATGCTTGAACACCATTCAAAAAATTATATTGCAAATAAAGGAAATTGTTCCCTAAAAAAAAAAAAGAAGCCAGAAAGATTGTTTGGTCAGTTAAAGGCAGGTAAAAATAGTTTTCCATTTGCTGGGGGGCATTAACAGGAGCCCACTGTGACCATTGAAGATATGTCTGTTGCTTTGTAAATATTTAGAGTGTGATGGAAAATAACAATTAATCATTTTCAATAAGCAACCAATATCAACACACATGGTAAACTCTACTGCCATTATGTAAGCCACAGCTTATACATGAACTGGGGCCCTTCTGTGACAGGTATTAAAACCTATCCTTATAGCAAACTCATGGAACCGGACTGGTTCCCAGGAGCGGCACGTGCAAGCTGACATCAGGGACTTCTGGACCGGATCTCACAAATACATCTGTTCCTGGCACGTCAGGCAGTTTGGAACAAGGGTACCTGCTTAATCTCGCGAGAGATTCCAAGATCAGAACTATCATGGCCGCGCACTCAGATTGACAAAAGTCCTCGCTATAGAACAGTGCTAAAACCATCAATTGTCAGGCCCTAGATGCTGCTTATATCTCTCCAGATCTACAAGTCAGGGTGCGGCTTATATGGGAGAGTTTACTTTAGACATGGACAGTTAGAATTTACTTTTTCCAGACAGGGAATTCTGTTCTTAATATATTAGTTTTTCTTTGGATGGCTAACATATTTTATGACCACTATTCAACAGACCTAGGCATCTGCTTAAACGCCCTCAGCTTCATTCCTCCCGCAAGAAGAAAACCTGCGAGGTGGACAAGCATCAACATGGCTCAAAACCCTGGAGAAAGATCTACAGGAACTTAAACTGTTACTAGAAAAAGCTAGAGAAAAGGCTCGAGACAGAAAAGAGTGGAGGGGGGTGGTAAACGAATAATGAGTCGACATTTGCTAATGCACTTCGTGCGTATGTGATGATCAATGATGGTGCATCATATGATAAGTATGTCGATATCGTATACAGAAGCACTACAAGTCTGCTACAAGTCCCTTAGGAGAAATGAACCAGTTATAATAGAAGAGATAGTTATAATGTTGCCTTGATTTCCTTGTCTGAAAGCTGCAATGTAACACACCTATGCTTCACTATAATACTTCATTCCTCTCCTTTTTCTCTCCTTTCCTTTTTTTCCCTTGCCGTTGCCCCCCACGACAGTGCTGCTCGATTATTATATGCAAAGTCATGTCCAACAAATCATGACACATGGCCGCACTGAGACACAACATTCTCACATAAACTACACCCAAGACGCCTCCCCCCCAACACCCTACCACACACAAACACACACTGAGATCTCTAGCTAGACCCTACAGCACAGGCTCACTAGGAAGCTCCATAACAGCATAATTATGTCATCTGAGGCAATCTTCAAATTTGAAGTGAAGGTTACTAGACAGACAACCTCAGCCACTTTGTTCTCTGACACACAGTCCATGCCACTCTATCTGCAGGGGTGTTTGCTACAAGTTTACTCCTTGTTTTAGCTTATGACTCTACCCCAGATAACAGTGGAAAATTAGGATCTGAAATAGGATCACTTTTAGCTGATGGTTCACAGAATCTTTGGGTCTTTTTGTCAAAGCTTTCAAGTATCAACAGAAAAAGAGAAATTCCACTCCATCGCCAACCTTGACCACTGTTTATTTAATTGCCATGCCATCCTGCTGTGGCTTCCTAGCTGTGCACCAAGCTTTCGATAATAGCTCTCTCCAACTTCCAGCCCTGCCTCAACCCCATTGACGCCAGGCCTCTATTTGTCTCACTTGTTTTCCGCTCTGTGTTTGCATACTGATCCTTGACTAACACCTTCAACCACTGACTGTAAGCCGCTCTACATTCTACCATTCACCACTCGCCACCTAGTTCTCTCCTTCACTTAGGAGGCTTTTCTACACAGTCCATTTAAGGTAACAGTGCAATGCAATACCCAGGTTAGCTGGGCTTTCAGCCATGCAGCCTTTTTCAAAGATGCATTTATTCATGACCCTTTCTTGGAGCTTAGGAGATTTCTGAAGGCCCCTCTACCCCTGGTGTCTCATGGACAATAGATAATTTACAAACTGAAACTCACATACACTTAAATATTCAAGAAGATCAAGAAATAGTGGAGAAACATAGAGTTTGTGTATGTGTGCTTTTCTTTTTCTTTTCCTTTCATGCTACTGCTGCTGTAGACCATTATTGCACATCCCTGATCCAAAGTTACCATCTCACTGAAAGCAAATATGATGCTGTTTGGGGCAGGTAGAGAGAAGGGTATCCATCACATTTAGAATGGTGAGGAGTGATAGGGAGGGGAGTAGAAGGAAGTGCCCTCATGGTCACTACATTGAATCAGTGAGAGCTGGAGGTCAAAATACAGATCTACAAACTAGGTCTAGGAAACAGTGTTGGGTTACACTTGCAGTGGCAATTGCATCCCCACTCAAGTATCCTGTCATCATTGAGATTATGTGTGCTATTGGATTGACGGTAGAAGAATATTTTCTTAAGCTTTCAATATCCAATTTCTGTGATTAACAAAATCATTTCATTGGGGATTCAACATTCTCATTCTTTCATCTCCCCTTTATAGTTTTTATCATCACATCGATTGATTGATTGATTGGTGTTTTACAGCACTTTAGTGGCACTAAGTGGCTATCCCGTGCTTCACAGGTTGATAATTTAACAGAGGAATGTGTCAGTGCCCGCGCCTATGTGCACCACACACATCCTGAGGGGATAGGAAAGAGGAGATATAGACCCTTTTAAGTGGGCTAGGGAAGCCCGATCATCACATCGAAAGATCTGTTATTCTATTATACTATTCTTAATCAGATTGTTATTCTTAATATCGCCTTTTTTAAATTGGTACTGCAAACAACAAATGAAATGTCCTGTATTGCAGGTTCAAATAAAGGCTCCTCTTCCTAGTTGTAAGTACCACTCTTTATTCTTAATTAGATCCTCATTCTTAATACTTCCACTTTAAAATTGACAGTTAAATAACACTGCAAATGACTGATGAAATGTCCTGTATTGTAATGTGCAAAACAGACTGAAGTCTTCCACTATTAGAAATGTAAACCAACTGTCCAATCACCATGCTGGAAGGATTATGGCTGCATTGGCTTTCTTTAAATGGGTTGGATTAGACTGCCTTATCGAATTGCTTGTTGGACCCATAGCGATAAGTACCACTCTTTATTCTTTGGGTCTTGTTGTTTAAGCTTCCATGTATCAACAGAAAAAGAGAAATTTCACATCATCACCAAGGTTTATCACTGTTTATTTGATTGCTGTGTCATCCTGCTGTGGCTTCCTAACTGTGCACCAAGCTTTGGATTTTAGCTCTCCCCAACCTCCAGCCCTGCCTCAACCCCATTGACACCAGGCCTCTATTTGTCTCACTTGTTTCCCACTCTGTGTTTGCATACTGATCCTTGACTAACACCTTCAACCACTGACTGTAAGCTGCTCTACATTCTACCATTCACCACTCGCCACCTAGTTCTCTCCTTCACTCAGGAGGCTTTTCTACACAGTCCATTTAAGGTAGCAGTGCAATGCAATACCCAGGTTAGCTGGGCTTTCAGCCATGCAGCCAATTCCAATGATGTACTTATTCATGACCCTTACAGGCTCTGCTTGAGTATGTGTTGCACTTATTCATTAAGACTAATATGAATTATTGAGATTAGCAATTACAAAACCAATCCTGTGCACATCCTATCAAATTACAGGAAGAGTAAACCAGAACCTTAAGTACCACCTTCCACCAGAAAAATAAAGAATGATATTTCTGCTTAGATTCTAATCATGTGCAAATAAAAGTAACTGGCTCTAGAGATATCTATCGTATCTATTTGTCTCTGTTCTCTTAAAGATTTTGTCTTAGTGATGCACCTTTGGTGAGGTCCTATGTGCCTGTTTGTCTGTGGCTGTCTGTCTATATGTCTCCTCTCTCCATATCTCATCCCTTTAGCTGACCCCTTACACTGTAAAAAAATGTCGTCCAAATAACAAAGGACTCCTGGTCCCAAGGTTGACAGAGGTCCTTACTTATTTTCACATTGTTTTCACAGAGATTCCTTGTACCACCACACAGCGAGATTCTACACTGGCCCCCTGTTGCATAATAATGATGGTTCATTTCTCAGTTTTTGCAAGGATCCCTTGTAGATTCAACAGTTATTTCTTACAGTGTACTACTTACCGATTGTCCTCTATATGAACACACACACATATCATAGACCAGCAAACACTAATCATGTAATGTATTGAGGGGGTGTGATTAGGACTTCCCAGGCTCCCTCTGATGGGAATGAAAGTCTGATATTCTGAGAGATGAGAGCACATTGACAGAGGTATCAACAACATAGTATAAGTCATAATAAGGTCAGCTTGTAATCTGCTCAGTGAGCTGCTCTGTGTGACAGGTACATGTAAGATATTTCAAGCTCTGTGGATCTGCTGCACGCAACATGTAAAGGCTCCGATGGTTGGGCCAACGTTGGCCAAACGTTTTGCCAATTTCTCTGTGCTACCTGAGATATGTTGTAATGTATAGTGTTGTAGGTTTGAAGGTAATAAATCTAGTTATAGTAATAGCTGAGTGTGCCTGCTGACCACTACAATTATAAACGTAGTCCACAAGGTTTTTTACTTGATATCAGGAATGTATGTCACAAAAGTCATCAAATAAGAACTGCATTCACACTTACAGAAAATTGATAGACGCATCCAAAGACATGTGAGCCAGCAAGCAGAAAGGACAGTTACTGCGGGATTTAGTACCAGATTTAGCCACCAGGGGGCACCACTATGGACTAGAATAGGAAAAATATGACTAAAACTGTTATAGGCTACTTTTTTATGGAGAATTCAATGGTTTTTGATAAAACGTTCTATTTTGGGTGGAAAGGTTCCAAATTTGGCATGTAAAAAGAATGTTTTTGGGCCAAAAAAGGCATTTTTGTGATTTTTGTTGCCATGGAAACATGATTTTCATTCTAAATAGGAAAATCAATGATCCCATTTGAAGGAACATCCCACAAGGTTTACTATGGTGAAAACAGAATGAAAATACTATTTCTAGATCAAAAGTTATGGGCAAAAGAATAAAAAATTATATGAATTTAGCTAATTAGCATAAATTATGCTAATTAGCTATATATCTCATGACCAATTAGACATAGAGCTTATTAACATATTTAAAATGGTCACACCTACCCATATCTAGCAAGCCATTCCTCCAAAACTAACAGGAGTATCTTCTCATACAATATATCACTGTAAAGCTAGTGATTTGAATTTTAAAGTTGACTTTTAGCACGAAGCACCCTTTCTCCTTGCCTCTACACACATTTTCTGGACTTGCATTTTGATAGCAGTGTTGATTTAATAAGACAGTTGCCTGGCATTACAATTAAGGTACTGTATTTATAAATTAAGTGTTGCATGTTTCACATCCTTGTATTTCTCTGGTCTATGATGTTGTTATTTGAAACTATCATAGCTGAAGTGTGTTTGAACTGGAACTACAGAACCTGTGCCCCATTTGGATATTCTTTTCCCCAAACCCTAGCTGACGCAAAGGTTGGTCCAATTAGGAGGAATTACCCAAATTAAGTGTCAGAAACTATCCCCCCGGGCTGTCCCCAGCCATCATTCATTTTCACCCAAAGTCGCCGAGGATCTGATTGGGGTGACAGGAAAGGATAATATGAGGAAGGTATCATGTGGTATTAGCGCTTCTGGGTTAGGCTATGGTAACAGAGTCAGGATAAGCTATGTCAGGCAAATGCATGCCCACTAAAAACCATAAGGTGCAATGCATTATTTGAACCCCCTAAGAAGAGTCATCAGTGTAACTGTGGATAATAATTATAACTGTTCCTGGATTAAAAGTGTAAGGAATTAGGTTGATGGTTTTTGTCAGTGCAATAAAAGATCCTCGTTTGATAATCTAAAAAAATCTTACAATCCCCAAACTGGACAGCATCAACATGGTAAGATTTACACATCCACGCCCCCTCATAGGTATACCCTTTACCAATTTGATCCACATTTCTATACAGATGCACACAGAAAGCCTTCAGACAGAAGGAACCAAATGGGTTCCTAATATATTTCGTTTAAGAAATAATTTGAATATCCCCAAAAGACATATAATTTGAATATCTTCCAAAAGACATAAATATTAAGAAATAGGTTTACCAACCTTGACCATTCTTCATCCACTTCTACAGACCCCAACACACCCTCTCCCTTGCAGACTAATTTACCATTCAGAGATAATCCACATGTGAGCTGGTCTTGTCCTGCCTGATTACCTCAACCAAGCCCGATAACAAACACACCGCACCGCTAACATATAAAGTGCCACTCAGAGCGTCCCCAAGGTAAAGGACTGAAAGTCAATAGATAGGAGCCCAGACTAGTGGTTAACCAATGAACAAGAAGGGGTATTTAAAGGGAAGGACCTTGGAGGATGGTATGCCCAACTGGTGGACGGTGCAGAAACTCATGTAGAACCTACAGTTAATTTATAGGGATGTAGTCTTGGTAAATTATGCCCCCTCGGAGACCAGTTACCCATAGAATGCTTACAACTCCCATGTATCTGTTGCACCTTCTATTTGAAATTCCATGTATTTCAAAGAAGCTTATGTTAGGAAATGATAATGGACTGATCAGGAGTGCCTGTCCATTCTCCTTGAAATGGTTTATTGGGAGGGATTGAATATGCATGTAGAAAAAGAGATTTTGAATGAGCTTAGGGGACAGGTGACAGAGTTGATTGAAAGTAAAAGTGATTGAAGGAAGTATAAAGATTGTCGGTGGGCTTTTGAATTTTGTAGTTCCTTATCACTACGCGTGTGTTCATTTAATAGCATCAGGACACATAGACATGTAGTATCCTTGATAGCACGATGAATCATAGATTATGAAAATTAATACAGAGCCCTATTTTAAAAATAAAATGGACTGTGGAGTCTTCAACAGCAATAAGTAGATACCATAAGGTTACCTTACACGTTCATTCTGCTGAGGGCTATGTCAACTCACCTGTCAAACAAAAGACGACATGATTAGATGAAAGTCTCACATTGATACACCTTACAAATGTACAAAGTCAGGAGAGTGGGATGGAGACATGGTGGGTGCAGCTCCACATTAGTTTTTCCAGTTATCGATTTTAGTTTCGATATAATTATAGGTAAGATAACTTATAATACAACGTATTGAAAATGATAGAGCAAACATTTCTAGGGAGAGGGGGTGACGTCCAAAATACATTGTAGGTGATGGCCTACACATACATCATATTATGTACAGGCCTACAGGCTCAGTTAGATATCTCTGTGCTTTACTCCTCCAACAGTAGACAAAATTAATTGTCTGCCCTCTTCTATGAGTCTCTCAGATAGTAACAAAAGTTAAAAGCAGCCAGGTACTAAGGATACACTGAGGGATTGACATTTCTATGTAGCAGTTAACAATGCCATAGTTGTCACAATTGTCTGCTGCCACAATAGGAAAATAGGTGTTCTATGTACATGGAGAATGTCTCACCAGGGGTCTGAAATGGTCTATAAGCTGTGGCTTCTACGCAGGGTTTTACGATGGTACCTAAGTAGTATGTCCATGTGCCTATACTACTATGTACCTGAGTCATAGACTCATGCGTCTATACTACATGTACTTGGTACCTGAGTGATAATGTTCATGTGGCTATACTACTAGGTACCTGAGTGATGGGTTCATGTGGCTATACCACTAGGTACCTGCGTGATGGGTTCATGTGCCTAGACTACTAGGTACCTGAGTGATGGGTCCATGTGGCTATACTACTAGGTACCTGAGTGATAGGTTCATGTGCCTAGACTACTAGGTACCTGAGTGATGGGTTCATGTGGCTATACTACTAGGTACCTGAGTGATAGGTTCATGTGCCTATACTGCAGGGTACCTGAGTGATAGGTTCATGTGCCTATACTGCAGGGTACCTGAGTGATCGGTTCATGTGCCTATACTACTAAACTGTCCCCTTTTATTGTTGGTATCTATACTGCTGACACAGGATTCTTCAAAGGCATATTATTATGTCCGAGTGCTTCGAATTCTGGTCTAAATAATACTTCAGCCGTTATGCTAGATAGGTGGTATACTATTGAAGAAAGTAAGGGTCTCTTTGACAGGAGACTGTTGTTGAGAAAGCAAATTGTGAGGAAGTCCTATAGTAGCTGGTGGTTACACAAATAACTGCAAACTGATATGCTGCTTCCACGTTCCCTATCCCTCCACACTATTTCCCCTAACTGTTAAACACCCTCCCGTCCCGCCCAGAGGACTGTCAAAGGTCAACTGGTGTGCAATAAATCATGACACCTGGCTTTCTATATCTTCATTCAAACTACAGCCAGGTAGCCCCCTGCCCAACCATTTACACCACACACACATAGCAGGGCCTCCCCCTAGTCCCTGGCCTTGGGGCTCAGCAGGCGGAGCCAATATAGTATCCGTCGTCAGAGGTCATCTTCTCACCACAAGTAAGCAGGGGCGTAGGAAAAGGGGGGGGGGGGCAGGGGGGCCTGCCCCCCTATAATGAGGAGGTTCCCTATATAAGCCTATATAAAAATATAGCAGCCCCCCCCCCAACCGAGACCTCTGAGCCCCCCCCCCCAATAAAAATTTGCTTCCTACGCCCCTGGTAAGGGCTAGTAGACAGATAACCTCAGCCTTTGCATAAAACCCCTCTGTATGCTGTGGCACATGTTGATGGATCCGTACTGCATCTCTGAACAAAAAAAAATTAAGAGCAGCTTCTGCACGTTTTATATTTTGATCAAAATAATTACCTAGTTCTATCAAGAGACTGCAGATTTCGTGGGATGGGTGTGTGTGTGTGTGTCCTGTACATTTTTCTCATAGTTATGAGTCTATTTTCTCCTTGTTTGACACCAAGCCATCCTCCAAATATATGGGCTTGCCAATCCTTTTGGACCCCATCTCCTGCTTCCAAAGCCTTTATGAGATTGGATTCCGGCTTGTGAATTTCTGATCACTGCTAATCTTTCCACTCTTTACAACAGCACATTTATGTACGTTGCAGCAGAATTGTAAGTCATAGACAGCAGTAACATAGCACCTATCACAAGGAGCTGTCCCTCCCCTCCCTTTTCTTCCTGCTACCTTCAGGCAATATCATCTGCTACTCCTGGCCTAGGAGGCCCTCCCAGGTACTGGCCTGATGAGAGACCTTTATTTGAGGTGTGTGAATGACAGCATCATTACAACTATTATAATCAGTTGATAGCTCACGTCTTCTGACTAGAGATATAGGGAGCCATTCAAGATCTAGAAGAATAAATGAGGGTCTTTATGGGGCCACACTCTATGTATTTTTTTTCCACAGTTTATTGGATAGACCTGTCTCATACTGCATAGCGCCTTGGATCATAGTTATCCCCAACCTAAAGCGAGGCCTCAGGCCCATCGACCAAATAGCTCTATTTGTCTTACTTGTTCTCCACTCTGTGTGTGCACACTGATCCTTTACTAATACCCAAAACCACCAACCTGACTCCTCCTCTGTGAATTTAAACCCACGCTACATTCTACAATTCACCACCTACTACTGACCAGGTTGCAGGTTTTTCTAAAGCTTCCATTTAAACAGTTCAGATCCAATTATTGTCCTGCTTTGAAGTCATAAAAAGACAAAACGTGGGTGTTCTGTGACTTTGCCTGAAATACACCTGGCCCATGTCACGCTTCCCACAATGTATCACTGATTGATAAACACTGTCTGTTATGCAATAAGAGTCTTATCAAACCCAAAGTTATATACTGAAGTGAGTGACACTTCATAACCTAATTGAAATAGACTGTGGTGAAATTAATTGCTTGGTTGTCTGGCATTACTTCTACTGCAGGCCATTACTCCCGTAAAGAAAACATTATGTTGGAGCAGGCAGAGAGGGTATCAGTTTCAGCTATTTTCAGAAGAATAAGGTGTGATAGCGATGTGGGTAGAAGGGATGGGCAAGGAGAAGTACCAGGGCTGAAATTGGATGCTAGCTTGAATCACTCAAGTTGAAGAGGTGGGAATACTGAAGTAACACTAGGTCAGCAGGCACTATAAGTCTATACTAAAAGAACTCACGCATGAAGCTTTTGATTGGGTGAGTAGTGAGTCATAGTTGCTTGGTAACTCAGCACTCTTCTTTCTGCTACCTACAACTTCTGGTAATTAAAATATCTGTTAGATTTTTATTCATTACTCTACATAAATTGGTACCACAAACAACAGATGCGATCTCCTGCATTGAAGGTACAAATACAAGCTGAGGTGCTCCTCTGTGTAAAGTGGCTGTTTATTCACTGTGCTAGAAAATGGGGGCTACGTTGGCTTTAAATGCAATGTGTTGGATTGATGTCTGCTTCATTGGATTGCCTATTGGGACCCCAGTGAGGCACAGAATGCACAAGGCTAGAGCCGGCCTCATTGCTTTTTATTGCAAACTCATAGTTGTGATATTATACTGATAACACATTTTCTAGCCTCTATAAGTGGGGCTCACACAAAATTAGAGGTAAGCACATTCATATAATTTTGATGTGGGCAATTTGTGGGCATACCTGCAGATTCTAAGTTCCCAAAGCCCTGTCTACCATTGTGCTCTCTCGCATTTTAAGTAGGGCCATCTCATGGAACATCTGACAGTTCTGGGGAGGGAAGTGCACGTATATACCAACTATTGTATATCTTTGGTATTGCAGGGTAGACTCTTGGTTTGTCATGGAGATCATCCTTTTATGTGCTCTTGGAAAGAGATATACGAGGCAACAAAGAGGGGAACAGAATAGAATAAGGAGAATATATATGCGAAATGCAGAGGGGATAACCTATCAGCTTTTATAACACGGTTAGAGAGTTTTCAGTGCGTAAAAATGGATAATATGAGTTCTGATATCTAGCGATATAAGAACCCAAAATTGACAGCGGACGCGCAGCGGAGCGGACATATTTAATCCTACCTTGACAACGAGTTGACACGAAAGTAAATCCTCCATTTTTGAAGCTTATAGACTAAATCTGACGAAATGATTTCAGCAGTATATCCTTTACATGTTATTCTAACTCCTTGTCGGGTAGATTACTTGATATTAAGGCTGAATTTAACATAAAAAAAATATTAAACTTTCAAAGCGAGCGACTGGCCATGCGTCTTCGCCATTCTGTCAACACTACAGGTGCCACCGCCTGGTGTGTACAGAATGGATTATATTTTAGACTGGCGCAGCTCTGTCTCAATGTGTTTGCGGTAGTAGGCCTATGAGACTGGGAGTTGCAGGAGGTCGCCAGCTTAACCATACGTTTACATGAAACCAAGATGGTGGAGGGCCGTCTTGGCGACTCGCAAAATAAATGAATGGATTCTATATATTTTAAAGGTAAATACTAAGAATTAATGGTGGAAACCGTGTTATAAGGGCAATATATTATGATGAATAGACTTGCACTCGTTGGCTTCATGGGTTTCATATAAGCATTCGCCTACGGCTCATGCTTATATCACCCCCTGAAGCCAACTCGTGCAAGTCTATTCATCATATATTACTTCCCTACATATGATCTAGCTTTAATCTGCTTTGTAAATTTTTACATCGACATGCGATCCACATGGGCTTAGGTAGCTACAAACCTAAACCCCTAAGCAAACATAATTCATTTATTTACTTCCCTAAATTTGCACTGTAAAGAAATCAGCTGTGCATATGGGTTTAATTATCCAAACCTGAACCCCAAAGGCATACATTATACAGGGATTTTCATTATCACGTACATAGATTTCGATCATGTACAGCATGCCTATAGGCAGAAATATACCAAAGTACATTAATTCTTTTTGTGTTCCTCTTTCTATCAGGATGTTCTATCATACACCTTGATTGTGATACTGAGTGTTGAGAGTGATGTAATATTGGGAGAGTGCAAACCTGCCTTGTCTTTTCTAACAATATACATAATGTAAAATGTCTAAACCACCCCTGGCTCTGTACTTCAAAATGAATCAGATATAATCTTCTGAACATGATCTCAACAGTTGTGATAAGTTGGTGTAAAGATGGAGTGTTGAGTGAGTGAGTAAAATGTGATATCAATATGAATCTAGCCTATGTATCCAAAAGTGTGTGTCTGGAACTGATGGGCATGCCAGTAAACCACAGATCTACATACCACACTACTATAAACGGTAACTACTAGAGGTGAGCAGTGAGATGCCAATTTCACTTATACACTTCAAAGTCATGAAGCCTTATGATGCCTTCATTACGATTATTTTATATCAAAATCAAGAGACTTGAGCAAGTATATGGTGCCATTAGTAAGCTCTTGCTTGTAAATATAGTCACTGTCTGTTTCTTTTATGCCAAGCCCAGCCAATGTTATTCTTATTCTTAATGACACATTGCATTTTCTTTTATTGTATTATTTTATTTCAGGGAAGTTCACTCCTGACTTTAACCTGTGAGGTCTTGACATCCTGGGGACTGTGACCGTAAGTCAGATCATTTCATGGTCAGCAGAGTAACTAGGAGGTGGCTGTGTGTATGTCTGATAAAGTCAGGCTCTTATCTATAAAAAGTAGAACTAATATAACTGCCAGATGGACCAGCTGACCCATCCCAAGGTGTGAAGGTCTTATTTTTGTCTTTTGCAGTATATTTCAGTCTTTTTCAGAAGCCTGTATTTAAATATATTTTTGTGGCCAATTGCATCTGTCCTCTGCTCACTTGAATCTCTTTAAGGTGCTTATCTAATTATGCCTTTTAAAGACCATGGTTATCATTGGATTAATTCTTGCTGCCTTGGAGTGTAAATACAAGCTAATAGTGTTCTACATGCATGAAGTGGCTTTCAATGTCTTTTTCTGCAAGAACCAACACTGCCTTCACCGCTTTTAACTGTGTTGCATTTAATTGAAGCTTTCTGATGATGATGAGTCCTTCTGTTGGCACCATATTTAGAGCTCAAGTGATCCATATTTCTGGACAAATCCTCTTGGAAATTCCCTATATCAAAAGGAAATAGGTAACAAACACCATTGCCTATTTTGATGCAACCCCTTTTTGTAGATTTTCTAAACTAAAGGGCATTAGAACAAAAGAATACATAGCTTGAAAAGACCATTAGTAGCGTTGTAGAATGAGGAGACTTACCTCACTTGAAAAATCGTAAATCTCATCAGACTTAGGGCAGCACAGCCATTCAACTTCAAGATCACTGGGAAATGTGCTGCGCTTATTGATAAATCCCTCTCGAGCAAGAGTATCATATTCATGATGGGTCCATCATCATCAGCAGTGTGGGGGAGGCACATGGAGAGTGGCCATTTTGGATATAGTGGTAATTAGAGAGGGGTAATTAATGGGTTGAGGAGATGACAGGCACAAGGTCATGTCTCTATATAGTAGGGATTAATGAGGCCATCAGTGTACCAGTTCCTAGGGTTTACAGGGTGTGTGTGTCGAGCAGATGAGGATTGTCACTCACAGCTCAAATTATCAGTCAGGTTCTTATCTGTGACAAGGAGAGCTATTAGATATGCCAGATAGGTCAACCTGCCAAAACTCCATCTTTCTTTCTTTATACCTATATTTCTTTCAGCAACCTCTCATTGAATAAACATATGTCTGTGTCAATTAGTATTCATCATCTGCTCTCTTGAATCTCTTTAACCCTTTCGTGCCCAGAATTATTTTGAGGAACCTCTTTTTTCAAGAAACTTGACATAGTAGAGGCTATTACCTATACCATGTCCACATTAAAGTACCGATTCAAATGGTACCAAAGAGGGCAGTTAAATAGTTTTCAGAAAATGTAATATGAAGCATATTATATGAGTCATTAGGGGATAATGATGGTACATTAAGTTGAAATGGATAGATTTGGATGAAGGCGTCGAGAAAATCTTTTTTTATTTATTTTTTTTTATTTGATGGGGAATAGACTATTTTCGATTCATAAAGCATTATTTTAACATTTCAAAGAAGGCCATATTCATGTTAAAACCTACGAAAATTTCGCCTACCCCTCCCCAGCACTACTGCTGCTGCTTCCATAACGGCGACGGTCCCGGTCATGGCGAACTTTTTTTTCACGTTCAGACCAAACCAACGGCTGCTAGGCGCCGAGGTGTGTGTACCGATGGTCTATTGGTTAGAATAAGGTTAGAATAGTGCTCATCATAATTATAGAGGACTGCGGAATGCGTTCAGACCAAACCAACGGCTGCCGGGCGCTGAGGTGTGTGTACTGATCGTGTACACACACTATGGCAGGCTTCTAGTCCCAGGGAGGGAGAACAATTTTTGTTTTCAACTTAAATTTATTGATATTCTATTGATTATCTATTGATATCGTGTAATAAAATAAGTAGTCAATGGATAATTCATGACTTGTGTGTGTTAGCAAAGGATAATTACACTCAGGCTAGGCCCTCGTGTAATTATCCTTTGCTAACACACACTCGTCATGAATTATCCATTGATTACTTGTTCAATATGAAAGTGTGTCATTCAGAAAATATGAAAACTCTTCACTGAAATGCATGATACCTTGTGACAATTACATGTATGTTTCTTTTCAGATGATAGTACAAAGTTATGATTCCACTATGCAACACTATTTTTCTTGATTGACCGAAACCAGCTATGCATCCTCGTAGTACATGTACAGATCAATAGAAAATCCTCAACGACTAATGAATAACGTAGCCTAAGGTAGGCTTGTATTGCTAAATGATATTTTCTTTTTCTTTCTTTTTTTTGGGGGGGGGGTTGATGTAACTTACCTCTCCCCTCCGTGACCGCTCCCCTACACACACACACACACACACACACACACACACACACACACACACACGCACGCACACGCGCACGCGCACGCGCACGCGCACGCGCACGCGCACGCGCACGCGCACGCGCACGCGCACGCGCACGCGCACGCGCACGCGCACGCGTGGTAGTAGTTGGGGTGCATGCATCCAAGTTTCTGGCTGATTTGAGGTGAAAAGAACAAATGTTCTACCAGATTATAAAATCGGGAAAAAATCGGAAAATCGTGATAATCGGAATCGACAAAAATAGGATGTCAATGACATCCCTAACCATTGTGATACTGCAGGATGCTGTATTTTGATAAGATTTGGGGAAAAGAGGACCAAAAATACTCCAAGCTCTAAATGAACTAGAAAAAAAGAATGTCAACCCTAGTGATAAGTTTTAATGTTCCTACACCATCTGTCGTAACGCCATCTGTCCATCAGTTTGTTTTGTCACTTGTGAAATTCTGTTCGGACTGGTCATTTGCTCATCTCTCTAAATGAACTAAGAAATGGAAACTGAACCCCACATGTCCTACAGACTTATTACATGCCTACCCTGTGTGCCCTATACCACAGCTTCCAAGTTCTTCACCTACTACATCCAGTAACCCCTTGCCAGCAGATTCTTTGTATTGATCTGTGAAATCAGAACCGGAAGTACAGAGCGGAATGACGCTGGCTGACTTCCGGTGCTGCCTGTGCTCAGAGATCAGTGTCACTTCTCTGGTTTCAGCAGCTACAGTTATGACCTAACACATGTTCTAGATAACAACAGGAGGGGTGGTCAGTTGTATGGGATTGGGTATTGATATTGGGTGTGGGTGGGAAGCGTGATAAGATCTGCAGCTGCAGATATTTCTATGAAAATCAGATATATATTTCATATGTGACACATCTTAAAGACAAAATTATGACATGCATTATGTTTAGTGCATGCATGGGGAGGAACCAATAAATCGGTGACAAGATAAGCAACAAAGATATTTTGAGGGGTTTGGGGTGCAATCAAGGCCACTAATTGTTCATGGAACTGGGTCTCCAAGACATTGCCAATTACAGGTGTGGGTAAAAAGAAGAGGCATGAGCTCTAGGTGCCTAGTGGTGCAGTCCTGCAGAAGTGTGGGGAACAAGAGGTTTACAAAACATGTGATCATTCCTAGTTTGTGGAGTAACAAAGACTGGTCTCTGATCATATAGGCTTATAATCATTTCCTCTCCTCTCAGTCCAACCACATACAGAGCCAACTCCTGATGCCCAATAAATCATGACACTTGGTCCCAACTTTCTCATAAGTCCAGCTCCCTCCCACCACCATCTATCCACAGACTGCCAAACTTCTCCTAACACCCTGGAGGCCTCAATAGGCACCGGCTCCATTATAGCATCTGTTGTCAGTGGCAATCTTCTCACCACAAGTAACAGCTAGTAGACTCCTGGACACTGCTCGCTCTCCCCACTTGCTATCTGCTTGCCTGGACCAACCAGAGCTCAAAATTTAAATCATGTACACAATATTGACAACCAAATGACTGGATGAAACTTATAGTGCAAAGTGCTAAAAAGGCAATCTGCTGTCCACTATCACCAAGAGAATTTCAGATTATTGAGTATATCTAACCAAAAACGATCAGAACCAGTTTCTGCATATTTCATATATTGATACAAGTAATTATAAAAATAATTATCAAAACGAGTGACCACAGATTTCATTGAGAGGATGGGTGTGTGTTCCCTACATTTTGCTAAGTGTTGATTTTCTCTTTGTTTGACATCAAGTTATCCCCAAAACTATGTGATGTTGCCATTTATTTTAACCGCTGTCTCCCCCCTTTCACAATCTTTATCTGCTACTGATTGGAATTTGGCTTGGGAATTCCCAATCAATCCTTTTCCCCAGTCTTTATAATAGCCTATAGTTGTTGATGTTGCAGCAGAGTCAGAAGTCATAGGCAGCAGCAATATAGCACCTATCAGAGGAGCTCTACTTGCTCCCTCTTACCTTCCTGCTACCGTCATGCAATATCATTTACTACTGGCCTAGGAGGTTTTCCAAGACACTCAACTAGCCTGAGAAGGCCCCTTATATGAGTCATGTGGATGATAGCATCATTACAACTATTATAATCAGTTGATGGCTCACATCATCTGAGTGGAGATATAGGAAGCCATCCAGGAACTAGAAGAATAAATTAGGGTCTTTATGGGGTCAACACCCTATGTTTTAGTATTTTTCAGTTTACTGGATAACAATTTTACCCAGTTATAGATGCTCAAACAGTGCACAGTGCCTTGGATCATAGTTATCCCCAATGTACAGCCAGGTCTCATGCCCATCGGCCAAATAGCTTTATTTTTCTTACTTGTTCTCCACTCTGTGTGCAAACTGATCCTTGACTAATACCGTGAACAACCAACGAGGCTTCTCCTCTGTGACTTAAAGCTGTGCTACATTCCATTATTCACCACCTACTACTGACCATCTTAAAGGTTTTTCTATAGCCTCTATTTGAGCTGTTCAGATCCAAGTAGTCTCCTAATGTCTGCCATGCAATAACGAACCCAAAGTTATTTATTGAAGTAAGTGCCACTTGATATCCTAATTGGAATAGACTATGGGGAAATTGTGGTTTGGTCTTACTTCTACTGTAGACCACATCTGTCGTATAGAAAACAGGCACAGAGGGTATCATTGTCAGCTATTTTTAGAAGAATGAGGTCTGATAGCAGTGTCATTTGAAGGGATGGGCAAGGCAAGATTACCAGGACTGAAATTGGATGCTAGATTGAAACACTCAAGTTGAAACGGTGGGAATACTGAAGTGCACACTATGTCGGGGGGGGGGGGGGCACTGTAAGGGTGTACTGATGAAACCTTTTGATTAGGCCACACCAAAAAAGAATTGCTCGCACCTCACTTTTCCAGCAAGGAATCCATTGGATGTAAAAAAAATCCCTTAAAAAATAGATAAAATTCGCTCACTCGCACCATTTTTTAAAACCAAAATCCATAGACCAACTTTTTATTTTGGTGTGGCCTTAAGGTGGTGAGTAGTGAGTAATAGTCGTTAAGTAATTCAGCACTCTTGTTTCTGCTAAAGGCTGCTTAGCTGCACTGAAGTTCTACCTAATTTCCTGCTTCAGACTTTAATTCATTTCAATTTTTATTCTAATTCTTCATATCAAAATCAAGAGACTTGAGCAGGTCTATGATGCCATTACCAACCTCTTGCTTGTAAATACAGTCAAATCTGTTTCTTTTATGACGGGTCCAGCCATTGAAATTCTTATTTTACATGACATGTTGCATAGTCAGCTTTTACAAAATACAGAGACTCTACTATTGTCCAAATGACTAACAGTGTTCTACGTGCCCAGTGGAGGCAGATCAGCCAAAAAGCTGTGGGGGATGGTGGTGTAAATTTTGGTTAATAAATTTTTGGGAAACAACCCTTTGGGAATGAATAAACAAAACACATTTCATATTACAGTACTATTCCTATACTAGGAAGCAATTCACTTCATATCTATCCAGGGTTGTTTAAATCAGAGTTGGCTCATTTCATGTGAGAACACATGAGAAACCTAAAAACATCAGAGTCTAAGAGAAGTACAGCAATACAAGATCACTCGACAATATGCTGCTTTTATGAAGACCTGTGTGACAATGGTTTCCCCTTGATGACGGATATGCAAGGGGGCACATCAAAGTAATTGGAGGTGCTGATTGATGATGTGATGGGACTATGTCAGGCACTTCGTGGATGGTCAGATGACAGCATTCTTCACTGAGAAAATAAGGCCTCAAAGGTAAGCATCATAAAATGACCGAGGCAAACATAACTTGTCAGACCTGCTACACACTCTTCATGTTGACAACTTCTGTGCCTATATTGACAACAATGGGCTGTTACTCAAAGGTTGTCAGGGCCATCTGGCAATCTAAAGATTCTGCACCAGGACTAACAAGTTAAATTTGACAACTTTTATGCTGTTCAAAACAAAGACCTTAGCATAATCTGTTCAAATTAACATGAGAACTATCAAGGTCAGATAATGGTTGACTGAATACTTGTATTGTTTACATATTGTATATATTTGTGTTCTTCATTTACTCAATTTTTTCACCCCTACAATTTACACAATAAAGATAGCAAAACTGTAAGACATGCACTGAGGGTCAAGAGAAGATGACAATGATCAGTACTGTCATATCTAGTGTAGCACACATACAGAAAGTATAGCTACAACTGCCCACCCTGATGTATATGTCTTGTTAGTTACTGTGTGACCTGTAATGGGATAGGGAGGGTTTCTAACAGTGTTTGTGTGCCTCTGTATGTCCCTGGTGAGTCCTCCTCCTCCCAGCATCAGCTACAGTAATAAGCTATTACAGACAACAGGGAATTAGCTATTTGTCTTTGTACATGCATATGGCCCTGGAAATGAAACCTGAACCCCGCCCCTCCCTCCTACACCCCATCCCATGGCTTCTACCAGTTCTTTGCCTACTACAGCCAGTAACCCCTTGCCAGCAGTCTTTGTATTGATCCCTGTAATCGAAACCGGAAGTAGGGGTCAAGCAGACGCCTGCTGACTTCCGGTGCTGCCTGTGGTCAGGGATCAGTGCCACTTCTCTGGTTCCAGCAGCTACAGTTATGACCCAACACATGTTGTAGGTAAGACCTGGAATGGGTGGTGGGTTGTATGGGTTTGGGTATTGATATTAGGCATTGTCAGAAACGTAATGAGATTTGCAGCTGCAAATATTTCTAGGAGAATCAGAGATATATTTTATATAACACATCTTAAAGAAGCAACTGTGACATGCATCATGCTTAGTGTGTTTTGCTAGAAGCATGGGAGGAACTTGTAGATGAATGTATCATGGGTGATGGTATGAGCAACAAGGAGGTAGAAGGAAATTTTGCTAATGGCTTTTGCAATTAATGCCCAGGGCTTGACAAATAAGTTCTGAATCATTGTGTCTACTAGGCACAATGAGAAAGTTGTGTTAGCAGGGAAATGTGTTGTGCCCAGGCCTTTACCTCTGTGTGATAGTGGATAGCAGATTGGTTTTTCTTTTGGCACTTTGCTGTGTGAGTATCATCCAGCCTTTATTGTATACATTAATCATATTTTGTAATCTAAATGGGCTCTGGCTAGACACAGGTTGGTCCACACAGACAGATAGCAAGTGGGGATAGGGAGCAGTGTCCAGGGCGCTAAGGTCATCTCTCTACTAGCTGAACATTACTCATGGTGAGAAGATTGCCTCTGGTGCCAGATGCTATAATGGAGCCTGTGCCTATTGGGGCGGTTTGGCAGTCTGTGGGTAGATGGTCGTGGGAGGGAGCTATGTTTTATATGAGAAACTTGGGACCGGGTGTCATGATTTATTGGACATCATGAGGTGGCCCTGTATGTGCGTCAACTCAGGGGAGAGGAAGTGATTATAAGCCTATACAAAACATACCAGTTTTCGTCATTTCTTCAAGACTGCTTTACTAGCCATCTATCATGCCTCCCACACCTGTAATACCCATATTTTGGAGACCCAGTTCCAAGAATTATTAATGGTGTCAAATCCCTGTGTCCAGTGCCCGGGACACAAAAATATTTCCCGGGTCACAAGGTATTTTTCAAGTTGTACCCAGTGGACAAAACTGTCAAGCCAGGCTTATCAAGGGAATTAACATTTGAGTTTATTGGGATTCTAAACCTGCATCAACCTTACATATAGGGGTCTTAAATCTGGTATTGAAAGTTATAGTAGTTGCTCCCAGGTAGTTGCTCCCGGGTAGTTGCTTCAATATCTGGTATGTTCTCTTCTGGTTATAATATTTTAGTGTATTTCCCTCTCCAGAATCAGACTTCATCATGCCACAATAAACTGAAAATCTGATATCCATTGCCGTTTGTCAGGCATTACAGTCTGTAGAAACAAAAGAACACTTAAGTAGTGTATTTGTATTGTATGTTCCCTGCAGAGAATATTCAAAATGACCATGGTTTTCTGAAATATACTGAAAATGGCAAATCAAACTCTGTCATTATCTATGACCGCATTTCATGTTATTCTACCCTTTTGGCATCAAATCTGATAATTTTAAATGCTATTCACTTTGGCCTGTTGCAGGGGAGAGGGATTTAACGAAACAGCTCTATTGACACCATTATGGATGAATATTCTGTTGTTGGAAATGGATCTGTGTGAGATGAGATGCTGAAACTGTCAAGACTGTTCCTCCTCCGTCGCTTTATCTTCATCTCCAACATGTCAGACACATGTTAGATACATGCACATATCTATACCTAGATGCCTGGGGAATGAGGGTCTTTCTTATGAGATACATCTTCTGCATAAGACAGCCTCTGTCCCATGGGCATAAAAAAAAAATCCATCAATAGTATTGGCGCTTCAAGCTGAAATCTGACATGTCCATGGGCCTGTCACACTGAAAAACTGGAAGGTCCGAAACTAGTCAGTGGTGACCACTTTAGGTCCTCAAGTTGACGATACCTAAAACTACAACTTTAGGTAGTCAAAATGACGACTTTAGGTCGTCATCCTGACGACCTGAGTTGTCAGTATGACAATACTGACAGTATAGAGTCGTCATACTGACGACTTAGGTCGTCAGGATGATGGATCTTCCATGTTTTTAGTGCAGCACTAACATATGGATGGATTACTTGCAAGTCTATTGTTTTTGAGTAGCCATCCTCATTGAATATGAGTCTATACACAGTTTCAATAGTGTAGGGTGGCCACAAATGATCATTAGTGACATGTTAGCAAAGGTTATGGTGGAGGTTTATGCTGAAAAAAAGAAGAAATTTAGACCCTCACATCAAATTAACATCAAAATAATTCATGCCTTTAAAATCTATATTGGCTTCTAGAGAAAGCATCGAGGCTACTCATAGTACAGGAGAAATACGTGGACAATATCAAATTCAGCATTATCAAGTTATTGGATGCACAGCTTGTTTCAATGGAGGATAGAGGATAGAGACTACGGTGCCTATTCCTAAATTGCCACACTACTTCAGAGGACACTGTTACATTTTACTGCTACATTTTACCTTTTGAGGCCCTTTCAGATCCTCCCTATCATAATTCCGTAACCCTACACTCTACTACATACAATGTCTTTGTAAACCATTGTATGTAGCATGCACTTAAGGTTATCCAGCGTTAACATCTCACTCTAACACAGGGAACTGCAGTTATCGCTATTGAGGGTGTTCATACAGAATTCACAAGTTCATTATATTTGTAAACCTCCTCTCTATTCTACTCGTTATCCCATAAAGTCTTCAGAATGAAGAACCCCCGACATTTCATAATCAAATGGTGCAATTCCAAGCATTGGGGACGGGTGTTTTAATTCTGGAGTCAGATCTGCAATGGGCAAGGGTATATTGAGACTGTCAGTCTGTTTCTCATTCACTAGCTCCATCTCTAGTTAGATATATATATTTGTATATCTGTCTATTGGAAATGGGGTATTCTTCCCAAACTGCTTCTTCTGCACTGGAAAGCTTCCAGGGATGCCACTCACTGATCACCAAAAAGTTGGAAATCCTCCTAATTTTAATTTTCAATGGAAAATACCTGTAGGAATGAACGTCAAATATTCAGAATTCCTAAGAAGTTAGGAAAAGTGACATCTCTGAACTTCTCAAGGGCACTACTCATACCACTTAATCATGGAATACCTCAAGCTGGATAATATGGACTACTTGTATAAAGGCTCAGTGGCAAAAGTGAATGGTTAGATTATTCATGATGTCATTTACTCTTTCATGAGAGACATTTAAGGATGGTGTGTCACCTCAAGGTTTATACCCACATGCCATCATGGTACATCAATAGACCAGCATCATCAATTGTCAGCATCACTGCATTCCTGCATCATGCTGACCCTCTGGGAAGGTCCCCATGCATCACATTGAAAATCCAGCATAAATGCCTTTAAAAACCTTCTAGTATTTTACCCACAAGACAATTTTCTTTATGATATTAAGCACAAAGGATGTGCCTGTTAACACTTTAGGTACACATGCGATACGGAGCACATTATGAACAGAAAAAATAATTCCTCAGTTTAAAGCTTTCTACTTTTTAATCAAACATAAAATACGGTGGCATGATAAGTTCATACAAAGTCATATTCTAGTGTGGGTTCTCATGTATGGCTTCTTCTGTGAATTGCTACCTAACTACCAAAAAAACTATGCTGTGTTCACTATGTGTTGCCTTCCCCGGGAACCAGACAAATTGTGAAAAATGAGAGAAAATGGCAGGAGGAATCAGCTAAAAGGTTTGCTACAGACCGAAGCAGGAACTCCTCTGACACAAAAACAAGGAGTAGGAAGAAGGTAGTTATGGCCAAATGGGACCTGAACAGGGTGTTAAGGTTGTGTGGATTTTAGTGAAAGGAACCTGGGACACTTTTGAGGGAGGGCGGGGACGCTGGAAATGCTTTTAGGGACCATTTTCTAACTGTGTGTATGGTTTTTGTTGTTGTTTTTTTACAGTTCACTAAAGAAATGAATAAAAACTACGATCACACCAAATTGTTCTCTGAAATGTGATGAAAATGGCAAATGGGGCAATTCCAATCAAATTGTGGTGTCAATTTGTCTGAACTCTTTCATGGCAACCTCCTTCCAAATGAAGGCAATAAATTTCTATTCACTCTGAGTTTGTTCCAGAGATTGATTTTGATTTAATGGGAGGGTCATATTACCAGCATTGGGGATGAGTGCTTTGATTCTGGATTTTCAAAGGACAAGAGTATATTGAGGTGGTTTCTCATGTAAAAGAAGAGACGGCAGAGGGTATCCTTTTTACTAATATTATCCACGCTTTCCGCACGCTACCATATAGTATTGCAGGCCCGCTCTGCCTGCCCCATTCCACCCTCACCCCAGCCCCTCTCCTAGTATAGCCAATACCTCCATGCCAACTCATTTATTGTGTTGATCTCTGAAATCGGAGGTGGAAGTAGGGGTTGGACAGATGCCTGCTGACTTCCGGTGCTCCCTGTGGTCCGGGATCAGTGTGTCTTGTCTCCCTCCGGCAGTCAAAGATAACCCAACACATGCTGACATTAACCTCAGTATGCCTGATGAGCTGTACTGTGCCGATATTGCTCATGGTTGAAAGGTGTGCTGTGAGTTTCGGCTGCATGTGCTACTATAAGATCTTTCACATAACATGTGTAAAGACTGCAGAGTTATGAACGAATAGTATGGAGAATCTGGGAGGTCAATTGATTGTCTCTAAGACATGGTTATTATGAGTGCAGGTTAAAGGTGAGGCCAGAGAGATAGCTACTTACTGATGTAGCATTGATACTAACATGAAGAATAGGTATACAAAAGTGGTCAGTAACAGTAATAGTCCTCTTCACTGTGGGAGTAGGCAAGGTGTGAACTTGTATCTGAATTATATAGACTACCACAGGTCGCATTTCTGGTCGCACATATACAGGGCCAACTCATAATATCAAATGAATTATGACACATTTTTCCCACATTCTCATATAAACCTGCAGCCCCCCCCCACATACCCACAGAGAGCCTCACTTCTCCTAACACCCAGGAGGCCCTAATAGGCACCGCTCCATTATAGCATGTCGTCAGAGGCAATCTTCTCACCACGGGTAACAGCTAGTAGACAGATGACCTTAGCTCTGGACACTGCTCCCTTCCCCACCTATGTTGCTCTTTATTGGTCAATGTGGGTCAACCTGTTTCTGGCCACTGCACATTTGATTCATGTGTACAATAATGTATACAAAAGATTTATCTCTGTATTTCCTTCACAGTAAGCCTTAAGTCGTGGGGTTGTAGATATGATGGAGACTGGGTGAACTCCATCAGAAATTGCATCAGGAATTGTAAGCCTATTTCAAAGGGTACAGCTTTAACCCTATGTACTGCTTTTAAATCCTAAGACATTAAAAGACCTGCTACATCAATACCTTCCCAGTTCCTCTTAAAATCGCTCTGTCCTATTCTGTCATCCTCTCTACTGATGCTCTCTCTTTGATATTTCAATCAATGTCTTGAGAAGTAGCAGATTGGGGATGCTGAACATATTAGATGTAATCTTAGTGACTTACTGGGATTTATTCCTTTGAGGTTTCATTGATTTTGCAATGTTGGATGTCTACAACCCATTGAGCAAACAGAAAGGTCTCTTTAGTTTTTCAGATCTCAGGGCATGTTCCCTTTTGTGCATTCTCTATATATGTTGCAATTTCCTGTAGGTAATCCAGTGTGAAATCCCAGTACAAAGGATTTCAGGGTCATTGATCCTCTTACAAGTTTAGGCCTAATAAAATGTAATTATGGAATCACATGAAAATATTATTGTATTCTTGATATCATATCGCACATGTGAATCTGACAAGCTATAACACAGAAAACACGCCGCTGCCTAAAACTCGTCAATACAGATGTGTTTAGGGTAGTCAAGGTAAAATGACCACCTAAACTCGTCATACTGACAATAGAAAGTCATCATACTGACGACTTAGGTGGTCAGAATGACGACCTAAAGTCGTCACTTTGACGACCTAAAGCTGTAGTTTTAGGTACCGTCAACCTGAGGACTTAAATTCGTCTGCACTGACTAGTTTCGTGCCTCTCAGTTTTTCAGTGAACATAATATATCAAAACAAGGCATACCATTATACTGTAACACTTTACATATGTGACACACCTCATGTTCAAACACAACCTGAAATGAAGGCGAAGAGCTAAGGTGCGTTTGAGCAAATAAGTTTATATAAATGGGGTCTACCTTCCTTGTATAAGCCATGCACTTCTTATAGGTGCGGTATTATCATCGTTTAATTGAACCTTGCATCCAGGGGCATTAAAGCTTAATAATTCTGAGAGTGAGAATCATAATAGTTGATTCAATGCCTCTCTTAGTGTCAGACTACATCCTGTCGCAATCAACTAAAAATTTGGTAAAACAATTGGGCATGTTAGACAGAATGTTGACCAGCTGAGTCAATTGCCTGATTCAATCGTGATTCATTTATCTTTTCCTGTGTGTCACATTTTCCCATTTTCTAAGCATCACAGTTTGAAGAATGAGAATAGCACTTAGGTAATTTATAATTGCATGTTTCCTGCAGAGAATATCCAAATCAAACATTCTTTTCATAGTGAAAATAGCATATTAAACTATGTCATTATTAATGACCCCACTTCATGTTAGTCTACCCTTTTGGCATTAAATCCTGTTAAACTGATATTCACTTTGGCCTGTTAAGGGGAGTAGGATTTAATGAAAGAGCTACATTGACAGCATTATTGATGAATACTCTGTTGTTGGAGATCAGTGTGAGATGAGGGGATGCTGAAACTGTCTGACTGTTCCTCATCCATCCCTTCCTCTCAATCTCTAATATGTCAGATACATACGCATATCTATAAATAGATCCCTGGGGAACGAGGGTCTTTCCTATGAGATACATCTACTGCATAGGACAGCCTCTGTCCCAAGGGTACACTGCAAAAATGGTGTATAGATCCTAAACACAATTCTAAACATATTCTTGCAACGTTTTTGTAATCACATTTATTTCCTACACATGTTTAGCCAAACAATGTGCTTAGCTCAAGTGTTTAGAAATCTAGGTGTTTAGGTTTAAACTTTGTGTTTAGATATCTATGAATTTTTTGTTTAGATGTTTATGAATTTTTGTGTTTAGATGTCTAAATGCTTTGACGAGAGTTAGTGTGCTGACATGTATACATTAAAGAAAAGATGTATTTTGTTTGTTTTCTCATTTACTGGGAGGGGGGTGGTGTATTTACATGTCAAAGTCTTCAAAGATGTCAGCCACAAATATTTACGTGTGCATGTATGTACAAACTGCAACAGAATGAGAGACTTGAGAAAGTACAACAGCTTGTCAGGAAGGAAATTGCTTTGTCTATTCCAGAATAACATGAAATAGGTGTCAGTCATTGAGCTTATTGATTATTTCATGCAAATGATGGTGGTGTAAGGTGAATCTAGTCAACCTTCTATTGCCCTTTCTATTCTTATTACATTTAATGATTAGAAACTATAATAAACATGCGATTTGGGTACATTTGTCACAAAAATTGATTATAATTGTGTAAAGATTCCATTCAAAGGTAGTGCTGCTACCTTGTGTGGATTTAAAATCCACGTATCTAAATATAATGATGTTTAAATCTAAACACCTATTATTCAATTGTTTAAACTCTAAACATCTAAACATGTTTAGCAAAAATGTTTATGTAGTTAGAATAAAAGCGTTCATTTCCTAAATGTGTAGTCGATGAGACACCTAACTGACCTATATGTTTAGGTTTTAAACGTGTTTATACCTAAACATGTTTATAATCTAAACACCACTTTTGCAGTGTACTAAACCATTTCACCGATAGTATTGCTGCTTCAAGCTGAAATCTGACATATTCATGGCCTGTCACCACTAACATATGGATGGATTACTTGCAAAATTATAATGTTTTTGAGTATTTATCCTCATCGATAAGCTGTGCACACAACTTCAAAAGCATAGGGTGGTCATACCAAGCATTAGCTATAGTAGACTTGGAACATAATTTGTCATGCATTATTTTGTGCAGGCAATAAGACGCCATGTCCTACACATCAAAATAGCATCAAAATATACAAAGAAAATTACACATAAAAAGGTTTTTGAAATACAATAATCATCTATCTTAATTTTTTACCTGGTTACCTGAATGCAATAATTGTTGCAGTTCTTTTGCACTTAAAATATTCAAGTAGGCATGAGGCCTGGACGAGGGCAAAAGTAGCGAAATGAGAAAAATCGAACCAGGGACACTTCTTCAGGAGACAAAAGGCATGTCCATTTTCTATCACCATGTTCTTATTTCACAGAGTTTAATGAGTTGTATCTTTATCTAACTGTCAGTCTCATGAAATTCAGTTGTTGCTGGTTACTAGTCTTATATATCAAACCTAAGCCTAACAATGAACAATCAAAAAGAGGTCAGTGTCTTAGATGTGTTTTATTTTACTCCATCTAGATGCATTTTGGTAACAAACTTGAGATATTTCAAATTCATTTCACTGAAAACATGGAAGATCCGAAACTTTAGGTAGTCAAAATGACGACCTGAGTCGTCAGGATGACAATACTGACAGTACAGAGTTGACTACCTAAAGTTGTAGTTTTAGGTATCATCAACTTGAGGACCTGAAGTTGTCACCGCTGACTAGTTTCGGATCTTCCATGTTTTCAGTGTTGACATGCCTGTATGCACCATATTACTCTATAGGATTATGTTAGCTGGATTATCAGTTCAATAATATGCATCAAGACTCACACTGAAAACAGAAAAATACAGTCCCAGAAATAATATGAGACATTAGCCTACTGTTGGCTATAAAACATGGCTATCCTTGTATTCCTAAATGTGATGTTACATTTTGAACGATAAAAGAGACTCCATCAAAGGACCAGAGATGTAAGTCAGGCATGGGCAAAAATCAGGAAGCCATAGATTAACTTGATATAAAAGTCTTCTTTTTTTCCAAACAGCCCTCCTTAGCACTTGTATAAGGAATATACATGTCATTCAAAATCTTCAGAAATCAGGAAATCCTGATAAAACTTGAAGACTTACATCCCTGAAGGACACTTCATTCACAATTCCCAAGCCCACCACTCAGAATGATGGTACTAATCAGTGTCCATGAGAATGTCCTTGACCCATTCACTTATCTTGTTATTGGCAGGTGGTCCACTGCTACTGCCAATTAGGTTTAGAAGTGAGCTGGGTCTAGCAGAGACCCAAGCAGCAGAATATGCTGGTGCTGATAACTGCCCATGAAAGCAGGCCAATTTAGACTGGCTGAACAAAAGGCTATTCTTTTCGAGACCACCGCCATTATTCTAAACATGAAGTGTTGATTTTAAAACAATGTGAACGTGTCAGTATCTATCTAGATATGATCTGCCCAAGTTTAACAGTATGCATCAAAGCTGACACAGACAAGAGATGTGTGCAGTCCCAGAACCAATAACATGGCAATGACTAGCTACATTACCATGCTATTCTTGTATCCTTGAATGCTAAATTATATTTAAAATGATAAAAAAGGATACATCATTTGAGACTCCAACACCAAAGGACACTTTCACCAAAGGACACTTTATTCACAATTTCTTAAGCCAACCACACTAAATGATGGTACGAATTAGTGTCCATGAGCATGTCCTTGACCCCTGCAATTATCCTTTTTATTTGTGGGTGGTCCACTACTACTGCCAATTAAATGTGAGTCTAAATGTGAGCTAGGTCTAGCAGAGACTCAAGTTACAGAATAGATCTTAATACTCACAGAATGTGTCGTTTAGCCACTGTTGCTGATAGCTACTCATAAAGGCAGGCCAATCTAGTCCAACTGGACAAAAGGCTATTCTTTAAGAGTCCATAGCCATTATTTCCACATGAAGTGTTGATTTTTAAAGTATGTGAACTTGTCATTAGATATTATTTGCCTAAGTGGTCTTTAATCTAAGTGAAGAATTTAGTTGATTTTATGTCTAAAGGAAAATCTATTGCATACACCTTTATCTATGGATTATTTTCATCACTGTCCTATTATAAATGTATACAAAATTCTATACTGTAGTCCATTTCAAACCTACTCCTCTTTAATGAAATCAGAATAATCAGTACTTGTGGGATATTATAGAATAACATTGATATTTCGATTTTTCAAATTTTCAATTTCCAAAATATTCACTAAAACCAAAGGCAAAAAACTTAATTTTTCTTTTTTATGTGCTTCACTAAGTTGGGTATGACTATAGTGGCATGTCATAGTTCTAAAGCATCTAGGAGGAAAAGCCCCAGTCAGGGGTGAGGTATAATCAGTAAGAAGCATATGGAGATAACAAGGTGTTGGCATGGCACTATCAGATGGGAAAACAGTCTGTAGTCCAGCACTATATAACACACATTAACCTAAGAGAGGATTAACAAACTATAATTTTTTTTGGATATTGTATCAATTTGGTCAAATGAATAAATCTATATTGAAAGATAAATGTTAGATCAAGTCAGGTAACAACACAGTGAATTGTGAATTAAATAACAAGAAAAAGATATTTGCCTGGAGACATTACACATTCTATTACGCATTTAGACTGGTGCTTCATTTTAGTACACCACTATATATCCATTTTTTTAATCTGAGTCCATGACCTCTGTAATACCCATCAACCCACAAGGCCCACCAATAATTTCTCGACACTTTGCCACACTCTGTGGTTTTTAGATTTATTGGTTTACATTATGACCCCAGTTACAGGGGACCATATCTACTGTGCGCATAAAATAGCCATCAAATAGACTGTGATTGTTATCAGGACAGAAAGGAGTAGCTTTTAGAGTGGCTTTTTCCTGCCTCCTCATAAGATTTCTAGAATGAGAAGGTGTTATCTAAGAGTATTTTAAAAGCAAAAGCCCCTGAGACTCTCTGACACCTGCCCTACATCTGCTAAAAGGTCACATCTACACTGCAAAAATGGTGTTTAGATCCTAAACACAATTCTAAACATATTCTTGCAACGTTTTTGTAATCACATTAATTTCCTAAACATGTTTAGCCAAACAATGTGCTTAGCTCAAGTGTTTAGAAATGTAGGTGTTTAGGTTGAAACTTTTGTGTTTAGATATATGAATTTTTGTGTTTAGGTGTTTAAGAATTTTTGTTTTTAGATTTTTAAATTATTTGATGGAGAGTTAAGGTTTGCAGACATGTATGCATTAAAAAACAGAGATATATATTTTTTTTCTCATTTACTTGGGGGGGGGGCATCAGCAGGTATTTACTTGTCAAAGTCTCCAAAGATGTCAGCCACACCTATATGTGTACATATATTACACACTGCATCAGAATGAGAGACTTGAGAAAGTACAACAGCTTGCCAGGAAGGACATTGCCTTATCTATTCCAGAATAACATCAAATAGGTGTCAGTCATGGAGTTTATTGATTATTTTATGGTAATGATGGTGGCATGAGGTGAATCTAGTCAATTTTCTATTGCCCTTTCTATTCACATGACATTCTATAAAATGAAACAATGATAAACATGGGATTTGGGGACATTTGTCACAACAATTGATTATAACTGTGTGCAGATAGTCCAGTCAAAGGTAGTGCTGCTACCTGGTGTGGATTCAACATCCAAGTATTTAAACATATTAATGTTTAAATCTTAACACCTATTATTCAACTGTCTCAACTCTAAACATCTAAACATGTTTAGCATAAATGTTTATGTAGTTAGAATAAAAGTGTTCATTTCCTAAATGTGTAGTCGATGAGACACCTAACTGACCTATATGTTTAGGTTTTAAACGTGTTTAGACCTAAACATGTTTAAAATCTAAACACCATTTTTGCAGTGTAACATCTATAGATTCCAAACCCTCTCCTCCTCTCTGTGTACTACATGGACATTACTCAGCTATTAACAGGCCTGACAAGGGAATCAACATCAACCTCAAGATTGAGATTTATGTACCTCTTGGGCAAGAGAGCACCTACCACGGATCATGTGACTGGAGCTGAATACCAAGTAGATGATGCAGGCCCTAAGGGTGGGGTTACAGAAAATGACATGTCAGAGTAACATGTTACATGAGACCCAAGCCACAGGCCAAAAGCAGTATGATAGCTGGTCTCACCATAATTCACCGTTATAAGTCAATGGCAACATGATGGTCTACATGTTAGGTCAATCTTAACATGTAAACTGGGCATTTATACAGACAGTAAAGGGTGTGAAGGGAATTGTAATATCTTCAGATTGAGTGCTACTATCCAAAATGAGGTTTGGAAATAGGAATTTGTTGGCCTTGCCTACATAAAAAGAAAGGTAGCTTTTGTAAGCTTAATAGTAGTCACTGGTAGTTGGTTATGGGAGTTGGGTCCAGTTCTGAACCAGAGCTGAAAATATTGGGCAGCCCTACGTTTCATTTCACTCCCCACCCCCTTCCATCCTGTCCCTGGGCTCTTAAGGCACACCCATGACCTGATTGCAATAAATCATGACACCTGGTCCCACTGAGACTCCACATCTTGATATAAATTACAGTCAAATACTCCCTCCCTGAACAATCCTATGCCAGCAGACCCACACGAGAACCACTTCCTACACCCTTGGGGCATGGACAAGCAGCTCCATTATAGCATCTGTTGTCAGAGGCAATCTTCTCACCACAAGTAACAGCTAGTAGACAGATGACCTTAGCCCCCTGATCCGCTGGCCCCATCGTTACCCTTAATCCTTGACATTCTGCATTGGACCTTACTTTAGTTGGTGATGGTATCTTTGCCCCAAACAGTTGCTGTTTTAAATTGGAAATTCACACACAATATTGTCATCTATAGAATAACATGGAGTGCATATGTATTACCTTAATCTGAAAAAAAAGTTGTTTTGATCTAAAGTTAAGAATTCCCATTTACATACAGCTTTGTGGTTAAAACTGCTATAGGGTACTTTTTAATGGAGAATTCAATACTTTTTGATAAAACGTTCTATTTTTGGTGAAAAGCTTGCAAAAATGCCATGTAAAAAGAATGTTTTTGGGCCTAAATAGGCAATTTTGTTAATTTCCATTGTCATGGATTTTCATTCTAAATAGGAAAATCCATGATCCTATTTGAAGGAACATTTCACAAGGTTTACTATGGGGAAACAAAATGAAAAGGCCATTTCTAGCTCAGAAGTTACGGGCACAAGAATAAGAAATTATGCTAATTAAGCTAATTATACATGTATCTCATGTCCAATGAGATGTAGAGCTTATTGACATTCAGGAAATGGTCATACCCACCCATATTTAGCAAGCCATTCCTCCAAAACTTACAGGAGTATTTTCTCATGCAATATATCTTTGAAAAGCTTGTGATCTGGATTTTAAAGTTGACATTTAGCATGGAGCACCCTTTCTCCTTGCCTCTACATATCTTGAAATAGCACTTTACTGGCTGTAGCTGAACTGGCTGCTTTTAAATTGAATTGCATATAGCCTTCCATCGGCACAAATCTAACCCCTATTTCATTGAGTGCTTCATGCTGGACTATGGATTACATGTACAGAAGCTTCCTGGCACCAGTAAATGAGTGGATAATTGCTGAATGCATTTGCAAGAGTGGTGTCACCTAAAGGTTTACAGCAGCACTACATCGGTCTATTAGTGTGACATTTTAAGAGTATAGTGATGAGATCACCACAAGAATGGCAGAATCCAACACTAATAGATTATTTTACTTAGTCCGTATTGATCGATCATTTACAAATTCATCCTAAATGCCTTCAATTCTAAATTTAGTACGAATTTATTCACAACATACACCTGTTTAACACAAGTAAGAAGCTTTTGTATCTGTACACATTAGGTACACTTATACTTGACCATTATTATAGGCAGAAGGTAATGATTCTTTAGAATTTACCATCTACAGAATTTCACTATATCAGTACTAAAAGGGTTTTGTGTTTGAAAGAGGAAAAGTAGAGTTTAAAATATTTTTTAACAACCATAAAATACAAGCAAGGTTTATAAACATTACATCATTCACGCTCATGCATAGCTTCTTCTGCAGATTTTAACTGCTGTAAAGTCCTCCTTAGACATTTTCTGCGCTATGTGCTCCCTTCACCATGGGAATCTGACAAATGGGTGAAGAAAGAGAGGAAATGGCAGGAAGAATCAGCTAAAAGCTTTGCTATGAACTGAACCAAGAGTCCCTTAAAACAAAAAAGGAGTAAGGAAGGAGCTAGCTATGAACAAATGGGGTCTGGACAGGGCATCAAAGGTTGTATGGATTTACATAAACTAAAGGGAACTAGGGACACTTTTGTGAGATAGGAAAGACAAAATTGCATTTAGGGTCTATTTTCCAATAGTGATTTCTTTCTTCATATATTTTTTTACAGAGGGCAACATTTCTATCTGAGCATCATTTCCGGAGATTTTTATTATTTCTAATTATGTTGCTCTTGGACAGTGTTCTTGGTGGTTTTTTTTTTGCATTTCCTCAAGGGAATTTGGTAAGAGACTAACAGGCCTATAATTATGAAGTGTTTCAATCCTCCTTACAAGCAATAACTATACTACTCTTACCCACCATTAGTGGTAAAACAAGTATTAGAACAATGAACCTGGATACAACTTTTAGAGACTCTGACACAAGAGGACATTACATTCCTATTTATTATCCCACTACTCAAGATGATGGCTCTAATCAGTGACATATGAGAGTCCTCATTCCCTGCAATTATCCCATTACTGGCAGGTGGTCCACCACTGCAACCAATTAGGTTCAAATCTAAGCCGGATCAGGCAGCTTTTGTGTTGGTGCCCATGGGCAAAATATGTCCTAGTGGACCATAGAACTGCTGAATTTAAGCAAGTTTTTTTCAGTCTTAAGTCTTCACCTACAGACTTCACAGATGACAATGCTCCTCTGAAATAGCTCAACTGGACAAAATGCTGCTTAGCATTAAACTAATTGAAATGAAAGCCTTATGCTTCACAGTGAGGAAGCTCAGACCCAAGGTGCACAAAAGACTAACCCTTTGCCTGGTAGGGACAAATAAGGAGGATGGCAGGATAGGCCAATTTACATCTATGTAATTCATGCATCACTTATCCACTGATGAGACTGTTTGATTTTCAGGCAAATGTGTTAATCAATTTAACACTGTGGTCAATGCTATCCACTCTGTTGTACCTAGGTAAGGGAACTCAGTCATGTTACCCGGTACAATATATATGCCTCCATGAAAACAGATGAAATGGAGTAACATGCAAGCAGGCAGAGTCATATTACTCCACATGTATATATATGTCACCTACCTCTGTTGCTAGATATACAGATCATCTTGATGTACAACTTTATTTAAATGTAAAATACTTTGGTATTTACTCTCAAAAATATTTTGCACTTTTAAAAAACATTCCCTCTAAGGGTTCCTAATGATCCTCAGCATCAAAAGAATGCACAAATTATAATGCATTTATTCAACCCATGTTCCGTTATGATTATACATTACATTTCTAGAGATTTTTGGTAAAAAAGTGACAGTTTATGGCATACCCATAATTATTGCTATTTTGTATTGTTCATTATCGGCTTTCTATTGACCTACATTCTATTATGTGATCCCTTTCAACCTTAGCATCATCAAATCTCCTTTTATGTCAGAACCTCAGTTTTTATGCACATGGCTTTTGAAGCTAGGAATTCAAAACTGCTCAGATAATTAATCATAATTTCACACTTGAACACTCTCAATCATCATGCCTCCCAGCAAACCACAAGCAGCAAAGCAGTGGTGGACAACACTTAAGCCGTTTATTCCTGATGCAGGGGACATACACATAAGATCCTGTATGGAGACTGTCGGTAAAGGTAATATATCCGTGGCTTTAGCATTATTCAGCACTGTACAGCCATAATATTTTTCTAATAATAAGTGGTGGACAAATATATCACTAATAATAAGTGGTGGACAGATATATCTAGCCCATAGGGAGCAATTATTGTATTTAGAATGCCATTAACATTGAACTGATGAGCAGTTTACTCTTTTATGGGTCCTCACCTTAGCTCATTGCATGACCAAATCTCTCAAGACACCCTGTAGGCCCCCTATTACAAAGAACATTTCCCCTTCCTTTATGATACAGGAACGGGTGTTCAGAATAATTTTGTATATAATGGTTCTATAATTGGGCCCAGAGCATAGCTATCACAATTGTTTAGTTACTCAAGATAGGTCTGTGATTTAAGGCATTATTAGTCTTAGTCTTGAGGACTGCCAATAGCTGACCACTAAGTCAAATTAGACCTATTTATCAATCAGATGAAACAAGAGTATACATTTTATTGAATTCAAGGGTTGAAAGATTATAGGCCTGCTCCTCATAGAGATAATTATTCTTAGGTTTAGGCAGAGTTGACAAACAGGGCATTTGGGTAAAAAGGTGTCGTCTGCTTAATTACTCTAAGGTTATAAGTCATTATTCCACGATTTCTGGGATTCTGAGTGCTTTTTCTGGATATTGCCATGCACATACCTGTCGATATTGCACACCCTGAAGGCTGTAGCATCAATTTTGTAAGGCGTGCGGTTATCCATGGATAACCTGCACGCCTCTCATGTCCTTACATGTCATATGTTACATGTTAAAACCCACGAAATTTTCAAGGCCAGGGCAGGGCTCGAACCTGCAGTCTAAGATCCCTAGTCCAACTCCCTATGCAGTGCGCCACAGGGACTGACAAGAAATACTTGGTTCGAACCATGTCTGGATATGATACAAAGCTCGTGAAGGCGACAACTGCAGGCTGTCCGCTACCATAACTGCGGGACGCATTCAAACATAGCCAAGCCGAGACAGCCGCTGAAGGAGGAGACGCAGTGGTCTAGTGGTTAGCGCATTGCGAGGTATGTGGGTCGAGTCCCAGACCGGGCGCATCTTTTTTCGCTGTGTGCCGGGCTGTCCGCTGCCGGGCGACGAGGTGTATTATACACAAACATAACCGCGAGACGCATTCAAAGCTTTAGCTGTCCACTGCTGGGCGACGAGGTGTATTATACACAAACATAACCGCGAGACGCATTTAAAGCTTTAGCTGTCCGCTGCCGGGCGACGAGGTGCATGTACCTGTACACACACTATGGCTGGCTTCGAGTCCCGGGAAGGGGGAATAACTTTTGTTTCAACTTGAATTTATTGATATTCTATTGATTATTTATTGGTTTCATGGAATAAAATAAGTAGTCAATGGATAATTTATAACTTGTTTGTGTTAGCAAAGGCTAATTACACATGGGCTGTGCGCTCGTGTAATTATCCTTCACTAACACACACGCGTCATGAATTATCCATTGATTACTTGTTCACTAAGACACTGTGACACCTGCCTACCTCTCATGAAAAGGTCACATGCAACATTTACAGATTCCATAAAGTGGGATTATTCTTACAAAGTAATTATGCCTGAAGTCATGACAGTCTGCTATTCACATTATCAAGGAAATTAACGTTGCCTGAGGTCATTCGAATTTCAGTCTGTATTTCCTGAAGTATAATTCACAGTCATGACACTGAAGACATATTGGAGGCTGGGTGACCTCCATCAGAAATTGCATCAGGAATTAAAGCCTACTTCAATGGGTACAGCTTTGACTGCTTTTAAATCCTAAGACATTAAAAGATCTTCTACACCAATGCCTTCCCAGTTCCTCTTAAAACCTCTCCTTCCTATTCTGTCATCCTCTCTAATGCCACTCTCTCTTTGATATTTCAATCAAGTGTTCTTAGGAAGGGCAGGTTGGGGATGCTGAAGAATTGGATGTAATCTCAGTGACTTACTGGGATTTAGTCCTCTAAGGTTTCATTGATGTTGCAGTGTTGGCTGTCTACAACTCGTTCGGCAAACAGAAAAGTCCCTTTAAATTTCAAGGTCTCAGGGCATGGTCCATTTATATTTTCTCTCTTGGAATTTCCTGTAGGTAATCCAGTGTGAAATACCAAAACAAAGGAGTTCTGGGTCATTGTTCCTCTCACAAGTTTGGGCCCAATAAAATGAAATTTATTAAATCACATGAAAATATTGTATTCTTGATATCATCATATTGCACAAGTCAATCCAAAAAACTATAACATTTATCAAGACAAGGCATACCTTTATACCATAACACTCTAAATATGAGGCACACCCAATCCTTAAGCTAAACCTGAAAATGACGGAGAAGATCTAGGGTTCATTTGAGCAGGTTAGCACTGTTCTATAGTATAATATCCTCATCTTATAAGGCACAACACAAAACCAGGAGCATGCTTGCTTAAAGTGTGTATACTCGCTAAAGGGCCAAACAAACATATCCTTTAAAACTGTCTAAAATAGCTTCATATGTTGTCTTCTCATGATCTGAGTATGTGGCAATCATTAGAGACAGATCTATGTACCTGAACTAAAGAGTGGTCACATAGCACATAATGCAGCCTTCTGGCGGGAAACCACCATGGCACCATGATCCTGAGAGGATGTTATGTTCCCAGCAGATTCTACAAAAGCCTCTATAGGCATAACATACCCAAGTCATGCTTGGAGAACCTTTGACAGAAATGGATGTGGTGCGAGCACAGAGTAGCACTGCCACCTACTGGGAGCTTTTACAATTAAAAAGATTTAACGTGTGATATATATCACATATGGCCCAGGGTCTACTACCATAAAAACCCTCTATCAACCCTGTAGGGTCACAGGAATCAGCATTTGCGAAATATTGACTAATTACTTACAAATAGAGACTATTTATTATCTATACATGTACTGACACCAGTCTGGCATAATCTTCTCTTACTAAACCCCTTGGACCGCTGGCCCCCTGGTGTGCTGGCCCCCCGGATACCTGGCCCCCGGACACCTGGCCCCTGGACACCTGGCCCCCTGGACACTTGGCCCCTGGACACCTGGCCCCCTGGACACCTAGCCTCTGGACACCTGGCCCCCTGGAAACCTGGCCCCCTGGACACCTAGCCCCCACAGAAAACTTTATCCTTAGAATGCTTAGTTTATCGCTCAGTCCCCAATGTGTTATGTGTAAAGCTTGGACACTGTAAACATTGCCGGCTGAAAAAAAGTGTCTCACTTGGTGATTACCCATAGGACTCCATGTGCTAATTTCATCACCAAAATCTATCTGACCCATAGACCCAATGGTTAAAGAACTTGTAGTCAGTATAGCTCCAAAAAACATGGCGTAAGTACAGCAGCTTTTTTCATACAGAAAGACATCACTCACCATAAAGGACAAAATGTTGTCTGATAGATGAGATTTGAAACTTTCCTTTGGCTTTTGAAAAATGTGTAAACTAACAGTATATCACTGAATGATTACACCCTAAAGTTGGTGATTACAAATTTGTAGATCTGACTGAAAACCCGGCTCCAATAGCCCAGGGGATACCCTGGGCCAACTACTGTTTACATGGTTCATAGTGCTGATTGTTATCCGGTATTTTTCTTGGACCAAGATTTAGTACAAGACAAGGGAATCTACTGTTTTAAGGCATAAATATTCCACACAGAGGTTTAAAATCAGTTACCTAGGTACAGATGATATTGGATGTTATATAGATGGACAAGGGTGGGAAATTGAAAAATGGCTCATCTGCTGGCGAATATACACACTTTAAAATGGTAAATAGTTATATTGACAGCATTGTAGATGAAGATTCTCTTGTCTGAGATGTATCAGTATGAGATAAGGAAATGCTCAAACTGTCAGACCATTCCTCATCCATCTCCATTTGTCAGATATATACATACAATGTACCTTTATGAATAGATGTCTGGAGAATGAGGGTCTTTTTAAACAACTGCAGAGGACAGCCTCTGTCCCATGGGTACTAAAATGTGCATCAATAGTTTTAGTGCTTCAAGAGGAAATGTGACATATTCATGGGCCTGTCAGCTCTAACATTTGGATGGATTACTTGAAAAGTTACAATGTTTTTAACTCTTTATCCTCATTGAATGATGAATCTATAAATACAGCTTCAATGGCTTAGGGTGGCCATAAAGGAACATGAGCTATAGTAAACCTGGAATGGACTTTGTCATGTTGACCAGGGGTAATGGTGGAGGATTATGGAGAAAAGAAAACAGAAAGATATTTTGTATCCTGCATATGAAGTTAGCATCAAAATATACCCAGAAAAATTATGTTCATGTATAAACAAAGCTTTAGGAATGAAAAAAATATCTACCTAATTTTTGTGAACTGGTTACCTGAATGCAACAATTATTGCAGTTATTTTAGGTCTAAGGCATAGGGCCTGGTCCAAAGGAAATGTTGTAGGGACATGAGGAATTTGAACCAGGGACCCTGCTTCAGGAGGAGGAAGAAGGGTGTGGCCATTTTCCATCACCATGTTCGTATTTCACATACTGCTTGGGGAGGAGGAGGAGGAAGAAGAGTGTATCCATTTTCTATCACCATGTTCTTATTTTACACAGTTTTAATGAGTTGTATTTTTATCTGACAGTTAGTCTCATGGAATTCAGTTTTTGCTGGTCACTAGTGTTATCTATCCAACTGAAACCTAGCAAAGCAGAATCAAACAGTGCTCTGTGTTTTCAAATTGTTTTTCTTTTCACTAAAATAAATGCATTTACTGATAGACATTAGGTGATTCAATGCTTATATGCACCATAATAATCTATATGTCTATGTTAGCTGGATTCTCAATTTAACAATATGCATCAAAGCTGACACAGACAAGAGAGGTGTGCAGTCCCAGAAACAATAACATGGCAGTGACTAGCTACATTACCATGCTATTCTTGTATCCTTAAATGCTAAGTTACATTTAAAATGATAGAAAAAGATACAATATTTGAGACTCCAAAACCAAAGGACACTTCATTCACAATTTCTTTATAAGCCCACCACACTGAATGATGGTGCTAGTTAAGTTTCCATGAGCACGTCCTTGACCCCTGCAATTATCCTTTTACTTGCAGGTGGTCCACTACTACTGTCAATTAGGTCTAAATGTGTGCTAGGTCTAGCAGAAACTCAAGTAGCAGAATAGAACTGAACACTCACAGAATGTGCTCATGTGGTCTCATGAATTTAGACAAAGTCGTTTACCCACTGTTGCTGATAACTGCTCATAAAGGCAGGCCAATTTAGTCCGGCTGAACAAAAAGCCATTCTTTTAGAGTCCATAGTCATTATTCTCACATGAAGTCATGCTTTTAAAAGTATGTGAACTTATAATTATATATGATTTACCCAAGTGGTCTTTAAACTAATTGAAGAATTAAGTTAATTTTAAGTCTCTAAAGGAAAATCCATCACATACACCTTTATCTAAGGATTCTTTCCATCACTGTACTAATATGTACACAAAGATCTATATTGTAGCCCTTTTCATACCTAGCATCGACCAATTCTCTTTTATGCCAGTTCCTGTTTTTTATCAATATAACTTTCAAGGCAAGGGACTTAAAACTACTCAGATAATCAATTATAATTTCACAACTGAAAGATCTCTGTTATTCAGCCGGCCAGCAACCACCAGCCAACAAAACTGATGGTGGCAGCATTATGGCAGGCCATTCTGACCTGACACAAAATGTTTCATGATATCAGGAAAACAGTATTTCTAGTATATTATAGAATAACATTAATATAACAGATTTGTGAGAACATAATGAGCTGAGCAAATCCTGTGTTATTTAAATTTCCCTTTTATGTGCAAGTTCTCTCTTTTGTGTGTGCTCTCTTCTTATAACATCACTGTCTCTATAACCTATTTCTGTCTCTTTCTCTGAGAGGTATAGATTTAAATAAAGATTTAATCTATTTGAGAAGTAGAGAGTCACATAAAACCAAGTTTTGACTTGTTTAACAAGCCTTCGTCGGGATAGCTAATCTATTTTTTCACATGCCCACACTGGGGTGGGTATGATCATAACGGCATGGCATAGTTCTACACTATCTAGGGGAACAAGCCCCAGACAGGGGTGAGGTATAATCAGTAGGCAGCATGGCATGGCACCATCATAGAGAAAAACAGTCTGTATTCCAGCACTACATGACAGAGAGAGCATGAACAAACTACATTCCTGGACATAATTGTAACCATTTGTATGAAGACTTGATTTCATAGAATTTCAAATACTTCCCCTCGACTGAGAATAAATTTATATTGAAAGATAAAAGTTATATGAAGTGAGGAAAGGTAAACAAAGGAAACAACACAGTGAATCGTGAAACTATGCTAAATTACTACACAGGGTACATCTAAAAAACACAAAGGGATAGACTGATATCAAAAGATATTAAATCGCCAGAAAAAAAAAACATATTTGCCTGGAGACATTACACATTCCATTGCACCTACTGACTGGTGCCTGCTTCGGTAATCTGTTTTACACATAACAGAGATGCCAGTTGCTGGCCGACAAATAATTTCTACCCCAAACCAGGAACTAATGGTAAACCAGGAAACGTGGTATCTCTGAATAAGCACTGGTCTTGAATAAGCCACAGGGGTACAGGGCCTTTATAATGCACTATAATATAAGTCTTGAATAAGTATCAGTTTTGAATGGACATCGAGTATAGACTGCTTGAACAAATGCATCTCCGGGTGCTTCTACAGGCCAATACAGTACATTATTGGCTTTTGAAAAATGTGTAAACTAACAGTATATCACTGAATGATTACACCCTAAAGTTGGTGATTACAAATTTGTAGATCTGACTGAAAACCCGGCTCCAATAGCCCAGGGGATACCCTGGGCCAAGTACTGTTTACATGGTTCATAGTGCTGATTGTTATCCGGTATTTTTCTTGGACCAAGATTTAGTACAAGACAAGGGAATCTACTGTTTTAAGGCATAAATATTCCACACAGAGGTTTAAAATCAGTTACCTAGGTACAGATGATATTGGATGTTATATAGATGGACAAGGGTGGGAAATTGAAAAATGGCTCATCTGCTAGCGAATATACACACTTTAAAATGGTAAATAGTTATATTGACAGCATTGTAGATGAAGATTCTCTTGTCTGAGATGTATCAGTATGAGATAAGGAAATGCTGAAACTGTCAGACCATTCCTCATCCATCTCCATTTGTCAGATATATACATACAATGTACCTTTATGAATAGATGGCTGGAGAATGAGGGTCTTTTTAAACAACTGCAGAGCACAGCCTCTGTCCCATGGGTACTAAAATGTGCATCAATAGTTTTAGTGCTTCAAGAGGAAATGTGACATATTCATGGACCTGTCAGCTCTAACATTTGGATGGATTACTTGAAAAGTTACAATGTTTTTAACTCTTTATCCTCATTGAATGATGAATCTATAAATACAGCTTCAATGGCTTAGGGTGGCCATAAAGGAACATGAGCTATAGTAAACCTGGAATGGAATTTGTCATGTTGACCAGGGGTAATGGTGGAGGATTATGGAGAAAAGAAAACAGAAAGATATTTTGTATCCTGCATATGAAGTTAGCATCAAAATATACCCAGAAAAATTATGTTCATGTATAAACAAAGTTTTAGGAATGTAAAAAATATCTACCTAACTTTTGTGAACTGGTTACCTGAATGCAACAATTATTGCAGTTATTTTAGGTCTAAGGCATAGGGCCTGGTCCAAAGGAAATGTTGTAGGGACATGAGGAATTTAAACCAGGGACCCTGCTTCAGGAGGAGGAAGAAGGGTGTGGCCATTTTCCATCACCATGTTCGTATTTCACATACTGCTTGGGGAGGAGGAGGAGGAAGAAGAGTGTGTCCATTTTCTATCACCATGTTCTTATTTTACACAGTTTTAATGAGTTGTATTTTTATCTGACAGTTAGTCTCATGGAATTCAGTTTTTGCTGGTCACTAGTGTTATCTATCCAACTGAAACCTAGCAAAGCAGAATCAAACAGTGCTCTGTGTTTTCAGATTGTTTTTCTTTTCACTAAAATAAATGCATTTACTGATAGACATTAGGTGATTCAATGCTTATATGCACCATAATAATCTATATGTCTATGTTAGCTGGATTCTCAATTTAACAATATGCATCAAAGCTGACACGGACAAGAGAGGTGTGCAGTCCCAGAAACAATAACATCGCAGTGACTAGCTACATTACCATGCTATTCTTGTATCCTTAAATGCTAAGTTACATTTAAAATTATAGAAAAAGATACAATATTTGAGACTCCAAAACCAAAGGACACTTCATTCACAATTTCTTTATAAGCCCACTACACTGAATGATGGTGCTAGTTAAGTTTCCATGAGCACGTCCTTGACCCCTGCAATTATCCTTTTATTTGCAGGTGGTCCACTACTACTGTCAATTAGGTCTAAATGTGTGCTAGGTCTAGCAGAGACTCAAGTAGCAGAATAGAACTGAATACTCACAGAATGTGCTCATGTGGTCTCATGAATTTAGACAAAGTCGTTTACCCACTGTTGCTGATAACTGCTCATAAAGGCAGGCCAATTTAGTCTGGCTGAACAAAAAGCCATTCTGTTAGAGTCCATAGTCATTACTCTCACATGAAGTCATGCTTTTAAAAGTATGTGAACTTATCATTATATATGATTTACCCAAGTGGTCTTTAAACTAATTGAAGAATTAAGTTAATTTTAAGTCTCTAAAGGAAAATCCATCACATACACCTTTATCTAAGGATTCCTTCAATCACTGTACTAATATGTACACAAAGATCTATATTGTAGCCCTTTTCATACCTAGCATCACCCAATTCTCTTTTATGCCAGTTCCTGTTTTTTATCAATATAACTTTCAAGGCAAGGGACTTACAACTACTCAGATAATCAATCATAATTTCACAACTGAAAGATCTCTGTTATTCAGCCGGCCAGCAACCACCAGCCAACAAAACTGATGGTGGCAGCATTATGGCAGGCCATTCTGACCTGACACAAAATGTTTCATGATATCAGGAAAACAGTATTTCTAGTATATTATAGAATAACATTAATATAACAGATTTGTGAGAACATAATGAGCTGAGCAAATCCTGTGTTATTTAAATTTCTCTTTTATGTGCAAGTTCTCTCTTTTGTGTGTGCTCTCTTCTTATAACATCACTGTCTCTATAACCTATTTCTGTCTCTTTCTCTGAGAGGTATAGATTTAAATAAAGATTTAATCTATTTGAGAAGTAGAGAGTCACATAAAACCAAGTTTTGACTTGTTTAACAAGCCTTCGTCGGGATAGCTAATCTATTTTTTCACATGCCCACACTTGGGTGGGTATGATCATAACGGCATGGCATAGTTCTACACTATCTAGGGGAACAAGCCCCAGACAGGGGTGAGGTATAATCAGTAGGCAGCATGGCATGGCATCATCATAGAGAAAAACAGTCTGTATTCCAGCACTACATGACAGAGAGAGCATGAACAAACTACATTCCTGGACATAATTGTAACCATTTGTTCAATCGAAGACTTGATTTCATAGAATTTCAAATACTTCCCCTCGACTGAGAATAAATTTATATTGAAAGATAAAAGTTATATGAAGTGAGGAAAGGTAAACAAAGGAAACAACACAGTGAATCGTGAAACTATGCTAAATTACTACACAGGGTACATCTAAAAAACACAAAGGGATAGACTGATATCAAAAGATATTAAATCGCCAGAAAAAAACATATTTGCCTGGAGACATTACACATTCCATTGCACCTACTGACTGGTGCCTGCTTCGGTAATCTGTTTTACACATAACAGAGATGCCAGTTGCTGGCCGACAAATAATTTCTACCCCAAACCAGGAACTAATGGTAAACCAGGAAACGTGGTATCTCTGAATAAGCACTGGTCTTGAATAAGCCACAGGGGTACAGGGCCTTTATAATGCACTATAATATAAGTCTTGAATAAGTATCGGTTTTGAATGGACATTGGGTATAGACTGCTTGAACCAATGCATCTCCGGGTGCTTCTACAGGCCAATACAGTACATTATTCACCCCCCATGGGTCTTTGTGTATGCAGAGACCGTATACAATCACAAAATTTGGGTGGATTGAGTAGGAGGACAATATTGAAGATATTCCTTGTTCAACACTCTTGCATATTAGTGAGGGGACCAATATCATACGGATCTTGGTTTTGCAAAAAGAAGAAAAAAAAACAAGAAATGCCATGAAAGGTAACCCCATAAAACGTTCAGCTTGTTCATGGATCCTCATTTTAAGCCAACCGCAATATTCCTTCTTCAAGTCTGAGTCTATGACCTCTGTAATATCAATCAACCCATAAGGCCCACCTAAATCCCAATGTAATTTCAGCATGCCAGCTAGAACTATAATTTCTAGACACTTTCCCACAGTCTGTGGTTTTAAGATTTATTGGTTCACATTATGACCCCAGTTTCAGGGAACTAGATCTACTGTGCGCACAAAATAGGCATATCATTTGAACATCAAAAAGACAGTGGTTGGGACAGAAAGAGGTAACTTTTAGAATGGCTCTTTCCTCCCTCCTCATAATAGAATTTCTAGAGTGAGAGGGTGTTATGTAATTGCTTTAAGGTTAAACATTTTGGAAGTTAAAGCCACTAAGACTCTGACACCTGCCCTACACCTGCTTGAAGGTCGCATCTAACATCTATAGATTCCCAACCCCCTCCTCCTCTCTCTGTACTACATGCACATTACTCAAGTATTAACAGGCCTGACATGTAAAGGGAATCACCCCTAACATCAAGATTGAGATTTATGTACCTCTTGAGCAAGACAGCACCTACCAAGAATCATGTGACTGGAGCTGAATACCAAGTAGATGATGCAGGCCCCCAAGAGTGGGGTTACAGAAGATGACCTGTCAGAGTAACATGTTACCTGAGACCCGAGCCACAGGCCAAAAGCAGCATGATAGAGGGTCTCACCACAGTTCACTGTTGGCATAGTGAACGCTACTGCCTGCCCACAGATCAGTGGCAACTTGATGGTCAACATATCAGGTCAGCCATTTTGACATGCAAACAGGGCATGGTAAATACCGATAGTAGATGGCACAAGGGGAACTGTTATATCCTCAGATATGGTGCTAGTATCCAGGTTGAGGTTTGGATATAGGAACTTGTTTGCCTTGCCTGAATAAACAGAAAATTTCCATTTGTAAGCTTGATAATAATTACTGATTATGGGAGTTGGGTGTAGTTCTGAACTGGAGAACAATATTGGGCAGTCCTACAATTCCCCACCCCCTTCCATCCTCTCACTGGCATGTTAAGGCACACCCAATACCTAACGAATCATGACACCTGGTCCCACTGAGACTCCAAATCCTCATATGAATTACAGTCAAATACTCCTTTCCTGAAACACCCTACACCTACAGACCAACACTAGGACTGCTTCCAACATCCTGGCATCACCAAGCAGCTCCTTAAAAGCATCTGTCATCAGAGGCAATCTTTTCTCTGCAAGTAACAGCTAGTAGACAGATGACCTTAGGCCCCTGTAACACTGGATCCATCGTTATCCCTCAATCCTTGGCATTCTGCTTTAGACCTTACTTTAGTTGGTCATTGTATATCTTCACCTAAAAAAACTTACATTGTAAATGACTGGATCTGCCCACTGCACACACAACTTGGGCATTTCAAAACACAATATTTTATCTATAGAGTAACATATAGTGCATATTGAACTACCTAAACCTGAAAACACAAGTTGTTCTGATCCACAGTTAGGACTTCTGATCTACCTACAGCATTGTATTAACCACAATCACCTGAAATGCAGTCTTTCATTGCTTAGGAAGCCAATGAGATATGTAAAGACAATGTTGTAAAACACTGCGCTACCTCATCCTAAACATCTTGAAACACCAAAGGTTGTAGGAGAATTGGCTGCTTTTGAATTGCATATACCCATTAATCTTCCATGGGCACGGATCTAATACCTATTGTATTGAGGGTTTCATGCCGGACAATGCATTACATATAAAGAAGCTTCCTGGCACCAGTAAATAACTAGATAATTCCTGAATGCATTTGCCCATTCATGGCACTCTTTTCAGGATGTAATTTGAACATGACAGTACAAATTAGTAAGAGGATGATCCTTTCAGATTGTATCCATCAGAATTCAGATGGCCAGGATGGCTGAACGCAACACTAGTAACTCATTTACTAGGGCTTTAATCATTCCTTATATTCAAATTCAGGCTAAATGATAGTCTCATGTAACATGTTACTCTGACACTCTATCCACAATATACATCTCTTGAACATAAATAAAAAGCCACATTAGGTACACTTTTTCTTTTGCTTGGCCATATGTAAGCAGAAAGTCATAGTTCTTTAGAATAAGTGGTCAGGATTTCGGGATCTGCCTGTCAATAGCAAAAGGGAGATACTAAAGAAAAGAAGAAAAAATACAGTCTAAAAACAACAAGTTTATGCACATATATGTTATCGGTGACTCTTATACATGGTTACTTTACTACTCGGTACCAAAGTAAATCCTCTGAAAACATTTTCTGCAATATGGGCTCCTTCACCATGAGCATCTGACAAATGGGTGAAAAATGAGAGAAAATGGCAGGAAGAATCAGCTAAAAGGTTTGCTACGAACTGAACCAAGAGCTCCCTTAAAACAAAAAAAAAAGGAGTAGGGGAGTATCTAGCTATGAAGGTTGTATGGATTTCAGTAAAAGGAACTAGGGACACTTTTGTGAGGTGGGAAAGACTGAATCACATTTAGGTCCCATTTTCTTCTGATATTTTTTTTCTTCTTCACACACATACAAACCAAAGCATTTCTATCTAGAGCATCAAGCAGAATCCAATTATCTTTATTTATGGTACTCTTGATCAGTATTCTTATCCAGCTAGCCAGCCAATATCTAACAATTCAGAATCAATTCAGCAAGAGACATACAGGCCTATAATTATTAAGTGCTTTAAACCACCATACAAACAATAATTATATCCCTTGTGTCTACCATCACTGATAAAACAAGTATTAGAACAATGAAAAAGGATAAATTTAGAGACTCTGACACAAGAGGACATTACATTCCTATTTACCATCCCACCACTCAGGATGACGGTGCTAATCAGTGACATATGAGAGTCCTCATTCCCTGCAGTTTATCCCATTACTGGCAGGTGGTCCACCACTGCAATCAATTAGGTTCGAATATAAGCTGGAACCGGCAGGTTTTGTGTTGGAGCCCATGGGCAAAAGTACCACAATAGAAATTGATATTCATAGAATGTGTGCTGGTGGTCCATGCGACTGCTAAATTTATGCATATTTTTTTTCTCATTTGTAAAAGTTGATAATCTGCAGGCTTTAAGCAAGGTGGGCTAAATAGTGGTTATCATAAGACTGATTGAACTGAAAGCCTTATATTTAAGGTGAGGAAGCTGGAGCATCAAGGACCAACCCTTTAGGTTGATGGGAGGGTAGGCACATCTTTGTAGTTCATGCATTACCTTTGCCACTGATGTTACTTAAATTTTCAGCCAAATGCCTTAATCAAAATAGAACTGTGGTCAATGCTAGTATCCACTTTGCCTTACTCTGCTGTATCTAGCTAAGTGAAATCAGTCATATTACCCTTTATGGGGCTCCAGAAAATGTCCATGAAGCAAATTTGTCATGTTTTCATGAATAAATCTTTCATAAGATCATTTCAGGTGATATAACCAGTATGGTTACAAAGGTCTCAATGAGTACTTATGTAATAATTAAGGGATTAATAAAATTTTCCCTGTTTTTTGCTGAATTTTCCCACATACTGCTTGGAAAATACCAAAAAGATCAATGTCCCCTGAGAAAAAAATCATTTTCATTCAAATTCTTTCTCTATTCACAATGCAATTAGCCATTTTGCAATTCATACAACACATCATAGAGATACTTGTCTACATCACCCTTGATATCCAAGAAAATTTTCAATTTTTTTCATTATTTGGTGAGAATTTTTAAAAATAGAATTTTCCTCACAAAACCATTTTATATATTTAAATAAATAAAATGATTTTCTGTTAGTCTTTTGACAGTAAGTGGAAGTCTGACACCCATATATTGGAGCAGATATGCGAAAACCTGAATATCTTTTCTCTCCATAAATGAGGCCCAAAGAGGGGAAGGAAAGTGACCCTTTTAAGGTTATTTTCTTTGGGGAATAATGTTTTATAGAAATATAAGGCAGATAAAGAAGAAATTCAGTTGACATTGTCTGTGGTTGGGGCTCTACAGCACCTTGTCATTTGATTTCTGAAATTTCACTTCAAAGTGTGATAAATTACAGTAAATGGTGATGTTACATTCATCAGATTCACATAGATGATTTAGCTGTAATATTCCTAATTCCTCCATAACAGTGAAAACAAATATCAATTGCGTACCCAAGTAGTGCACTGCACCAGCTTGTATAAGAATTTTGTCAATGTAGATTATCGTTCTGCTGTAAAATGAACACAATCATAAGTGTTACGTTCATCAGATTTATGTTACGTTCATCAGATTTATGTTACATTCATAAGATCATTTGAAGTTGCATTAGGCCTTGATGCAATATTAGATATTTCATAGTTGTATATATTTTTTAGCAGTAGGTCACATGTATGTCATCAAAATGACAATTTTACTCATAGTCTGTAAGGATATTTGAATAATTTCTACATTTTCCATTAAGGCCAAAGCCATATGTCCCCTATTTCAAGTGATGTTACGTTCATCAGATATTTTTGAAATGGGAAAATTTTAATAATGTCTCTAAAAATGATAATAAATTTCATATCACCAGGATAAACCTTTGACTTCCTGACTATATCCACTTGTTTTTAGGTAGATATTTGATACCTTTTTCCTTATTTCTCATCGTGTTACGTTCATTGGCCTGTTACGTTCATCGGATAAACTGATGATAGCATATATATGGCATAAATCATCCATTAAGAAAATTTTAAACAACCATCATGGCTGAGAAAATCATTGTTATCATTATTGGATATAAATTTTCTGGATAGTTATATTCTTTTTAGAGATATTTCATAATATGTGTAGAGGCAAGGAGAAAGGGTGCTCCATGCTAAACTTTAAATTCAGATCACTAGCTTTCCAGTGATATATTGCAAGAGAAGATGCTCCAGTTAGTTTCAGGGGAATTGCTTGCTAAACATAGGTAGGTATGACCACTTCTGAATGGCAATAAGCTCTACGCCTAATTGGTCGTGAGATACATCTATAATTAGCATAATTCATGCTAATGAGCTAAATTAGCATAATTTTCTTATTCTTTTGCCTATAACTTTTGATCTAGAAATGGTATTTTCGTTCTGTTTTCACCATAGTAAACCTGGTGAATTCTTTTGAATGGGATCATTGATTTTCCTATTTAGAATGGAAATCATGTTTCCATGGCAACAGAAATCAACAAAAATGCCTATTCAGGCCCAAAAACATTCTTTTTACAAGCCTAATTTGGAACCTTTTCACCCAAAATATAACATTCTATCAAAAATTATTCAATTCTCCATAGAAAAGTACCCTATAATTGTTTTAGGGGGCACCACTATGGGCTATTCTAGCCCATAGTGGTGCCCCCTGGTGGCTAAAACAGCTAGTAAATCCCACAGGAATCCCCGTTTCTGCTTGCTGGCTCACATATGTGACCAGGCAAGCAAAAACACCCCTCTGCAGGGAAATTCATTATCAAAGTTCATCTCAAAATCTTTCAAATATATGACATCATTGGCTTAAATATTCCTATTAGTTATGTCAGAACCCCTCTTTGATCATTATGGTTGTTATTCATATCTGAAATCAATGATCAAGCTCTAATACATTATAAACCATAATATTGTCTAAAAACACAATAAATCAGCCTTTTTCATAAAAAGTACATGTATAACAATACGGTGATTATAATCATAGATTTTGATCTAGAAGGAATTTTTCATTTCTTTTTTCAGTTTTGGGTTTTTGGTGAGTATCCCCAAAAATTGACATAAAAATCTGCAAATTTGGATCACTGGAATGGTTGCCGCAACCAGGAACAGGCATATAGGTTGATTTCTCATGAAAAATGTTGATTTTACCATTCAAGTTTTGACTATTTCTAATGAAAATGCATCATTTTAAATGAGATCATCGAATTCTGCATCAAAAATTAGCTTAACGTATTTTTATAATAACTTTAGAGTTCTTTTGCCCCTCCAATACCCCTGGTGGCCAAATGGGGAATTAAAAATCCCCCAAGGAGGAGTGTCCTCCCTTGATGGGTCACATTTTTTCTCATCTTCCCAAAAATGTTACGTTCATCAGATTCAGGCTAAGCACCTAGAGGAGAGAAAATCCTTTATAATGCATAAGTAGATCAAAGAAATATCTTTAGGCAAAGCCAATATAAGTGAATACAACCATTTCCTATTGTTAGTTAGTGGAACATTGTGCAATATTATGTTATTTTTGTTGTTTACAAGGATTTTTATATGTAGTGAGAGTGAATCCTCCTTTTCTCCATTTACCTGCTATTTCAATCATGACACAAGAGATGTGGAAACCAAGGGAAAATACGGATATGATATTATGTGGATAGAAGAGACACATCTCTACCAGGATCCAATGAATACATTTCATGGTATATAGTTTGAAAAACATTTTTTCACAATTTTATCTCATTTAATCAGATCTGATGAATGTAACACCCCTCTTTATCACTAAAATATATGCATTTTGATCTCAAAAATAGAAAATTATGGAAATATCCTAACTTCACAATATTTAGTATTCTCATTGTTTATCACCTCCTCCATAGACATGCAAAACTATAAAAGTCTAAGTATAGTTTCAAAAATTGATCACTTTTTCGCAAAATTGAACATTTTCTGGAGCCCCATATATACCTCCATAAAGATAGAGTAAGCACACACAGTCCTATAAATCCATATGGGTATCACCTATGTTGCTGGATAAGGAGTTCACCCTGGATCAAAACTTTATTTGAATGCTGTATAATACATGTATTTTGGTATTTAGTCTCAAATAAATTTGTACCTGTGACGACCGATGGTAAATTTCTAACGGTTCCTTAGCATCAAAAGAATTCACAAACATTATGATGCATTCAACCAATCCATGTTGCTTTATAACTATACATTACACTTCTAAGAGATCTGTGGTGGAAAATCTTGAAACAGAAGAGTGCAATGCAACAATATAAAACAGTTTGTTAGTTATGCTACAGCCCATAACATTTTGATAACTATTGATAAGCGGTAGACAAAACAACTAGCCCATGGGGAGTAATTATTGTATTGAAAAATGCCACTAATGGTGATCTGATGAGCAGTTTACTCCTTTATGGGTCCTCAACTTGTGTAATTGCTTGGCCAAATCTCTCGAGACCTCCGGTACCGCTAGGAACATGTCCCCTTACTTTATGATACAGGTAGAGGTGTTTAGATTAATTTAGTATGTATGGCTCTATAAGTGGGCCAGGAGAGTAGCTATTACAGTTTTTTAGTTACTCATGATAATTCTGTGATTTAAGGGATTATCAGTCTCAGTTTTGGGGACTACCAATAGCTACTGTAAATCCTCGTGTATAGGATGCGGCTTATACACCAGAATTACATGGTGTGTGTCCTATAGAATTTAGCTATACCACAATACTGAAGTCAGAAATGATTGGTAATTGGGTAATGTCAGTTTATCTTTTTAAAGTGTACTTCTCAAGGCTGATGTCCAAGGACATCAAGACTTTGCTAATGGCCAATTTCCATTTCACTAGCCCCATCCATGTGTGCCTTCTTCTCTTCTCTGTAATAGGATAGGATGTCTGGCAGACTGGTAGTGAGTAGACTTATTAAGCAGACATTGGCCTCTGTTCCAGGATAGAACCTCACACCTCTGTAATGGCACAAACATTACACCAATATTTGACTTCAGACATGTAGTTGAAACTATGCCCTGGCTCCCCTCCTCTTATCTGGTAGATTTCCCATTCCCACTAATCCCTAGAGATGAGTCATAAGTGACCGGGTAGGTGAGGGCATGCATACTTTGGAGGGGGGTGGTATGAGTGTGCATTGTGATTCAATGAAGACCTGGTGGATAGGGTCTGTCAGCAAGAGGAGAGTCAATCTATTACAATCCATTTGGTTATTTGATCATTTAAAACATGTGCATCACTCTGAAGATGTCAATCTTTTTAAACATAAATTGCTGGTTTGATGGTTCTTAGCACAGTGGGATCTAAAAAATTTCCGTCAAGGAAATTCACCCCCCCCCCAGTAGATTCAGCTTTTTGGTGATAAATGGCATACAATAATTATATATCCTCTCCCGCCATCCCCCCTCATCATCACGGTAAGCAACAACCTCCACCTCAAGATTTATGTACCTCGAGGGCAAGAGAGCACCATTACAGATCATGTGACCAGATTACAGACCATGTGATGCAGACCACCAAGGATGGGGTTACAGGAGATGAAATGTCAAAGTAACATGTTACATGAGACCCTAGCCACATATCAGCTGTAACATGATAGATGAGACATCCCCTCTCCCAACACATGTCACTGGTTACATGGCAAACCCCAACCACACGCCAGACCCAAAGCAGGGGCATGGAGGCTATCGGGTCATTGTGAGCATGTAAACGACACGTCCCCATCACAGAGAGAAGTGCAACAGTTACAGGAATAAATTTTCTTAGTTCAAGTCTTAGCATTTTGTACTTATAAGTAATACAGCAAAGCCCCCGTCCGTCCAATACCTCAAGCCTCACAAGTTATCTATTAAATGGCACCAATTAAAAAGGGAGACAAGCCAATTTTTATTATGGCTTCTTTTGATAATATTTTTATTGAATAAAAAGATTCAGTCATACTTTCTAGCAAATCTGCTATTGTAAGGGCAGGAAGGAGACCTCTCTCATGCAGAGTATGACGTCACAGGAGACCAGATGCAGCCCAGTATTACCTGTACAGCACTGACCGTCTTCAAATACACAATCCTTACAAGTGTCCTTGGACCCTGTTCACAGAGAAAATATTAATACTCAGACTGAGTCTGGGGTTAGGCTCAGGCAAATGTCGCCAAAATGAGTATGTTTTGATACTCAGGGTGAGCCTGGGGTGGGGGCATACTCCAGCATTGCCTGGGTACATTCTCAAGAGGGTATATGGCTTACCTGTACCCTCACTACTGTCATACTACAGCAGTGCCTGAGTCTCTTTAGAGACAGGCTCAGGCTCAACTGGAGTAACTTAATAGAAGGGTGTAGGGTATTGCCTGAGTATCTCTATGATGAGGGTCAGGCAAAGTTGGACCCTGCCTACATAGACTCCAGGATTGCAGGATGCTTTCCTACCAAGGGTGTCAAGTACTGACAGAGTATCTCAATAAATATCATCAGGCATTGCTGGATTCTACCTTTCAAGAGATTCTAGCAGTGCTGGGCTCTCATTAGAAACAGACTCAGGCATCCTAGGAACCTTTCATAGGGATTGCTTAGAATTGTTTTCAATTTTCTATTACTATGTTATTATGAGTATCATATCATGACACAAAAACATAAGTTTGGCATAAGCAGTTTTATTTGAAATCATTATGATAAATCACAGCTCAATTATGCAAGTACATTAAAATCTGTTTTACAATGTAAAATTAAGGTGATTTGGCATACAATACAAACAGAGGGTTGCACCTCTAAATACAAGGAACACATTGTGTCATATAAATACAAGTGCTAAATCCTTCCATATGCTAAAACCATTCCATATCAATTACATTGTTACTGCATGTCACTTCTTGTATAACGCTATAGTTCCATATTATAACCAACACTAGGGGATATGCCAGTCACCCTCTGCATTATAAACAATTCATTTAAATGAAAAAAACTAGAGAAGCCAGCATACACCAGTACAATATGCTGGAATAAATACACCTGCTGTGGCCCACAGTGTTTAAAATGAAGTTTGAACACAGAGTTCAAGACTTTGACACAAAAAGAGTCCAAAACCAAAATGCAATGTTCAAAGTTACTTTTAGCATTGCATCATGCACTCTATGTCTTGCAATATGAATGTCTATATAGTTTGTATAGCTACTGGGTAGCTGCTGGTTCTGACACCCAGTGGTTGCTGGTTCCTACATCCAGTACCTGCTGGTTCCTAAACCTAGTACCTGCTGTTTCCCACATACAGTAGCAGCTGGTTCCTACATCAGATAGCTGCTAGTTCTTAAAACCAGTAGCTGTTGGTTCCCACACAGAGTCGCTACTTGTCATCCAGATCAATTCTGGATAAAACTGATGAGACTGAGAATAATTTAGTCAAATTGGGAATATTGGGGGAAATGAGATCAAAAGGAGTCAGATAGCTCAGATGAGCCAAAATAGGTCATATTAGGTAGAATTAGGTCAAACTGGTTTCAATTAGGTTAGATTAGCCAAAAATGGGGCAATTTCAAAATCTGAGGCCAAATTATGTCAAAATGACTCAAAATAGGTCAAAATGGGTCATTTGGCAAAAAATAGGTCAAACTAGGTTACATTGGCCAAAATGGGTCAACTGGATCATACGAGGTCAAATTGAGTAAAAATAGGTCATATTGATGAAACTGGATCAAATGTGGTCAGATGAGCCAACAAGAAAAATGTGGCAAGGACCACCGATAGAAGTTACCACGGATGACGTCATGGATGACATCACGGTGGCTGCATGACTTCACTAGTGACGTCTTAGGCAAACCGAAAACATAATGGAGTTGAATGGTTGCTATGCTCCCGGCCGCTTACACTGCTTGCAACTCCAAAAATAGGTCAATTGCATTAAATGAGGTCAAATTAGGTCAAAATATAGGGCAGTCCAATTCTGTAGCAGTTCATGTTACTTTATGTGTATATATCAAAACTGTGAGTTCATATGTCCATCATTATAAGGTAATGTAGGAAGGATTTGATACCCACACGAATGCCCCTTTCTACCCACCTGCTCACACATAAAGAACAATAAAACTATAGAACAATCAAAATACAAATCAATAGAACTACACTGAAAATTGGATTAAAAAAGTTAGATGCCACAATGCAACCCTCAATGGACTAAAACAATGTTTCGAGGCAACTTCCTCAGTGAGGATGGTCTTGTTGGTATAGTATAGCTACCCCTGGCTTATATGCTAGACTGCATAAACTAAAAATAATGTTTTAAAGCTATCTCATCACCTTAGCAGTATCATAGGCTTATATAATGATGTTCAGGAGTTCATAGTGTCATAGACCTCTTTGTAGCGATCTTATAAGGACATGCAAGTACAACTAGTTCCAGACCAAATAACACACTGTACCTCTTAGGGGCTTATATAACTACTATGGGCTCGGAATAATGGCCTGGATATTTGACATTTAGACACCCCCCCAACCACATCACAGAGGCCATATGTTAAGTACAGGAGAGGGCACTAGGTGGCAGGCTAACAAGTAAGGCCTCTATATTTTGTGCACAGAGGAATTCCCACACACACCCTGATTTTGGTCTAACAGTGACCTTAACTTACTAGATTACAGAGTGTTATCTGGCTTGTTTGAAGGACAATGAACTGGATGCCAAAAACAAACCATCTGTAAAAAGATCAAGCTGAGCTATCTAGTCTATTGAATGTGATTTATCAATTGGTATACCTCTCATGGTTCATACTGAACCTAATATTCACCATCCAATATTATTTGCATAACAGGGGTGTACCTAAGTATGATCTACAACACATATCTTATGGAGAAGTTATTTGATGCAAGCCCTTACAAGCTAATGAGGATTTAATGTGCATATGTGGATCAACACAGGAAAAGGGACCTCTGCGAGGAGCCTCCCAGTGGGGTGTTTCAGAAGCCGGACATGATAATGAACATTAACTATCTGTTTCTAAAACTGTTAGATTCTAAACTTACAACTGCAACCATTATCATCTCTCACCAGTCATATAGTTATAGACACAGTAAGGTAATGTTAATGCTTTAGAAACACATGCAGTTATAAGCCTTCAATCACTATTTAAACTGTTATCATATCTCCGTATGACCGGTTGTAAACATTACCTGCTTCTGAAACACCCCACAGGGGTCCCCTTCTATGGTTTATTTTGGTACAGGCAAACTCAAACATGTGTCTTAATTGGTGCTATAGTGTGAACAGACAACCCTCTGCACCTGTATGGATTGCTCTTTCAGGGCATGATCTATTTACAGACCCTAGTGTGTTAACAACCCTGCCTACTCTTAGCTGGAGTGTGCAGGCCCAGTTGTTACTCAGCCTGAACTGGCCCTGTCAAACTGCCTGCAGACACCAACTCCCAGATCACAGTTTCAGACACCATTCACACTACAAACTAGTGTTCCCAAAACACCCATATCCGATATTTCCAATTTGATTTTCTCAGCTTCTAGGTAACTTGAGACCAAAAGAAAAACTGATTTGGACCATGGCTTGCATGGACAAACAGATATTCTGACATCGGAATTATTAGATAGATTCTAAAATTCCTCTCGGATTCCTACATATGAAAGAATGCCTGTACCTATCTGAGTGCTGTGACAAATGCACTGCACAACCCCACTTATCCAATCAACCTGGGCAAATTACATGTACCTTATTGACCCTACTAGAACTACTTATGTCCAGACATTTGAATTTGGTGTGATTACATAGAACGACCTGTTGAGGGGAAAGGATACCCCATTGCTAAAACCAAACCTGGAGGATGTCCATTTTAACAGACTTCAAAAGCACATTTCAATTGAAAATGTATATCTATCTATACCTGTCCCTTACAGAACCATTCAATGGCATCACATATATCAAGAACTAAAAAAAAGAAATTCACAGCTCAAGAGCAGTTCGAAAAGTCAGGCCAAATAGGACAAAAATAGGTCAATTGCATCAAGTAAGGTCAGACATGGTCAAATTAGGTCAAGATGCGGAATATCAAATTGACCAAAATTAGGAAATTCGCAATATTAGGGTCAAATGAGGTCAAGATGGGGCATATAGCTTACATTATGTCAAATTAGCCAAAAATGGGCAAGTGCATCAAGTGAGGTCAAACTAGGTGAAAATGGGCAAAATAGATTGGTAAAAAATGGGTAAATTACATCAGTTGAGGTCAAATGAGGTCAAAACTGGTAAAAATAGGTTAACTTGGGGCAAATAAAGTCAGATTGGCTAAAAAACTGGGCCATATACATGAAATAAGATCAAATCAGGTCACAAATTGTCAAAAATAGACAAATTTAACTTATCAAACTATTATCTTCTACTTGGACCTACCTAGTTACTACCTAGTTACAAGACAATTTCTTTCAATCCAATTGATCAAAGTTGACCATTTTAACATAATTTGACCTAATTTCATGCAATTGACCAATTTTTAGCTAATCTGATCTCATTTGATCTATTTCAACCAATTTGACATAATTTAACCAAATTTGACCCATTTTCACCTAATTTAACCTCCTTTGGTGCACTTGCACCATTTATGGACAATCTGACCTAATTTGAACCAACATGACCTTATTCCACCCAATATGACCTACTAAAACCCTTTAAAAATTGATCCATTTTTGGCTAATCTAACCTTTAAACTAGTTTCACCTAAGTAAACACAACTTGTCTGAATTTGATCCATTTTGACCTATTTTTCTCATTTTGAGCCAATTAGACCTCAGTTTATGCAATTGACCCACTTGTAGGTAATCTGAACTAATTTAAAGCAATTTACCTAATTTGACCCAATATGACCTATCTTGACTCCAAACTTCACCCAACTTTCCTTAATTGACCCATTAGCCCATTTTTGACCAAAATAATCTGTTTTATCCAGAATTGATCCAGATTAACCTATAGCTACTGGGTGTGGGAACCAGTTGCTACTCTGTTTGTGGGAACCAGCAGCTACTGGATGTGGAAACCAGCAGCTTTAGGGTTTCGGAACCTGTGGCTACTTGGTATGGTATCCACTATGGGAACCAGCAGCTACTGGATAGCTGCTGGTACAAACTATAGATTCTGTTCATATAGCATGACATAGAGTGCACCATGCAATACTAAAAGATACCTGTCACAAGTTGATAGAGCTTGACAGAAAATGATATTGACTTTGAACATTGCATTTTGGTTTTGGACTCTAAATCAATTCTGAGAATATTTCCTTCTACTTTACCAGAAGGCTGACTAAAAATGTAGTTCCATTTTTTAAAAGGTGGCCTTCAATGCATTTGGCATTTAATATTAATGGCCAAATCCTCATCTAGACTTCGAAGTTGGACAAGTTGACCATGAATGATGAAAGTCGGCCTAGTGAACTTTCCCAAATGAGGGTCTTAACTCTTTCCAGTCGGCTCTACTATTGTTAAAAGTCCCAAATTACAGCAGATTGAGGTCCCAGGCCCAGTTTTAATGATACATGGGCATAGAATGACCATAGGGAAAGAATCAATGTTTGTGAAATGTGTAGGGGTTTGTTCCCCCCTCAGGTGCGCTGATGCCTCGTGGACCAAGGACTGTTCATATGATGGTATCATTCCCCCTATGTATACCATACTGATATAGGGGTAGTTGGAAGGTAGAGAATGTCAGGCAAGGGAAAGCAGCCACTTCGAAGTTGGAGGGTCCCGGGTTCAAGTCCTGGTTTCTCCATGACATTTTTCACTGACCACTACAAATGTATTCTAAAATGACTGATTTCAAGTCTATACATAATTACTTTTCAGATGATACCATGATATGATAGGACCCAGGATAATGCTATTATATACTATCAATTTCATCCTCAAGGTGCACTAATGCAATAGCCATAATTATTGCACCTGGAAGTGCATTATAATTACAGAATTCCTTGGCAGATCATCAAATTGGATTGACACTAATACCACCAGAAGTGACGCTATTGAAAAAAATAGCTAATTTTACACTGGTACATGGTGCAATAGAGTAATTTTTATAGTGATTGATGTTATAGAAATGCAAAAGTGTCTCTGAATTGGATAAATGTCAATAATTCTACTACTTTTGCTACCTTAGCAGAACAGTTAGGAAATGGAAAAAGATATAACCCAATGCCTATGCTTCACAGATAAGGAAAACATTGAGCTAGAAAAAATTCAGAATCTTGTAAAACATTTGCTGAATCATGTCACCATTAAAATGGAAGAGTAGAATATTGTCTGTGATTGATTAGCCAACACTATATAGAGTTTTCTAAAAAAGATGGTATAAAATGGCTTAGAAATGGCTCTTTGTGGAAGGGGATCCACTGAATACAGTTGATGCGGACTTCGATCTCCTCATTATATTTCCTGATGGTATCTTGATAGTCTTTGAAGACATTCTGAAATCAAAAATCAATCATTAGAATGTGAAAATCTTGTAAAATCCTGAATAGAAATGTTGAATACTCCAGGTTTTATGTGATGTTTAGACAAAACCCTTCTACTTCTCCACTCCAAAATCATATCTCCTATGAATTGTATAAATTTAGTATTTCCAAAGCTTAGCTCTGGCTTCCATAAAATGATCCATTCATGGGCTCACACTAGAATACACTTAGAACTTAACTTTCTGGAGTGATATTAGGCATTAAAACTATAGATAGTATTTCAGAATATCATTTAAACAACTGTGTTAGGCCTTCAGAGCTAGCAATATCACTGCTGAAATTTATTAATAAGGAAAGTGTTAAATATCAAGTGAATGAATTTTAGTCAATATACACCCAAGAAAATCAACATTAGAATATTGTCATATGTGACCCATCTTCTCATGTCTCAAAAACAAGTTTAAAGACGTTTTGGGCAATCTGAAACATTGCTGATGCTAAATGTGACCCATCCTTACAAATTGGTTCGGAAGTCACACATAGAAAGTATCTAGATATTGCCATATTCATTTACAGCTCATCAAGAGCTTTAATTTGGTATATAACACTTGCATATTTGTATCAGGGTGCCCTCTGTGGATCTTCTAGCAGTAAATCTAGCCGGAACAATTAATAATAGTTTAAACTGAGATAATTAACAAATTAGACATATAATAATTTATAAATCCTATATAATTCCTATGTAATTCTATATACAATTACTATAGCTATGCTTTTTAGGCATGTGGGGCTTAAATTCAGTTTAGGCAGCAAGGATTCTAAAAGGCATCTACCCGGATGTTAGAAAAATGCTAAAATACCAATTTTGAAAAATCTTATATTTTTGACACTATACAACTTGAAAAGGCCATATCTAGACTTCTAAATGTGCGACTTCAGTACCACTTTGTTACGATGGGTCACAAATATCACTTTTAAATCTATATGCCTGTGATATTGAGGAGGTTGTAGGTGAAGACTTGATACATTAAATTACAGAGAAAAACATTGTTAAAGCTTTTCATATAGGCAAAATGTTTCTTCCAAACTCATTTGGCTTATGGGTGAGTTCGGCCTATAGCTGGGGTATTACATATTTGGACTGATGCTTGATTGATTGGTTTAAAGTCAAAGGGTCGAATCAGGGACTGCCTTATTAGGTTGAAGACATGCCATCATTTAATTCTCAGACTGGACAGTTATTTAAACGATGCCAAAACACCTAGACAGGTACGCATATGCTGCTTGTCCATCGCAGCAGTGATAGGGCTCTCACTGAAGTTATTCTGCTCCTTTATCCCCTCATCACTGCACTGGAAAATCAATATTAGAAGACCGGTACTAATCATTGACCAACACCATACATCAACTGATCCTCATACCCTAATCTTAAACTCTACCTGATACCAGTACCCTGATACTAGGCACTAACCAACACTTATACCCTAACAATACACCCTCACTGATACAAGCACCCTGATACTAGACCCTGGCTGATACCTATATACTAATAATACACCCTCACTGATACCAGCCCCCTGATACAAGGCACTATTTGATACCTACACTCTAATACTACACCCTCACTGAAACCAGCACCCTTATACTAGGCACTGCCTAATACCTATACTCTAATAATACAACCTCACTGAAACCAGCACCAGTATACTAGGCACTGCCTAATACCTACACTCTAATAATACACCCTCACTGAAACCAGCACCAGTATACTAGGCACTGCCTAATACCTACACTCTAAAAATACACCCTCACTGATACCAGCACCCTGATATTAGGCCCTGCCTGATACCTACACTCTAGAAATACACCTTAACTGATACCAGCACCTTGATACTAGGCACTGCCTGATACCTACACTCTAATAATAAACCCTCACTGATACCAGCACCCTGATACTAGGCACTGTCAGATACCTATACTCTAATAATACACCCTCACTGATACTGGTACCCTGATACTGGGCACTGTCTGATACCTACAATGTGATAATACACACTCACTGATACCAGCACCCTGATACTAGGCACTGTCTGATACCTACACTCTAAAAATACACCTTAACTGATACCAGCACCCTGATACTAGGCCCTGCCTGATACCTATACTCTAATAATACACCCTCACTGATACTGGTACCCTGATACTGGGCACTGTCTGATACCTACAATGTGATAATACACCCTCACTGATAGCAGCACCCTGATACTAGGCACAGAATCTATAACAAGATAATATAACCCAGATGATATATATTCAATGATATCTATTACATTCAAAATCTGATGCTACGCATTGACTGATACCAGTAAACTAAAGCTACACCAAGTTATTCCTAAAGTCAAGCAATAAAGAAACTAATCCATATTACCTTGATATTTGGCTGCTCAACTGGAATCACAAATCAGTGATAAATTGAGCTTGCTCTGTGTAAGACATGTCGTCCTGATCCTCAACAATCACCTGTAATTAAATGGGAAAGATTGTAGTGCAGTCAATATCAAAAAGATATGTCTATTAGCCACTAGCTGGTCTGAAGCTGGTTCTGGTGACACACACTGATAAGAAATGATAGGATTGGACCAGCATGTCCCTGGAAGTGGTTGTTAACCAGGGACAAGGTACCCATCATGGTATGTGTTATCAGTGAGTTTCACCTCAACCAGCAAAATTCGAAATGGTGGCTCCACTAGGCCTCCATACTGAGTCCTATAGGCTGGTAATGCAAATGAGCCTTCCATATTTGCATGTATTACAGGAATAAAAGCTAGCATTATAATTATAACATATTTACATTTGAATACCCAAGTCTTGAGTCCCAAGTTCCAATTCTCCTTAATTGATTGGATTTATGAGATTTTTAAATAAAAAGAAATATAGGAAATAATTATGTACATTTATGTTGACACAATGACCCACACAAATGGGAAGGGCAGGGATGGTACTAGACAGGAATGAGTAAGAATGGGAGGGGATGGAAACAGCCAATGGTGAGGGGGGGGGGGTAGTAATGATGTGTAGAGAAGGACAGAAAGGGTGGGGGGGAGGGAGAGTCTCAGAACCCAAATTCAGGAGACAGACAGAATATGAAAGAACAGGCTTTTTGCAAATTTCCCCACTTTTTGCCAAATTTCTAACATATATGGATAAATGAATCATAGTACACTTTGGGGTTAGGCTGTGTGTCAATCTATGGCCCTGTCTTTCCCTATGTTAAATTGTTTTAAAATTATACAAAATAATAACAGATACGGACAATACATATAGAGGTCCATATGTAACATATGGAGGTCCATATATCACATATGGAGGTCCATATATCACATATGGAGGTTCGTATATCTCATACGGACGTCCATTTTACTTTTAGGATACCACCTGGTACCCCCCTAGCTGTATCTTATTTTCCAACATATGGAGGTTCATATGTGACATGGAGGTTCATATGTGACATATGGACCTCCGTATCTGTTTGTAAAATAAGGAAAAACAGGGCCCAGGCTCCCATATATCTGCCATACCTGGTGAATACCACTATAGAAATACTACACTTGACCTACATACAATGCTCCCTCTTCTTGGTATTCCCTAAACTGAAGTGTCCTCTGACTATCTAAGTTAAGATATGGGGAGCTATAGTAACAACAAGGTGTTGCAAAGAATTCTGGGTAACTATATACTCATTTCGAGCACCAAAAGCCTAAACAGCTTGATGATTATATATTTGATATGTAAATATGAGTATTATTCTCAGTTTCAAAAGATCTGACTAAATTTACTGACAAAAGATCTTAAGAGGGCTACCTGTTTTAAATATAGAAGTGTCCTATACCAAATGAGTGAGTGAGTAAGTAAAAGATGTTTAACGCCATTTCGACAGCTAAGGCCATATTCATGGCGAGAACATTACACAATTTCACAAAGGAATGTGTCAGTGCCCACGCATATGTGCACCACACACATCCTGAGGGGATAGGAAAGATGAGAATTAGACCCTTTTAAGTGGGCTAGGGAAGCCCGTCCATACCAAATGATAGCTCTTAAATGTGCTTTACATGAAGATAGTAATATCTAGATATTTTCAGGTTGCAACTTGCGAACCATTTTGTAAGGATGGGTCACATAAATACTGATCTTTTTTTGGGAGTTTCAACTCATGGCACATGCACCTTTAGCATAAGCGGACAATATTTGCCTGCAGCTAACCACCCTGTGATATAGCAGTGACCTACCTGTAACTTGCCCTAGGCAGTACTGGGCCTACCTTAGTACTGTGTATAGTGTTGTTCATTTCAGACAATTGTCATACATGAGTAGGTAGGCAGGGAGACATGCCCTACACTATGGTGGTCATGGGCTACTACCTGTCAACAATTTGAAATGGGGACCTATGCTATTTCAGAGTTTAGTAAGTGCACATGAATCTCCCTAGTCCAAAGGGTTGTATTGCAGCATTCCAATTCCTGCTAACACAACTGATCTTTTCTTTTTTGTACATAAGAATGATGGAAAATGCATATAAGCTGTACTTTAGTCAGTAAGGGCGAGTTCAAGACAAGGGTGAAATAGGAAACAGGGATGAGTGGGAGAGGGGACAGGGAGGGATGAGAGAGGGGACAGTGAAGGGACAGAGAGAGGACAGGGAGCAGTGAGAGAGGGGACAGGGAGGGATGAGAGAGGGGACAAAGAAGGGACAAAGAGAGGACAGGGAGCAGTAAGAGAGGGGACAGTGAGGGGACAGAGGGGACAGGCAGGGTGAGAGAGGAGACAGAGAGGGGACAGAACGCGGTGAGAGAGGGGACAGGGTGGTGACAGGGAGCAGTGAGAGACGGGACAGGGAGGGTGAGAGAGGAGACAGACAGGGGACAGAAAACAATGAGAGAGGGGACAGGGAGCAGTGAGAGAGGGGACAGGGAGGGGGAGAGTGGAGACAGAGGGGACAGAAAGCGGTGAGAGAGGGGACAGGGAGGGGATAGGGAGCCCTGAGAGAGGGGACAGGGAGGGATGAGAGAGGGGACAGAGAGGGGATAAGGAGGGGACAGAAAGCAGTGAAAGAGGGGACAGAGAAGAGACAGGGGACAGTGAAGGGACAGAGAGAGGAGAGGGAACAGTGAGAGAGGGGACAGGGGGGGACAGAGAGGGGACAGGGAGGGATGAGAGAGGGGACAGGGAGCAGTGAGAGAGGGGACAGGGAAGGGACAAAGAGAGGACAGGGAGCAGTAAGAGAGGGGACAGTGAGGGGACAGAGAGGGGACAGGCAGGGTGAGAGAGGAGACAGAGAGGGGACAGAAAGCGGTGAGAGAGGGGACAGGGAGGGAACAGGGAGCAGTGAGTGAGAGGACAGGGAGGGTGAGAGAGGAGACAGATAGGGGACAGAAAACAATGAAAGAGGGGACAGGGAAGGGACAGGGAGCAGTGAGAGAGGGGACAGGGAGGGGGAGAGTGGAGACAGAGAGGGGACAGAAGGCGGTGAGAGAGGGGACAGGGAGGGGATAGGGAGCCATGAGAGAGGGGACAGGGAGGGATGAGAGAGGGGACAGAGAGGGGATAAGGAGGGGACAGAAAGCAGTGAGAGAGGGGACAGAGAGGAGACAGGGAGGGTGAGAGAGGAGACAGGGAGGGGATAGAGATAGGACAGGGATCAGTGACAGAGGGGACAGGGAGGAGACAAAGAGGGGACAGGGAGGGTGGGAGAGAGGACAGACAGAGAGGTCAGGGAGGGTCAGAGAGAGGACAGAAAGAGAGAGAGAGAGGACAGGGAGGTGTGAGAGAGCAAAAAGAGAGGGGACAGGGATGGGTGAGAGAGCAGACAGAGAGGGGGTAGGAAGGGGTGAGGAAGAGAACAGAATGAAAACCTGTGAGGGGACAGTGAGGGGACAGAGAGGGGACAGGCAGGGTGAGAGAGGAGACAGAGAGGGGACAGAAAGCGGTGAGAGAGGGGACAGGGAGGGAACAGGGAGCAGTGAGTGAGAGGACAGGGAGGGTGAGAGAGGAGACAGATAGGGGACAGAAAACAATGAGAGAGGGGACAGGGAAGGGACAGGGAGCAGTGAGAGGGGACAGGGAGGGGGAGAGTGGAGACAGAGAGGGGACAGAAGGTGGTGAGAGAGGGGACAGGGAGGGGATAGGGAGCCATGAGAGAGGGGACAGGGAGGGATGAGAGAGGGGACAGAGAGGGGATAAGGAGGGGACAGAAAGCAGTGAGAGAGGGGACAGAGAGGAGACAGGGAGGGTGAGAGAGGAGACAGGGAGGGGATAGAGATAGGACAGGGATCAGTGACAGAGGGGACAGGGAGGAGACAAAGAGGGGACAGGGAGGGTGGGAGAGAGGACAGACAGAGAGGTCAGGGAGGGTCAGAGAGAGGACAGAAAGAGAGAGAGAGGACAGGGAGGTGTGAGAGAGCAAAAAGAGAGGGGACAGGGATGGGTGAGAGAGCAGACAGAGAGGGGGTAGGAAGGGGTGAGGAAGAGAACAGAATGAAAACCTGTATTGAGCACACAAGCACTGACTGATACAAGTACCAGTGACAGTGTAAAATGTGGAGCACATGTAAACACCTGTTCAATAAGTAGGGCCCTGACCACACCTATACAATGTCACAGAGACATTTCCATATCTGTTGTATATGTTGATATCAATCTGGTAAGGAGGGTGACATGTATAAACAGGTTATTACAGACATAAATATATCCATTAGAATACTCACCTAGATGGGTAGAAAACCACTTGTGGCTTGGGCTAGCTTCATGTTTGTGTGTGATGACCTGTGGGGAGTTCTGTGGTTACAGTCAGGTGATAAGTACAAAGGTGCCTCAGTGAGGTCTATAAATAGTGTGGCTCAATGTGTTGCTGACCTGTTGATTGGTGTGGGGTACAGTCACCTCCCTCTATTGTGACTGCCTTTGGGACTATATGGATATTGGCTAAAGCTGTACATGCATATCTCTCTAGGAGAATGCATTATATCATGAATGAAATGGAGCATACAACACCAGTAGCATGGTATAAATAAACAATTAGTGCACTTCCACCATATATATATATATATATATATATATATATATATATATATATATATATATATATATATATATATATATATATATATATATTTATATATATATATATATTCAGAGGTCAGTTAGATCAGCATTTTGAACAAGGAATCAGGAGCAGGAGGGTCATCACATTATTGCAGAAGCTTCATGCTCTTGGCATGCCTAGGACCATGTATTTGCTTTCCATTTCATATTGGGAATAGTGGAACACAGATATTGCATAGGATTAACTTTAGTGCCATATCTCACACACCCCATGATATAACCCTGCCCAGCATGTCAAGGGCATTAACAGCATGCCAAATGATCTTGAAATGAATAGAATAAATAAAAAGATATTCCAACATGTATGACTAAGATACCATGAAATAAAGAGAAAATTTGACAAGGATTCCATCTGACTGAGGGTTATCTCACTGTGCTTCAACAC